>OZ005735.1:31344168-32544168 GCA_963930755.1 Eudasyphora cyanicolor | reverse complement strand
CGAATCATATTTGACGTCGGGTGAAATTGCAGCATGGAGGTCGTTTAAGCTTGTAGTTTAAAATTTTCTTGGATCCAATAAAAGCCCGCAATATGGAACAATGATTAATGATTTGTTAAAAAATTATGAAAAAATTGGTTAGAAATATATTATATTTATGTATATAACACATATGTATGTATTCTTCTTACTTATTTTTCGCTTTACGTATTCCAACAGGAATACGACCCTCAAAATTCATTTAATGCATTCTCATTTAAACTTTTTCCCCGAGAATCTTGGCGACGTAAGTGACGAACATGGCGAAAGGTTTCACCAAGAATTGAAGTCCATCGAGCGGCGTTGCCAAGGGCACTGGGATGAAAGAATGATGGGAGATTATATTTGGTTCCTCATTAGAGAAACCCATTCCGAAATCTACAAACGTCAACAAAGAACTCACAATTACTTCTAATGAAACTTGTACATGTAAATAAACTCAAATGTTCATAATATAAATAAAAGTAACAAATAAAATCGCTATTTAAACTGAAATTTAAAAAAAAAGATTTTTTGAAATTCTCTTACCTCTACCAAAAGGGCTATAATTTCTACATTTATCCATAGATTTTTTTCAAATAGACATTATATTCTTCGCTAGAATGCAAACTTGTAGAAAATAAATTAAAATATTTTTTTCGAATTTCTTTCAATTTTTTGTTTTTTCCGCACCAGGATTTTTTTTTTTTAATCTACTTTTTCGAATTTGTTTAATGACTGTTACTAAACCACTGTTTCTAAGAGAAAGAGATATTTCCAACATTGGTAGCCCACATTAATAGCTTCAATTTAACGTATAAGTCGACCTTGTGGGGCATATACACCAAAAATTATAGTGCAAATACTAAGGGTACCTTCGACGATAATAGCATTTTCAATAAAAATTTTTTTTAAAAAAAAATTTGTCCATAAAAAAATTTTTGGTTTTCATTTTATATAACAGTATGCCACAATCTATACAAAAAAATAATTTTTAGGTCTAGGACACAAAAAAATTTTTTTTTTGTTGCATAGTGTAATCAGGAAAAGTTGGTCGCAGTTGAATTTTTGTGGGAAAAGTTGTTCCAAGTCAATTTTTCTGTGGAAAAGGTTGTCCCAAACTATTTTTTTAAGAAAAATGATTCCAAATATTTTCTCTGAAAGAAAATTGTCCCAATACAATAATATACCGTTATGTCTAAGAAAAATAGTCACAAAACAAATTTTCTAAAAAAAAATTGTCCCAAAACAATTCTTCTGCAAGAATTGTTGTGCAAATATATATGAATCCTATAACAAAAGTGGTGTCAAAACAACATTTCTTTAAGGAAATGTTTTCCAAACCACATTTCTTCATTAAAAGCTGTCCCAAAAATGTGTCTTGAACAAAGATTGGCTGTTTGAAATATTTTTTTGGGGGGAAAAGTTGTCTCAATACAATAAAATCTGTATCAAAATAATATGTCTATGAAAAGTAGCCACAAAAAAAATTTCTTAAAGGAAAAATTGTCCCAAAAATTTTCTAAAACAAAAATTGTCCTAAAATTTTTTTTCCTAAAAAAGGTTTTGAAAATATTAGTCTCAAAACAATATTTCTGTAAGAATACATTTCTTCCACAATACATTTCTCCAAGAAAAAGTTGTGCTAAAAATAATTGTATATTAAAAAATTGGTCCCAAAAAAAAACTTGCTTCAATTCAACTTTTTTTTAGGAAATTAAGAAATGTTGTCCCAAAACAACTTTTCTATAGGAAAAAGTAAACTATAACTAACTTTATATATATGGAAAGTTGTCCCGACATCACTTTCGGTAGTCCCAAAACAATTGTTCTATATGAAAATATGTCTGGGATTGTCCTCAAACTACTTTCTGTACGAATTGTTGTCTCAAAAAAACATTTTCTATATTGAAAATCAAAACAACATTTGTGTAAGAATTCATTTCATCCACCATATATTTCTCCAAGAAAAGTTGTCCTAAAAATAATTTTATAAAAAAAATTCTCCCAAAAAGGACTTTGCAAAAGAAATGCTGTCCCAAAAAACTGTTATCTTTTTAACAATTTGTCTTTATAAAAATTTTCTATTAGAAAAGTTGTCCCAAAATTTTTGCTATAGAAGATAACATAGTCTCAAAGCTATCATTTCATAAAGTAGTTGTCCCGAAACAAGTTTTCTTGTATGAAAAATTTTCCAAAACAATATTTTTGTATGAAAACTTGTCCCAAAATTTTTCTAAAGAATATATCCTGGTCCCAAAGAAATAATTGCATAAACGGGTTGTCCCGAAACAGATTTTTTTTTGTATGAACATTTTTTTAAAACAATATTTTTTTATGAAAAGTTGTCCCAAATCTGTTCTATAGGAGCTAACGTAGTCTCAAAGCAATTTTTCCATTAAAAAATTGTCTCGAAACAGCTTTATTGCATAAAACGTCTTCCAAAACAATATTTTTTTGTATGATAAGTTGTCACAGTACATTTTTTCTTTAGAAACTTTTGTTCCAAGTCGAATTTTCTTTTGAGTTTTCCTAGTCACATAATTCTGCGAACTTGTTTTTGTACGAATAAGAATTTTCTTAGTAAATGCTCCCTTGAGGTAGGCAATATATTTTAGGTTTATTATGTGACACCTGAATGTATGCAATAGCCTTGAAATTATTGCAATCAAACATATTTGGGAGTATTTTAAAGATAAAGTTAGCTTTTCCTGTTGCTTTGAAATGTGCTGTCCATCTGTGGAATTTTGGGTTACATTTACACTTAACACTTCTGGCGTTTGATTTAATGATGTGGTGGCCACATTACTCAAAAATACCACTTCAGTTACCATGAGCAACCAAACTACTTCACAAAGCAAAGAATGATAGTAGCAATTCATCTTCCTTCCCTCACAGCCAAGTGGAAGGATACAGGAGAATCTGGGGGTCCTCCCAATGTTCTGCCTGAAACTGACACTAACACTTTTGCGGGCGAAACCCCAAATGTCAATTCATAACTCACATCATCACAAATCATCTGAGTGCGAGAAAAGGCACAGTGCCTTTGCAAGCTTTCACAAGATCCTTATAACATTTGACAACTCAGCTGGCTCTGTTTGAAGGAACAAAAAATTGAAAGGATTTCTGGCTGGCTCCTAACACATTGTCGTCATCAGCGTCATCATGGTCGTCCGTCGTCAGTCAGGACGACCAACCAAAGTAGTTGTAACCAAAAATTGCATATTTTGTAAACTATTTTTTGCTCTCCACTTTAAAGGAGAAACATTGTAAAGTATTAACTTTTTTGGAGTTAGAGTTGGAGTATCCCAGAGTAGACAACAATTCATGACAGAACTTTTTTCCTACTTCATTCAAAAAGGATGGATAGGGGGTCGAGAAGGAACTAGCTGCTGCTATGACAATAACGGCCCTAAGGACAAAAGACACCGAAAACGACAGGGACACCGACAAAGACGATAAGTTTCAGTACAACACAACACTGTGATTAATGGTTTGTTAAACAATTTTGAAAAATGACTATGCCAGGGATGCCATTATTTCGCAAGGAGATCGTATTTTCCCCAACGTGTAAAGGGGACTTGAGCTTGTTTTGCTACACCACAAGATATTTTCCTAATAATTTACCCCTACTCAGGATTTTTTGTCACATTATGAAAGAGGAAAACTGATGAAGGGACAAAAGGCCAAGGGAGAACGGAGAATGTCGTCATGAAGCGCTTCCTGCGCTATTTCTTACCGCAGTCTTTGGTTGCTTGAGACCGACCACCTTTGCTCTGAGATGGCTCCGGTGGTTATAAGAGGATTATAGAGAAAACGTGTAACAAGCAAGAAAACATTTGTGGTAAAAGGAAAATATTATTAAAATGAAACTTTGGTAAAATTGTTATCGTTAGTTGCCTAATATGCGGCAATGTCGCCTTTCTCCCGCCCCATTCCCATTCCTATTCATCCTTCTTTATTTTGTTTATGAGACCTCACACTTACTTACATTTGGTCAATTAGCGTTTTCGTTTGATTATAATATTTTTTTCTTTATCTTAACATTCGTTCCTCTAAGGACCCTTCCTCTTCCCATATTTTCCTTTCATTTTGAAATGTTCTTTTCAAATCATGGTAGCAATTAATATTTGACACAACAGAGCTACTCCTCATTATATGCCATAGAATTTGCTTTAATGAGCTCACCTCTGCCCTGAAATAGGCAATAGAAATTGAAATTGAGAACATCAGCGTTTTTCTCTTTTGACAACACACCAAAAGAATTGGCAATTTTGCAAACTCTTTATTATAGGCTTTAGTATTTTCCTCGTAAGTGGCCCCTCAATGTAGGCAATCAATTTTGTTATTATTAGGTGACCGCTGTAAGTAAGCTATATTATTGAAAGAAAAAAAATCTAAAGTGAAATTCTGCTGAATAAGAGCATTTTATTTATTAAATAATTTGAAAAACCCCCACCATCATTGGCATTAGGTTGTTTCAATAAATGTCGCCTGAAAGTAGGCAATAGATTTTTAAATTATTTGATACCACCTGGAAGTGGGCAATATCAAGGAGCTTATAGTAATAATAACAAAATAAAATATTAATTTAAAATAGCAAATGGAAATGTAAATTATATAGAATAGTTGGTTTGGGGCAATTTTTTGTTAAAGAAAATTTGGTTTTTTGATATAAAAGTTGGTTTGGGACAATATTTCTTATAATTTTTCTTGGAGAAATTTTCTTATAGTAACATTCTTTTGGGATACCTTTTCTTTGGGATACCTTTTCTTTTGGATACCTTTTCTTATAGAAAAGTTAGTTTGGGAGAACTTTTCTTTTAGAAAATATGTTTTAGGACAATGTTTGGTATAGAATAGTTAGTTTGGGACAACGTTTGGTATAGAATAGTTAGTTTGGGACAACTTTTTCTTTAGAAAATGTAGTTTGGGACAACTTTTCTTATAGAAAAGTTAGTTTGGGACAACTTTTCTTATAAAAAAGTTAGTTTGGGACAACTTTTCTTACAGAAAAGTTAGTTTGGGATCACTTTTCTTTTAGAAAAGATGTTTTGGGACAAAGTTTGTTATAGAAAAGTTAGTTTGGGACAACTTATCTTATAGAAAAGTTGGTTTGTGACAACTTTTCTTAAGGGAAAGTCGGTTTGGAGCAACTTTTCTAATAGAAAAGTCGGTTTGGAACAATTTTTTTTAAAGAATAGTTGGTTTTTTGATATAAAAGTTGGTTTGGGACAATATTTCTTAAAATTTTTCTTGGGATATCTTTTGTTATAGTAAGATTCTTTTGGGATAGCTTTTCTTTGGGATACCTTTTCTTATAGAAAAGTTAGTTTGGGAGAACTTTTCTTTTAGAAAAGATGTTTTGGGACAACGTTTGGTATAGAAAATTTAGTTTGGGACAACTCTTCTTATAGAAAAGTTAGTTTGGGACAACTTCTCTTATAGAAAAGTTAGTTTGGGAGAACTTTTCTTATAGAAATGTTAGTTTGGGACAACTTTTCTTATAGAAAATATGTTTTGGGACAACGTTTGTTATAGAAAAGTTAGTTTGGGACAACTTTTCTTATAGAAAAGTTGGTTTGTGACAACTTTTCTTATAGAAAAGTTGGTTTGTGACAACTTTTCTTAAGGAAAAGTCGGTTTGGAGCAACTTTTCTAATAGAAAAGTCGGTTTGGAACAACTTTTCTTATAGAAAAACTGGCTAGGGACAACGTTTCTTATAGAGAAGATGTTTTGGGACAACGTTTCTTATAGAAAAGTTGTTTTGGGACAACTTTTCTTATAGGAAAGATGTTTTGGGACAACTTTTCTTATAGAAAATATGTTTTGGGACAACTTTTCTTATAGAAAAGATATTTTAGCACAGATATGAAGATAGGTTTCTTATAGAAAAGATATGTTGGGACAACGTTTTTATACAAAACAGGCTTGGGACGTGTTTCTTAGAGAAAAGTTGTTTTGGGACAACTTTTGTTATAGAAAAAGGTGGTTTGGGACAACTTTTGTTATAGAAAAGGTGGTTGGACAACTTATCTTATCGAAAAGTTACTTGGGACAACTTTTCTTATAATAACGTTATTTGGGAGAACCTTTCATTCAGAAAAGTAATTAATGAAATAGTTAGTTGGGACAACTTTTCCTGTTTTGGGACAACTTTTCTTATAAAAAAGTTTATTTGAGCAAGTTTTCTTACAGAAAAATTGTTTTGGGACAACTTGTCTTATAGAAAAGTTAATTTGGGACAACTTTTCTTATAGAAAAGTTAATTTGGGACAACTTTTCTCATGGAAAAGTTAGGTGGGACAACTTTATTGTTTTGGGACAACTATTTTCTTTAAGAAAATACGTTTTGGGGCAACTTTTCATACAGAAAAGTTGGTTTGGGACAACTTTTCTTATAGATAGGTTGGTTTGGGAGAACTTTTCTTACAGAAAAGTTGGTTTGGGACAACTTTTCTTACAGAAACATCGGTTTGGGACAATGCTGCTTATACAAAAGCTGGCTTGGGAAAAGTTGGGTTGAGACAACTATAGTAGAAAAGTTGGTCTTGTAGAAAAGTTGGTTTGGAAAACTTTTTTTATAGAAAAGTTGGTTTGTGACAATTTTTCTTATAGAAAAGTTGTTTTGGGTCGACTTTTCCTATAGCAAAGTTGGTTTGGGGCTACTTTTCTTTAGAAAATTTCGTTTGGGGCTACTTTTTTTGCAGAAAAGTTGTTTTGGGACAGTTTTTCGTATAGAAAACGTTGGTTTGGAACAACTTATATTACTTAAAATGTATTTGGAAACTGTATTACTTATTTATTTGTTTTGTACGAGCATTAATATATTTTATTGTAGAAAAAATGTTTTGTGACTACTTTTAACATAGAAATATTATTTTAGGACAATATTTTTTATGAAATTTTTTTTGGGATTGTTTCTCTTAGATTATGTCTGAATTGAGACAATATTTCTTAGGCAAAAACACTTAAATATGTCATAATTTTTATGAAATAGGTATCCGTTTAGGGACACATTTCTTGAAAAAAAAATATTTATTTTGAGATTATATTTAATTTTTTTTGCAGAAAAGTTGTTTTGGGACAGATTTTTCTATAGACAAATTATTTAGGGCAATCTTAGAGATATGCTATTGCAACAATTTTCTGGAAGAAATTTAGTTTTTGGCATAATTTTCTTAGAGGAAAGTGTTTTTTGGGACAATTTTCTTGGAGGAAAGCTAATTTGGAGCGACATTTTCTTGTATAGATGAGTTTTTGTGCGCCAAAATCGTTTTTAGGTTTTTGGGACAATTTGTATCTAGAAAAAACTGTTTTGTGACAACATATCGTTTTGGAAAATTTATTTTGTGACATTATTGTTTTCGAACATTCATAGAGAGACTGTTTTCTCACAAACTTGTTTATGGAAAAATTTTTTTTCTATAGAAAAGTTATTTTGGGTCCTGTGGTTTGGGTACAATTTTCCTAGAGAAAAGTTTTGGTACAACATTTTTTATGAAGATATTTTTTTGCGCATTTTTTACTGCAAATTTTTTCTAGGACGAGTTTTCGTTAGACATTTTATTCTAAGATAACTTGTTTGATACACAGAAAAATTATTATGGCATGCTTTCGATTATAGAAAAGTTTTTTTGGGACAATTTTAACTAATATATAAGTTTGGGACAACTTTTCCCAAAGATATGCTGGTTAGTTAGCGTTGTTTCTTATGGAAAGACCATTTTGGAGGCAAATTTTTCTATAGAAAAAGAGACGAAATCTGTAATTTTGTCACAATTTATTTTCGAAAAAATCTTTTGGAATAATATTGTTTGTGTATCGGGAATTTCTTTGGGACAATCTGTTTTATGAAAAGCAGTTTTGGGAAAATTTTTCTCCAAAGAAGGAAACAATTTAGGAAATTTTTTTATTACTTTTCGTATACAAAAGTTAGTTTGGGACAACTATTCCTATAGAAAATATAGTTTGGGACCACTTTTCATATGGAAAAAGTATTTTTGAGACAACATTTTCTATAGAAAAACGTTTTGGCAAAACGTCTTGCAGTTGGTTTTGGACGACTTCTGCCGCAGAGGTACTGTTTTGTCACAATCTGTTTTTTAATCGATTTTGGGATAATTTTGCATATGGAAAAGTGATTTGGTGGAATCTTTTTTTATGGATAACTTATTTTAGGACAACATTTTCCAGGGAAAATCTAGTTTGCGACAATTTTTTGTTACTACTTATAAAAATGTTAGTTTGGGAGAACTTTTTTTTATTGATAAGTTAGTGTGTAATAACTTTTCCTATAGAAAACGTATTTTTGAGAAAAATAGAAAATTGTTTTGGAAAAACGTCTTGCATCTTCGGAAACGTCTTACAGTAGTTTTATGGCAACTTCTACCACAGAGACGTTCTTTTGTCACAATCTTTTTCTAGATTTTTTTTCCATAATTTGTGTATATTATTCGACATGTTTATTAACAATTATAATAAATGATTTTTTAAGCTCGATTTTTTTTTGAGTGATTTATTTATTTATATTTTCATAACGATGTTTCGCAATTTTCATGAATTGCATCATCAGGATGTTTGCGTAACTTTAAATTTTTCAAGAGAAAACATTGTTTGTGACAAGTTGTTGTGGCACAACTTTTCTGTTTTGGAAAATCTGTTGTGACACAGTCTTTTTTTAAAAAGATTATGACAAATATTTTAGTAAAAAATATTTTTTTGGCAATAGTTATTTTTCCTTTAAGAAATGTATTTTGAGACTACTTTTTGTACGCGCAGGAAAATAATTGGTTGGAATTCGGTTGTAACAATAAAAAAAAATAGTACTAGCAACAAAAAGTATATTGCCTACACCGTCTGTCGGTTGTATATATATATTATTAGTTGAAACAACAATAATAACATGGATACGATCAAATGAAAATGCTTACAACTAAATCGATGGTTGTATCAATCGAATTAAGATTGTTTTTTTCATTGACACGCGGTTAGTTGTGGTAACCAAGTTTAAATTTTCATTATAGTACCATATGATCGATTTTTGGTTGTGACAACCAATGTTTTATTCTTGACAACAGAAATTGTAGTAATAGACCAAAGATTATTATTGCAACGAGTAATTGGTTACTACAACAGAAAAAAAATATTAATAAATAATCGTTTATTGGTTATCCCAATCATTTACCGAATTTAAAATATTTAAATGTATTTTGGGAAATACAACCGAAAGATTGGTTGTTGTTCTTTTGCTGATAAATGACAAACAACTGACAAATTGTCAGAACAACCAATTTTTTAAAACAGTTGGTTGTGGCAACTACAACAGATAATTTAAGCCACCATTTTCGTAGTTGGCGCAATCAAATATGATTGTTGTGAACATGGAAGCAGAAGTATACCACAACCAAAATATTGGTTGTCCTGATGGAATCGCATGATAGTAGACAGAACTACCAAAATTCGGTTGGCAAATAATTTGGTTGAGGCAACCAAACTGTATTCTGTGTGTATAGGATTTTTTGGACAGATTTTTTTAAGAAAGTATTGTGTTATGACAACACTTTCTGTAGACATTTCCTGATAAGTTTTTCTAATGGAAACAACTGTTTTGAGATAATATCTCTCTCTCTCTCTTTCTTATTGTAATTTGACCCTTTTCAAGCAAATGGCCAATGAACCTCCTTCTTCACTATACACTGGCCTCCTCCCTCTTTTATCAAATCACAGCACTTTTTAACTTCTCTTTTTTTTCACATGTTTCCCACAATTAATCACTGCTTAAGATTTCTTGTTTTTATAAATCCCACCCATATTATCCGAATGTTTGCCTACTTCCTTCGGAGTATCGTAAATGCCAAACATGTTTCACATTATGACCTATTGTAGAGATTTCCTTAAATGCTTTGTTTTCATCAGATTCCTTAATTAATCATTCTTACGATTGAGTTGAGTATTTTGAAAGACATTGTTCTATTATCGCATTTTGTGTGTTCGACAACTGAATGTGTTCATATCCCAAGAAAAGCTTCCCTTTTTCCATTGTAATCTTCAATCTCTGTAGTGTGTTATCAATTAAGCCTAAATGTATGTACGGCAATTATTATTATTTAATTGAAAATTTCTAACAAGTTTCTTGTTTAATCATGCGTAACAATTTTCTATTCAAAGGACATAGAATTGTTGTGTGAAATTCTATTCCTAAGGGAGAGATGCAATTTAGAACGAATAAAGACATATTTCTCATTTTTGGTTGCTAAGCAGCCTAAAAGTATACCCTAATATTGATTGAATCTCATAGGAATCTCAGTATATTAACAATGTGATTTTTTGGGTTTGGCTTTTTTTGAAATAAATTTTTGAAAGTTCTATACATTTCAATAAGGGTCACTCACTGCACCGCATAATTTGCATATTATTGTTTGGTCCCATAACTTTTTAAATTATGTTAACAGTTTATTGATTATGCCAAGTTTATAGGAATAAAGGTAAGGCTGTGCATAACGAGAGAAGAAAATTAATAAACATTTTGTGGTATATGTTGTGTTATACATATATATATATATTTACCTCCCCCCGGTAAATGTATACCGTAAGAATTGTATTTAAAAGAAACAAATCAATAACCTACACTGGAGAGGAGAGACTAAAAATAATATTCCAATTTAAAGGTGATTTAGAAAATGTATTTTAATTTAATTAAATAAGCAAAGCAACTTCTGTTATAGAATACAATGGTTTCCGCCTATAAGTATACTTCTTTATTTCCAATGTTTTCAGAAAAAAATCTATATTTGTATTTTCTTTACTTTATTGTTACCTAAAGTTTTCCTTAACCCAAATGTACTTATTATCCCCCCCACTCCCACAACAGTATTGATATCAAGGCTTATAACAAACCCCTTTTCACAGTAATGAATAAGAGACTCTTCTTAATGTATCCCTGCCTTAACTCATATTTTACGGATGTCTAACCCTTTTGCGATTATCTGTACGATAAGTAATGCTAAGCCAACCCTTACACTATACTTTCGTTTTAGTAGACCCATATCTTAACCTAAAAGTATGCCACACTAATTATTTACTTTGTCAGCGATATTGTTTCACTTATTCATAATTGAAGGGATCATCATCATCCAGCCATTTACATTAACATGACAATGTTTGTTTTGTGTATAACAAATTCATCAAATTGTTGTCATGTTAAAAAGGGCGGAGAGGGCGCACCGGTCCGTTCCGTTCCGTATTTAATGGAATGAAATGGCGGCGAGAAAATAAATTATTCTAAAGGTGGTTAGGCGGAAGCATCTGGAGAAAAGAAAATATTAAAAGGAAAAGAAAAAACTAATACACCAGAAGGTCATCAGATGGTGGGGGAGATAAATGGAAGGAAATGTTTTTGTATTAGCGAAAAATTGTTATTATTTTTAAATACCCCAACGGACGGACAAACACCGATGGTAAACGGTGACAGCTGAAGGACGTTGGGAAGAATTTGAGTATACAATCAAAATATGTTGCCTTGGAAAAACTTTTTTCTATTTTAAATTTTGTTTAAGGACAACTATTCTTAGCGAAGAGTTGTTTTGGGACAGATTTTTGTATAAAAAAAAGTTGTTTTTTGGAAAACAACCTTTCCTGTAGAAAAGTAGTTCTGCCCTTTCTGTAGCAAAATAGTTTTGGAACAATTTTTCTATACAAAATTTTTTTGTCACAACTTTAAATATAGAATAGTTGCTTTGGGACTACCTTTTCTATAGAAAATATGTTTTGGGACTACCTTTTCTATAGAAAAAATGTTTTGGGACAACCTTTTCTATAGAAAATATGTTTTGGGACAACCTTTTTTGTATATATAAGTTGTATTGAGACAATCTTTTCTATATAAAAGTTTTCTGCAGAAAAATAGTTTTGGGTAGAAAAGTTGTTTTGGGACAACTGTTTCTGTAAAAAGGTTATTTTTTTGTACGGAGAAGGATTTTGACACAAACTTTCCTGCAGAAAAGTTGTTTTGGAACAACATTTTCTATATAAGAGTAGTTTTGGGGCTACCTTTTCTCTAGAAAAGTAGTTTTGGAACCACATTTTCTATATATAAGTAGTTTTTGCACAATCTATTCTATAGGAAGATTTTTTGGGACAACATTTTCTGTGGAATCGGTGTTTTGGGAAACACTTTTTCACAGGAATGGACAACCTTTTCTGCAGAAAAGTTGTTTTGGGGCAATTTTTTTATATATGGTGATCCAGTTCGAGGTTCCCTACTTTTTAAAAAAAAAAAAACACAGAAAATTCAAATTGAATGGGGAATGTTTATTATCATTTGAAAGAACATTCTTTGGCATTTATTTTTTGAAGATTATGTCTATCAAATGTTGGCCGCGGCTACGTCTCAGATGGTCCATCCGTTGAGTCGAATTTTCGATGACTCGTTCGAGCATTTCGACTGGTAACTGGCGAATGACACGCGTAAACGTTGTACAGGCGTAAGTCGTTCCATGATGAAATGCCAAACAATACTAAACAAAAATAACATGACAGTTATAGCCTGTCAAAAAAGGCTATCGAAAAAAGTATCTCTACTTGGATCACCCTATATAACCTTATCTACAGAAAAGTTGTTTTGGATAACTTTTTGTATTTATAAGTTTCGTTCATCATCGTTTTCTGTAGAAAAATAGTTTTGGGACAACTTTTTATATAAAAATTTTGTTTCGCAACAACTTTTTCTATAGAAAGTAAGTTTGTGGACATTTTTGTATAGAAAGTTGTTTTGGCCCAACTTTTTCTACAGACAAGTAGTTTTGGGACAACCTCTTCTGTAGAAAAGATGTTTTTTGGACAACTGTTTATATAAAAAAGCTTTTCTATGTGTTTTGGAACAACTTTTTCTATAGAAAATTTGTTTTGTACGCTTTTTTGTATAGATAAATTGTTTTGAGACAATAGTTTCTCTCGAAAAGTTGTTTTGGGACAACCTTTTGTATAAAAAGGTTGTTTTGGGACAACCTTTTGTATAAAAAGGTTGTTTTGGGACAACCTTTTCTATAGAAAAGTTGTTTTGGGACAACGTTTTCTATAGAAAAGTTGTTTTGGGACAACCTTTTCTATATAAAAGTTGTTTTGGGACAACCTTTTCTATAGAAAAGTTGTTTTGGGACAACCTTTTCTGTAGAAAAGTTGTTTTGGGACAACCTTTTCTATAGAAAAGTTGTTTTGGGACACCCTTTTCTATAGAAAAGTTGTTTTGGGACAACATTTTCTATAGAAAAGTTGTTTTGGAGCAACCTTTCCTATAGAACAGTTGTTTTGGAACAACCTTTCCTATAGAAAAGTTGTTTTGGAACAACCTTTCCTATAAAAAAGTTGTTTTGGGAAAAAATTTTCTATAGAAAAGTTGTTTTGTGAAAACCTTTTCTGTAGAAAAATTGTTTGGGGACAACCTTTTCTGTAGAAAAGTTGTTTTGGGACAACTGTTTATATAAAAAAGTTGTTTTGACACAACTTTTTCTGTAGAAAAGTAGTTTTGAGACAAATTGGAGAAGGTTTTTCCAACAGAAATATTGTTTTGGGACAACCTTTTTTTTTAGAAAAGTTGTTTTGGGATAACATTTTCTATGTGTTTTTGGACAACTTTCTCAATAGAAAATTTGTTTTGGACATTTTTGGTATAGATAAGTTGTATTGATAACTTTTTATATAAAAAAGTGGTTTTGGGACAAATTTTTATATTAATAAGTTGTTTTGGGACAAATTTTTATATAAAAAATTTGTTTTGGGACAACCTATTGTATAGAAAAATTGTTTTGGGACAACTTTTTGTAGATATATTGTTTTGGACAGCCTTTCTATAGAAGAGTTATTTTGACACAACCTTTTCTATATAAAAGATGTTTTGGAACAACCTTTTCTACCGAATATTGCTTTTGGGACAACCTTTTCTACCGAATATTTGTTTTGGGACAACCTTTTCTACAGAAAAGATGTTTTGGGACAAACCTTTCTACAGAACTGTTGTTTTGGCACAACCTATTCTGTATAAAAATAGTTTTGGGGAAAAGTTTTATATAAAAAAGTTGTTTTGAAACAACTCTTCTTTAGTAAAGTTGTTTGGGGACTTTTATTGTACAGAGAAGGTTTTTGACACAACCAATTCTACAGACAATTAGTTTTGGGACAACGTTTTGTACAGAAACGTTGTTTTGGGACAACCCTTTCTACGGAAAAATTGTTTTTGGGAAAACTTTTTGCATAAATAAGATGTTTTGGGACAGCCTTTTCTAAAGAAAATATGTGTTGCGATATTTTTTGCCGAAAAATTGTTTTGGGGTAACTTATTCTATAGAAAAGCAGTTTAAGGACAATTTTGTCTATACAAAAACAGTTGGAGGACAGCTTTTTCAGCAGACAAAATTTTTAGGATTGTGTTTCGTTAGAAAATCCTTTTTTGGCATAACATTTTTATGGGTAAAAACATATTTTTGGAAAAACTGTTTTTTAGAGAAGAAATGTTTTTGGAAAACCTTTTTTTTAGAGAAGAAAGGTTTTTGAACAGATCTCCGTACAGAAAAATTATTTGGAGACAACTTTTTCCGTAGAAAAGCTTTTTTAGGGAAAATTTTAAAACAACATTTTTGTGGGCTAATTTTATTAGTAAAAATCAACCCAATTATGAAATACTTTTTATTTTTTAAAACGTGTTCTTTCGTATTTAATGTTCGAACATATTACTTGGTTACAATTTTCCTATAATTTCATAACTAAAAATTATTCTGAAGGGAATATCCCAAACAATTCTTTTTTGGGAGTGGCAATTTCCTTTGGGAATGGCAATTCCCATTTAAAACATTTTCATTTTTTGTGACAACTTGGTGTATACATAGAAGAGATGTTTTGAGACAATTTTGTATTCTATTGAGAAACTTTTGGGACGAAGTATTTTATAGAAAACCTTATTTGGGACATTTGCGATTTTAGATAAAAGGCAGCAGCACTTTTATAGCATGTTCGATTCAAGATTCGATTTATTGAGACTTATATAAGAATTTAAAGGTTGGAATGAATATTGACAAAGAAAACTTAAAACTATTATGTATTATTTTAATTTAATATATTTGTTTATAAGCAACGAGCTCTCTGAATTGGTATTGACTATATTATATCGTAATAAAGTTTCAACAGCGCTTGCTCCAGGCGCTTTGACAAATATCATGGAGGTCAAACTCCGGGAAGTAATTAAAAACTATTACATAAAAAAGAAATAAAGTACTAAGACTAAAATCATCTTAAAAAATAATCTAAAACTAATTTAACACTAACTTACTAATAATAAACTAAATAAAGTAACTAACCCCTATGTGTGTTAGGTAGTGTTGATGAGTAAAATTCCGCCAAAATAAAAGGTATTGGATCTGACTCCAGCGTGGTGTTCTCCCTTAAAATTCCGATTGGTGATAGATAATAGACATCCGACCAGCCAAATTCTTTTTGGAAATTAAAAATTTCCAAGATCAAATTGTTCTCATGATAAGCCAGACTTTCCGCAAACTTCCGAAGAAAATTTAGAGAATATTTCCCAATGGGAGTAATGGAGGATTCCCCATAAATGTGCACATTCGAGTATCTCCTCGTTGGGGTTTCAAAATTCTTATTCACACACTGCCGTATGACCTTCCTTTCACATATCTCCAGCTCCCTAGCAACAGTTGGAGAAATGCTAAACCATATAGGAAATATAGCATGTTCGATTATAAATTGAATATTCACGACAGCGCCTAAAAGTAGGCTTAATTGTAAAATGTTAGCGATTGGTTTAGTGAGTGAGTGGCCTGCTCATTTTTATTGCTTGCGTGCCTAAAAGCCTTAAAAGTAACACCAATCTGCATTTGAGCTTTATATTTAATTAATTTTCTTGTTTTCTCTTATCGTTATCCTTTATAATTATTATTTATGTACAAAAAGAAGTCCAAACTTATAGCTATACATTTAATGTTATAGTAAAATTGCAGAATTATTTCATGGTCTAAGAAAATTCTCTAAAATTTGCTATAAATTTGTACTTATTATGAAAAGCCTAAAAGTATACTTAATTTTTGGTTTGTTATATGTTTTATGAGGAAATCCTCAATATTAACAAAATCCTCTTGCTCTATCCCTCTCAGTTTTATAATATCCCCCTCAGTTTAATATACATAAAAATAAAAAAACTCCCAAGAAATAGTATCTCCGGCCAAAAATATTAAATTTTTCAATTTACATGAACAAATTCAATATTTGCTCTACAAAATGGTAAGCAATTTGTTGCTTAGCACAATTTCTGGGTAATATTCTTAGATTATCTGTGAAATTGCAAAGTGAGAATCAAAATGTCTTGAAGCATACTTGCTGAAGGAAAATGCAATACTAAATGTAGGATTTAGCATGAAACAACTCCTACACATAGGCTCTAGTAAAAAGTGTCTATGCGTAGGTGTGCACACTTACTTACACATACATACATTCAATATTCAACAAACCATGGCAAAGTTTTGCCAAACCAAACCATGAAATTCGTACAGTAAAATATCCCCTAAAGTATGCTTAGCTTCCGTACGACTATTCCAATCTGCCTTGGAGCAGCAGGGGCATCCATTTTCGTTTTGTTGTTTGGGTTTTATTCCGCTACCTAAATTTTTGAGGTCAATTCGTAACAGAATTTCCCCAAAAGTAGATTTTGCTCCCACGCATACACGCATATACACCTCCTGCGCCATTCATCCCTAGAGTAGGCTATAAAAAATGTTTGTTGTTTTTGTTTATTTTTTTATTTTGCAAGGGTCAGTTTTTGTTGGTCGTCGCTTGTTGTTCATTTGCATAATTTTATTAGTAGATTATCAATCAATAAATATAGGAAGAAAGAGTGACGGCCAAAGCCCTTAACAAAGTAGATGGGCATTGTAATAAAAATTAACCTCCTAAAAGTAGGCTTTATAAAGAACAAAGTTCATAGACCACTGACTAATGGTCACATTTTATGTTGGTAATATTTTATAATATTTTATGGGATCATTTATATTTGAATCTTTTAGGGACTCTTTTACTTCATCTCAAATCTCAAATGAGGAGTTATCCCTAAACAAATATTTTTTATTTAAAAAATTGTTCCAATCCAAAATTCTTATGGGGACATTTAATCAAAGAAATGCTCTGTGGAAAATATTTCCAAAACTAATTATTTTTTGAAAAAGCTATGTCAGAAATATTTTCTAAAGAAAAATGTCCTCTTTTGCTTCATCTCAAGCAAAGAGTAATCCCTAAACAAATATTTCTATAGAAAATTTTGTCCCAAAACCAATTTTCTATGTAGAAACATTCTAAAAGAAAAATGTCCCAAACAAATTCGTTAATGGAAATATGTCCCAAACAAATTGGTTTATGGAAAATTTTATCTCAAAACTATTTTTCTATACAAAAGTTTTTCAACAATTTGTTTGATGGACAAATTTGTTACAAATCAGAATAGTCCCAACAAAAGTTGCTATATAAATGTTCGAAAATAATACTTGTAATCGAAAAGCGTTCAAAAACTAAATTTTCTATAAAAACTAAATTTTCGAAAGAAAAATTTTTTTCACAAAAACGTTCTTTATAGAGAAGTTTTCCCAACATATAAAAAACGGGAATTATATATATAAAAAAATGGGAAACAACATTTTCCTTAAAAAATTGTCCCAAGCTGATTTTTTTCTTGAAAATGTCTTAATTCGTCCAAAAAAAAAAATGCTATAATAAAATTGACTCGAAAAGTTTTTATAGAATAATATGTCGATAAAAAGATTGCTCAAAACAAATTTTCTATAATAAATGTTGTAACAAAATAAATTTTCTATACAAAATGTTGTCATAAAATAAAAAAAATTCTATAGAAATATTTATTTATTGAGAATTTTGATCCATCAACAGTTGTTTATATAAAAAGTTAAAAAAAATTTTTCTTTAGAAAAATTGCCCAAAAAAAATCTATAGAAAAAGTTGTCCCAACACAATTTTCCTATAGAAAAAGTTGTCACAACACAATTTTTCTATAGGAAAAGTTGTCCCAGCACAATTTTTCTATAGGAAAAGTAGTCCCAACACAATTTTTCTATAGGAAAAGTAGTCCCAACACAATTTTTCTATAGAAAAAGTTCTCATAAAATAACTTCTATAGAAATAGTGTCCCAACACAATTTTTCTTTAGATAAATTTGTCTTAACACCATTTATCTTAAGCAAAAGTTGTCCCAACACAATTTTTCTATAGCAAAAGTTGTCCCAACATAAATTTCCTATGGAAAAAGTTGTCCCAACACAATTTTTCTATCGAAAAAAGTTGTCACAACACAATTTTTCTATAGGAAAAGTTGTCCCAACACAATTTGTCTATAGTAATTTTTCTATAGGAAAAGTTGTCCCAACACAATTTTTCTATAGAAAAAGTTGTCCCAACATAATTTTTCTATAGAAAAAGTTCTCATAAAATAACTCTTCTATAGAAATAGTGTCCCAACACAATTTTTCTTTAGATAAAGTTGTCTTAACACCATTTATCTTAAGAAAAAGTTTTCTACAAAAAAAGTTGTCCCAACACAATTGTTCTATATATAAAGTTGTCCCAAAACAATTTTTCTATAGATAAAGTTGTCCCAACACAATTTTTCTATAGATAAAGTTGTCCCACAATTTTTCTATAGAAAAAGTGGCTCCACTACAATTTTTCTATAGAAAAAGTGGTCCCAACCCAATTCTTTTATAGAAAAAGTTGTGCCAACAAAATTTTTATATAGAAAAAGTTGTGCCAACACAACACAATTTTTCTATAGAAAAAGTGGCTCCACTACAATTTTTCTATAAAGTTGTCCCCACACAATTTTTCTATAGAAAAAGTGGTCCCAACACAATTTTTCTTTAGATAAAGTTGTCCTAACACCATTTATCTTAAGAAAGTTGTCTCAACACAATTTTTCTATAGAAAAAGTTGTCTCAATGCAACAATTTCTGTATAGAAAAAGTTCTCATAAAATAACTCAACTATAGAAATAGTGTCCCAACACATTTTTTCTTTAGATAAAGTTGTCTTAACACCATTTATCTTAAGAAACAGTTTTTCTATAGCAAAAGTTGTCCCGACACAATTTTTCTATAGAAAAAGTTGTCCCGACACAATTTTTCTATAGAAAAAGTTGTCCCGACACAATTTTTCTATAGAAAAAGTTGTCCCAACACAATTTTTCTATAGATAAAGTTGTCCCAACACAATTTTTCTATAGATAAAGTTGTCCCAACACAATTTTTCTATAGAAAAAGTTGTCCCACACAATTTTTCTATAGAAAAAGTGGCTCCACTACAATTTTTCTATAAAGTTGTCCCCACACAATTTTTCTATAGAAAAAGTGGTCCCAACACATTTTTTCTTTAGATAAAGTTGTCCTAACACCATTTATCTTAAGAAAGTTGTCCCAACACAATTTTCTATAGAAAAAGTTGTCCCAACACAATTTTCTATAGAAAAATTTGTCCCAACACAATTTTTCTATAACCTTTCCAACACAATTTTTTATAGAAAGAGTTGTCCTAAAACATATTTTATATAAAACAGTTGTCTCAAAATAACTTTTATATAGAAAAGTTATGCCATAACGAATTTCCTATAGAAGAAATTGTCCCAAAACTGATTTTCTGTTGAAAAGTTGCTACAGCTAACACAATTTTTCTATAGAAAAAGTTGTCCTTACACAACTTTTATAAAGAAAAAGTTGTCCCAAAACATATTTGAGATAGGAAAATTTGAGTCAAAATAACTTTCATAAAGGAAAGGTTATCCCTAAACAACTTTTAAATAGATAAGTTATCCCAAAACAAATTTCCTATAGAACAAATTGTCCCAAAAAAGATTTTCTGTTGAGAATGTTGCCCCTTAATTGTAAAAGTGGATCCAAAACAACTCATCTGTAGAAAAAGTTATCCCTAAACCATTTTACTTTAAACTAGTTGCCGCAAAACAAATTTTCTATAGAAAATGTTGTTCCAAAATAAATTTTATATAGAATAAGATGTCCCAAAAGAAAATTCAAGACAACATTTAATTCAAATGTTGTCTCAAAAAACATTGCTATGGAATAAGTAGTCTAAAATAACTTTTCCATACAAAAAGTAGTCACAAAAAACATTTCTATGGAAAGGCTTTTACTAAAGCAACTTTACAATAGAAACCATTTGTCCCAAAACAACTTTCAAAAGAAAAAATCATTTCAAACAACTCTTCTGTAGGAAAGGTTGTCCCAAAATCAACTTTTCCATAGAAAGCCTTGCCTCAAATCAACATTTATATTTAAAAAGTTGTCCTAAAACAACATTTCTATTGAAAAGGTTGTCCCAAAACTACTCCGTCATTTCTCATCATTTAAAAATTTCTGCAAATCTTTTTTTAAAAATAAGATAACCTGTTATGTAAATTTTGGGGCAAAATAAGTTTCCCTGGCCCTGGGTGAGTTCACAAAATTTAAATGGAAGACTGCTACAAATTGTAGAAATTTTGTAAATAATTTTTTTTTGACATTTTCTTGAATGTAAACGTAGCAGGCCTATCTCGATGTGTCTTCCATCTGTTCATTCTATGTTTCTTTCTGTCTGCTATCTATTTACCTTTTGTGTTGGATTTTTTTCTCTTTCGATTTTATCAATTATGTCAACCATCGTCAATTTGTCAATCAATATATTTGCTAAAAATTTTTGTCGTTTGTTTTTTCTTATGCCTTTTTTGCGCTGAAAAATCATAAGGAAAGTGGAGGACTAGCGTTTGATGTTGAAGAGAAAACAAGTTCCTGCTTTGAACATCATAATAAAAATTAACTACCCCCAAAAAGTTTGCTGCTGTTTCAGAAAATTTCGAAAAGAAGAAAGAAGAGAAAAGAACCAAAATAAAGATTACATCTCATGCGCCTCCTGAATGTATACGAGTACTTTATGCAAATTCTTTATTTTGGTTGTGGTTGGGATGTGGTGTGTGCGTATATGGCTGTGCCTTTCATGGTTTGTGAGTGTTTTTATGAGGGGTAGGGAAATAAATTGGTTAGGTTTTAAATTCGATTAGCTTGGACTCAATAAGAATACCCAATCTATATAAATTGTTTTTTAAAAGTTGTCCCAAGACAACTTTTTTTATAGAAAAAGTTGTCCCAATACAACTTATAGCAATAGTTGTTTTTATAGAAAAAGTTGTCCCAAGACAACTTTTTTATAGAAGTTGTCCCAAGACAACTTTTTTATAGAAAAAGTTGTCCCAAGACAACTTTTTTTATAGAAAAAGTTGTCCCAAGACAACTTTTTTATAGAAAAAGTTGTCCCAAGACAACTTTTTTATAGAAAAAGTTGTCCCAAGACAACTTTTTTATAGAAAAAGTTGTCCCAAGACAACTTTTTTATAGAAAAAGTTGTCCCAATACAACTTTTCTATAGAAAAAGTTGTCCCCAGACAACTCTTATAAATAGAAAAAGTTGTCCCCAGACAACTCTTATATATAGAAAAAGTTGTCCCCAGACAACTCTTATATATAGAAAAAGTTGTCCCCAGACAACTCTTATATATAGAAAAAGTTGTCCCCAGACAACTCTTATATATAGAAAAAGTTGTCCCCCAGACAACTCTTATATATAGAAAAATTGTCCCCAGACAACTCTTATATATAGAAAAAGTTGTCCCCCAGACAACTCTTATATATAGAAAAAGTTGTCCCCCAGACAACTCTTATATATGGAAAAAGTAGTCCCCAGACAACTCTTATATATAGAAAAAGTTGTCTCCAGACAACTCTTATATATAGAAAAAGTTGTCCCCAGACAACTCTTATATATAGAAAAATTGTCCCCAGACAACTCTTATACATAGAAAAAGTTGTCCCCAGACAACTCTTATATATAGAAAAAGTTGTCCCCAGACAACTCTTATATATAGAAAAAGTTGTCCCCAGACAACTCTTATAAGTAGAGAAGGTGGTCCCCAGACAACTTTTATATAGAAAAAGTTGTCCCCAGACAACTTTTATATAGAAAAAGTTGTCCCCAGACAACTTTTATATAGAAAAAGTTGTCCCCAGACAACTTTTATATAGAAAAAGTTGTCCCCAGACAACTTTTATATAGAAAAATTTGTCCCCAGACAACTTTTATATAGAAAAAGTTGTCCCCAGACAACTCTCATATAGAAAAAGTTGTCCCCAGACAACTTTTATATAGAAAAAGTTGTCCCCAGACAACTTTTATATAGAAAATGTTGTCCCCAGACAACTTTTATATAGAAAATGTTGTCCCCAGACAACTTTTATATAGAAAATGTTGTCCCCAGACAACTTTTATATAGAAAAAGTTGTCCCCAGACAATTTTTATATAGAAAAAGTTGTCCCCAGACAACTTTTATATAAAAAAAGTTGTCCCAAGACAACTTTTGTTTATAGAAAAAGTTGTCACAAGACAACTTTTTTATAGAAAAAGTTGACCCAAGACAACTTTTTTATAGAAAAAGTTGTCCGAAGCCAGCTTTAATATAGAAAAAGATTTTTATATATAAGTACAAAAAGTTGTCCCAAGGCTACTTTTTATATAGAAAAAGTTGTCACAAGACTACTTTTTTTATAGAAAAAGTTGTCCCAAGACAACTTTTATATAGACAGAGTTCTTCCAATACAACTTTTATACAGAAAAAGACTACTGTTTTATAGAAAAAGTTGTCCCACGACAACTTTTATATAGAGGAAGTTGTCCCAACATAAGTTATATCAATTTCGTTATTGAAAGAGTTATCATAAGAAAAACTTTTGTACCGATAAAGTTGTCCCAAGACAACTTTCATGTTTAAAAAGTTGTCCCAAGACATCTTTTATATAGAAAAAGTTGTCCCAAGACAACAAAAATTATTCTAACTTCTGTTGAATATCTCTTTCTTTTCGTTTTAATTTATTTGCCACACCGACAATACCATCTCCTTTTGGTGTTAACACATCACGCCTAAAAGTATACCACCCACGTGCACATTTAAACGCATTTACATGTTATTTTCTCACACTTGAATGCTCATTCATGCCTATGCACAGATAACAAGTAAATGGAAAGACTCAATGTCGTGGCGTCTGTCTGTCAGCCACTTCCTCTTGCCGCTCGTGTGTGTGTGTGAGTGAGTAAAAGCGTGTGTTTATTTTCCTTTTTTACTTTTTATCCGGTTTAATATCTCCCCCTCCCTCATTACTCTCAGTATTTCCTCCCACTCTCCCTCACTACATTATCTGACACTTTGAAAGAAGAGAATGTTCGGTTTTTGAGTCTAAAATACATTTTTGGGGGGTGAGTGGTTGTCTTAGTCGCTCAGCCCAGAGCTATGCAACAAGCGGCAAAACCAACACCACCGACACAGGCAGCAACAGCAACCGAATTCGTTGGAAGGCAGTATCGGTCTCATCGTGGTAGACGAGTGCGTCTCTATATGACAATGCCGGGGCCAATAGGCCACATATTCCTTTTTTTGAGGATTCGTTTGGGAGATAGACAACAGGTATGGGATATTAGAAAGCACATCCTAAGTACACACATTTTGATTGAGAAAGATTATGAGGCGATAATTTTAAATTTAATTTGTTTTAAAATGAATTTTTTAAACTTAAAAAAAGTGTTAAAAGATGTTTGGTATGATTTATATTAATACAATACTATGGAGCGTGATGTACGTATGTGTACATAATAATTATATGCATTGCTGTAGTTAGGTTGTTCTAAAAGCAGTTTAGGGAATCTATCTTTAAGTAACTATATTTAGAATTATTGTGGGAAATTTTAATAAGATATGAAAATAAGATCAAGTTCAGCACAATTTTTTGATAAAAACAAGTGTTGAAAGATTTTTTAACACCGTAAAGTATGATTAATATTAATATAATTCCATGATGCGTATTAGTTACATTTTTGTATATAATAAACAAATGCATTACTGAACTTTCGGTGTTCTGAGAGGAGACTGTGGGGTTATTACTAAATTGTCTGTGACTTACCAACTCCACCTATAGCTACAATTCTACCCACACCTGTCTTTGGGGTCCTATAGCCCGCCGGGAGATGTCTAACACATTGGCTGACACAAAACAACAACATTGACGGCAACATTAATAGCATTACATACCAACACAGTGGGAACTCGTTTAAAATAGCTGTGGTTTCACTCGTTACGCTGCTTCATTCGCAACATACTGACATGCCACATTCCATTTCCTTTGTTTTGGCAACAATGGCAAAAAGGGAAGGCATAGGGAACTGAAAATTGGAGCCCCTCAAAAAACAAAACTGCAGAACGTTAACTTTGATTTGTTCTCTTGTTCTGTCTTGTTGTTTTGACAAATTTTCCGCTTCGCTGTTTCCTTATTGTTTTTATAGCAAAAAATCTGTATTCCTCCATTCTTGGAATGTGTGGCTTTTATTTTTATGAAACTTTTGCGGTTTTGGTGTGTGAATGACAGTAGTGATGTAGGTTTCACCCCTCCCCCTCCAACAAATATTGTTGTTAATCTAAAGCAAGTTCTTGGTAAAGGTGCTGGACGGCGGGGCTATGGAGAGACTGGACTGGGAGCTGCATGTATGAATTTCAGTGGAAATACTGAAGAAAATTTTTAAGTGTTTAAAATTTTAACAAAGAAATGTTCCTCAACCGTTAGCAGGAACTTTGCAGATAAACATGAAATAGAGATTTTTAAAAAGTTGTTGTTAAAAAAAATCTTTTGCAGGCAAGCATGTGCGTTTAAAAAATATTTGTTATAACAATTGGAATTAGAAAAAAGTTGTCCCACGACAACTTTTATATAGAAAAGGTTGTCCCAAGACAACTTTTATATAGAAAAAGTTGTCCCAAGACAACTTTTATATAGAAAAAGTTGTCCCAAGACAACTTTTATATAGAAAAAGTTGTCCCAAGACAACTTTTATATAGAAAAAGTTGTCCCAAGACAACTTTTATATAGAAAAAGTTGTCCCTAGTCAACTTTTATATAGAAAAAGTTTTCCCAAGACAACTTTTATATAGAAAAAGTTGTCCCAAGACAAATTTTTATAGAAAAAGTTGTCCTAAGACAACTTTTATATAGAAAAAGTTGTCCCAAGACAACTTTTATATAGAAAAAGTTGTCCCAAGACAACTTTTATATAGAAAAAGTTGTCTCTAGACAACTTTTATATAGAAAAAGTTGTCCCAAGACAACTTTAGTATAGAAAAAGTTGTCCCAAAACAACTTTAATATAGAAAAAGTTGTCCCAAGACAACTTTTATATAGAAAAAGTTGTCCCAAGACAACTTTTATATAGAAAAAGTTGTCCCAAGACAACTTTTATTTAGCAAAAGTTGTCCCAAGACAACTTTAATATAGAAAAAGTTGTCCCAAGACAACGTTTATATAGAAAAAGTTGTCCTAAGACAGCTTTAAAATAGAAAAAGTTGTCCTAAGACAACTTTTATATAGAAAAAGTTGTCCCAAGACAACTTTTATATAGAAAAAGTTGGCCCAAGACAACTTTTATTTAGCAAAAGTTGTCCTAAGACAACTTTAATTTAAAAAAGTTGTCCCAAGACAACTTTTATGTAGAAAAAGTTGTCGCAAGACAACTTTTATATAGAAAATGTTGTCCCAAGACAACTTTTATATAGAAAAAGTTGTCCCAAGACAACTATTATATAGAAAAAGTTGTCCTAAGACATCTCTTATATAGAAAAAGTTGTCCCAAGACAACTTTTATATAGAAAAAGTTGTCCCAAGACAACTTTTATATAGAGAAAGTTGTCCCAAGACAACTTTTATATAGAGAAAGTTGTCCCAAGACAACTTTTATATAGAGAAAATTGTCCCAAGACAACTTTTATATAGAAAAAGTTGTCCCAAGACAACTTTTATATAGAAAAAGTTGTCCCAAGACAACTTTTATATAGAAAAAGTTGTCCCAAGACAACTTTTATATAGAAAAAGTTGTCCCAAGACAACTTTTATATAGAAAAAGTTGTCCCAAGACAACTTTTATATAGAAAAAGTTGTCCCAAGACAACTTTTATATAGACAAAGTTGTCCCAAGACAACTTTTATATAGAAAAAGTTGTCGCAAGACAACTTTTATATAGAAAATGTTGTCCCAAGACAATTTTTATATAGAAAAAGTTGTCCCAAGACAAATTTTTTTACCTAAAATTCTTGGTCCCATTTTAACAATTCGTAAAAAACACCCCTTAATATGGGGTGGGCGGGGATAAAAAAAATGGGTCGCCAATTTCGCCAAACCGAGTATGGGGTCATACTATCCTTTGGTAGTAGAATCGAACCTATACTGTCAAGTCCATGTATTTTTTTCACTGTGTTATTTTATAAATTCTAAAAATATTCTCTTTTTGAACATTTCTAGCAGAAATCTTAAATTATTTTGTTAAAAGCACTACAAATATTTTTGTGGTACAATTTTAGGATTTGTAAAACCTTCAGATTGCAATACATTTTATGTCAATATATAGTCAGTTTTCCAAAGATATGCCAAAATATGTTTCCTAAGGCTTTTCCATCTTTTAGTGAATTTGTGGCTTTGCATATCAAAACTCTACACAATTTTTGTGGTACACTTTTAGATGCCTTACAGTTCTGAAATATTAATAAAATATAAATGAATGGCATTAGTTGCTTATAAATATATGCATAATAACTAAATTATATTAATAGAAGTATTTGAAGATACTTCTAAAAATACCCTACAAAAATTTTTGTGGTCAAATTTTAGGATTTATAATGCCTTTTGATTGCAATAAAATGTGGGTCAAGGTAAAGCTATTTTTTCAAAGATAGGCCCAAAAATACTTACTGAAGTCTTGTCCACTTTTAAAAGAATTTTGGCATTGTATAGAAAACTCTACACAATTTTTGTGGTACACTTTTAGATGCTTTAATGCTCTCAAAATTTAATAAAATATAGCATTAGTTTCCTAAAAAGATGTGCAGAATAATAAAATTGTTTTAATAGAAGTATTTAAAAAAAATTAGATAGAAGTTTTTTGAAATTCGCTGCAATGATTTTTGTGGTACACTTTTAGAATTTATAAAAACGTAAGATTGCAATAAATTGTATTTCAGTATATAGACAGTTTTGCAAAGATATGCCCAAAAATGTTTACTAAAGGCTTTTCCATCTTTTGAAGGATTTGTGGCTTTGCATATAAAAACTCTACACAATTCTCGTGGCACACTTTTAGAAGCTTTACAGCTCTCAAATTTTTATAAAATATACATTAATACGATTAGTTTCTTATAAAGATGTGCAGAATAACAATATTATTTCAATAGAAGTATGTATTTGAAAAAATTACCTCGAAGATTAAAAAAAGTTAAGGCATACATGGAAATTCGCAACAAAACTTTTTGTGGTACGCTTTTGGTATTTCTAATGACTTCAGATTAAAGTAAATTTCATGTCAATACGATGTTAGTTTTCCAAAGATATGCCGAAACTTGTTTTTTTAAAGGCTAAAAATTTTTTTTTGGAATTTTGTTTTGCTTAAAAACTCTACACGATTTTTGTGGTACACTTTTAGAATTTAAAATGCCTTCAGAGTGTAATAACTTGTAAGTCAATTTAAAGTTAGTTTTCCAAAGATATGCCCAAACATGTTTACTGAACGCTACATATATTTTTAAAGAATTTTGGCTTTGCATACAAAACTCTACACAATTTTTATGGTACAGATGCTTTACAGCTCTCAAATTTGAATAAAATATATAATAATGGCATTAGTTTCTTATAAAGATGTGCAGGGTTAAAAACCATTTTAATAATAATATGTGAACAAATTAGCTTATATAGTTAGATATATTAATTTTAAAGCATATTGATAAAGTTGCTACAAAGTGGTACGTTTTTGGCATTTCTAATGCCTTCAGATTGAAGTATATTTCATGTCAATTCGAAGTCAGTTTTCCAGAGATATGCCGGAACGTGTTTTTTAAAGGCTAACGATTTTTTTTTGGAATTTTGTTTTTGCTTAAAAACTCTACACGATTTTTGTGGTACACTTTTAGGTTTCTTAATGCCTTTGGAGTGCAATAAATTTGATTTAAATTTAAAGTTAGTTTTCCAAAGATATGCCGAAACATATTTATAAAAAGTTAAACATATATTTGAACGAATTTCTGCTTGGCATATAAAAACTCAACACAATTTTTGTGGTACGCCTTTAAATATTTTGCAGCTCTTTTCTTTCAATCATTTCACTTACCTCCTTTATCTTCTAGAATATATACAGCTTCCTTAATTTATGAAACATTTAAGACATTTTGTTGATAAACACCTTTGCCGGTTTTTTTTTTGTTGCCAAAACACAAGGCGTTATGATATTTTCCAAGAATATTAGCAGGAAACTTCAAGGGAGAGCATTACATATTTTATGAGAACTAAATTTGAAGGAACCTAATTTGTTTTGCTCCATTCTTGTATGTGAGTGTAATTTTTCTTAAACTTTATGTTCGAAGCGCGACGGAATCTTGTGTAGAGCGTGCGTGCGGGAATCGTTTAACAATTGTCTGGTGTTGTTCTTTCTTTCTTGTCGTCTTGTCTTTTTGCCGACGAGCCATTTAAAAGAACGTTATAATCAAAGCATTTTAAATTTGTTGCCTAACATTAGAGAAATTATGGGGTTTTCCAAGAAAAACACAAAGTGATAAATGAAATAATAAATTGTGTTAAGGAAAAACCTTTGTGAGATTATATTTCCATTTTCCTGCTAGGTGATTATCAATAATAATTGAGGAGAAAAACAAAGACCTCAAATGGCCTAGTCATCCGGCTTGGAAGAAGAAAGAAACCATACTAAAAATAGGTTGCTAATCATGTGAAAACAAAGAAAAAGCCTAATAATAGGCAATAATATTGTGATGTAAATTTTCAGACGGAAAAATGATGACGGGGGTTTTACGAAAAATTCCTAAAAATATCCATAAATTCTAGTATTTCACAGAAAATGAGAAAATAGTAACAATAGGAAATTCCTAACAGTATGCAACATTTGTCTGATGTAAACATTGAGTAGAAAGCATACAAGCTTTTAAAAAAATGCCTACAAATATGCAACAGTTTAATGACGAATGTGAAAGTAGGAAAAACATTTTTTAAGAAATTTCTAAAAAATAAACAATGATTTAATGATGAATGAGGATTTATGAAGAAACATACTTTAGAAAACTCCTTAAAAATATATTCGTAATAAACATTTTTTTCATGCAAATATTAAGCCGGAAAAATGGTGATACCAGCTTTAAGATATTCCTAAAAATATGCAATACATTTTTAGCACGAAAAGTGGTGACTTTTTTAATATCTATATTTTTAATATCTAAAAATTTAATTTTTTCTAAAGAATATGAATATACGAGTATTCTCCGAACCCCTTCATTTCTCTTTTTAAATTTTTTTATTACATTTTTCAAAAACTTAAGGCTTACAGAAATTCCTAAAATATGCAATAATTTTATCATGTAAATTACATTTTTTTTATATTATAAAATTTTATTTTCTCTAACGAATATGATTTCTTTCTCCTAACACCTTCATTTATCCTCCTATATTTTTTTTTTTATTAAATTTTCCAAAAACTTAAGTTTATAAGAAATTCCTAAAATAAGCAAACAATGTTATCACGTAAATATTAAGCACGTTGGCGACACCGGCTTCCTAAAAATATGCAATACATTTTTAAATAAATTTTCAGCACGAAAGTGGTGACATTTTTTTTATTTCTTATACGAGTATTTTAACATTTAACTTTCTCTAACGAATATGAATATATGAATCCGAACCCCTTCATTTCTCTTGTTATATTTTTTATATTAAATTTTACAACAATTTAAGGTTTTAAGAAATTATTAAAATATGCAACAATTTTGCATATTAAGCAGGAAAAATGGTGACGCCAGCTTTAGAATATTTCAATTCTACATGGACAATTTGACCATGTAAATATTGGGCAGGAAAAATGGTGACACTAGCTTTAAGGTATTCCTAAAAATATGCAATAATTTTTTGGTATACATTTTTAGCACTAAAATGGTGACTTTTTTATTGTTAATATTTTAAATTGGATTTTCTATTTTTATTTTTTTTTTTTGGTAAATTTTTTCAAAGGACAATAAATCTTCTTTAAGAAATTGCTAAAATATGCAACAATTTTAGAATGTAAATATGTATTAAGCAGAAAAAAGGGTGACAACAGCTTTTACATATTCCTAAAAATATGCAATACATATTTGTTATACATTTTTAGCAAGAAAAGTGTTGAAATTTTTTTAATTTTTATATTTTAAAATTTTATTTTCTCTAAAGAAAATATTCTCCCAACCCTTTCATATCCCTTTTCATATTTTTTTTTATTAAATTTGTCGAAAACCTAATTCCTAAAATATGCCACAATTTTATCATGTAATAGTAACACCAGCTTTAAGATATTCCTAAAAATATGCAATAGATTTTTGCTATAAATTTTTAGCGCCAAAAGTGGACACATTTTTTTATTCTAATTGTGTTTTCTCTAAAGAATATGAATACATTCTTAATTTCTCTTTTTACATTTTTTTCTTAAATTTTCCATAAACATAGGCTTTGTGAAATTCATAAAATATGCAACAATTTTTTCATGTAAATATTAAGCAGAAAAACTGGCGACACCAGCTCTAAGAGATTGGTATACATTTTTAGCACGAGGTGACTTTATTTATATTTTTAAATTTTGTTTTCTCTTTTTATATTTTTTTTTTTATTAAATTCTAAGATGTTCCTAAAATATACAACAATTTTATCATGTAATGTGGTGACATCAGCTTCATGATATTCCTAAAAATATGCAATAAATTTTTTAGCACGAAAAGTGGTGACATTTTTTTTTGTATTTATAAATATGCAATACATTGTTGATACAAATTTTAAGCACGAAAAGTGGTAACATTTTTTATCTCTCATAAGAAAACTTAATTAAGCCTTTAAAAAATTCCTAAAATATGCAACAATTTGATCCTGTAAGTATTAGGCAGGAAAAAGGCTGACACCAGCTTTAAGATATTCCTAAAAATATGCAATACAATTTTGATAAAAAATTTTAGCAGGAAAAGTGGTTAATTTTTTTTTATTTTCTGTAACGAATATGAATATGTTCTCCAGAACCTTTCAATCCCCTTTTCATATTTTTTTTATTAAAATTTTTAAAACTTAAGGCTTTAAGAAATTCTTAAAAATATACTACAGTTTTATAATTAAAATATTAAGCCGGTAGAATGGTGACACCATTTCCCAAAAATATGCGATACATTATTGGTATACATTTTTAGCACGAAGAGTTGAAATTTTTTATTATTTATATATTAAAATTTTGTTTTCTCTTTTTATATATTTTATTGAATTTTCAGATATTCCTAAAATATGCAACAGTTTTATGATATAAATATTAAGCAGGAATGGTGCTGACACCAGCTTTAAGATATTAATAAACATATTTTTAAACACGAAAAGTGGTGAAATTTTTTTTTTGTATTTTAAAATTGTATTTTATTCAACGAATATGATTTTTATTTTTTATATTTTTTTTGTTTAATTTTCCTCAAACTTAAGGCTTTACGAAATTCCTAAAAGAGGCAACAATTTTATTCCTAAAAATATGCAATACAATTTTAATATAAATTTTAAGCACGAAAAGTGGTGAATTTATTTTTATTTTTTATATTTTCATTCCCCTTTTAATTTATTTATTTTTTAATAAATTTTCCAAAATCTTAAGAAATTCCTAAAATATGCCACAATTTTATCGTGTAAATATTAAGCAGGAAAAATGGTGACACCAGCTCTGAGTGAGTCCTAAAAATATGCAATACATTTTTGCTATATATTTTTAGCACGAAAAGTGGTGACATTTTTTATATTTTAAAATGTTATTCTCTCTAAGGAATATGATTATATTCTCCCAACTTATTCATTTATTTTTTTATAAAATTTTAAGAAATTCCTAAAAATATGCAACAATTTTATCATGTAAATATTAAGCAGGAAAAATGGTGACACCAACGTTTACTTTCAACAAGACGGCGCTACGTGGCACACAAGCAACGAAACCATTGCTCTGTTGTGGGAAAAGTTTCCGGACCGTGTTATCTCTCGAAGAGGTGAGCACAATTGGCCACTGAGATCTTGTGATTTAATCAAAGACTTTTAAATAAGAAAGACGTGAAATTTCTCTAGGCTGAATGCAAAGCGCCCTATTAACAGTCGTCGATGGCATTTCTGCTTAAGAGAGCCAAATAAGAGAAATTTTACGTCTTTCTTGTTTAAAAGTCTTTGGATTTAATACCTTTCGACTTCCACCTTTGGGGCCACGTAAAAGATAAGGTCTACGCCAACAGCCCAGCATCGATTCAAGACCTCAAAGATAGAATTCGTGAGGCTATCGAGGACATGGGGCAGCCACATTGCGATTTGGTTATGGGAAATTTCATGAAAAGCATATGGTCCGGTAAGCGTGGTCGTGGTGGCCATTTGGCTGATGTTGTTTTTCATTATTAACGGCATACCTTCCTCTTTAATATGAAATAAACATCCGATCATTTATCTCAAAATATGACATTTTTCTTTGAAGACCAAAATAACACCTCTTGTTGGAAAACCCTTTATTTCAAAAAAAATATTTTCTCTAACAAATTTTACATCTGTTTTCTCAACCCCTTTATTTCTGTTTAATTTTTTTAATTTAAAATTTTCCTAACACTTTAAATGAGCAGCATCTTGCCCTCCCCCCCGCACCCTTAAACAATTATGATCACATACTTTACCGATTATTTGGCGAACACAAAAAAAAGAAAAATAAAAAACTTAAAATGAATTTAATTAAACAAAGTTTTCTTGGGGTTATGTTATAGTACTTTTCCCCCCAGTTAAGTACTCGTTCTTTCACGAGAGGACATGAAACTTCCCTTCTGAAGTGGCATTACAAAGAAAAATACATACTCGTATTCAAAATTGTCTACTATAACAACATATTGAGGAATACGAGATTTGCCAAAAGCATGTATACTTTAAGGGGTAACAACAAGTAAAAAAAATAATATTATTGTATAGCATACTTTAAGGCTATGAAAAATAATGCTTATGCAAGTTTTGAGAGTGAGAGAAATAAAACTTGAGTTTTCTTTTTATTTAATAGCTCAAATGAAGTTTTGGTATTATACTCGTATAATGGTTATCATAATTGAAAAATTATCTAATGATAATTGTATAAATTGTATAAATCCAAAATGATGCCAAGTTTTTTTGCGATGTCATTAATACAAATAACAACAATGAAATTATATTACATCTGTATGCGCTATTATCTGCAAAGCATAATTTTAGGAGTTATTTTAATAGTCCCATCATAGAAATAGAGTTTTAAGAGTTTTTATGTTGTTGCATCCATTATTTTTTGGAGCGAAAGCTTTCGTTTCACCGCTGGTTTTATCACCCTGATGCAAATCAACCACATTTGTCTTTTGGTTTATTTTTTAGTGCCGAACTATAAAAATCCTAATTAACATTTTTATTACAGAAATTTATTACATTGTCTTATCAGTTTATTTGTTTTTGGGTTTACAAAATTACCTGTTCTAAGTTATTTTGTAATGAAAAGTATGATGTGCCTTCATAATATTGAGAAGTATTGAAGAAGTCGTACTTGTAGGAAATTTGCACACTGTGCCGTATGATTCATATTAATTCAGTTGAATGGGGCGCATAAGTAGCATAATTGTTGTAAACTCTCATACGTCTTGTGAACACCAAAAAAAAAAGAGATTACATAAAATCATTGTTCATATTTTTTTGGAAATAATCGTTTTACCCAAAATTACTAGTAAAATGAAAATAGCTACAATATTTGTGACGAAAAGATTTATTTTTATTTTTTACGAGTTTCATTTAATAATTTGATTCAAGGTTTTCAAAATATTTATCCACTGCAGAAAAGTATTGTTTCTGCTGTTTTCTCCCCTACGTTCAGCATTTAATCCCTCTCCCCGCAGATTAACTACCACAACTTTTCAATATTATTGCTGCAACTAAAAGGGATCAAGAGCCCAAAATAAAGTGCTTGTTAAAAAGTTGATGTTGACTTTAACAAAACGCCTGTTGAAAGCAGGCGTAAAACTAACAGGATAACAGGAGTAAAGATCTATAGAATAAAGTGCTTGTTCGATTTTTTCGTAAATGAGAAATGGACAAGCAAAATTCGGGAAATAGCAACGGCGAGGAAGTTAACTTACTTAAATGCTTAATATTAAGTTGGACATCAACACTTAAAGTGAAAACAATAGAGCAGAAAAGTTTAAAAATTTTGTATTGAAAATAGTTTTCATAATTAATTTAAACACTTGAGCGTATAAGTAATATTAATATAAATGATGAAGGCAGCGTATGAGCCACGTAACTTAAATTGTTCTTCATCCTGTAGTAATATTAATATAAATGATGAAGGCAGCGTATGAGCCACGTAACTTAAATTGTTCTTCATCCTGTAGAAAAATAAATCGGAAGACTTTCAAAATAATGTTATGAAAACAGAACCTTAAAAATAATTACTCCTGGAAATATACTTACATTGGATAATTGACTCATAACTTCTGTACCAATTAGCTTAAAATCCTTAAATTCGGCATTTTAGAATACCTATATGCTGGCAAAGAATGCGCAAAATCATCCTACTAATTCTGGCCATCCAACCAACTTGCAATTTCCTTATTTAGTTTCTCTGCAGCTTAGGCTATTCTTAAATCGCTTTACACTACCGAAACTTGCGTAATTATTATGTCTTAACAAAATATTACCCGGAAAACTTTATTATACTTTTTAAAACCCTTTAATAATTGCCATCAAAACAATTTCGTACACTTTAGCGTATAAGTAACATTAATAAATTGTCCATTGGAGCGTATGACTAACATACTTAAGTTTGTTCATCATACTCTCACGTACTCGCATCTAGCTGTTGCCATCTCTTTACTCGTAGTTTTGCCAGATATTGCAAGTGCTGCTATATGTATTATTTAATGCATTGCTGTCATGTATGTCAATTTATTTTCTTATTCAGCCCCCCTGAAGCATATTTATTTACATCACATCCTTTCAACAAACTATATATTATCTCTTATTTTTCTTTTAGTTTTTTTCACCAGTTTTTTTTTTGTGCCACAAGATTTTAGACCACAACACAATTTCTTCTGTTGCTGTGGATTTTCATCTTAACGCGATAAAACTCCAGCATTCACGATTTATATACTCTCTTCATATAACCTCAAAACATGTTCACACTCTATAGAGTTATGTGGCGTTGCCCGTCTGTTCTGAGCTGCACTCTTTTTTTGGCTTTTCTCTATTACCACGATTATCTTAGATTTCACATTTGCGAGATGAAAGAAAAAAAAATCGAAAAAACAACAAAACAGAAAGAGAGGAAACAAACCAAGAGGATTCCATAGAAGACCACAATACCATAATCCTTGGTAATGTTTTCGTGTATCGTACGAGTATATGTTGCTCTGGCCAATGTGCCTTAAGAGTATGTCCTGAAATTTGCAGACTTGAATGAAGGGAAAATAAAGTAACACAGAATGAAAATAAAAAATCAGAATAAACCTAAAAGCTGAAGCATAGAATACGAGAAGGGGTGTGGTAGCTGTTTGAAAAAAAAATCTGTTAGTTATTCAAAACTTGTAGTTCTGCAGCTTATTTTTAGCTACCAAAAAAACCAACAGCAGATATACACATTTATAAACCTTAGGATTTTCGTAAGAGCTCTCTATGAAAAGCTGTTTATATTGAAGTAGTCGAGGAGGCGGGCACCAACCTAATGTAGCAACAAAATTTTTCCACAACATATTTTGTTGCAATTTTGCGATTTGGCTAGGTACTCGTATACAACTCCACAATGCTTACAACCGCCCGCCCCAGATTGTCAGCTTAATTTTTTTTCGGTGGTGGTGTTTTTAATTTGAAACAAAAATATTTCATTTAGTTTCGAGATTCCATGCTCACTTGTTATAGCATTCATACATGTTGTTTGGTTTCGTATTTATGATTATCCTCTTTAAAGTTTTTCAATTTAAGTTAAAAAAAAAAACATAATGAATATTGTATGATTTCCCATGACGAAATATGTAGTGGATGGTTAGCAGGAGTTTGATGAGAATTAAACCATAACAGGTTGCTTTGCAGCTCTCGAAATGGGAATGGAAATGAGAAGCGCATAAACGTAAATTATATTGATATGAATTCCTTAAAGGGAGAAAAATATGAAAAATTATGCATATATATAGTAATATATTGCTAAAAATTAAGATGTACAGCCAAGGTTTAAGCGTCCTCCTGGTTTTATTAAACATTTTCTCTAGTCTTGTCTTATATATTTCCAATCTGAACCACCTGAACGTATGACTAACATAAATCGAATGCCCCCTGGAACGTATGAGAAATATATTCATGTTTCTTGAGTATACGCATAAAATATTCCTTGATTTAAGTATATTAAACAACAAGATTTCGAAAATGTTTAATATATATCGAAAATTGCCTTTTTATAGCAGATTTCGTCGAAATTCTATTATCATTTTAATTTTTATAGAAGATTGCTTGGAAAATTATTGAATTTCGTCGAAATTCAATTTTTATAGAAAATTTCGTCGAAATTCAATTTTTATAGAAAATTTCGTCGAAATTCAATTTTTATAGAAAATTTCGTCGAAATTCAATTTTTATAGAAAATTTCGTCGAAATTCAATTTTTATAGAAAATTTCGTCGAAATTCAATTTTTATAGAAAATTTCGTCGAAATTCAATTTTTATAGAAAATTTCGTCGAAATTCAATTTTTATAGAAAATTTCGTCGAAATTCAATTTTTATGCAAAATTTCGTCGAAATTCAATTTTTATAGAAAATTTCGTCGAAATTGAATTTTTTATAGAAAATTTCGTCGAAATTGAATTTTTTATAGAAAATTTCGTCGAAATTCAATTTTTTATAGAAAATTTCGTCGAAATTCAATTTTTATAGAAAATTTCGTCGAAATTCAATTTTTATAGAAAATTTCGTCGAAATTCAATTTTTATAGAAAATTTCGTCGAAATTCAATTTTTATAGAAAATTTCGTCGAAAGTCAATTTTTATAGAAAATTTCGTCGAAAGTCAATTTTTATAGAAAATTTCGTCGAAATTCAATTTTTTATAGAAAATTTCGTCGAAATTGAATTTTTTATAGAAAATTTCGTCGAAATTGAATTTTTTATAGAAAATTTCGTCGAAATTGAATTTTTTATAGAAAATTTCGTCGAAATTGAATTTTTATAGAAAATTTCGTCGAAATTCAATTTTTATAGAAAATTTCGTCGAAATTCAATTTTTATACAAAATTTCGTCGAAATTCAATTTTTATACAAAATTTCGTCGAAATTCAATTTTTATAGAAAATTTCGTCGAAATTGAATTTTTTATAGAAAATTTCGTCGAAATTCAATTTTTATAGAAAATTTCGTCGAAATTCAATTTTTATAGAAAATTTCGTCGAAATTCAATTTTTATAGAAAATTTCGTCGAAATTAAATTTTTATAGAAAATTTTGTCGAAATTTAATTTTTTATAGAAAATTTCGTCGAAATTACATTTCTAAAGAAAATTTCGTCGAAATTACATTTTTATAGAAAATTTCGTCGTAATTAAATTTTTATAGAAAATTACGTCGAAACAACATTTTTATAGAAAATTTCGTCGAAACTACATTTTTATAGAAAATTTCGTCAAAATTGAATTTTTAAAGAAAATTTCGTCGAAATTGATTTTTTTAGAAAATGTCGTCGAAATTGAATTTTTTTATAGAAAATTTCGGAGGAATTGATTTTTTTAGAAAATGTCGTCGAAATTGAATTTTTTTTATAGAAAATTTCGTCGGAATTGATATTTTTGTAGAAAATTTCGTCGAAATTTCATTTTGATAGAAAATTTTGTCGAAATTTCATTTTTATAGAAAATTTCGTCGAAATTGAATTTTTTATAGAAAATTTCGTCGAAATTGTATTTTTTATAGAAAATTTCGTCGAAATTGTATTTTTTATAGAAAATTTCGTCGAAATTGAATTTTGTATAGAAAATTTTGTCGAAATTGAATTTTTTATAGAAAATTTCGTCGAAATTGAATTTTTTATAGAAAATTTCGTCGAAATTGAATTTTTTATAGAAAATTTCGTCGAAATTGAATTTTTTATAGAAAATTTCGTCGAAATTGAATTTTTTATAGAAAATTTCGTCGAAATTGAATTTTTTATAGAAAATTTCGTCGAAATTGAATTTTTTATAGAAAATTTCGTCGAAATTGAATTTTTTATAGAAAATTTCGTCGAAATTGAATTTTTTATAGAAAATTTCGTCGAAATTGAATTTTTTATAGAAAATTTCGTCGAAATTGAATTTTTTTTTATAGAAAATTTCGTCGAAATTGAATTTTTTTTTATAGAAAATTTCGTCGAAATTGATTTTTTTTTATAGAAAATTTCGTCGAAATTGAATTTTTTATAGAAAATTTCGTCGAAATTGAATTTTTTATAGAAAATTTCGTCGAAATTGAATTTTTTATAGAAAATTTCGTCGAAATTGAATATTTTATAGAAAATTTCGTCGAAATTGAATTTTTATAGAAAATTTCATCGAAATTGAATTTTTATAGAAAATTTCGTCGAAATTGAATTTTTATAGAAAATTTCGTCGAAATTGAATTTTTATAGAAAATTTCGTCGAAATTGAATTTTTATAGAAAATTTCGTCGAAATTGAATTTTTATAGAAAATTTCGTCGAAATTGAATTTTTATAGAAAATTTCGTCGAAATTCAATTTTTATAGAAAATTTCGTCGAAATTCAATTTTTATAGAAAATTTCGTCGAAATTAAATTTTTTATAGAAAATTTCATCAACATTAAATTTTTATAGAAAATTTCATCAAAATTAAATTTTTATAGAAAATTTCATCGAAATTGAATTTTTATAGAAAATTTCATCGAAACTGAATTTTTATAGAAAATTTAGTCGAAATTACATTTTCAACGAAAATTTCGTTTTCTATAAAAATTGAATTTTTATAGAAAATTTCGTCGAAATTGAATTTTTATAGAAAATTTCGTGGAAATTGAATTTTTATAGAAAATTTCGTCGAAATTGAATTTTTATAGAAAATACCGTCGAAATTGAATTTTTATAGAAAATTCCGTCGAAATTGAATTTTTATAGAAAATTTCGTCGAAATTGAATTTTTATAGAAAATTTCGTCGAAATTGAATTTTTATAGAAAATTTCGTCGAAATTGAATTTTTATAGAAAATTTCGTCGAAATTGAATTTTTATAGAAAATTTCGTCGAAATTGAATTTTTATAGAAAATTTCGTCGAAATTGAATTTTTATAGAAAATTTCGTCGAAATTGAATTTTTTATAGAAAATTTCGTCGAAATTGAATTTTTTATAGAAAATTTCGTCGAAATTGAATTTTTTATAGAAAATTTCGTCGAAATTGAATTTTGAATTGAAAATTTCGCCGATTTCAATTCACCGCTAGGTTCCAAATTAGTGGAGACAGTACTCCTCCTTGTGGGGTCCCTCTGTTTCCAAACCTTGTTAGAGTTGTGGACCCAAGACATGCTGTTATGCGTCTTCTGTTGAGCAGACTTTGAATTAGTCTAATCAAACTAGAGTAACTTTTAGATGTGACAGTGCCACAATTACTGCATCTGAGTGAATTTTGTTAAAAGCCCCTTCTATGTCAAGAAATGGCACCATAGTGAAATCCTTGAAATGCAAAGACGATTCGATAGTGCTCACAAGTTCGTGCAGGGCTGATTCTGTAGACTTCCCCTTATTGTAGCCATGTTGGTTCACCGACAGGAGTTTTGTATCCAGGTTTTCCCTAATGAAATAATCTAAAAGTCTTTCCAGACTTTCAATAGGAAGGAGGATGGGCTAATTGGTCTGAAGTCTTTTGGCCTAGTGTGTGATATCTTCCCCGCTTTAGGTATGAATACCACTTTGGTATCCCTCCATAGATTCGGGATGTATGAAAGCCTGATACAGCCTACAGACATTTTATCCAGCCAGGGCATAATGTACTTTAACATTTTCTGCATTTCTGCTGGAGTGATTCCGTCTGGTCCAGGTGACTTGAAGGGCTCAAAGCTGTTAATAGCCCAGCTTATGTTGGATCTCTCAGTCAACAAGCTAACAACGCTCGGAGTCCACTCGCGTTCTTGTTGGTCTTGCTGATCTTCGGGTTCTGTTGGTGAGTTCCCCGGAAAATGTGTGTCGAGCAGTACATTCAGCGACTGCTCGCTGTTTTTTGTTCATTTATTTGCCTCATCCTGCAAGTAACCCACGGTACAGGTTGAAGCTGATAGTAATGTCCTTAGCCTTGCGTCTTCGGAGACCTTTTCCACTTCCGAACAGAAGGTATACCAAGAGAGTTTTTGCGTCTTATATAGATATAGATCTTGAGTTGATCTTTATAGACCCCAGTATATTTAGCCTTGTTGAATAGCTTTTTGCAGGTATTTTTCATAGCCGTTAGCTCAGAAGTCCTCCATTGGGGTTTAGTTTTACCCTTGTACCTTGTTTTTGGACAGGCTTCTTCAAGGGAACTATTGAATGATGTGGTGATATGCTCGACCTGATTATCCACACCGGCTTTGTCATTCGGTTCGTACAGAAGTTTAAGGTAAATAATAAAAAAAAATATAAGGAAAATTTGCTTATTATTTCTCTCTCTGTCATTGTGACAGTTTCTGCTTTTTATACCCTACACCACTCTGTGGTACAGGGTATTATAAGTTTGTTTCATGGCAGATGTTTGTAACACCTGAAAATAACACAGATAGACCCACCTTAAAGTATACCGATAGACTCAGAATCACTAGCTGAGTCGATTTAACGATGTCTGTCCGTCCGTCTGTCCATGTAAAGTTGTTCGTCGACTACAGGTCGCAATTTCACTCCGATCGTTCTGAAATTTTGCAGTTTAGAGTATTTCGCAGCTGTTAAGATCGCTATTGAATTTGGTTGAAATCGGTCCAGATTTAGATATAGCTCCCATATATATTTTTCGTCCGATTTGGCCCTTTAGTCCTATAGAAGCTGTATTTTACATCCAATCGATTTGAAATTTGGAATGGTAGAGTTTCTTGATCCATGAACCAACATTGCCGAATTTGAAGAAAATCGGTTAAGATTTAGCTATAGCTCCCATATATATGTTTCGTCCGATTTGGCCCTTTAGTCCTATAGAAGCTGTATTTTACATCCGATCGTTTTGAAATTTAGAATGGTAGAGTTTCTTGATCCATGAACCAACACTACCGAATTTAAAGAAAATCGGTTAAGATTTAGCTATAGCTCCCATATATATGTTTCGTCCGATTTGGCCATTTAGTCCTATAAAAGCTGTATTTTACATCCAATCGTTTTGAAATTTAGAATGGTAGAGTTTCTTGATCCATGAACAAACATTGCCGAATTTGAAGAAAATCGGTTAAGATTTAGCTATAGCTCCCATATATATGTTTCGTCCGATTTGGCCCTTTAGTTCTATAGAAGCTGTATTTTACATCCAATCGTTTTGAAATTTAGAATGGTAGAGTTTATTGATCCATGTACCAACACTACCGAAATTGAAGAAAATCGGTTAAGATTTAGCTATAGGTCCCATATATATGTTTCGTCCGATTTGGCCCTTTAGTCCTGAAGAAGCTGTACTTTACATCCGATCGTTTTGAAATTTAGAATGGTAGAGTTTCTTGATCCATGAACCAACATTGCCGAATATGAAGAAAATCGGTTAAGATTTAGCTATAGCTCCCATATATATGTTTCGTCCGATTTTGCTCTTTAGTCCTGAAGAAGCTGTATTTTACATCCAATCATTTTGAAATTTAGAATGGTAGAGTTTCTTGGTCCATGGACCAACACTATAGAATTTGAAGAAAATCGGTTGAGATTAAGCTATAGCTCCCATATATATGTTTCGTCCGATTTGGCCCTTTAGTTCTATAGAAGCTGTATTTTACATCCATTTCTTTTGAAATTTAGAATGGTAGAGTTTATTGATCCATGAATCAACACTACCGAATTTGAAGAAAATCGGTTAAGATTTAGCTATAGCTCCCATATATATGTTTCATCCGATTTGGCTCTTTAGATCCAATCGTTTTTATGCCCTACACCACACTGTGGTACAGGGTATTATTTAAGTATAAAATGTCCCAAAAGTAAATTTATGTAAACAATTTATACATGAATTACAAAATTTATATATCAGAGTTATTCAATATTACGAGAGTGGTGTAAGGTATTATATAGTCGGCACCGCCCGACTTTAGCCTTTCCTTACTGGTTTTTTACATATGATTGATATTAATAGAAAATATTGTTTAACGTTTGAATGTTACAAATAGGAAATGCTGGGCGGCGTATGACTATTATTAATAAGCAGTCCTGTGTGGCGTATAATTCATACGAAATCCTTGGTTAATATTGCCCATACGCTCTCTTCGATTTATTATTCTCCTTTAAAATAGCTGAAAACATATGTTAATGATGTGACTAGAAAGAGTTTGATGTAGAATCCGAATTATATTTCTCTCTGACACTGTGATTATAATGTTGGTTGTGCTAACCCTTACTCCGCTTACATATGCAACAACATTCTAGGGGACATATGAATGTCACATACTCCTATGTGTTTATGCAATACATGAATGAACCTGCTCGCTGTGTTCCCTGGACTCTGAAATTAACAGTCAGTCATATGGTTGAGTGGATTTGTTCCCTTTCATTCATGTGATTATTTGAGTAAGCTAAACAAATTTTCTCTCCCTACCCCCTATATCCCGCATTCCTTCTCTCCCTCCCGCACGAAAAAACATAATTCAAAACTATTTCAACTTTTTCGCTAAATGCACACACACATAGTTTCGCAGAATGTTCGCATTTGCCCGTTGTGGATTTTACCACAGACCACAAACACTGATTGTTATTTCAGTTTTAGTTTCCGTTTCTGTTTTTTTTTTCTCGGTAGGGAAAGGAGGAGACTGTAATGGAAATTTGCTGTATTTTATGATACATTAGTTTCAGATTTTGTGGCGGGTGGTATCCTAAAACTAAAGTCATTTAAATTAAATAGAATAAGAGAAAAACAAAACAAAACCAACAAATAATATTTCCAATAGAATGCTTAGGGCTGCAAAGCGAAACAGTCCTTTGAATGGCCAACTTGCATTGGCGCAAAACTAATTTATATGAATTGGTTTTTTTTCCTGCCTTATATACATTTTATATTTAGATTTATGGAAAAAAGTAATGGACATATGTTTATGCCTGGTGACTAATGGAAAGTTATAATTGCAATCTAGTGGCGAGTGGAAAAAGTGCAGGTCAGTTTTTCATCAACATCAGCTCAGAAAATAAATTAGATATTATAAAGAGGACATTGATGCGCATAAATGATTTTATTAGGCAGTACAGGGGAACGTATGATCAATCATTTTTCGTTTATAACTCATATGTAAATTTAGAAAGTATTGGTGTCCGATCACGATGAAATTTTGCAGGTTTCTGTTTTTTCTTTGTCCAAGGGGGAGGAGCCCTTTTCGAAATTGTGAAATTCTGTATCGATTTAGATATGGCTCTCATACGTCTAAAACAGCTTTTATCAACCGATCTATACAAAATCTGAAAAGGGGCCGTTCCTGGAACGAACACTGCCAAATTTGTAGGTAATCCGTTAGCAATTATATGTTTTGCTCTTACATATATAGATAAATCTCCCGATCCTAAATCCAACCGTTAAGATTAATCACTATTAAATTTTCTGTAATGCGGGTCAGTTTTCTGTGACAAAGAAATTAAAATAACTACTAAAAGAAGGACATTGTTGCGCATGATTGATTTAAATAGACAATAGGGAGTGGAGCGTATGAACAACATTTTTTGATTTATTGTTTATACGTAAATATATAAATTATTATCGTCCGATTACTATGAAATTGTAAAAAAATGAAAATGGTGAAAATCTTTGCCGATTTATGTAGAACTTGCTCTTTATATATATAGTATATGTCTTCCCATGTGATATAACCGATATATACGCAATTTTAAGTAGAGACATTTCTTGCATGAACACTGACGAATGTGAAGAAAATCGATTCAGTTTTAGATATGGTCCCCATATACTATATCAAACTTCCGATTTTGGCATCTAATGGTTATAGAAGCCACACATCCCAATCGCTATTTAAGAAACTTGGGAAGAAAAATAGTTTCTTGAACCAACCTTTCCAAAGTGCCAAGTCATCCTGCAAAAATCTTTTACCGCAAAATATCTTCCAAACTTGGTTTTTTATAAGGAAGAGAAAAAATTCATTTTAATTTCTTTTACATTATTCAGCCCCTGTTTTCATTTCAGTTAACTATAAATTCGTTGATTGAATTTACAATATTTCCACTATATTGCTTCATCTCGAAGGACCAAAGCTTTTTTGGAAGTAGCTCGTTTCTTATGGTGATTTCGATTCTGAAAAAATGTTACCCGGTCTACGTGAAAATATTTGCCCTTTTTAGGTTGAACTGATGCAGTCCCCCGAATTAACATTAACAAATTCCGAAATCTGGAATAATAGTTCAGTTCCCGGGAAAAGGGCAACAAAGATGTTGCACTTTTTAGCAGAAACGAAATCGCCATTAGTTAGAAAAAATCTTCAGTTCGAAGAGTTTGTGGGCTCTGTGAAGAAAACTCGAAATTTATTTTTATAAAACATCAACTCGAAGGACTAGAAAATTGTTATATTAGCCTCAAAAAATGGCTGTTGTTTAATTAGAAAAAAAAATTCGCAGTTTCTTCTTGGACTGCAAAAAATCCACGAGAATTGTTTTAATACAAACTTCTTACATAGAAAAAGACATTCCCAATAGTCATCTGAAGAAGAACAGCTACCCTAAGGTCATCTGTAAAATAAGAAGCCCTTGTTTAACATTTTCTGTTGAAGTTGAAGCCATTGAAGACCTTCCCCAAGGTCCAACGTTCTTTTAAAATTGAAGAAAATTCCGCTTCGAAACTCGTAGAGCCAACGTTTTTTAAATTAGGATCATTTATAGAAAAATGCCTTCCCATTGGTCCTCTTTACATAGTAGAAAATCTGCCCTAAGTTAGATAAATTCTGCATTGGTCCTCTGTAGGAGAAAATCTTCCCTTAATACTTCTGCATAAAAAAACTTTGCTTAAGATCTTCTCTTGAGGAAGGAGCCCTTGCCTAATGCAGAAGAAGAAGGCGTTCGCTGAGGTCCAATGTACCCTCTCGTAAAGGATCAAAGTTTATTTTCAATTAGAAAAAAATTCCTTTTCGAAACTCGAAGGACCATTGTTACTTAAATTAGGGTTTTATATTGGTCCTCTGTAGAAGATAATCTACCGTAAAGTCTTCTGCAAAAAAGGCAGCTCTTGCTTAAGATCATCTGTTTTCCAATGTACATTCTCGAACGGTCACAGCTTCACTTTTAATTAAAAACATCTCCACTTTGTAAAAACATCGTAGGATCAACGTTAATTAAGTAATCCTGTGCAGAAGAAAATCTCCCCTAAGTTCTTTGTAAAAAATGAAGCCGTTGCTTAAGATCTTCTGTTGTAGAAGAAGACCTTGCCTAATGTAGTAGAAGACCTTGCCTAAGACCCAAATGTACCATCTTGAAGGACACAATGTAGCATCTTGAAGAAGACTTTCCGTAAGGTTCAATGTACCATTTGGAAGTATCGCTGTTCATAAAAATCACAACACCTATTTAAATTAGAAAAATCTCCACTTAAAAATTCAAAAGATCAACGTTTATTAAATTATGGTATTGCATAGAAAAAGAAGTTCCCATTGGTCCTCTGAAGAAGAAAATCACCCCTAAGAATCCCTTACTAACTTCAGAGGAGGATTTTCCTTAAGGTTCAATGTACCATTTAGAAGTATCGCAGCTTCTTTTTTAATTTGCAAAAATTTCCTCTTCTAACTCGAAGGATCAACGTTAATTAAATTAGGGTTTTATATATAGAAGATGATCTTCCGATTAGTCTGTTGTAGAAGGAAATCTTCCCTAAGATCATCTGTCAAAAAGGAAGCCCTTGCTTAGGATACTCTGTTGAAGAAGAAGACCTTGCCCAAGACCCAATGTACCATCTTGAAGGACCACAGCTTCTTTTTTAATGGGAAAAAATCTCCACTTCAAAGCTTGAAGTATCAACGTTAATGAAATTATGGTCTTATTTAGAAAAAGACCTTCCCATTGGTCCTCTGAAGGAGAAAATCTCCCCTTCCTTAAGATCTTCTGTTCAAGCAGAAGCCCTTGTCTAATGTAGCAGAAGAACTTCTCTAAGGTCTTTTGTAGAAAAAAATACCTTCCCAAAGGTCTTCAGTAGAAGAAGCCTTCCTTTAGGTCTTCTGTAGAACAAAATTTTGAAAAAGAAAATTTTGAAAAAAAATTCTTCCCTAAGGTCTTCCATAAGGTCAAAACAACCACAACTTATTTTTTAATTACAAAAATCTCAACTTCGAAACTCGAAAGATCAACGTTTATTAAGTGATGCTATTGTATAGAAGAAGAATTTCCCATTGGTCCTCTGAAGAAGAAAATCAACCCTAAGGTCTTCTGTAAAAAAGGGTTAAGATCTTCTTTTGAAGAAGAAGCCCTTACTAACTTCAGAGGAAGAGTTTCCTTAAGGTTCAATGCACCATTTCGAAGTATCGCAGCTTCTTTTTTTATTTGCAAAAATTTCCTCTTCTAACTCGAAGGATCAAAGTTAATTAAATTAGGGTTTTATATATAGAAGATGACCTTCCGATTAGTCTGTTGTAGAAGGAAATCTTCCATAAGATCATCTGTCAAAAAGGAAGCCCTTGCTTAGGATACTCTGTTGAAGAAGAAGACCTTGTCTAATGTAGAATAAAACCTTCCCTAAGGTACAATGTACCATCTGGAAGGATAAATGTTTATTTTTTAATTAAAAAAATCCACTTCGAGACTCGAAGAATCAACACTAATTAATTTAATAAATTCTACATTGATCCTCTGTCGAGGAAAATCCCCCCTAATGTCTTTTGTAAAAAAGGAAGCCCTTGCTTAAGATCTTCCGTTGAAGAAGAAGCCCTTGTCTAATAAAGAAGACCTTCCATAAGGTCTAATGTACCATCATGAATAATCATAGTCTCTTTTGTAATTGAAAAAATGTCCGCTTCGAAACCAACGAAGGACCAACGTTATTTTAATTAGCATCTTAAGTAGAGCTAGACCTTCCCATAGGTTCTCTGAGGAGGAAAATCTCCTCTAAGGTCTTCTGTAAAAAAAGGCAGCACTTGCTTAAAATCTTCTGTTGAAGAAGAAGAAGCGTTTACCTAATAGAGAAGAAAACTTTGCATTAGGTGAAATGCACCATCTCGTAGGATCAACGTTTTTTTCTTATACCGCGGTTATATATATTTCCAGTCTTCGTGGAAACTACACTTCTGCAAAGAATACTGAAGAATATTTTCATAAAACATAAACTCGAAGGAAGGAAGTCATTAAAATTAAGGTCTTATCTAAAAGAAACTCTTCCCATTGGCTTTACCTAATGTAGGAGTAGACCTTGCCTAAGGTCTTCTGTAGTAGAAGAACTTGCCTAAGGTCTTCTGTAGTAGAAGACCTTGCCTAAGGTCTTCTGTAGTAGAAGACCTTGCCTAAAGTCTTCTGTAGTAGAAGACCTTGCCTAAGGTCTTCTGTAGTAGAAGACCTTGCCTAAAGTCCTCTGTAGTAGAAGACCTTGCCTAAGGCCTTCTGTTGTAGAAGACCTTGCCTAAGGTCTTCTGTTGTAGAAGACCTTGCCTAAGATCTTCTGTTGTAGAAGACCTTGCCTAAGGTCTTCTGTTGTAGAAGACCTTGCCTAAGGTCTTCTGTAGTAGAAGACCTTTCCTAAGGTAATTCCCCTCGCATATAATACACTTTTGCCAACGTTTTTTTCCAATCCTCGAAGCACTTCAAATAATCATTTTTTGTGATCTTGTTCAGCTCCTCCTTCGATGCCGTCTTTATCTCCTCAAGCGTGGCGTAGCGTCGTCCTCTCATGGGCCTTTTCAGTTTTGGGAACAAAAAATAGTCAGACAGGGGGCTAGGTCAGGGGAATATGGTGGCTGCGGCACCATTACTGTGTTGTTTTTGGCCAAATATTCTCGCACAAGCAACGATGTGTGTGCAGGGCCGTTATCATGGTGCAAAAGCCAGGTTTGTTCGTCCACAAATCGGGAGTTTTTGGCGGATTGCTTCGCGCAATTTGCGCATAACTTGCAGGTAATATTCTTTATTGACCGTACTACCCTGTGGCAAGAACTCATAATGCACCACGCACCTGCAATCAAAGAAAACTGTGAGCTCGGGCGTCCGGCACGCTGTTCGTCCTTCACATCTTCTCGGCCCTCTAAGAACATTTTGTACCACCGATAAACGTTGCTTTGGCCCAGGTAGCTTCACCATATGCCACGGTCAACATTGGGAATGCGTCAACGCACTTTATTTTATTTTTCAAACAAAATTTGATGCAGATTCTTTGATCCATTTTCTGAAATAGATAAAAATCGAAGACAAGTTAAAACACAACATTCAAAATGGCCGACCTTGTCAGCATAAGTAAGGAACATGAGTACCAACGTAACGCTACCAAAATATCAAAAATCAAATACACGTAGCCCACGGAAATTAAAAATTTTGAACATACCTCGTATAAAGACTTGCAATTTTCTGCTGTGTAACATGTTTCTAGCACCTACAGTCCAGTCCAAAATTTGGAGTTATTGCCACGCCCCTTCTAGTACCTCTCACAGAAATGGTAAGAATTTCATTAAATCTGATATTCCGGTCAGAAGTTATGTTAACTTAGAAAAAAAACCTGTAGATAACCAAGTTTGGCACCCTATAAAATCTAAACCGCTATGAATTTGTACAAATGGTAAAAGAACGCATTGCTTTGTATTATATTCCTGCAATTCATTTCGTCGAAATCTTAATTCATAAATATTCAGAGTGGGCCGGTTTCCTTTGGAAGTACCCACACCTTAACGTATGTTAGATATTAATACTAAGTCCCGTGAAGCGTTTAAGCAATATATGTGCAATTTCATAAAGTGTATACAAATTCGTAAGAAGCCAAATCTAACAGAAATTTAGTTAAAATAAGCTAAATTTAAAGAAATGTCAACATACTAAAGATGAGAGTGAGATACTGGTGTTAAGACAATATGTCTTCGACGACGTCTTTGGGAAAATATATACATATATATATATATATATATATACAAAACATTATATCTAGGCCACCTTCAGGTATGACTGATATTAATACCAAGTCCAGTGAAGCGTATGAGCAATACATCTATGTTTATCACTTAAACGAAAATTCATAAGAAATCTAATTTAAAAGAGGTTTATTTATATTAAACAAATTTCAAAGAATACCAAAGATAGACTAATATAATTTCTCATATTAAAAAAAAAGTATTATTAATCTATTCAGTGCTGTATTTTTATTCCTCTCACATACTCGTATTAGTCAACCTATCTATATAATTTCTTTTACACTTAGGACACCTTCACGTATTATTGATATTAATAGGAAGTCTACTGAAGCGTATGAGCAATACACTTATACGATAAACGAAATTTAATTAAAATAAACAATATTTAAGCAACTACTAAAGATAATAAATATGAGTAGAAAATAATAATATTTCACATTTAAGGCTTGTTCACGTATTATCGATATTAATATGGAATCCTGGTAATAAAATTCATAAGAAGTCTAATCTTAAAGAGATATAATTTAATTTAAAAAAAATTTAATGAAATTCCAAGTAATAATAAATACCCTAATTTACTTCTACAATTATCACTTATACTATTTTTAAAACGTAATCCACCTAAAAGATGTATTTGAAAAAATTGTGATAAAGATTAAGGAAAATTTTGTATTTTTATTTCACTCACATTAGTCTTTGGAAAATATATAGGTACAAATTGCATTTAGGACACCTTCACGTGTGGCTGATATTAAAATAGGGCTTTCCAACAAGAGGTGTTATTTTGAATCACCCGTTATTTCGGTAGCTATCACTTTTGTAGCTTTTATTCTTTGACATTTGATAAGTAGAAACTACGCCACAACTAACAAGTAAAGAAAGGCAGAAAGTCGGGCGGGGCCGACTATATAATACCATACACCTCCCTTACAATGCGACAAGGGTCATTGCCATAATAATTTGGAATAATTGGTAAATGGGTAGAAACGTATTATCTAACTCTGAAACGATAATCGCTAAATTAAGCAATATTCGTTCCTAAAGTGAGAAACACCTTTCTAGAAAATTTTAATGATCGGAAGTAAAATACAACTTCTATAGCGGTTTGATACCAAATCAGGAGGAACATATATATGGAGCTTTAATATAAATCTGAACCGATCTTCCCTGAATACTTACTCATGTAAAGAGACCTCCTTCTGTCGAATTTCGTACTGACCGGATATAAAATACAGTCTCTACAGCGCTTACATGTCAAATCGGGGGTAACATATATATGGGAGCTATATCTAAATCTGAACCAATTTTCTCCAAATTTGGCAGTATTCCTTCATGTAATAAGAAACCTCTTTCTGCCGAATTTCGCACTGATCGGATATAAAATACAGTTTTTACAGCGATTACATGTCAAATCGGGGGTAACGTATATATGGGGGCTATATCTAAATCTGAACCGATTTCTTCCAAATTTAATAGTGTTCATCCATATAATAATCTTTCTGCCGAATTTCATACTGATCGGATATAAAATACAGTTTTTACAGCGCATACATGTCAAATCGGGGGTAACTTATATATGGGGGCTATATCTAAATCTGAACCGATTTCTTCCAAATTTAATAGTGTTCATCCATATAATAAGAAACCTCTTTCTGCCGAATTTCATACTGATCGGATATAAAATACAGTTTTTACAGCGATTACATGTCAAATCGGGGGTAACGTATATATGGGGGCTATAACGAAATCTGAACCGATTTCTTCCATATTTAATAGTGTTCATCCATATAATAAGAAACCTCTTTCTGCCGAATTTCATACTGATCGGATATAAAATACAGTTTTTACAGCGATTACATGTCAAATCGGGGTTAACATATATATGGGGGCTATAACGAAATCTGAACCGATTTCTTCCATATTTAATAGTGTTCATCCATATAATAAGAAACCTCTTTCTGCCGAATTTCATACTGATCGGATATAAAATAAAGTTTTTACAGCGATTACATGTCAAATCGGGGGTAACGTATATATGGGGGCTATATCTAAATCTGAACCGATTTCTTCCAAATTTAATAGTGTTCATCCATATAATAAGAAACTTCTTTCTGCCGAATTTCATACTGATCGGATATAAAATACAGTTTTTACAGCGCTTACATGTCAAATCGGGGGTAACTTATATATGGGGGCTATATCTAAATCTGAACCGATTTCTTCCAAATTTAATAGTGTTCATCCATATAATAAGAAACCTCTTTCTGTCGAATTTCATACTGATCGGATATAAAATACAGTTTTTACAGCGCTTACAGGTCAAATCGGGGGTAACGTATATATGGGACCTATATCTAAATCTGAACTGATTTCTTCCAAATTTAATAGTGTTCATCCATATAATAAGAAACCTCTTTCTGCCGAATTTCGCACTGATCGGATATAAAATACAGTTTTTACAGCGCTTACAGGTCAAATCGGGGGTAACGTATATATAGGGGCTATATCTAAATCTGAACCGATTTCTTCCAAATTTAATAGTGTTCATCCATATAATAAGAAACCTCTTTCTGCCGAATTTCATAGTGATCGGATATAAAATACAGTTTTCACAGCGCTTACAGGTCAAATCGGGGGTAACGTATATATGGGGGCTATATCTAAATCTGAACCGATTTCTTCCAAATTTAATAGTGTTCATCCATATAATAAGAAACCTCTTTCTGCCGAATTTCATACTGATCGGATATAAAATACAGTTTTTACAGCGCTTGGATGTCAAATCGGGGGTAACATATATATGGGAGCTATATCTAAATCTGAACCGATTTCTTCCAAATTTAATAGTGTTCATCCATATAATAAGAAACCTCTTTCTGTCGAATTTCATACTGATCGGATATAAAATACAGTTTTTACAGCGCTTACAGGTCAAATCGGGGGTAACGTATATATGGGGCCTATATCTAAATCTGAACTGATTTCTTCCAAATTTAATAGTGTTCATCCATATAATAAGAAACCTCTTTCTGCCGAATTTCGCACTGATCGGATATAAAATACAGTTTTTACAGCGCTTACAGGTCAAATCGGGGGTAACGTATATATAGGGGCTATATCTAAATCTGAACCGATTTCTTCCAAATTTAATAGTCTTCATCCATATAATAAGAAACCTCTTTCTGTCGAATTTCATACTGATCGGATATAAAATACAGTTTTTACAGCGCTTACAGGTCAAATCGGGGGTAACGTATATATGGGACCTATATCTAAATCTGAACTGATTTCTTCCAAATTTAATAGTGTTCATCCATATAATAAGAAACCTCTTTCTGCCGAATTTCGCACTGATCGGATATAAAATACAGTTTTTACAGCGCTTACAGGTCAAATCGGGGGTAACGTATATATAGGGGCTATATCTAAATCTGAACCGATTTCTTCCAAATTTAATAGTGTTCATCCATATAATAAGAAACCTCTTTCTGCCGAATTTCACACTGATCGGATATAAAATACAGTTTTTACAGCGCTTACAGGTCAAATCGGGGGTAACGTATATATGGGGGCTATATCTAAATCTGAACCGATTTTAACCAAATTCAATAGGGATCGTCCTTGGGCCAAAAAAAAGATATGTGTAAAATTTCGTCGAGATCGGACCATAATTGCGACCTGCACTTTGATTACAAGAATACATGCACAGACGGACAGACAGACAGACGGACATAGCTAAATCAACTCAGAAAGTGATTCTAAGTCGATCGGTATAATAAACGATGGGTCTATTTCCTCTCCTTTTGGGTGTTACAAACAAATGCACTAAGTTATAATACCCTGTACCACAGTGTGGTGTAGGGTATAAAAATGGAACGATATACCATTTAACAACGCATTGAAATTATTAAAATTCACTACAAAAATGGTGAACATCTTGCAGTCACAGTTCGCATGAGGCCCATTTCCACATCGGTGGCTACATCAACAAGCAAAATTGTCGCATCTGGGGCTCGGAAAACCCAAGAGTTATTGTTGAGAAGCCTCTCCATCCTCAACGTGTGACTGTTTGGTGCGGTTGGATCGAGGACATAGGGCAGCCACTTTGCGATTTGGTTATGGATAATTTCATGAAAAGGATATGTTCCTGTAAGCGTGGTCGTGGTGGCCATTTTGCTGATGTTGTTTTTCATTATTAACGGCATACCTTCCTCTTTATTATGAAATAAACATCCGATCATTTATCTCAAAAGATGGCATTTTTCTTTGAATACCAAAATAACACCTCTTGTTGGAAAACTCTATACTAAGTCGAGTGAATAGAGTTGGGCACTTTAGTTCTTTAATGTGATAGCTCTTTTTAGTTCAATTCAATTGAGCAAACTAGATCGTTCATTTAGTTCACCAGCTCTTTAGCTCTCCAGCTCATCAGCTCTTTAGCTCACCAGCTCACTTTACTTAAACACCTCTTTAGTTTAGCAGTTCATTTCGTTCAGATCATCATTCAAAACAGCCGCTTTTAAAGGAATCAGATTGGAACATGAATGGAATGAATTGAATATAAGTAAAAACTTGTTTGTATAGGAAAAGTGATGATATTAAAATGGAAACACATATAACAGCTGAGAAGAGACAACGAAATGAGAAGAGAGGACGAACTGACAGGGTTGAACTACTGAGCTGAAATGAACGAGTTGTTTGAACTAGTTCGTACCGTTCAGTAAAGTGACCCGTTCAATTGAACGAACTACACAACTCTACGAGTGAAGCGCATGAAGCGCAATACATCTATGTTCGCCACTTATACGAAAATTCATAAAAAACTAAAGACATACATATTATAAACATATTAAGAGAAAATCTGCTCAGTGTTATATTTTTATTCCTTTCATGATAAATTTATATGATTCCATATACATTTAGGACACCTTCACGTATAATTGATATTAATAGTAAGTCCACTGGATCGTATGAGCTATATACTTAAATTTATCACTTAAACGAAAATGCACAGAAAATCAATCTAAAGGAAATTTAATTAAAATAAACAAAATTTAAACAAATACTAAAGATAATAAATATAAGAAGAAAATAATTTTCATATTTCTCCTTTAAGGCTTCTTCACGTATTATCGATATTACATATACATAATAGGAAATCCTGTTACAAAAAAATGCATAAGAAAACTTATCTAAAATAAATTCAATTTAATTAAACAAAATGTAATGAAATTCCAAGTAATACTAAATGCCCTAAGGATGAGAGTGAGATATTATTTATATTCATTAAGATTGCCACAAAATTTGATTGGCGTTAAGACAAAAGCTCGGTTGAGGGTATAGGCAATAGTCCTCAGCATTTATCGCTTATTCTCAAATTACAGTCTCAGTCAAAAAGTAATTTTTGTTATTGAGTTTACGTCATGCAGTATTCCTAGGTAATTAAACACATTTCACATAAATTAATAGATTTTGAAGGTTGATGTACAACAAATCTGTAGCAATTGTTAAGAAAAGGTCTGTACAGTATTCCTCGGTAATTAAACACATTTCACATAAATTAATTGATTTTGAAGGTTGATGTACAACATATCTGTAGCAATTGTTAAGAAACGGTCTGTAAAAATTTATAGTTTCCCATCATATTGGACCAAACGTTATTGGGATCCTTTTTGTCATTGATAAAAAAGCCTCCATCACGTATGATATATATTAATAGGAAGACCATTGAAGCATATGATGTATACTTGTACAATTATCACTTATAATCTAATCACAAAAAGGATGTACCTGAAAAAATTGTGATGGAGGCTAAGAAAAATTTTGTCTTTTTATTTCATTCACATTAGTCTTTGGAAAATATATACGTAAATATTATATCTAGGCCACCTTGACGTATGACTGATATTAATACAAAGTCCAGTGGAGTGTATGAGCAATACGACTATGTTAGTCACCTATACGAAAATTCATGAGGGCACAAATTTAAAGGTGATTCATTTGTATTACATAATATTTAAGCAATTTTCAAAGAATACTAAAGAAAGACGTAGATTATTTCTCATATTCTAAAAGATTTTAATATTACAATAATAACTTGTTCTGAGTTATAATTGTATTCCTCTTTCATCACAGTCAATCTGATGTTATTCCATTCGGGTTTAGTTTAAATTGTCAGCTAAAGATCTATGCTTTCCCATATCGTTTCGGAAGCTACCAAGCAATTGTAAATTAAATAATTTAATTACAATATTTATTTATATTTTTTTTTTCCAAAAACCCTCAAGCGGGATATACACTTAATACATAGTATAATTTAATATTAATAAATAGAATAATTTGCTCTGAGTTATATTATTATTCCACTCATATCACAGTCAACCTATTGATTTTATTCTATTAGGTTTTAGTTTAAATTGTCAGCTTAAGATCTATGCATTCCATTGATGATTCTCATTAGGGGGACCCCTCCACGTATTATTGATATTAATACAGAAGTACAGTGAAGAGTATGAACAATATGTTTAAGTTAATTACTTATACGAAAATTCTTAAGAAACCCTTTCTAAAAGAAATTGAATTAAATTAAATAAAATTTGAACAAAGAAAGTTTTCTAAATCGGACAAAATGTTATTAGGATCCCATAATACAAGGTATGTTCAAAAAATATCGGGAATTTTTTATTTCCGCAGGCTACGTGTATTTGATTTTTGATATATTTGTAGCGTTATGTTGGTACTCATGTCCCTTACTTATGCTGACAAGGTCGGCCATTTTGAATGTTTAGTTAATTTTTGACAGCAGTTGTGCTTGTATGTGTTTTAATTTGTCTTCGATTTGTATCTATTTCAGAAAATGGATCAAAGAATCTGCATCAAATTTTGTTTGAAAAATAAAATAAAGTGCGTTGACGCATTCCCAATGTTGACCGTGGCATATGGTGAAGCTACCTGGGACCAAAGCAACGTTTATCGGTGGTACAAAATTTTCTTAGAGGGCCGAGAAGATGTGAAGGACGAACAGCGTGCCGGACGCCCGAGCTCACAATTTTCTTTGATTGCAGGGGTGTGGTGCATTATGAGTTCTTGCCACAGGGTAGTACGGTCAATAAAGAATATTACCTGCAAGTTATGCGCAAATTGCGCGAAGCAATTCGGCAAAAACGTCCGGATTTGTGAAAGAACAAAAACTGGCTTTTGCACCATGATAACGCCCCTGCACACACATCGTTGCTTGTGCGCGAATATTTGGCCAAAAAACAACACAGTATTGGTGCCGCAGACACCGCATTCCACTGACCTAACCCCCTGTGACTCTTGTTCCCAAAACTGAAAAGGCCAATGAAAGGAAGACGGCATCGAAGGAGGAGCTGAACAAGATCATAAAAAATTATTATTTGAAGTGCTTCGAGGATTGGAAAAAACTTTTGGCAGAAGTGTATTATATCCGAGGGGAATTACTTTGAAGGGAACAAAAAAGATATTCATAAATAAATAAATGCTTTTTGAAAAATACAAAATTCGCAAATTTACACATACTACGTATTGTTGACAAAATTTCGTTTTTCTATTGAGATTTGAAATTTAGGTCATCTGCATGTGTGATTGATATTAATAGGAAGACCAGTGGAGCGTATGAGAAATACTTCTATGTTTATGACTTATACAATTTTTTAAACTTAATCCACATCAAAGATGTACCAGCGAAATTGTGATTGAGGCTAATGCCAATTTTATATTTTACGCCAATTGCATTTGCCTTTCATAAACATATATGAAAAAAAAATATATCTACCTATGACTGATATTAATACCAAGTCCAGTGTTGCGTGTGAGCTATAAATCTGTGTTTATCACTTGTACAAAAATTCATACGAAACCCAATTTATAGGAGATTTATTTATATTAAACAAAATTAAGCTTATTTAAAAAAAATACAAAGATAAACGGAGATAAGTTCTCATCTTATATTATTAAGAGAAAATCTGTTCAGTGTTGTATTTTGATTCCTCTCACACCTCAGTCAACGTATATGCATATTCTTTCATTTATTTTTTGGGACATCTTCACGTATTATTGATATTAATAGGAAGTCCATTGAAGCGTATGAAGATTATACTTAAATTTGTCACTTATACGAAAATGCACAAGAAAACAATCTAAAAGAATTAAATTAATTAAATTAATTAAATTAATTAAATTAATTAAATTAATTAAATTAATTAAATTAATTAAATTAATTAAATTAATTAAATTAATTAAATTAATTAAATTAATTAAATTAATTAAATTAATTAAATTAATTAAATTAATTAAATTAATTAAATTAATTAAATTAAATGAAATTTAAACAAATACTAAAGATAATAAATAAGAGAAGAGAATGACTTTCGTAGTTCACATTTAGGGCTTCTTCGCGTATTATTGATATTAATATGAAGCCCTGCGAATGAAATTCTTAAGAAAACTAATCTAAAAGAAATTTAGTTTAATTAAAACAAAATTTAATGAAATTCCAAGAATACTAAATATTCTAGTGATGAAAGTAAGATACGAGTTTTATTGATATTTCTTAAGATTGCCTCAAAAGTTTGATTGATACAAAAGTGCGATCGAGTCTACAGGCAGAATGTCTTCAGCGTTTATTGTCTTTTCTCGAATTACAGTCTCAACAAAAAAGTATTTTTTGTTATTTAGTAAACATTAAGCTGTGTCGGTAATTGAACACATTTCACATAAATTAATTGATTTTGAAGATTGATATGCGACAGAGGTTAAGGAAAATAATTTTGTGTTTTTTTTTTTTCATTCACATTTGTCTTTGGAAAATATATGTGTAGGTAAACATTTTATCTAGGCCACCATCACGTATGACTGATATTAATACCAAGGCCAGTGGAGCGTATGATCAATACATCTATGTTTATCACTTATACGAAAATTCATGGAAAACAGAAATGAAAATTAATTGATGTCGAAGATTGATATGCGACATATCTGTAGCAATAGTTAAGAGAAAGTCTGTCCGAATTTAGAGTTTTCCATCATATTGGACCAAATGTTATTTAGATCCTTTTTGACATTGATAAAAAAGCCACGTGATGATTGATATAAAAAGGAATACCATGAATCGTATGAACAATACTTTTACGATTCTCACTTATAGTCTTTTTAAAACAAAATCCCCATAAAAGATGTACCTGAAAAATAGCAATACAACTATGTTGATAACTTATACGAAAATTCGTACGAGTAAGCAATCCAATTTAAAGGTGATTTATTTACATTTAAGAACAATTTCAGATAGACGGAGATTATTTCTAATATTCTAAAAGATTTTGTAATTATAATATTCATTTATTTATTAACCAAAAAACCCCTCAGCGGGATATACATTTAATAGAATAATTTAATATTAATTAATAGAATAATTTGTTCTGAGTTATATTTTTATTGTTCTCTTATCACAGTCAACCTATTGATGCTATTCTATTTGGTTTTAGTTTAAAGTTTCAGCTTAAGATCTATGCATTCCATTGATGATTCGCATTTGGGGGACCCCTCCACGTAGTCTTGATATTATTTGGAAGTACAGTGAATCATACTTCCTAATCTATTCTATACATGCATAGAAGATTGGCATTAATAGGAAGACCAGTGGAGCGTATGAGGTATACATCTATGTTTATCACTTGTACGATTTTTAAAACTTAAACCACATAAAAGATGTAACTGAGAAATTGTGATTGAGGCTAATAAAAATTTTATATTTTACGCCATTCGGATTAGTCTTTCGTAAACATATGTATATAGGAAAAAACTATATCTGGACCACTTTCACGTATGACTGATATTAATACCAAGTCCAGTGCAGCGTATGAGCTATACATCTATGTTTATCACTTATACGAAAATTCATAAGAAAACCAATTTAAAGGAGATTTATTTATTTTAAATAAAATTTCAAACAAATTTCAAAGAATACTTAAAGGATTTAATTATTTGTTTTAAATAAAATGTCAAGGAATACTTAAGACAAACGGAGAGATTATCTCATATTTTAAACGATTTTATTATTAATAGAATAATTTATTTTTTCTCAATTATACTATGCAACAAAATATTTGTCTAAGGGTTGCGCATAACATTTTCTGGTGTAATATGCAGTCCGAAACACGAAAATATATTTAAAAAATTGTTTATGAAATTTTTATACCCTACACCACTATGTGGTACAGGGTATTATGACATTGTGCATTTGTTTGTAACACCCAAAAGGAGAAGAGATAGGCCCATTGTTTATTATACCGATCGACTTGTAATCACTTTCTGAGTCGATTTAGCTATGTCCGTCTGTCTGTCTGTCCGTCTGTCTGTAGATGTATTCTTGTAATCAAAGTACATACAGGTCGCAATTATGGTCCGATCTCAACGAAACTTTGCACATATATTTTTTTAAGCCCAAGTACAATCCCTATCCCTATAATTTGGTTAAAATCGGTTCAGATTTACATATAACTCCCATATATATGTACCTCCGATTTGGCATATATGCACTGTATAAGCAACATTTTTGAACCGATTTGTACAAAAATTGACAGAGAGTAGTCTCGTGATACACTTAGATACAATACAAAATTTAGGGGAAATCGGTTCAGACTTCGATATAGCCCCCATATATATGTTAACCCCGATTTGACATGTAAGCGCTGTAGAAACTGTATTTTATATCCGATCGGTACGAAATTCGGCAGAAAGAGGTTTCTTATTACATGAAGGAATACTGCCAAATTCGGAGAAAATCGGTTCAGATTTCGATATAGCCCCCATATATATGTTAGCCCCGATTTGACATCCAAGCGCTGTAGAGACTGTATTTTATATCCGATCAGTACGAAATTCGGCAGAAGGAGGTTTCTATTTTACATGAATGAGTATTTAGGGAAAATCGATTCAGATTTGTATATAACCTCCATATATATGTTCCCCCTGATTTGGTTATAAAGCGCTATAGAAGTTGTACTTTACTTCCGATCATTACAAAATTCTCCAGAAAGATGTTTCTCAATTTAGGCAAATAGGTTTCGTTGCTTGTGTGGCACGTAGCGCCGTCTTGTTGAAAGTAAACGTTGTCCAGATCAATACCATCCAACTCCGACCATAAAAAAATCATTAATCATCACTCGATAGCGCAATCCATTCACCGTAACTGTTGATCCAACCTCATTTTCGAAAAAGTATGGTCCAAGGACCCCGCCGGACCACAAACCGCACCAAACAGTCACACGTTGAGGATGGAGAGGCTTCTCAACAATAACTCTTGGGTTTTCCGAGCCCCAGATGCGACAATTTTGCTTGTTGACGTAGCCACCGAGGTGGAAATGGGCCTCATCAGTCAAGATGATTTTCCATTTTTCGAATTTTAATAATTTCAATGCGTTGTTGAATCGTGTATCGTTCCATTTTTAGTAATGGCGTACTTTCTACTTGTCAAATGTCAAAGAATAAAAGCTTCAAAAGTAACAGCTACCGAAATACCGGGTGATTCAAAATAACACCTCATGTTGGAAAACCCTGTACTTTAAAGTTATTAAAAAAAAAATAATTTACTAATATTTTTGTGGGACTCAAGGTGAGGGGATTCATAAGTCGGTTTCCCGACTGAACTTTCTTACTTGTTAATTTAAAATTTGTTCATTCCATTGAGGAATCACATTAAGGACACCTTTACGTATGACAAATATTAATACCAAGTCCAGTGAAGCGTATAAGCAATATGTTTAAGTTTATCACTTATGCGAAAATTTATGGGAAACCAAATCTAAAAGAACGAAAATTAAATTAAACAAAATTTAAAGAAATTCCAAGGAATTCCCTAAATACTATATTAACAATGAGAATAAGAGATTCCTAATATTTCTTAAGTTTTTCACAAATTTCCAATGATGTTAAGACAAAAGTTCCTTTGATATAGACAATATGTCCTTAACGTTTATTGCCTTTCCTTCCATTGATTCATTTTCAAATGCCCAAAATGATTTCCGTTTAATTCAAACAAGATTTCTAGCAAACAGATTCCGAGACAAACAAACAAACGATTCCCAAGAATTTATGCATATATTTGCTACAATTGAATGAATTTTGTGGCAAATATTTACATTCTTTTCAATTTGCATTAATCAAATCAATTTTCTTATATCATCTTACGTATCACACTTTCGACATTGTCATTTTCATCCTTGTAGTCGTCGTCATCATCATCATCATCATCATCATTTGCCATTTCTTTTTTTTTTTGCTGCTGCCTTGAGACCTCTTCCCATTTATTGTATATATTCCCCCTATCATTTGTCTCAATAAGTGCCATTTTCCATTTGTATAAATGTATAAATGCAAACAATATAGATAGAGGAAAAAAAAGAAAAAAGAACTTCAAACGCGTCAGGATGACGAAATTGAACAGATGGCAAACTTTTGTGCTCTCCTAGCTCTCCTAACTCTTCACGAAGTCGACTTGATCCTTTCTAGTTATGTTACTGCACGTTTGCATGCATTTTATTATATGCATCATCATCATCATCACATCGCCTAGCCATTGCCATTGCCATCGCCATCATGGCAACATAAGAGATGCCATTAAAATGTAAATATTTTTTACGAAACTAAGTAACAAAAAATGTACAGAGGAATGCTGGAAAAATTCTGCCAAAAAAGAAATGGCATAAAAGCAAGTAAATATGACAAAAATATAAGTTTTATGAAATCTCAGAAATTTGAGAATTTTCCTGCAAAGTGCATTAAAGGGGCGAAGTGAATACAGATCAAGTCTAGCTTTAAAATTTTGACAATATTTATCCCCTCACCTTAGAGAGGAGGTTATACATACATATATCATTTGCTACGAACCAAAAGTGTAACACATCGAAGGAGTCATCTATGACCCCAAGTATGTTTGGCGGATATCCGTTGTGGGTCATTTTAAGTCATTTGAGCAATGTCCGTCCGTCCGTCTGTCCGTCTGTCTGCTGGCTGGTGCGCACTATAACTCTCGAAAGGAGTCACCGATTGACTTGAAATTTGGTATACGGTAATATTTTTCGCTATCTCCGGCTAAGTTCGAAGATGGGCCATATTGGTTCAGGCCTTCTAGTAACTCACCCACAAATGGGTTAAATTTTAGCGAAATATTGATTTTTTTGCCATTGACCGATTACCGGTACGACATACCATTAAGGAGCTAGAGCAAAAATAAACTTTCCGTTCACATTTGAAAATGATGCTAAGTTTATTTTTTTTAAATCCAAAAAAAAAAACACTTTCCAGTCGACCTACGATCTGGACACCCATGAGCAATATTTTAGCTCTCGTTAAGAGCTATCTTTTTGCCATTGACGGATTGTGGCTATGTGTCACACAGCAAATTAAACAATTGAATTGTTGCGAGAAAAGTTTGGAGATTCGATTATTTCAAGAAATTGTGATATTGAATGGCCTCCAAGAAGTTGTGATTGAATACCATTAGACTATTTCTTATGGGATTAGCTCTCGTTAAGAGCTATTTTTTTGCCATTGACCGATTCCCGGTACGACATACCGTTAAGGAGCTAGAGCAAAAATAAACTTTCCGTTCACATTTGAAAATTATGCTAAGTTTATTTTTTTAAATCAAAAAAAAAAAACACTTTCCAGTCGACCTACGACCTGGACACCCATGAGCAATATTTTAGCTCTCGTGAAGAGCTATCTTTTTGCAATTGATCGATTGCGGCTACGTACCACGTAGCAAATGAAAAAATTTAAGTGTAGCGAGAAAAGTTTGGAGATTCGATTTGTTTTTAAGAAATTTTGATATTGAATGCCCTCCAAGAAGTTGTGATTGAATACCATTAGACTATTTCTTATGGGATTAGCTCTCATTAAGAGCTATCTTTTTGCCATTGACCGATTCCCGATCCGACGTACCGTTAAGGAGCTAGAGCAAAAAATAAACTTTCCGTTCACATTTGAAAATGATGCTAAGTTTATTTTTTAAATAAAAACAAAAACACTTTCCAGTCGACCTACGACCTGCACACCCATGAGCAATATTTTAGCTCTCGTTAAGAGCTATCTTTTTGCCATTGACCGATTGTGGCTATGTGCCACACAGCAAATGAAAAAATTTAAGTGTTGCGAGAAAAGTTTGGAGATTCGATTTGTTTTTAAGAAATTGTGATATTGAATGCCCTCCAAGAAGTTGTGATTGAATACCATTAGACTATTTCTTGTGGGATTAGTTGTCGTTAAGAGCTAACTTTTTGTCATTGACCGATTCCCGGTACGACATACCGTTAAGGAGCTAGAGCAAAAATAAACTTTCCGTTCACATTTGAAAATGATGCTAAGTTTATTTTTTTTAAATCAAAAAAAAAAAACACTTTCTGGTCGACCTACGACCTGGACACCCATGAGCAATATATTAGCTCTCGTTAAGAGCTATATTTTTGCCATTGACCGATTGTGGCTACGTTCCACACAGCAAATGAAACAAGTGAATTGTTGCGAGAAAAGTTTGGAGATTCGATTTGTTTTTAAGAAATTGTGATATTGAATGGCCTCCAAGAAGTTGTGATTTAACAGCATTCGACTATTTCTTGTGGGGTTATTTGAAGTCATTGGTCTTTCGAATTCAACCAGACTCTCTTCAAGCTTTACAAGTCAATATTGAACGTGCCATTCATGACATACGACTTGATTTAGTGGAAAAAGTGCTCGAAAATTGGAGGCCATTTGAATGACGTTTCATTTAGAACTTAATTGTATCGATTGTACTTCACATTAAATGAAAAACTTTTGAATTTCCTTAACAATAATTGTTTTTTCAAAGAAATCATATCACTCTAAATGGAAAACCCGTTATTAATGCGAATAGGGTCGTAATAATTCTACGTATAAGTCAAATTTTCTACTCTACTGGTATTAAGATATCTCTAGAAGTCATCTTTTGAAATTGTGGATAGCTAAATTTGATATATGTAATCCTCCACAGTAGCTTTCTTCACTTCAAATGTGTAACTATGCACAGTACTGCATATATGTAATATTAATAAAAGACCGCTGTGACGTATGAGTTATGTTAATTAATGACCGCTGTGGCGTATGTAATCAGGCATAATTATTTGCTTCATATCACTCATAAGCCCCAGCGTACATACACACATCTTTAACTGCTACGTTTTCCTTAGTTTCCTTAGATGTAGTATCTAGGGTATTGATAATTCCAATAGTCAAATTTCTTCCTCTACTGATAATTCATGTTTTCAAATACATATTTTTATTTTTCACTTAGTTATTCGGTTTTCCGCTCATGGCGTTTTCTTTCATATCAATCGTGTAAATTTAAATTGGTCGCAAGGACAACATTGCGTATAATTTATATTAATTGCAAAGAAAACCAATACTTAATATTCCTAGTTTTGCAATGTTACGATTTTAAAACTATCTTATTATGTTAAATACAGTCATTGGTGAATCAATATTGTGAGTTTCCTGTCTTCTCTAATTTCCGGCAATCAAATGATTAGCTCTTAAATTAAATCGAAATGCCCTGAGAAGTTTAATACAATATTAATCGCTTGTACGTGACGTATCTGTGATTTTATTCAGCAGCCAAGACAATTTTTGTATAAATATTATGACACTGTTGATTAAATATACATAATATAATGCATAACAAGAAGAAGTGGATAATTCGTAGAGACTTATTAACTGCTTTAGAAATCCTTTTGAAGGAATTCAGTTTAATCGCCAGTTATCTCGTAAAGTAGTTAATTAATCTAAGGTGACGTATGACTGTTATTATTTCATTGCCACTGAAGCGTATAAGCAATAACGTTTTGGGGAAATAAAATACGCCTCAGTGAACTTTTTGAAGTCTGCGCTCAACTTTTTCGAAGTCTTCTTTGGGGAACAGTATGACCATTTGTTCCAATCGGGAACGGTGATAGGAATAAATATGTATGTATTTGGTGTATGGTGATGTATGATTGCAATTATTATTTCCTTAGGTAAATGGAACGTCTAAGTAATAAAGTGTTGTGCTGAACTTTTTGGGATGTGAGTTGAATTTTCCCCACCCCAATTCCAGGAATTCCGTTAATATGTTAATTGGTACCAGGTGACATATGATTGCTATTATTTCTCCCCCCCTCAAGGCAGCGTATACGTAATTGCGTTTCTTTGGCTAAACATACGTTACGTTGGTAAAACTTTTGGGATTCAATGACATCTTCTGCTGCCTTAAAGAAGTAGAAGAGAAGTTTTTCAAATTGTCTAGAAATTAAATTTTAAAACGTTATCGTAAACTTTACTCGTCCTAATCACTCGGCTGCGCGTGTATGTCAATTACGTAATTGCCCAATTATTTTGATTCCTTCTGCTCCTCCTGCTGCTGGTCCCCTCTGTCAAGTGCTCTGCAATGAAACTCGTTAGAGTTACATTGCTATCTCTTTGTGTGCTTTTTGTTTTCCTTCACCTAATAATGGCATAGTGGGACGTGTCTGTCTCAAATTGATGGTGATTGTCATTTTGTTGGATAAACTTTGTGTTTAGCCAAATTGTTTTTCATTATCTGGGAGAAGGGTTCGATTTGTCATATGGGGGGGATAAAAAAAACCCATCTATTAAATTCGACGACCACAAAGTAATTTTCATTTCAAAGAAAGGCAAAACTAAAAAAAATGCTGGAATAACAAAATCGCCGTGAAGGGAAAATTGGTCGATTAATACAAATTAAGGGTTTTCCGACAAGAGGTGTCATTTTAGTATTCAAAGAAAAACGTAATTTTTTGAGATAAATAATCGGATGTTTATTTCATAATAAAGAGGAAGGCATGCCGTTAGTAATGAAAAACAACATCAGCCAAATGGCCAACACGACCACGCTTACAGGACCATATTCTTTTCATGAAATTTTCCATAACCAAATCGCAAAGTGGCTGCCCTATGTCCTCGATAGCCTCACGAATTCTTTCTTTGAGGTCTTGAATTGACGCTGGGCTTTTGGCGTATACCTTATATTTCACGTGGCCCCCATTGGAAGAAGTCGCAAGGTGTTAAATCACAAGATCTCGGTGGCCAATTGTGATCAACTCTTCGAGAGATAACACGGTCCGGAAACTTTTTCCGTAACAGAGCAATGGTTTCGTTGCTTGTGTGGCACGTAGCGCCGTCTTGGTGAAACTAAACGTTGTCCAGATCAATACCATCCAACTCCGACCATAAAAAATCATTAATCATCTCTCGATAGCGCAATCCATTCAACGTAACTGTTGATCCAACCTCATTTTCGAAAAAGTAAGGTCCAATGATCCCGCCGGACCATAAACCGCACCAAACAGTCACACGTTGAGGATGTAGAGGCTTCTCAACAATAACTCATGGGGTTTTCGAGCCCCAGGTGCGACAATTTTGCTTGTTGACGTAGCCACCGAGGTGGAAATGGGCCTCATCAGTCAAGATGATTTTTCGATGATTTTCGAATTTTAATAATTTCAATGCGTTGTTGAATCGTGTATCGTTCCATTTTTATACCCTACACCACACTGTGGTACAGGGTATTATAAGTTTGTTTCACGACAGATGTTTGTAACACCTGAAAATAACACAGCTAGACCCACCTTAAAGTATACCGATCGACTCAGAATCACTAGCTGAGTCGATTTAAGCATGTCTGTCCGTCCGTCCGTCCGTCCGTCTGTAAAGTTGTTCGTCGACTACAGGTCGCAATTTCACTCCGATCGTTCTGAAATTTTGCAGTTTAGAGTATTTCGCAGCTGTTAAGATCGCTATTGAATTTGGTTGAAATCGGTTCAGATTTAGATATAGCTCCCATATATATATTTCGTCCGATTTGGCCCCTTAGTCCTATAGAAGCTGTATTTTACATCCAATCGTTTTGAAATTTAGAATGGTAGAGTTTCTTGATCCATGAACCAACATTGCCGAATTTGAAGAAAATCGGTTAAGATTTAGCTATAGCTCCCATATATATGTTTCGTCCGACTTTGCTCTTTAGTCCTGCAGAAGCTGTATTTTACATCCAATCCTTTTGAAATTTAGAATGGTAGAGTTTCTTGATCCATGAACCAACATTGCCAAATTTTAAGAAAATCGGTTAAGATTTAGCTATAGCTCCCATATATATGTTTCGTCCGACTTTGCTCTTTAGTCCTGCAGAAGCTGTATTTTACATCCAATCCTTTTGAAATTTAGAATGGTAGAGTTTATTGATCCATGAACCAACACTACCGAATTTGAAGAAAATCGGTTAAGATTTAGCTATAGCTCCCATATACATGTTTCGTCTGATTTGGCCCTTTAGTCCTGTAGAAGCTGTATTTTACATCCAATCGTTTTGAAATTTAGAATGGTAGAGTTTCTTGATCCATGAACCGACACTACCGAATTTGAAGAAAATCGGTCTAGATTTAGCTATAGCTCTCATATATATATATATGTTTCGTCCGATTTGCCCTTTAGTTCTATAGAAGCTATATTTTACATCCAATCGTTTTGAAATTTAGAATGGTAGAGTTTCTTGATTCATGAACCAGCATTGCCGAATTTGAAGAAAATCGGTAAAGATTTAGCTATAGTTCCCATATATATGTTTCATGCGATTTGGCTCTTTAGATCCAATCGTTTGTATACCCTACACCACACTGTGGTAAAGGGTATTATTTAAGTATAAAATGTCCCAAAAGTAAATTTATGTAAACAATTTATACATGAATTACAAAATGTATATATCAGAGTTATTCAATATTACGAGATTGGTGTAGGGTTGCACAAATGTTGCACTTTTTTGCAGAAAAGAATTCGCCATAAGTCTTTATTCAATTACACTGTGCAACAGTGAAAAAAAATAGTTTTTTTTTGTATAGGGTATGTTCAGCAACTTTATAGGAAATATTAAGGCCAATATTTTTGTGGAACATATTAACTCTCTAGCTCCCACATAACTGTAAATTTTGACCCCATTTTAACAAATCGTAAAAAACACCCCTTAAAATGGGGAGGGCTGGGGTGAAATGTTCAACAAAAATATTGGCCATAAAATTGTACTATATGTGTCAGAACACACCAAAGGCCAAAACATAACACAAAAACCAAAAAACGGCCAAATTCCAGTCAAAAACGCTCTTTACTGGTATCGTTATTGCTTCGACCACTACACCGTATTACTAACATTGCTGCACGAACAGGAATTTGACCTTTTTTGGTGTTTCTGTTAAGTTTTGTGCTTTGTTCTGACGCATATAGTAAAATTTTATGGCCAACATTTTTGTAGAATATTTTATCCCCGCCCTCCCCATTTTAAGGGGTGTTTCTTACGATTTGTTAAAATGGGGCCAAAAATTACAGTTATGTGGAGAGCTAGAGGGTTAATATGTTCCACAAAAATAGTGGCCTTAATATTTTCCATAAAGTTGCTGAACATACCCTGTACCAAAAAAAATATTTTTGTTACATAATAGTGAAATACTAACATTTTTAAGGTACAATGTGGTTTTTTTTGAGCTATTTAGGGTACCTAGACACGTTCAGATTGTATTGATATGTTCACAAAAGTTGTTTATATTTACACTGGCTACAATTTTGCCCAATGTTGTTAGTGAAAAAATACGATCCCTGAAAGTTATGCTGAAAAAAGTGAAAACATTATTTGTTTTCCTACACTACACGTGTTGGACAAAAGCTGATGACACCTTTTTCGAGGAGCCCACTGATTTTCAGAAACTTTGGCGGCCAATGTAAAAATAAATTGGTCACCAATTTCGCCAAACCGAGTATAGGGTTATATGTACTACCCTTTGATAGTAGAATCGAACCTATACTGTCAAGTCCGTGTATTTTTTCACTGTTGCACTGTGTGATTAAATAAAGACTTACTAGGTGGGTAGATATAGGGGCGTATGAGTAATATTAATAAAAATAATCATGTTGCGTAATTTTTTGGATGATTTTTGATATCACACATTTTTCATTTTTGTGACACGCTTTTTTAAATAGTATTGACATAGCCTTCTAATATTTTGCATTTTTAATTCGTATACCGCCCAAAAATATTGCACATTTTGCATATTTTTTTATTTTTTTTTTTGCATATTTTTGCATATTTTTTGAATGTTTTGCATATTTTTGCTTACTTTCGCATATTTTTGCTTATTTTTTTCAAAAAGTGTTCATTTGTTGCATAGTGTTATTGTTTATCGTTATTTTTTGTAATTTTCTCATTTAAAATTTTCTAATTCATCACTTCCTTTGAATCTTCATTGATTCATCTAAATCTTTATTAAATTATTGCAAATCTTTTTATTTTTATAATTTTATTTCATGAATTCCCAAACAATACACCACATGGTCTCCTTCATTAATATAACTCATACGCTCCTATATCTACCCATCTAGTAAGTATTTATTTAATTATTGTTTATCCTTATATATCTGTAATTTTCTCATTTACAATTTTCTAACTCATCACTAGACCTCGGACTTTTGCATATCATTCAATTTTCATCCGATTTGAACCAAAATTTGTATTAGACGTTTCATCGCTCAAATTTAAATAATTTGAGTGCATATCAAAAATATGCAAAAAAATATATGCAAAATAGGTGTATAAAATATACAAAAAAATATGCAAAATATGCAAAACATGCAAAAAATATGCAAAAAATATGAAAAACATACAAAAAATACGCAAACATATGCAAAACATGCAAAAAATATGCAAAATATGCAAAAAATGTTGGCGATATACGAATCAAAAATGCAAAATATCAGAAGGATATGTCAATACTATTTAAAAAATCGTGTCACAAAAATGAAAAACGGGTGATTTCAAAAATCCTCAAAAAAAAAAATGGCTAAATACATGTAAAGCATGGGGTAATTCAAAATGAAACCGACCCACTCTGAATATTTGGATGCGATTTTGCACGCATATATTAAAAGACAATGCGGAATTAAAGCCTTTTACCGTTTTACCAATATCATAGTGGCTTAGATTTTATAGGGAGCCAAAGTTGGTTATCTACAAAATTTTTTTACAAATTTAGCTATTTTGAAGTCGACATAACTTTTGAACGGAATATAATGAATGATATAAGTACCATTTAAAAGATTTTAAAATCCTATCTAGGAATTATACATTAAGTTACACAAATTAGGAAATTATATTATCTATTTTTAAATTCTTATGCTTTGTAGCATTAAAATTAACTTCAAAAAACCATTGCAGATGAAAAAAATATTTTTTTTGCACTTTGACCTCGCCCCTGTCTCCAATTTTCATTTGATTTTTTTAGTAGTGTGAGTCATTACTCCCACATACTAGGGCAACATTTTCTGAGAATTTGAGAAAGATCAAATTTTTGACCTGTGACACTTGAGAAAGAACTACCCATATTTGGATTCCTTTTTGGTTCCTATAAGAAACATAGGGTCAGCATGAGGTCTTCGCAGCACGTGCCCGACCCATTAATATCAGTGCATACAAATACTTGAAATTTTGTGCAGTGTAATGTAAGTATAGTACTTACAGTACAAAGTGGGCGTTATTGCCACACCTCTTCTAGTACCTCCCACACAAATGGTAACAATTTTGTGAAATGTTAAAACTCTTTATTTATATATTTACTTCAATGAGTTTCTCATTTTTAACATTTCACAAAATATAGGGTGATCTAAGTAGAGATAGATTTTTCAATAGCCTTTTTTTACAGATCACGTGTAAGTCGTGTCCTGCTGTTATGTTACTTTTGTTAAGTATTGTTTGGCATTTCATGGAAATACTTACGCCAGAACAACGTTTACAAATTATTCTGTTTTACAAAATAATCGTTCGCCAATTGCGCTAAGTCCATTTTTTTTTAAAATCCAGAAAAGAAACACTTTCCAGTCGACCCACGACCCTGACACCCATGAGCAATATTTTAGCTCTCGTTAATAGCCATCTTTTTGCCATTGACCGATTCCCGATCCGACGTACCGGAATCATCGGTCTATATTTCTTCAAGAATGATGCCGGTGAGAACGTAACCGTCAATAGCGACCGTTATCGTACCATGATAACCGACTATTTGATGCCTGAAATTGAAGCTTGTGATCTCGGCGACATTTGGTTTCAACAAGACGGCGCCACTTCCCACACATCACATCAATCAATGGATTTATTGAGAGAACACATCGGTGAGCAGATAATTTCACGTTTTGGGCCGGTCGATTGGCCACCAAGATCGTGTGATATCACACCGTTAGACTTTTACCTGTGGGGATATGTAAAGTCTAACCCGCTTCGATTCAGGCCTTGGAGCCAAACATTACCCGTGTCATTCGCCAGTTACCAGTCTAAATTCTCGAACGAGTCATCGAAAATTGGACTCAACGGATGGACCATCTGAGACGTAGCCGCGGCCAACATTTGATAGACATAATCTTCAAAAAATAAATGCCGAAGAATGTGCTTTCAAATGATAATAAACATTCCCCATTCAATTTGAATTTTCTGTGTTTTTTTTTAAAGTAGGGAACCTCAAAATGGATCACGCATATTTAGGCTCTTTTTTTGGATGATTTTTGAAATCATCAATTTTTGTGTCTTTATTTGTATCCCCTCATCTTAGAGAGGAGGGTATATATCATTTGCTAGGAGACAAAAATGTAACACATCGAAGGTGTGACCTAAGACCCTAAGTATGTTCGGCGGATATTCGTTTTGGGTCATTTTAAGACGAATGAGAATGAGTAACTGATTGACTTCATATTTGAGATGTGGTAATATTTTCTCCTATCTCCGGCTAAGTTCGAAGATGGGCCATATTGGCTCACTCCTTCTAGTACCTCCCCCACAAAGGGTTAACATTTAGTGAAATAATGATTGTTTAATAACTTATATACTACTTATTTGAATCCTCTGAAATTCTACACATAGTATTAGTTATTAGTCACTATTACCTCAAAAAAATTGTCGAAGTTGCCACGCCCCTTTTGGTACCTCCCACACAAATGGACAATTTTGAACCAAAAATTAATAGCTTATAACATTATTATCACCGCAGACAACGACTTGAGATTTTGTACAGTGTAATGGTTTAAAAGAACCTACAATACAGTGGAAAATGGGCGTTATTGCCACGCTCCTTTTGGTACCTCCCACGCAACTGGACCATTCTGTACCAAAAGTTACCAGCTTATAACTTTAATACCAGTGCATACAAATACTTGAAATTTTCTACAGTGTAATGCTTTTATAGTACCTAGAGTCCAGAGAAAAATGGGCGTTATTGGCATGCCCCTTTTGGTACCTCCCACACAAATGGACCTTTTTGTACCAAAAATTAACAGCTTTTGTACCAGTGCATACAAATACTTTAAATTTCGTACAGTGCAATGGTTTTGTAGTACCTTGAGTCTAGAGAAATGTGACCGCTATTGGTTCGCCCATTTTTGGTACGTATCACACAAATGGACCATTTTGTACCAAAAGCAAACAGCTTTTAACTTTAAAGTTATTACATGCAATTTAAATTGATAATAATTTAAATAAAACAAAAAAAAAATAAATTTACTAATATTTTTTGAGACTCAAGGTGAGGGGATTCATTAGTCGGTTTACCCGACTGAACTTTTTTACTTGTTTTAAGACGAATGACCAATGTCCGTCCCTCTGTCTGTCTGCTGGCTGGTGCGCACTATAACTCTCGAAAGGAGTAACCGATTGACTTCAAATTTGGTATAAAATTTTCTTCTATCGCCGGCTAAGTTCGAAGATGGGCCATATTGGTCTACTCCTTCTAGTACCTCCCCCACAAAGGGTTAACATTTAGTGAAATATTGATTATTAAATAACTTCTATGCTACTTAGTTGAATTGTCTGAAGTTCTACATATACTATTAGTTTATTAGTCACTATTACCTCGAGAAAAATGGGCGAAGACGCCACGCCCCTTTTGGTACCTCCCACACAAATGGACAATTTGGAACCAAAAGTTAATAGCTTAAAAATGCATTACCAGTACATACAAAGACCTGTAATTTTGTACAATGTAATGGTTTAATAGTACCTACCTTACAGTGAAAAATGGGCATTATTGCTACGCTCCTTTTGGTACCTCCAACACAACTGGACCATTCTGTACCAAAAGTTACCAGCTTATAACTTTAATACCAGTGCATACAAATACTTGAAATTTTGTACAGTGTAATGCTTTTGTAGTACCTAGAGTCCAGAGAAAAATGGGCGTTAATGGCACGCCCCTTTTGGTACCTCCCATACAAATGGACTATTTTATACCAAAAGTTACCAGCTTATAACTTAAATACCAGTGCATATATATACTTAAAATTTTGTACAGTGCAATGCTTTTATAGTACCTCGAGTCTAGGGAAAAATGGCCGTTATCGGCACGCCCCTATTGGTACCCCCCACACAAATGGGCAATTTTACACCAAATTTTAACAGCTTATAAATTTAATACCAGCACATACTTTAAAGTTATTAAATGCAATTTAAATTGACAATAATTTAATTGAAACAAAAAAAAATTAATTTACTTTTTTTTGGTAGTCATGGTGAGGGGATTTATAAGTCGGTTTACCCGACTGAACTTTCTTACTTGTTTAAATAGTATTGATATATCCTTTCATAATTTCGCATTTTTGATTCATATATCGCAAAAAAAATTGCATATTTTTGCATGATTTGCATATCTTTTGCATATTTTGCATATCACAAATATGCACCTTTCTTTGAAACGATTTTTGGTCCAATCAGAAATTTTCTATCAATCTGCAAAAAAATATGCAATTGCATATAATCCGGGGTTTACTCATCACTTCGTTTAAATCTTCATTGATTCATCTTAACACTTTTCTCAATTCGTATGCCTTTCCTATCCTCGTAGCATGAACTTAATTTTTCCACATCATTTTGTGCTATCCTTTTCATAAATTTGCTGAATTTGTAAAAAAAAACGAAAAACTGGAATTTTCCCCGGTTCTGTTTGTCCGTCTGTCTGGCCCAAAAATTAAAAAAAACTACACAAAACGAAAAACAACTAAAGCTTTCTGAGATTAAGAGCCAAAAATCCGGGCGATGCAGGACTTATTACTCCAACACCCAAAAGAAGCAAAAAAAAATAAACACAAACATACATGGTTCACGAACATGCCCGGAATGTTTAAACAATGTCATCCACATCAGCAAATTTTGTTTCGTTTCGTTGGTTTGTGGCTGGATCTTATGCTCAAACTCCAAAATAATCCCGAAAGGATATGGAGGGTAAAATTAAATGACTTGGAGAGCCAAACAAATAGAGTGAACAAAAAATTGCGACGAGAAAAAAAATCATCCAGAACAAATTGCTGTCAACCAGTGTTAAACAAACATAAGGCGGTTTTTAATCAAATTTTCATTTTGTGGCAATGATGGCATTAGTGCTACACAACTCCACTGTTTTTGTGTGTGCTCTTCATTGTGTTGAGTTTGATGAAAAATTAAGAGAATATATTTTAAAAATGAAAATGTATGAAAAGCGAAAGAATTTGCAATTTTAATTTTAAGCTAGAACTTTTTTAGGAACAAAACAATGGAAGAAAAACATTTTTTTGTACAATGAATTTGGCTGGATTTTGTTTAAATAAAATGAGAAAAGGCATAAAGGTCGCATTTAATATGAATAAAAAAATAAGTTAGCTATGACGAATGAGCTATATTATATATAAGTACATATATTTCGAGAACACTATGACGTATAAGCTATATAATATATAAATGTGATGAGAGTACTATATAAGGTATGAGCTATATTATATATATTCTTGAGTACACTATGGCGTATTAGTATTTTGAATGAAATGCCAAAATGATAATGTATGCACTCGTATATATGGATTTTCAATCACACATTGCCATATCTTTGTTCAAAAGTTTATATGAATAATATTTATTTGAGAGTTTGATATTTCATGGAATGTCTACTTTCACTTATACAGGGTTTTCCAATGAGAGTGTTATGATTTCTTTGAAAAAAAACACACTTATTGTTAAGGAAATTCAAAAGTTTGTTATTTAATGTGAAGTACAAAAGATACAATTAAGTTCTAAATAAAACGTCATTCACATGGTCTCCACGACTTCTTCTGCAGGAACGAATTCAATGAACCCAATTTTCGAGCACTTCTTCCACTAAATCAAGTCGTATGTCATGAATGGCACGTTTAATACGGACTTGTAAAGCTTGAATAGAATCTGGACCAATGACTTCAAATAACCCCACAAAAAATAGTCTAATGGTGTTATATCACAACTTCTTGGAGGCCATTCAATATCACAATTTCTTGAAATAATCGAATCTCCAAACTTTTTTCGCAACAATTCAATTGTTTCATTTGCTGTGTGGCACGTAGCCACTATCGGTCAATGGCAAAAAGATAGCTCTTAACGAGATCTAAAATATTGCTTATAGGTGTCAAGGTCGTAGGTTGACTGGAAAGTGTTTTTTTTTAATTTAAAAAATGGGCTTAGCATCATTTTCAAATGTGAACGGAAAGTTTATTTTTGCTCTAGCTCCTTAACGGTACTTCGGATCGGGAATGGGTGAATGGCAAAAATATATCTCCTAACGACAGCTAAAATATTGCTCATGGGTGTCAAGGTCGTAGGTCGACTGGAAAGTGTTTTTTTTTGGATTTAAAAAAATGGCGCACAAAAAGTTGCAATTGGAGAACGATTATTTTGATAATAAAACTGAATAATTTGTAAACGTTGTTCTTGCGTATATCTCTCCATGATGAAATTGTAAACACTACTGAATACAATGAAAAACATATTACAAATGACCGAAATGTCACTTCAAAATCATATCATCTCTATTAGAAAACCCGCTATTTAATATCGCTGGCAATTAATTCTGTGATTGCCAACGTGGAGTATGATTAATTTCAACACGAGCTATTTAAATTAATGCACCACAGTGGCGCATGAGCACTATTATATATACGAGTACTTTTTTTTAATTTTCCTATAAGACGTTTGTGCGAATTAAGTAACAGTTGAGAAACCCCTATTTCAATAATATACAATATTTTGTGCGGGGTCATTGCGCTTATGATTGGTGCGTATACATACTTCATATCGCGAACTAAGAGTGAAAAGGCGCTAAGTCCACTTTTTCCTAATTTTTTTTTGAAGCGGAACGTAATTTAAGTTTTATATACATCGATTTGAAAACAAAAAGCCAAAAAATCATGCTTTGTCATTTTTAAAAGCTGAATCGTAAAAGCGCTTAGTCCATAATCCCATTATAAAAAACATTCATATACACTAAGTATTTTGCCTCTCCTGTAAAATTTGAAATATTGGACTTAGCGCCTTTACACTCTTATGTCGCGATATGTCACCGGGATCTTTTATCAATAACACTCATACGCTACAATGTGGATTTCTATAACAAAAAAATGATAAATCGGTATTTTTCTTAACCTAACAGCCGATTTCAAGGACTTATATTTAAAGCTGATATATTAACCAGCTTCAGTTTCGTACAGTGATTGTCTTTCAAGACCTCAAAATGGGTAATCTTTTGATTATTTTTATGTATATATTTATATATATGAATTACAATTAAAGTAAATTTATATTCTAATTTTATGGTTCAGAGAAAAGCCGGCCTACAAGGACCGTGTGGTTAGAGTTTCTGGTGGGAATCGAACCCACAACTACAAAATTCATAGGCAAACACGCTACCTACTCACCTACCTGTGAGCTTGTAGTATATTCAAATATTTATTTTATTCTTATACATGTATATTCTATTATAAAACGTATATTCTAATATTACAACAAATAAATCCTGTAATAAACAAGTAAATACGGATTAAGTTCGGTCATGCCTAATCGTATATATATGGGATCGCATGTGAATGGTCTCGGGTATAAATAAACAAATTAAACCAAATTTACCAAATTTCAGCCCAATTCGTTAAAATTTGAGGTTTTTGTGGCCTTACGAAGTCAAATCAAGATGGACCTTTGAATGGGGGCTATAGCAAAACATCGCACTTGTGAAGGATTTCGGGCATAAATAAACTACAGTCACAAATTTTCAGCCCGATCAGTTGATATTATGTCAAAAGTCGGGGAGATGCTATACATATATGGGGCTATATGAAGAAATGAAGCCAAGTTACCTGCAGCTTTAAAAAGTAACTATGCCAAATTTCAGTCATCTAACTTAATTTTTGTAGACTGTAGCGTGATTACATGGTCATGGCTAAATCGCCTTAGAATTTTACGACGATTAAAAATATATATATATATATGTATGTACTTTATGGGGTCTCAGATTCATATTTAGAGGTGTTACAAACGGAGTGACAAAATGAATATACCCCCAATCCTATGATGGAGGATATAAAAGATACTTTGCGTGTGGTCATGGAACGTATGATAAATGCCTAAGTATATATCCAATATACGTCACATGGGCCCTTTTTTGTAGCAATACTCATACGTCACAATGCATAGAAGGGGGAAATTGTGAAAAGCATATAAATTGTTGCTAGTTAATTTTTATAAAAACTATATACATATAAGTATATACAATAGGTATTGTAGAGCTTTGGTTTGACATTTGTAATTTAAATTCCATACAGGGTGGTGCTGCAGGACCTCTAAGAAAATTAACATTTGCGCCCATGTGATGACAATCGCGTGAGTTCAAATCGCAAAACGCAAAAATTTCCCCTTCAATTTTAATGGTCTTCGAAATTAAATTTTAATAAAATGCACTTATTTTTCTCTGTAATTAATAATTTGATTTTAATAAATCCAAATTGTTGTGTAAGTTTGCTTATTCAATTCTACAATGTTTTAATTTTTTTTGGCGGCAATGCCAAAAGTCACATTTTGACTTCTTGAGTAAGCTGCTTATTCTATTCTACAAAATTTCCTTTAGTTGGAATCCAAATAGTGTCTGTAGTTAGGTATACCTTGTCTGTGTTCACTGACCGTATAAGTAATGCGTTAATATATATGCAACATACATCACACGGCTCTTTAATTTATATCACTCATACGTTACAGTGTACGTTCAGAGGGATTTCGAAAAAATCCTAGATATCTCGTTTCTTTATAAAAAAACGATTTCAATGAATCGTATATATGGCAGAGATATTGTCGACCTTTTGTTGGGAACTTGGACCCCCCATCCTATGGTGGAGGGTATACAAAATATTTTGTGTAAATGCGTAAGTAGATATATAACATACGTCACAGGGGCCCTTTGATTAGTAACACTCATGCGTCACAATGTACAGAGAGGTAAGTTATGAAAAACATATAAATTGTTCCTTTATAACCAATCAGCTAGCCGATTTTTGTAAAATATATTAGTATAAACAAAAGGTATTGCCGACCTTGGGTTTGAATTTGAACGTCAATTTCATACAGAGTGGTGCTACCAGACCTCTGGGAAAGTCACATTTTGACTTCTTGAGCAAGTTTGCTTATTCTATTCTACAATGTTTTCCCTTTTTTTGGAATGCAAATAGTGCCTGTAGTTAGGTATACCTTGTGTGTTCGTTGAACGTATAAGTAATGCGTTAATAGATATGCAACATACATCACACGGCTCTTTAATTTATAGCACTCATACGTTACAGTGTACGTTCAGAGGGATTTCGAAAAAATCCTAGATTTCTCGTTTCCTTATAAAAAAAAATCGGTTTCAATGAATCGTATATATGGCAGAGATATTGTCGACCTTTTGTTGGGAACTGGCACCCCCATCCTATGGTGGAGGGTATGCAAAATACTTTGTGTGGGGTCATGTAACGTATGGTAAAAGCGTAAGTAGATATATAACATACGTCACAGGGGCCCTTTGATTAGTATGACGTATGAGTATTAATATGTCACAATGCAAAGATAGGTAAATTATGAAAAACATATAAATTGTTGCTTTATAACCAATCAGCTAGCCGATTTTTGTAAAATATATTAGTATAAACAAAAGGTATTGTCGACCTTGGTTTTGAAATTTTGGACGTCAATTTCGTACAGGGTGGTGCTGCAGGACCTCTAGGAAAATCACATTTTAACCTATTAAGTAAGTTTGCTTATTCAATTCTACAATGTTTTCCCTTTTTTTGGAATGCAAATAGTGCCTGTAGTTAGGTATACCTTGTCTGTGTTCACTGAACGTATAAGTAATGCGTTAATATATATGCAACATACATCACACGGCTCTTTAATTTATATCACTCATACGTTACAGTGTACGTTCAGAGGGATTTCGAAAAAATCATAGATATCTCGTTTCTTTATAAAAAAAACGATTTCAATGAATCGTATATATGGCAGAGATATTGTCGACCTTTTGTTGGGAACTTGCACCCCCTCATTTCATAAGACGCACCAAACGAACTGGGCGAGCATGCACAGCTGTTTTCACATCTCCTACAAACCCGGTTTGCAGAAATTTGCGCACAATTCTCCCGATTGTGAACACATTTGGACGATTATGCTGATCAGAAAAACATCACGAAGTGCATTTTGATTTGAACGCCCATTTTCGTAAAAGGCTTAAAAAACCTTAACGCGTTGCTCGATTGTGTACCTTTCCATGGTTCAAATTGAGTTAGTCTGAAATTGAGAAATGTCAAATGAAATGCAGAAAAAAACTTGATGTTTAGGTGTGGTTCACATTCAACATCGGCCCACAATTTAACCACCCTTTATTATACAAGTTATGCATTACACAGTACAGCATTTTGCAGCTCATTGCTTAGGGACTCAATTCTGAGAATTGGACGTGAAAATAGCCCCCAAAATAAGAACTTCTTCATCATTCGTTAAGTCAATTTGGCTCAATTAATAATTTAATGGCCATACGATTTTTTTTCCTCGGTTACCGTACGGAATATCTCTTTTGTGCCTGAAGCAAAGATTGTAGATATTGAATAGGAGAAAATAAAATACGGAACAAACCTACCCAAAAAAAGTGCATCCAGTGTCTTAAAATCGCAAAAATGCCCACAAAGATGCTGATGTTCTTATTTTTGGGGCTACTTTCATGTCCAATTCTCAGAATTGAGTCCCAAAATCATGTGTTGTACTATGTTGTAGAGAAATAGTTTGTGTGGGGTCATTGGAAGTATGATTAATGCGTAACGAGAAATTAAACATACGCCACCGGAACCTTTTTTATTAGTAATACTCATACGTCACAACGTACAGTGAAGGAGAAAATTTGAAAAATTGATTATAAAAGCCAATTGAAACTTAGTTATATTTGATATATTGTCAAGCTTAAGCTGAAAATTTGGTCCTTCTATTTCATACAGGGCTGAGCTACAGAGTCTCCATGTAAGCCATATTTGATTCATTGATTATGTCCTTTTATTTTATTCTATTCTAAATAAATACCATAACAGGACAACGTCGTGTGGCGTCCTTCAATGTTCCATTAATGAGTAAATAGGTATTGAACCTACGCTTTAGGGAAATTTTATTAATAACACTCATACGTTGGCGTGCACTGAGAGAAGGGATTTCCGAAAACATAACATAAGTCTATTGCTTCATAGCTGCCCATATATTATTAGATACATTTCAGAGCAGATGTTTCGGCGAACTCAGATTTTGGAATTTGCAATATATTCTTCGTAAATAATAAGAAATATATTGTAGGGTGATCTTCGTGTACAACATACGCCACAGTGAACTTTGATTATTAATACACATACGTCACAATGAACAGTGAGGCAGAATATTTGATAAAAGTGTCATTAATCTAGCGTTCTTTAAATAACCAACAGATATTTTTGAAACATTTTATTTCATACAGAGCATCAATGTAAGCCACATTTTGGTTTATTGATTGGATATTTTCAATTTTCTCAAAAGCTGTTCTTTTATACAAAATTGTTCATGGTAAATAATTCCCAAGATGAGAAATGGTTTGTGTTGGGCAATTGAACGAATGGTTAATGCGTAACATACGAAATGGGGAACTTTTATTAATGATACTCATACGTCACAGGGCTCATAGAGGGACAAATTGTAAAACATGGCATAAATCTGTCCTTTCTTATTCAACGTATTTATAGCAGATACTTGGGTTGGAAATTTGGGCCTTCTATATCAAAGTGATGTTTAAATATATAAAATGAGGTTTTATTCTATTCAAAATTTTAATCTTGCCAGATAAAGCGTGATTTATTAAGGGCTTTCGGATGTGATTAAAAAAAAACACATAGAATTTAGAGAAATGTATGAAATCGTTATTTGAGTCGATATATGGGTCTTTATAATTCAATGTTTAAAGATGATTTGATGTAAATGTCGACCGCGGCTGCGCCTCAAATGGTTCATACGCTGGGTCCAATTTTGGCACACTCTATCAACATACCAGCCTGTATTTCACGAAAAAAATCTTGAATATTGACTTCCAGTGCGTCAACCGTTGCTGGCTTTTCCCTGTAGACATGAGCCTTACCATAACCCCTCAAAAAATAATCTAAAAGCGTTAAATCGCACGATATAGGCGGCCAATTGTCCGGCCCCAAACGTGAAATAAATTATTCAACGATCTTGCCTCTCAATTGGCTCATTGTTTCGCGTGCTGTGTGGCATGTGGCACCATCTTGTTGAAACCATATGTCAGCCAAGTCCAGCTCTTCCATTGTAATCATCGCACGGTAGCCCCAGCCATTCACGGTAACGTTCCTGCCATCGTCGTCTTTGAAAAAGTACGGTCCAATAATGCGATATGTTCCTCTGTCTGCACTCTACGTATGCGTTTTGGTGGTTTAATAATATAAATTTGGTGCGAAATTTAGTCACAAGTTTGCGAATAGCCGCCTCAGAAGGTCGACCACACTGACCATTAAATGCAGATCTTAACCGAGCATGAATTTTGACAATAAAATTCAATAATCTGCAGGCGTTGTTCGTTTGTAAGTCGATTTATGGTTAAATTATACAACATGTTACACAAAAAACAGCTGCAAGTGTTGTTCGTTTGTAAGTCGATTCATGTGTTAAATTATAGACCATGTTACACAAAAAACAGCTGAGCCGCCAAAAACAGTGTTGCCAAAAAGAAAGTTGGAAAAAATCAACCTTTAATCCTAATAATCAGAAATAGTTTGTGTGGGACCATTGAGCGTATGTTTAATGCTAAACTATATATTCCACATATGCTACAAGGAACGTGCATTAATAATACTCATACGTCACAATGTACATATAGGGAGAAAATTAGAAAAAGTCTCCAATCTTTCGGTGTTTAAGCAACAAACTGATTTCATTGAAACGTATTCATAGCAGAAATATTGCCCAGCTTCCAGTTGGGAGTTAAGACCTCATATTGCCTACAGATGGGGAGCTACAGGGCCTCAAAGTAAGCCACCTTATGGTTATGGGTTTTTATTGTAGTTTGCACAACATTAATTTTACTATAACATTTATTCATGGCAAATAATTCCAATATTGGGACTAATATTATGTGAGTTCATATATATTCAAGCATACACAGATATTCAAGTAACCCCACAGGGACATTTAATTAAAAGTACTTATACGTCACAATGTACAGTAAGGAAAAGATGCCGGAAACGTGACATAAATCTGTTAGTACCTAACCAACTAGACAATTTCAATAAAACATATATTCATTTAAACTAGATTATTTGTATTTACATTTTAACTCATTCTATCAGGTTAAGTTCCGCGCATCTGGGGTTTATGCAGAACTACTCATGGCATTGGTTTTATATCTCCTCGTTTTATGCCATTGCCATATACTTAGTCCTTACGCAGTAGATTGTAAACTTTGTTGCCTTTTGTAGTTTTGGCCACGGAATCTTCAGGACATTCAATTTAGTTTTATCAGTAAGAAAAAACGTAAATTCTTTAAAATACACGTATGATATTAATCACGACTAAATCATTGCACTATGCAGTATAAGTAATATTAATAAATGAACTCGGTGGCGTATGAGTGTCTCAAAGTCTCCATCAATAATACGACCAGTGGTCCACCGATCCACAAATCGTTACAGTAATTGAGGAGGTACTTTTCAAGACTTGACTATTCCACTTGTTGTGTTTTTGCTATATGTATAATACTATAGCAAAATATATAATACTATAGCCCTATGTATTTAACCCGAAATTTTGGTGCTTTATTAAAGACGTCAAGATTAGCTATACAGATTTCGCACAATTTTATTCTCGCTAAGTTTTGAATTCAATGCTACCAAATAAAATAAATCAATTAAATCAGTTATGTCAAAAGTGGAATAGTCAAGTTTTGAAAAGTACCTCCTCAATTCAGAAAGGACTTAATTGAAGTTTTTTTCGAAATCGTACTTTTTTTTTATAAATTCGATAAACATTTTAGCATTTTTTTCCAGAAAATTTAAACAAAAGTGGTTTAGAAAAAAACGGCTACGCCTGTTCTATCTAAATTAGGGCAATGCTATATGCCTTTACTAAGTAAAAATATAAATTATAAATCATTTCTTTTTTATTAATATAGATTTTTGTTTCTTGGAAAATATTCGAACTGAATTAAGCCGTACATAAAAATTCAATCCAATATGGAAATTTTGCTATACGATGTTCATCTCATCCATACGCAATATATATGCATACTATAACGCCATTTCCCATATACATATAAAGTTATTTGTTCAACATCTGTTACATCTCTAGCAAATTCACATATACTTAACAGTCATATTTAATAACTGCTGGAAGCATAGGCATTATTGCAAAGCTGCTTTTATGCCCCAATATCAAACATGTCCAAATCATCACATCATGACGTATAAGTAATATTAATTAAATGCCTTCGGGGCGTTTACATGATATCTAATTATGCATTAATCATACGGTCAGTGGCCACACACACATAAACCATTTAATATGATTTGGCGCAATTACGCACAATTTATGCAAAAATCTGATATTTTGTGTTTCTGAAGCTCAATAAATTACACAAAATTGAGTATAATTATAAATAATATTAGAACAATTTAATTAGTGCATTTAAATGGAATACATTAATTATCTGAGTATGTTTGTTCCAGAACATGTGAATAACATATGAAAATCTGTAAATAATACCTTTTGGAATATTTATTTTTAATTCAGCATGACCGAATTTGGTTTTCTATGCAAATTCTGCCCGGCCGAATGCGGTTTTCCCCATTTTCTTTAGGAAAACTTCAATTCAGCCTGGCTGAATGGGGTTTTCTTCAGGGAAAACTTCAATTCAGCCCGATGCAGAACGGCTGAATGGGGTTTTCTTTAGGAAAACTTCAATTCAGCCCGGCTGAATGGGGTTTTCTTTAGGAAAACTTCAATTCAGCCCGGCTGAATGGGGATTTCTTTATGAAAACTTCAATTCAGCCCGGCTGAATGGGGTTTTCTTCAGGGAAAACTTCAATTCAGCCCGGCTGAATGGGGTTTTCTTCAGGGAAAACTTCAATTCAGCCCGGCTGAATGTGGTGTTCTTCAGGGATAACTTCAATTCATCACGGCTGAATGGGGTTTTCTTTAGGAAAACTTCAATTCAGCCCGGCTGAATGGGGTTTTCTTTAGAAAAACTTCAATTTAGCCCGGCTGAATGGGGTTTTCTTTAGGAAAACTTCAATTCAGCCCGGCTGAATGGGGTTTTCTTTAGGAAAACTTCAATTCAGCCCGGCTGAATGGGGTTTTCTTTAGGAAAACTTCAATTCAGCCCGGCTGAATGGGGTTTTCTTTAGGAAAACTTCAATTCAGCCCGGCGGAAGGGGTTTTCTTTAGGAAAACTTCAATTCAGCTCCGCTGAATGGGGTTTTCTTTAGTAAAACTTCAATTCAGCCCGGCTAAATGGGGTTTTCTTTAGGAAAACTTCAATTCAGCCCGGCTGAATGGGGTTTTCTTTAGGAAAACTTCAATTCAGCCCGGCTGAATGGGATTTTCTTTAGGAAAACTTCAATTCAGCCCGGCTGAATGGGGTTTTCTTTAGGAAAACTTCAATTCAGCCCGGCTGAATGGGATTTTCTTTAGGAAAACTTCAATTCAGCCCGGCTGAATGGGGTTTTCTTTAGGAAAACTTCAATTCAGCCCGGCTGAATGGGGTTTTCTTTAGGAAAACTTCAATTCAGCCCGGCTGAATGGGTTTTCTTTAGGAAAACTTCAATTCAGCCCGGCTGAATGGGGTTTTCTTTAGGAAAACTTCAATTCAGCCCGGCTGAATGGGGTTTTCTTTAGGAAAACTTCAATTCAGCCCTGCTGAATGGGGTTTTCTTTAGGAAAACTTAAATTCAGCCCGGCTGAATGGGGTTTTCTTTAGGAAAACTTCAATTCAGCCCGGCTGAATGGGGTTTTCTTTAGGAAAACTTCAATTCAGCCCGGCTGAATGGGGTTTTCTTTAGGAAAACTTCAATTCAGCCCGGCTGAATGGGGTTTTCTTTAGGAAAACTTCAATTCAGCCCGGCTGAATGGGGTTTTCTCTAGGAAAACTTAAATTCAGCCCGGCTGAATGTGGGTTTTCTCTAGGAAAACTTAAATTCAGACCGGCTGAATGTAGGCTTTCTCTAGGAAAACTTAAATTCAGACCGGCTGATTTTTTAAACTCATGAAGTGGAAGTTCCCACTATGGTCGTGACAATATGGTTATATTTAAATTATGTTATGTTTGAACAAACTTCAACCACATGCAACAGTCTGCCTCCCAGACTGTCTGGGTGTAAATTACTTCCAAGTTCTGGAATGTGTTCAACAATTCTGTGTATTACTCTCCATTTGACCTTATCTCAAGATATTTATCCTTACATCCTCTTATGACAAGAACTTATGCTTCCTGTTCTATTTCATCTTTCTTTCTCTCCTAACAAAGAATTTTGTGATTTTATTTTTATATATTTTTTTTTTTTTTGGAATTTCAATGCCATAAATTTGCAGACACATGCCCAGACAGGCTGGCAACAAAATTCATTATAAAACTTTTCTCAATTTTTCACTTTATCTTTTACCCTCCTCAAGACTTTAGCCTTCGCCTGGAAAGGATGCATTGTGCATATGAATATGAGAACACTTTCAACGATAATCTCTCTATAATGGGCCCTTACAAATGACAAACATAACTAATTTTGTCTAGGGGACAAATAATATTTACGTACTCGTATATGCATGTACATATAGCCTTGAGGGGGAAAATAATTGCCAAAAGTATTTTATAGGATTTAGTTTGCAAAAAAGCCTTTTGGCATATGTTGATATGTAATTTAATTTCGTTTTCCAATCATAGAGGATTTATTCGAAATATACAATATTAAATAATTTTTTGTATCCTCTTCTTCTCTTTGCAGGTAACTTTATCTTTTTGTGTCACCTGTAAAGTGTTTTGTTAAAATTGTGTGTGAGAATTTTTGACAAAATTCGTTGGCGCGTACTGCTGTGTGCCAAGTAAGTCTTGTTGATGCACGATACATGTTTTATTGTGGTAAAAACGTGTTTAAACATGATAATGGCTGTTGTTATACACAACGTGCTGTGTGTCGTACAGATGCATACAATCACATATTTTATTTATACATTTTAAATCCCCGAGAAAAATCCATATGCATCTCTTTTTCCTCTCTTCTTTTTTGGATAGAGCAGAGGGATTTATAACTAAACAAATATGAACGTACGTACTTATACAAATACATATATTTTACTTGTTGTCGGTTTTTGCAGATAGAGAGGGGGAGAGAGAGTCATTTTTTGGTGTACAAAGAAATAGTTACATTGCATACCTTTTTGCTGTATGTATGTGTATGGAGGATAATGCTGGTTGTGTCTGTTTGATTTTACAATATTTAACAAATACACATTGTAATATGTTCACTTTTTGTGCTCAAGGAAAACAGCGTAAATCATTTTGGCCAGTGTTGCGTATGAATGATATTAATATGGAATTCCCACAGAGCGCATACTTAATATTAAATAATTTATTTATCATGCGTTTATTGGGATCTCGCTAAATTTAACTTGAATTCAATTTAATGAATTGTTAACTTGATAATACCAAAATGTCATTTACTTATTGTCGTGGCTCGATTTAATATGTTCTGTAAACCTTAAAGTGACCTTAATCATACTGCGCGATTTCAGTTCAAATACTGTTTTACTTATTTGTCTCATTAATTATATCTGGCTGAGTTGTATGATAAACGCCTCCCAAGAGTGACGTTAGTCTTACCACATCCATTCAACAGTTCAATGCTGTTTCATGTATTAGTAATATTAATTATATGTGTCCAACGCCTCCGGTAAATATAACTCATGCGACAGTATCAATGTGAAAATAGATTTACTTAATTCTTTGATCACTTCAAATACTTCGAACTAAAATTTCATATGAAAAAAAATATTTGTAGACTAAAGATACATTTCAAAGACTAAAGCTAAATTTCAATTCAGTTAAGCTGAATGAGCTTTTTGAAAGCATTGTCTCAATTCTGCTTACTTGGGTCAAATTTATCGTAAGACGAAACCCAATTCAGGTAGGCTGAATGAGGTTTTCTATAGAACAATTTTGATTCGGCTAGGCTGAATAAGGGCTTCTATGAGCAATGTGTCAATTTAGCCGACCTAAATCAGGAAGTCGATGTGACAACTACAATTCAGCTAGACTAAGTGGGTTTTTATTTTGGAAAAATTCAACTCAGCTTAGCTGAATGAATTTTTTAATTAATACATTTGAATTCAGCGAGAGAAATTATGGTTTCTATGAGAAAATTTCAATTCAGCTAATTTGAATAAGATTTTCTGTCGCAAAACTTTAATTCAGCAAGAAAATTTCAATTCAGCTTACCTGAATGAGGGTTTGTATTAAAAAAAATTAATTCAGCAAGACAAAATAATGGTTTATATGAGAAGTATCTATTCAGCTAAGCTGAATTATATTTTCAATCGAAAAACGGTAATTCAGCAATACAAAATGAGATTTTCCATGAGAAAACGAAATTTCTATCGGCCATCTTCATTTTAGCAGATCTAAATGGGGGTTTTCATAGAAAAAAATTTAATTCAGCTGGGATGAATGAGATTTTATCCGTCAAAACTTTGATTCAGAAAGGTGGAATATGGTTTTATACGGGAAAAATTAAAATCACCTAAGCTGAATAAAGATTTATATATCAAAGATTCAATTCAGCTCGGTTGAATAAGGTTTTAGCAAGACTGAGTGAGATTTGCCTGGGGAAAATTTTAATTCAGCTTAGGTTCAATCGAAAAATTTCTTAAGTCAATTCAGCTAAGCTGAATGAGGTTTTCCATGTCAAAACTTCAATTTAGCTAGTCTGAGTGATTTTTTCTTCAATTCAGCTAAGCTGAATTATGCCTTCCATCGAAAAAACTCAGCCAATCTAAATGAGGAATTCAATATGAAAACTTGAATTCAGCTATGCTAAATGAGTTGTTCTTATGCAAAAAGTAAATTCAGCTAAGCTGAATGAGGATTTCCACGTCAAAACTTCAATTTAGCTAGGTTGGGTGAATTTTTCTTTTGGAAAAATTCAATTCAGTCAAGCTGCATGAGGTTTTTAATTAATAAATTTCAACTCAGCAAGACTGAATGAGGCTTTCCATGAGAAAACATAAATTCAGCTAAGCTGAATTAGAGTTTCCATCGGCCACCTTCATTTTAGCAGGGCTGAATAATTCTCTCTATGTCAAAAATTTTATCCAGATAGGTTGAATACGTTTTTCTACGGGAAAAATTAAAGTGAGCTAAGCTGAATAGGGTTTTATATGTAAATGTTTCTATTCAGCTTGGCTGAATAAGGTTTTAGCAAAACCAAATGAAGACTACCATGGGAAAATTCAATTCAGCTAAACTGAATGAAGGGCTAAGTGAATTTTACTTTTGAAAAAATTCATTTCAGCTAAGATAAATGCGATTTTTAATTAATAAATTTGAATTTAGCAAGACAGAATGAAGGTTTGTATGAGAAAACATCAATTCAGTTAAGCTTAATTAGGTTTTCTGTAAGAAAACTGTGATAAAGGTTTTTGAATAAAGGTTGCTATTGCCAAACTTCAGTTTAACCGGACTAACTGACGGTTTTCATCGAAAAATTTCAATTCTGAATGAGATTTTCTATGTCAAACCTTGTATGAAGATAGGTTGAATACGTTATTCTACGGGGAAAATTTAAATTCAGCTAAGCTAAAGGAAGTTTTAAATTAAACAATTTAATTCAACAAGATATAATGATGGTTTATATGAGAAAACTTAAATTCAGCTAAGCTGAATTATGTTTTCTATCAGATAACCTTAATTCAGCAACGCAAAATGAGGGTTTCCATGAGAAAATTTTAAGACAGCTCAGCTGAATTAAGGTACTTATTGGCAAACATAGAACAATTTAATTTCAGCTTTTCTACAGGAAAACTTCAATTCAGCTGACAGCTTGAGCTTTTCCATGTTAAAACTTCAATTCAGCTAAGTTGAATTTAGATTGTCACGAGAAAACGTCAATCATGTTTTCCTGAGCTAAGAAATATAAATTCTGAATAACGTTCTCTATATGAATGTTTCAATTAAGCTATATGGAATAAGGTTTTCTACCAGAAAAATTCAGCTGGACTAAATGAGAGTTTTTGTAGAAAATCTTTAACTCTGTTAATTTGTATGAGGTTTCTATTGGAAAACTTTAATTCAGCTCTGCTGAATAACGTTTTATTCATGAAAACTTCAGTTCAGCCGCACTTTATGATGTTTCCCCCAACAAAACTTCAATTCAGCTAAGCTGAATGCAATTTTCTTTGAGGAAATTTTTAGTTTGCCCAAACTGATGAATAGTTAAATTTAGCTGAGTTTTTTTTTAACAAAAATTCAGTTCTGATAAACTGAATATTATATTCTGTGGGAAAGCTTAAACTCATCTCAGCTAAATGAGTTTTCCCATAGGAAAAATGCATATTAATGTGATTTTCGTTAGGGAAAATTTCAATTCAGTCGAACTGATAATGCTTTGTTTAAGAAAAAAACTTCAATTTAGCTGAGCTGAATTAAGTTTTTTTGCACGAAAAAGAAAGCATCAACTCAGCTCAGCTGAATGAGTTTTTCTATAGCAAAAATGCAAAATTTATATGATTTTCTATATCTAAGCTTAAATTCAGCGGGGTACACTTCAAATCAGCTGAGCTGAATGACGTTTTTCTAAAGCGGAAAACTTTAATTCAGAAAAGCTGAATTAGTTTTAATATATGATAAGCTCAAGCAAAACTTAAATTTTGCTCAGCTGGGTGATATCTTCCGTTGGGAACTACAATTCAGCTGCACTGAATTCGGTTTGAAGTGAGTCTTTCCATATGAAAAATGCAAGTCACCTTAGCTGAATTAGGTTTTCCATGAAGGAAATTCAATTAAACTTAGGAGGTTAAACTCAGGAATTATCCATACGATAATTTCTACTCAGCACAGCTGGATAAGGGTTTTCACAGGAAATTGTCAATTCCCCACAGCTGAAATAGTTTTTGTATAGGAAAGCTTGAGTTCTGTTTTTCTGAGTTAGATATTTCATTGAAGAACTTCAATTCAACATAGCAGAATTTTCTCTTCGTTAGCCAAACTTTAATTCAGGTAAGATATCCATGGCAAATCGTCATCACAGCTGTGCTAAATGACGTCCCCTTTAGAAAAACTTCAACTTAAATATGTTTTCATTATGAAAAAATCAATTCAGCTGATGTGAGTGAGGTTCCAAAGGATAACATCAATTAGCCTCAGATGAGATAGTTCTTCAACAGGATATTTTCAATTTGGTTCAGCTGAATTAGTTTTTTATGCCAAAATTTCAATTCAGCTCAGCTGAATATATGATCTCTGCAGAAAAACTTCAATTCAGCAATTATTAATGTGTTTTTATGCAGAAAAGCATTAATTCAGCTAAGTTGAATAGGTTTTTATACGCCAAAATTTAAATTCAGTTAAGCTTAACGATTTTATGTATAAGAAAGCTTGAATTCAGCAAAGACTAGTAACGTTTTCCAGAGGAAATCTTTAATTCAGCACAGACTAAAGCAATTATCAATAGGAAATCTTCAATTCGGCTCAGCTAAATGAGGTTTTCCTTGGGAGGACTTAAATTCAACTTAACTGAATAAGCTTAACCTCAGGAAAATATCAATTCAACTGGATGAATGAGGTTTTCTGCTGGAAAACATAAATTCAGCTATGCTGAATAATGTTTTCCCTCAATATTTTCATATGTTTACAATGTTTATAACATATTCAGATAATAGGTCCACTATGACTTGAAGTAATAATCGCATCATCAACCCTGATTATCTGTTCTAAAGTCTTTACATTTTTAACAGAGTTTGCTTAACTGGTCGTGTTGTCGTATAATTGATATTAATTAATATAAACCATAAAAGTTATATGATATTGCAGATTTCAGCATCAATTCTAAAATAAGTTTGTTATGTAAACTTAATTAAGTTTGGTTTACCCAACAGAATCATGTTGGCCACTACATATGTGGGGATGTACGATACTAAATGCAATTACCCACTTAGAAGAATATATTTTATTCTGTGTTACTACATATGAGTACATATACATAACATTGGAACCCTTCTTTTTATGGTTTGGCATTTTGAAAGGAAAATTTAATTTAGTTTAGGTGTTCTTGTATCATCACATCATGATAAACGTGCGATAAGTCTGGGAATAATAAATTACATCACTCGTACCTTGGTGACTAATGTAGATTTTAATCGATTTCTGTATAAAATATTACTTTTGATTAGTATCACGAAGATGCGTGAGCAATACAAAGCTCAATTAGGGTTTCTATAGGAAAACATCATTTCAGCTTAGCGGAATTATGTTTTCTATAGGAAAACTTCAATTCAGCTTGGCTGAATTATGCTTTCCATAAGAAAACTTCAATTAAGCTTAGCTGAATTATGTTTTCCATAAGCAAACTTCAATTTAGCTTAGCTGAATTATGTTTTCTATAGGAAAACTTCAATTCAGCTTAGCTGAATTATGTTTTCTATAGGAAAACTTCAATTCAGCTAAGCTGAATTATGTTTTCTATAGGAAAACTTTAATTCAGCTAAGCTGAATTATGTTTTCTATAGGAAAACTTCAATTCAGCTAAGCTGAATTATGTTTTCTATAGGAAAACTTCAATTCAGCTAAGCTGAATTATGTTTTCTATAGGAAAACTTCAATTCAGCTAAGCTGAATTATGTTTTCTATAGGAAAACTTCAATTCAGCTAAGCTGAATTATGTTTTCTATAGGAAAACTTCAATTCAGCTAAGCTGAATTATGTTTTCTATAGGAAAACTTCAATTCAGCTAAGCTGAATTATGTTTTCTATAGGAAAACTTCAATTCAGCTAAGCTGAATTATGTTTTCTATAGGAAAACTTCAATTCAGCTAAGCTGAATTATGTTTTCTATAGGAAAACATCAATTCAATTCAGCTTAGCTGAATTATGTTTTCTATAGGAAAACTTCAATTCAGCTTAGCTGAATTATGTTTTCTATAGGAAAACATCAATTCAATTCAGCTTAGCTGAATTATGTTTTCTATAGGAAAACTTCAATTCAGCTTAGCTGAATTATGTTTTCTATAGGAAAACTTCAATTCAGCTTAGCTGAATTATGTTTTCTATAGAAAAACTTCAATTCAGCTTAGCTGAATTATGTTTTCTATAGAAAAACTTCAATTCAGCTTAGCTGAATTATGTTTTCTATAGGCAAACTTCAATTCAGCTTAGCTGAATTATGTTTTCTATAGGAAAACTTCAATTCAGCTTAGCTGAATTATGTTTTCTATAGGAAAACTTCAATTCAGCTTAGCTGAATTATGTTTTCTATAGGAAAACTTCAATTCAGCTTAGCTGAATTATGTTTTCTATAGGAAAACTTCAATTCAGCTTAGCTGAATTATGTTTTCTATAGGAAAACTTCAATTCAGCTTAGCTGAATTATGTTTTCTATAGGAAAACTTCAATTCAGCTTAGCTGAATTATGTTTTCTATAGGAAAACTTCAATTGAGCTTAGCTGAATTATGTTTTCTATAGGAAAGCTTCAATTGAGCTTAGCTGAATTATGTTTTCTATAGGAAAGCTTCAATTCAGCTTAGCTGAATTATGTTTTCTATAGGAAAACTTCAATTCAGCTTAGCTGAATTATGTTTTCTATAGGAAAACTTCAATTCAGCTTAGCTGAATTATGTTTTCTATAGGAAAACTTCAATTCAGCTTAGCTGAATTATGTTTTCTATAGGAAAACTTCAATTCAGCTTAGCTGAATTATGTTTTCTATAGGAAAACTTCAATTCAGCTTAGCTGAATTATGTTTTCTATAGGAAAACTTCAATTCAGCTTAGCTGAATTATATTTTCTATAGGAAAACTTCAATTCAGCTTAGCTGAATTATGTTTTCTATAGGAAAACTTCAATTCAGCTTAGCTGAATTATGTTTTCTATAGGAAAACTTCAGTTCAGCATAGCTGAATCCATAGGAAAACTTTATTTAGTTTAGATAAATGAGTTTTTCATTTCAACATTTTAACACTGCTTATCTGAATGAGTTTTTCTGTATTTTTTAAGCTAAGGGAAATTTTATTTTCATTGCAGGATATTGACTTTTATTTGTTTGTTATATATAACAATTGAATGCTCAAATTCGAAATAAAATTTATTTAATTCAGTTTCCATGGTAACCAGTTTTTTTTGCTGCACAAAAGGAAAACAATCCTTTGTAACAGACAAATAACCAAGCCAAATAATGACCCAAGGATAGTATAAAAGCCATTCATTTATATGAGACTGTGTATGAAAATTGCCATTCCAAGGCTAGCATACAGACAAAGAGGTCACATTGAATGAGTCAAAAGGGGGTCGGTTGGTCATAGGAGGAGACGAGTAGTGGTGGTAGAGACCAAACGTATACTTGTTGAATCCTTCCTCTCGTTTTAAAAACAACGACCTTTAGAAAACTGAAAAAGGAGACCAAAGCAAATGTATTTAAAGAGGAATGTGCAGCCATAGAAATGAAATTCAATTAACTTAAAAAGAATGGACACTACTATATATATACGCACTGAGGAATAACCACAATAATAATAATTATACCTTTTTGTGTGTTATGTGTTCATGATAATTTCCATGATGGCAGTCAAATGGGAAAAAGGACTCAAGCGTAAACATAGACAATGGCAATTCAAATATGAATATCTACTTGGGCATAGACGCCACACTCTCACTCTCTCTCTGTCTCTCTACTCTAACACATCGAGTCCTGGCAATCAATACACAAAGGCCCAGAGTCAACGAGGAAAAAAAAGGACATTCAATGCTATGGAAATTACTAGACAACTCGCAGCAGATGGGGCTGCAAAAAGCCGTTTTTAAATGAAAATTGAAATGATTCGGTGAATTCTAAAGCCCCATTGAAATATGTGAAAAGGACATGTTAAAAGCTGGGACAGAGTGAAAACATAAAAACGATTGGAAATCATAGACAATAACGGGGACAATTTCCAATAACGGGGACAATTTCCAATTTCCAAATTAAGCTTTAAAATTTATAGATTTCCCCCCCAAAAAAAATTGCCGGTGGAGGTCTCTCCTTGGAAAAACACTTCCTCAGCCATTTATCGGCATATTACACAAATTAAATATACTTAATGGGAAATAATTAAAAAATGCAACAGTAATAATAACAAGAATTTCCATTAAATTTCACACAACAACAGAAAACTTTATTGTATATATGTATGTGTATTTAATAATAAAATAAACAACAGCTACAGCTCCGTAAAGACAGACGTGGAGAGAAGACATTATCATTTATTTTGATATCAAACAACAGCAGCAGCAGAAACGGCAGCAACAAAAAGTAATTGCCAGCAAAAAATACAAAGAATAAAACTGAAGCGAGAATTGTTGCCATGGTTTTGGAAACACATCAGGACAATCGTCGACTTTATTTTAATGAGATAACGAAGAAAACAGTGGTTTTTCGAACTGGGAATAAAAAATATGAAATATAAAAATGGCAAGCAATTAAACAATAAAAAGCTTAAACGATAAAAAGGCATAAACAATTGTAATCTCTGGATTTGTAAGTAACATAAAAGGAACTTAAATTGTCTTCAGGGCGTATAATTGATATTAATTATGGTAAAGGACACGTATGAGTCTTATTTTCGATTATACGTGCTGTTGTACTTTAAGACTAAATGCGACTTTAGTATAAAAAAAGATGGCCTCAGCGAACGGAATCAAGTATAGATTAGTAAATTCTTAGAGATTTATTCTAGCGTAGAGTAAGAGCTCACATACCGGCTACAGATTAAGTTCACCTCAGAGGTTGATCTCGAGTATGGATGAAGAAGACCTCAGGGATCGGATTCTAGTATAGAGAATACCGCAGACGATTCTAGAATAATATTTTCTATTTTGTCAAGAGATCGGCACTAGTTAAGACGTCCGAGTTCGACACATACAAATGTAGAACAGCCTTTGGACGGATGGACCATAGTATAGAGGAAAACCACCTCAGAGAATGTACTATAATGTATATATTTATACTGAATTTGCCTTCAAGGCGTATTAATAATATTAATTCTCAAACTTCCAACTTCGATCTGTATTCATAAGTTATATTCAAAGAACTCCGTTTGCCTTAAGGGCGTATAATTGATATTAATTATGATTAAGGAGACGGATGATTGTTCTTTTTGATTATACGATAAGACCTAAGACTCCAGTATACCTAAAGATGAGCTTCGAATCTAGTATGGAGGAGAATATTCCTGAGACACTTCATAGGGTGGTCATGAGTGTAGAGGAAGAAGTCCTCAGGGGTCAGACTCTGCTATATATATATTCAGAATTTCCCCTTCTAGGCGTATAATTAATATTAATTGCATAAAGGATACGTATGATGATCATAGGCATATTTATACCTTAAGACATCGGAGTTCGGCACATATAAAGAACGGTCTCTGGACGTATGGACTATAGCATAGAGAAAGACGACCTCAGGGAATGGACCATAGCATAGAGGAAGACCACCTCAGTGGATGTACTATAGTATAGAGGAAAACTATCTCATAGGTCTGATTCTAGTAAAGAGAAAGACGACCTCAGAGATCTGGTAAAGTCGATCTCAGAGGTCGAACTCTAGCATTGAGAAAGACAAATTCAGAGGTACACACGAAGATGACATCAGAAGTCGGACTCTATTATAAAGACGAAAAAAACTTCAGAGGTGGGATCTAGTATATAGAAAGATAACCTTAAAATTCTGATTCTACTATAGAGACCTTTATATAGAGAAAGATAACATTTGAATTCTGACTCTAGAATAGAGAAAAACTATCTTAGAGGTCTGAGTCTAGAAGAGAAGAAGACGACCTCAGAATTTGAACTCTAGTATAGAGCAATAAGACCTAGAAAGTCGGACTCTAGTATAGAGGAGGATGACATCGTAGGTCGGACATTAGTGTAGAGGAAGATGACATCAGAGGTCGGACTATAGAATAGATGAGGACGACCTCAGAGGTACGACTATAGTTTAGAGGAAGAAGACCTTAGGCATCGAACTCCAATATAGAGGAAGAAGGGATCAGACTCTAGTATAGAGGAAGATGACATCATAGGTCGGATTTTAGTATAGAGGAAGATGACATCAGAGGTCGGACTCTAGTTTAGAGGAAGAAGACGTCAGAGATTGAACTTTACTACGGAGGAAGAAGACCTCAGAAATCGAACTCCAGTATAGAGAAAGGAGACCTTAGAGGTCAGACGTTAGTATAGATTAGGACGACCTCAGAGGTAGGATTCTATTATAGAGGAAGAAGACTTCAGAGATCGAACTTCAGTACAGACGAAGAAGACCTCAGAGATCAGACTCTAGTATACATAGAGGAAGTTAACATCAGAGGTCGGACTTTAATATAGTTGAGGACGATCTCAGAGGTAGGACTCTAGTTTAGAGGAAAAAGAACTCAGAGATCGACCTCCAGTTCCGAGGAAGAAAACCTTAACGATCAGACTCTAGTACAGAGGAAGACGACTTAGAGATCGGACTCTAGTATAGAACGACCTCAGAAGTCGGACTCTGATATATAGGAAGAAGAATTCAGAGATTAAACTTCAGTACAGAGGCAGAAGACCTCAGAGATCGAACTACAGTATAGAGGAAGAAGACCTCAGATGTCGAACTTTAGTGTAGATGAGGACGACCTCAGGGATAGGACTCTACTATAGAGGAAGAAGACTTCAGAGATCGAACTTCAGTTCAGAGGAAGTAGACCTCAGAGATCAGACTCCAGTATACAGGAAGACGACTTCAGAGGTCGTATTCTAGTATATAGAGAGATAACCTTAGAATTCGGACTCTAGATTACATCAAACCGACCTCAGAGGACGTAATCTAGAACAGAAGAAGTCGACCTCAGAAGTCGGACTCCACAATAGAAGAAGACGACCCCAGAAGTAGGACTCTAGAATAGAAGAAGACCACCCCTGAAGTCAGACTCTGGTATATGGGAAGAAGACCTCAAAGATCAAACTCCAGTATACATGAAGAAGGCCTCAGGGTCAGACTTATTATAGAGGAAGAAGTCCCCAGAGATCGAACTCCAGTATAGGCAAGGAAAGCCTCGGAGGTCAGACTTTAGAGGTCGGAATCTAGAACAGAAGAAGTCGACCTCAGAAGTCGGACTCCACAATAGAAAAAGACGACCACAGAAATAGGACTCTAGAATAGAAGTAGACGACCCCTGAAGTCAGACTCTGGTATATAGCAAGAAGACCTCAAAGATCAAACTCCAGTATACATGAAGAATGCCTCAGAGGTCAGACTTAGTATAGAGGAAGAAGTCCCTATCGATCGAACTCCAGTATAGGCAAGGAAAGCCTCCGAGGTCAGACTCTAGTATAGAGGAAGAAGAACCCACAGATCGACCTCCAGTATAGAGAAAGAAGACATCAGATATCGGAATCTAATATATAGGAAGAATACCTCAGAGATCGAACACCAGTATAATGCAGAAGGACCTCAGGGATCGGACACTGGTATAGATGATTACGATCTCAATAGTTCGGCCTAAATTATAAATATAGGTATAGTATATAGGAAGATGACCTCGGAGATCAGAATCTGCTATACAGGATGACGGCCTCAGAGGTCCAACTGAAGTACAAATTTTGTCTAAGAGATCAACATTCTTACTTTTGTATATATATACGGGTATATATACATGTATATACAATTTTAAATTTTGCCTTCAGGGGAGGTTTGTACGTGTTCATGATGATCATACGCATTGCTATATATTAAGACTGCCGGTTCGACTCTGAACTCTCTAACATAGAGGGAAATGACCCGAATGGAACTATGAGTTCGGACTCTAGTAAGACAACCTCACAGGTCTGACTCTGCTATGGAGGAAGAGCACCGCAGAAGTCATACTCTAGTAAAGAGCAAGACTATTTCAGAGGTCATCCTTTAGTAAAGAGAAAGACGACATCAGTTAAAGTTTCCTTTAGGAAAACTTCAATTCAGCCCAGCTGAATAAAGTTTCCTTCAGGAAAACTTCAATTCAGCCCGGCTGAATAAAGTTTCCTTTAGGAAAACTTCAATTCAGCCCGGCTGAATAAAGTTTCCTTTAGGAAAACTTCAATTCAGCCCGGCTGAATAAAGTTTCCTTTAGGAAAACTTTAATTCAGCCCGGCTGAATAAAGTTTCCTTTAGGAAAACTTCAATGCAGCCCGGCTGAATAAAGTTTCCTTTAGGAAAACTTCAATTCAGCCCGGCTGAATAAAGTTTCCTTTAGGAAAACTTCAATTCAGCCCGGCTGAATAAAGTTTCCTTTAGGAAAACTTCAATTCAGCCCGGCTGAATAAAGTTTCCTTTAGGAAAACTTCAATTCAGCCCGGCTGAATAAAGTTTCCTTTAGGAAAACTTCAATTCAGCCCGGCTGAATAAAGTTTCCTTTAGGAAAACTTCAATTCAGCCCGGCTGAATAAAGTTTCCTTTAGGAAAACTTCAATTCAGCCCGGCTGAATAAAGTTTCCTTTAGGAAAACTTCAATTCAGCCCGGCTGAATAAGGCTTTCTTTAGGAAAACTTCAATTCAGCCCGGCTGAATAAGGCTTTCTTTAGGGAAACTTCAATTCAGCCGGGCTGAATAAGGTTTTCTTTAGGGAAACTTCAATTCAGCTGGGCTGAATAAGCTTTTCTTTAGGAAAACTTTAATTCAGCCGGTCTGAATAAGATTTTCTTTAGGAAAACTTTAATTCAGCCGGTCTGAATAAGATTTTCTTTAGGAAAACTTGAAGTAAGCTGTGCTAAATGAGTTTTTTCTGTGAGAAAAACTTTAAAAATACCCTCTGACCCACTGTGTTGTCTCATAGTGATGAGCTTCTTACTTTTTTTATAACGTTGATGAACAACAATAAGCATTTTCCTTCTGTATGTCTGTTTATTTAGCATCTTATTGTAAAATTCATTTTATATTTGCTCTGCTTTTTTTCTGGTTTCTCTGTAAGTGATGAAAGGACATGAGTTCATGGCTCTAAGTAACTGTATATGTATATGGGTATTGTGATATGCATTTGTGAGTCTTTGTGTGGGTGGGTTCTCCTTTAGCCGCAAAAAAGCCGCAACTTGTTGTCTGAACAATAACGAAATAACAGCAAATTTTCATAAACCATAACTCCCCAGCCGAACAAAGTCTTGACTGAAGGAAAGTCGGACAGACCGACAGATTTTAGTTATGGGCAAATACTGAGCACATATCCTTGTATTCTCACACATATACCTTGCAATACTCGTACACTCACACACTCTTTAACTCAATTGTGTACTATTCACATACACAGGCAAGGCATACACCAATTACTAACAGGAAATTCTCATATGCTCTTGTGCATGTGTTTTGTATGTGAGAGGAAAAGGTTGGTTGTGTGAGTGGGCGTATATTTACTCACTTGTTGTGTTGAAAGGATTTGACGTTTAGCGAAAGAGAGAGGCTTTGTGTTGCGGTGCTTTGGTTATAGAAATTAAATCTGTATTGACATAAAAGATGAACAACCAACTTCAAGTCTTTAAAGACGAAGAGTGGTATGATAAGGCAGTATTTATTTATTATGAGTTATATATACGAAGCAATACAGGGTCTCCCATATTCGACGGACCCATCTGGCAACGCCATAACTTTTGACAGAGATGTCAGATCGCTTAATGACATACCGCGTTTGAAGCGTCAGTCCAAGCAGATTTTTACCATGGAACAATACACGCCACGCGAGCGCTCTGAAATAGTTGAAATTTACATTCAACAGAAGAAGTCAAGTCAACGTGCTTTTAAAATATTAAAAAATGTGAGAAGTGCGCCTTCTAAGAACACCATTAAGCGTTTATACGAAAATTTTTCGACTGGTGAGGCTCTTTCTAATCCGAAGAGGCCAAATAAAAGTCGACCAAGGCGATCGGCCGAGAATATCGCTGCCGTACGAGCCAGTGTTGAGAGGTCCCCAAGAACATCCCAAAAACGCCGTTCTCAGCAGTTGGGCATGGCTCGGTCCACTTTACAACGGATTATTCGCGTTGATTTGCATTTGTTCCCGTACAAAATTCAATTGACGCAAAGATTGTTGACTGCGGACAAGCCTCGTCGATTGGAATGGGCTCAACGAGTCCGTGGGTCCGTCGAATATGGGCAACCCTGGGCGAATATGGGCAACTTATAAATCACCAGTGTTTGTATCACAAGACGAAAGGCAAATATCTTATTCAAGGACCGTTTTCTTTTAGATTAAGTTCAAAGTTGTCAGACTAAAACATTTGACCTGTTTTTCTTTTCTGCATATAAAATAATTCCCTTTATTTATTATAAATATTTCCCTAAAGGAAATTCTTTCAGCATTTATACATTTTATCAAACCAAAACCATGAGAATGGAAGTGCAGATAAAGAATAAAATAATAAAATCAAATAATAGCATAGAACAAACTATACTAACACACACACACATATATATACTCACATAAAATTGCAATAAATATTGCCTCTCGGAAACGGCAGAGAACTTCAAAGTTAAATCTCGTGAGAATTTTCCGCGTTGAAAGTAGAAACTTTAATCAAAAGAAAATTAGTACAAAAGTTCTATGAAAAGTTGGCGAGAAAGAAAAGTTTTAAGTAAAACTAAGAAACTAAATTTTCATAAACGAAGCAATATTGATGAAAAGAGAAACATCAAGAGGAACGATAAGAGGAAAAAACAAAATGAAAGTCTGAGATATCATATCAAGACGAATGAAAAACATCAACGATGATTTTTTTATAGAAAATTTTTAAACTTAAAAGTGCACTTTTCTTATAGAAAAGTCATCAATAATGAACTTTTCCTATAGAAAAGTCATCAATGATGAAGTTTCCTATAAAAACGACATCAATGATGAAGTTTTCCTACAGAAAAGTCATCAATGATGAAGTTTTCCTACAGAAAAGTCATCAATGATGAAGTTTTCCTATAGAAAAGTCATCAATGATGAACTTTTCCTATAGAAAAGTCATCAATGATGAACTTTTCCTATAGAAAAGTCATCAATGATGAACTTTTCCTATAGAAAAGTCATCAATGATGAACTTTTCCTATAGAAAAGTCATCAATGATGAACTTTTCCTATAGAAAAGTCATCAAATGATGAACTTTTCCTATAGAAAAGTCATCAATGATGAACTTTTCCTATAGAAAAGTCATCAATGATGAACTTTTCCTATAGAAAAGTCATCAATGATGAACTTTTCCTATAGAAAAGTCATCAATGATGAACTTTTCCTATAGAAAAGTCATCAATGATGAACTTTTCATCAATGATGAACTTTTCCAATAGAAAAGTCATCAATGATGAACTTTTCCAATAGAAAAGTCATCAATGATGAACTTTTCCAATAGAAAAGTCATCAATGATGAACTTTTCCAATAGAAAAGTCATCAATGTGGAACTTTTCCTATAGAAAAGTCATCAATGATGAACGTTTCCTATAGAAAAGTCATCAATGATGAACTTTTCCTATAGAAAAGTCATCAATGATGAACTTTTCCTATAGAAAAGTCAGGAATGATAACATTTTCCTATAGAAAAGTCATCAAGGATGAACTTCATCAATGATGAACCTTTCCTATAGAAAAGTCATCAATGATGAACTTTTCCTATAGGAAAGTCATCGATGATGAACTTTTCCTATAGAAAAGTCATCAATGATGAACTTTTCCTATAGAAAAGTCATCAATGATGAACTTTTCCTATAGAAATGTCATCAATGATGAACTTTTCCTATAGAAAAGTCATCAGTGATGAACTTTTCCTATAGAAAAGTCATCAATGATGAACTTTTCCTATAGAAAAGTCAGGAATGATAAAATTTTCCTATAGAAAAGTCATCAAGGATGAACTTCATCAATGATGAACCTTTCCTATAGAAAAGTCATCAATGATGAACTTTTCCTATAGGAAAGTCATCGATGATGAACTTTGCCTATAGAAAAGTCATCAATGATGAACTCTTCCTATAGAAAAGTCATCAATGATAAACTTTTCCTATAAAAAATTCCTCAGTTATGAATTTTTCCCATAGAAAAGTCACCAATGATGAACTTTTCATCTTTTTGGCTTTTGTTTGAATGTAATAAATCAAATAAATACATATTTGTATTTGCATACTTGTTTCATTTTTAATTCCGACAGACTCCAAAAATAATAAATTCCCTTCCGGTTAAATAATACTTGTACAATATGAAATTTGATTTAAATTTAGATTAAAACCAACATGTTTTTGTGACACCTTTCATTTCAATTACAATGTTGTTTCCTATTGTCTGCCACTCGTATCACGTATGATTAGGGTTTGCAAAAAAAGAAAATCCAAAACAAATGAAATATTCCAATCATTTACTCTTCGATAGTACTCGTAGTGTATTTGTTTCCATTTAAATAAACGTTAAAGTCTATAATAAATTTTGTATGAGATTTATGTGTTTTTAAAAACCATTCAAATTTTATGCAATTTATTTGTTTTTTCATTTGAATTTGGGAGATTCGTATGTCGAATATTCTTTTGGTGGCATTTTCATGTCATCGGATTCAAAAATAAAGAATAACCATCAAACCATCACACAAATAAAAATTTCCAACAGGTGTCGCTAGGGATTTCCATATTGAATATGCATCCGATATGAAAATCCATGAGATCGGTTTTTTTTACTGAATAATAAATTTGATAAAATAAAATAAAGAAATTTATGCAGTTGCCATGCGAGGGGATGTGCATGATTTTGAGAAGTCCTGAGTATGAAAGATGAACTTTTCTAATAGAAAAATTAATCAACGATGACTTTTTCATAGAGAAGAGTCATTAGCGATGAACTTTTCTTACAGAAATTCATCAGCGATGAACTTTCCTTAAAGAAAAGTAATCAACGATGATCTTTTCTTAGAAAAGAGTCATCAACGATGACATTTTCTTACAGAAAAGTCACTAACGATGACCTTTTCGTTTAGAAAGGTCATCAACGATGATCTTTTCGTATAGAAAAGTCATCAACGATGATCTTTTCGTATAGAAAAGTCATCAACGATGATCTTTTCGTATAGAAAAGTCATCAACGATGATCTTTTCGTATAGAAAAGTCATCAACGATTATCGTTTCTAATAGAAGCATCATCAACGATTAACTTTTCTTATAGAAATGTCATCAACGATGAACTTTCCTTATACATAAGCCATTAACGATGACATTTTCTTATAGAAAAGTCATCAACGATGATCTTTTCTTCTAGAAAAGTCATCAACGATGACATTTTCGTAGAGAAAATTCATCAACGATGACGTTTTCGTAGAGAAAATTAATCAACGATGCCCTTTTCTTAGAGAAAAGTCATCAGCGATGAACTTTCCTTAAAGAAAAGTAATCAACGATGACCTTTTCTTAGAGAAAGGTCATCCACGATGAGCTTTTCTTAGAGAAAAGTCATCAACGATGATCTTTTCGTATAGGAAAGTCATCAACGATGATCTTTTCGTATAGGAAAGTCATCAACGATGACCTTTTCTTTGAGAAATGTCATCAGCGATGACCTTTCCTTCGAGAAAAGTCATCAACGATTACCTTTTCTTATAGAAAAATCATCAACGATGACCTTTTCGTATAGAAAAGTCATCAACGATGATCTTTTCGTATAGAAAAGTCATCAACGATGATCTTTTCGTATAGAAAAGTCATCAACGATTATCGTTTCTAATAGAAGCATCATCAACGATTAACTTTTCTTATAGAAATGTCATCAACGATGTACTTTCCTTATACATAAGCCATTAACGATGACATTTTCTTATAGAAAAGTCATCAACGATGAGCTTTTCTTCTAGAAAAGTCATCAACGATGACATTTTCGTAGAGAAAATTCATCAACGATGACGTTTTCGTAGAGAAAATTAATCAACGATGCCCTTTTCTTAGAGAAAAGTCATCAGCGATGAACTTTCCTTAAAGAAAAGTAATCAACGATGACCTTTTCTTAGAGAAAGGTCATCCACGATGAGCTTTTCTTAGAGAAAAGTCATCAACGATGATCTTTTCGTATAGGAAAGTCATCAACGATGATCTTTTCGTATAGGAAAGTCATCAACGATGACCTTTTCTTTGAGAAATGTCATCAGCGATGACCTTTCCTTCGAGAAAAGTCATCAACGATTACCTTTTCTTATAGAAAAATCATCAAAGATGACCTTTTCTTATAGAAAATTCATCAACGATGAGCTTTTCTTATAGAAAATTCGTCAACGATAAGCTTTTCTTATAGAAAATTTATCAACGATGAGCTTTTCTTATAGAAAAGTCATCAACGATGAGCTTTTCTCTTAGGAAAGTCATCAACGATGAGCTTTTCTGTTAGAAAAGTCTTCAACGATGAGCTTTTCTTTTAGAAAAGTCATCAACGATGAGCTTTTCTTATAGAAAATTCGTCAACGATAAGCTTTTCTTATAGAAAATTCATCAACGATAAGCTTTTCTTATAGAAAAGTCATCAACGATAAGCTTTTCTTATAGAAAAGTCATCAACGATGAGCTTTTCTTATAGAAAAGTCATCAACGATGAGCTTTTCTTATAGAAAAGTCATCAACGATGAGCTTTTCTTATAGAAAAGTCATCAACGATGAGGTTTTCTTATAGAAAAGTCATCAACGATGAGCTTTTCTCTTAGGAAAGTCATCAACGATGAGCTTTTCTCTTATTAAAGTCATCAACGATGAGCTTTTCTGTTACAAAAGTCATCAACGATGAGCTTTTCTGTTAGAAAAGTCATCAACGATGAGCTTTTCTTTTAGAAAAGTCATCAACGATGAGCTTTTCTTTTAGAAAAGTCATCAACGATGAGCTTTTATTTTAGAAAAGTCATCAACGATGAGCTTTTCTCTTAGAAAAGTCATCAACGATTAGCTTTTCTGTTAGAAAAGTCTTCAACGATGAGCTTTTCTGTTAGAAAAGTCTTCAACGATGAGCTTTTCTTTTAGAAAAGTAATCAACGATGAGCTTTTCTTTTAGAAAAGTCATCAACGATTGGCGCCACTTACCTTTACTTTTGCTAAATAACTCATAACTGCATTTATTCAATTCACCTATAAGTTTAATTTCATTGCTTTGTTCCCAATTATATCAGCTCAACATTTAATTAAAAACTTATTTACAAACTATTTGCAAAACTGTTGCCTAATGCAGCTGAAAACTTTTATTGTTTCTCATTACAATCTTAAATACTTTAGCACCCAAGAGAGGAGAGCAAAAAGGATTACAAAATAGATTTCCTTTACTGCCAGAGATGCAGTGGAAAATTAATTCAATTAATTTGTTTTAACTTTAACCTTTTCGAACTCTCGTCTGACAAAAATCGCTAAGTCACGAACACAATGTACTGAGAGTGAACGAAGAAATTTCCTCGCACAGAAGAAAACTTAATTGCAATTTATGTTTTATAGAAGAATTTGATACATATGTATTTTTCGCATATCTTCTTTCAATGTTGTGTAGAACTTTAGCAGATTGTATCACGATATCTCTTTTTTATATATAATTGTGTTATTTTATGTTTTTCTATTTTCCATTTTTATTTTAATTACTTTCTATATGAAATCGTGTAGACACAGAGTGATACGTGATGGCAAACATATGAAGTCAAATAGGAGACATTTATAGGGATTCTAATGGCAAACACCAGGACAGTGAGTACACATAGACGGAGGGACAAGTTCGCATGGCTATAAACGCATTCGTGTTCATATACAAAAGGTCTTAATTAAGAGCAAAAGGATGTTGCCGTGTACAGTGGGATGGTAAAGAGAAAAATAAAATCAATTCCATGGACAATTCATGAGCGGACTTGTTGATATGCTTTCGTTGGACGCCATAATTTTCTATCTCCAGAATTTTCTGAATTCAGTTTTGTTTTGAAGAAAAGCTAGATTTTTTTAGGACTTACAAATCACACCGCAAGCGATCCTTTTAATAAACTTATCGCAAATTATTGTAATCTAAGCAGTTATGGCTTCGGGCGCCATTATTATTAAGGTTAGGATTAAAAATATAATTTCCCAATTCTATAGTATATGAAAATTAGGAACCTCGCTTATGTTACAGAAACCTCTCCGCCTCCGTCTACGATCTTCTTCAGTTTCTGCCACAGATGACTTGTCAAAGAAATTATGTCTTTGGGTGCCGTTATGTTGTACGTTAAGTTCCCCAACTATTGATATCTAAACTTAGCCACGTTATGAATATAAGTAAAGTATATTGAAGCTACCAACATTGATTATGAAGTCTCTGGAATGACATTTTGTGATGGCCCGACATTGGGACCAATGAACGTCAGCTTTTTATACTGATGGAATCTAACATCCAAATGGAGTAGAGCCATTTTATATAAATAAAATATACAAATTCTATCTAAACTGAATAGCAAGCCTGGAATAACATTTTGTGATAACCCAACCCGTTGGGCGCCAGCAACGTTTATCCGATACTGTCCAAATGGATTTCAATTTAGCTTGGAAGTAGATACAGTGTACATATAAAAATTAGCTACATTCTATTATGACTTTGTAGAAGGAAAACCAATTGCTTAATTTTTTGTCTAACCGGCGTTGGGCGCCACCTTCTATCAAGTTTGGAATCTTGATCATGAATTCTAAATTATTTTGGGATTGACTTTTGCAATTATAATGATTTGCGAATTACTTTCGATTTGCGATGTCAAGACCTACAAACTACAAAATATTTCATTGAAGTATTTTGAAATATTTTATGGCGCTATTAGATTTCTGTCTACATTTGAAAATAGATTTTTTAATTTTTTTCTCCTGCCTGTGTCCTAGCATTTTGTTAATATCAGTGCAGAATATAAATCGATTTCTCTCACATCAGTTTGTCTGAATTGACAACAAATTGTGTACGATGTGAAAAATTTCAGTCAGATGTACCCACCCAAACAAAAGTAATGGACATTAAATTCACCTGTTCTATTGAATGAGTATGTGGAAAATATAACATATTTATATTCGTCCTGAAGGAAACTTCCTGGAGAATGTTTTCGAGAAAGGAATGGGTTAAAAGTTTTCTTAATAATGTTGCCACGTTTTTACAAACTCCCCTATTTTTTTGTGAAAATTTAAAATTTTGACCACATTTTCGACAATAGCAAAGCGGGAATGTGAAAACCTTTTACGATATAGTCCACAAAAAATGTTTTTTTTGTGTTTTTGTAAATTTTTGTAAGTTTAATAAGGAATATTTTGTGGCCCTGGATTCCGAAGGTGCTGGGTTCGATTCCCAGCCAGGGCACTGGAAAAATTTAACATCAAAATTTCAGGTTTTTAATTATACCCTACACCACACTGTGGTTCAGGGTATTTTAAGTTTGTTTCGGGCAGATGTTTGTAACACCTGAAAATACTATAGCTGGACCCACCTTAAAGTATACCGATCGACTCAGAATCAACTTAAGTTGTTCATCGACTACAGGTCGCACTTTCACTCCGATCGTTCCGAAATTTTGCAGTTTGGAGTCTTTCGCAGCTAAATTTTTTTTTTTTGAAATTTAGCATGCTGGAGTTTCTTAATCCATGGACCACCTTTGCCGAGTTTGAAGAAAATCGGTTCAGATTTAGGTATAGCTCCCATATATATGTTTCGTCCGATTTGGTCCTTTAGCCCCATAGAAGCTGTATTTTATATCCAATCGTTTTGAAATTTAGCATGGTAGAGTTTCTTGATCCATGGACCAACATTGCTGAATTTGAAGAAAATCGGTTCAGATTTAGATATAGCTCCCATATATATGTTTCGTCCGATTTGGACTTTTGACCTATAGAAGTTGTATTTTACATCCAATTGTTTTGAAATTTAGCATGCTAGAGTTTCTTAATCCATGGACCACCTTTGCCGAGTTTGAAGAAAATCGGTTCAGAATTAGATATAGCTCCCATATATATGTTTCGTCCGATTTGGGCCTTTAGCCCTATAGAAGCTGTAGTTGAAAACCAATCGGTTTGAAATTTAGCATGGTAGAGTTTTTTGATCCATGGACCAACATTGCCGAATTTGAAGAAAATCGGTTATGTCCAAATGGGCGCTAATTGCGTAGTAAAGCGGTAAGTGTCTAACACACTTGGAGGATTTCAAAAAATCGTCACTCTTTTTGCTATTTGGATGCTATTTTTTACAGCTCAAATGTTGTATTATCCGTTGGGCGCTACTAGATTAAGTATTGCCATATTCCTCATTCCTTTTGTCTCGTTTTTCTAATAAATAAATAATGTCAGATTTTATGTAGGGCGCCATTTTTGTATATCTCGTCGCACTCAAACAAAAGTCCGGTAATTATAGCAGATTTCGAAATTCCAGATTAAATATTTTATTTGCAAGATAACGTAGAAATGTTGATTTAATATTGTGTTTGCGTTGGGCGCCACTTAATCATTTTGACTCATTCTATGGTATTCTATCATTTGAGATGAGAAAATCATGAAAAAAGAACCATAATTGAGAATGAAAACAAAAATAAGGTGTAACGCGTTGGGCGCCATTAGGCCTGCGGCGTCCAAATACGAATAATTAACAGATATTCTATATAGTTTTCTTTTTTACTCTTGATTTTGCGTTGGGCGCCACCTAGACACTTGTTGTTGTTGAGTCAGTGTCTTGTTTGTTGAAATTTTGCTATTGAATAGTATTTAATAATTTGTTCCACTGAAAGTGGGTGCCTTGATGTTCTTCTTAATTGTCCGCAGGCATACATAAGTGGTTCGTTTATGTGGAACCTGTTGATGGATTCGCTACTGCGACAACTTAGAGTTAAGTGTAAGGTGTGTGTCTTCGCTGATGATCTCCTCCATTTCTGATCGAGTTTCAGTCTGGTGCCCCTATTAAACGGATGGGCTTCAGAATGATGGATATTCTGAGCACCTGGGGTTCTGGTGTAGTCGTTGGCGTGGTAAGGGAGATATTTGTGACGATGCTGCTGAAGGGCATATTGTCCGAAAACAGAGAGCCCATTGTAAAGCTTGGCAGAAACAGTCTTGCCTATAAGACTGAGGTGAATTGTTTGGGCGTGACGGTGGGTCTAAGGATGAATGTGCTTCCTCATCTGTTTCACTTGAGTGATAAGTTGACTAGTGTAGTTGGTTATGTGCGCCGTGTCCTGAGGAACGATTGAGGTCTTAGCAGACCTAGAAACTATGGTATGATGTCCTTGTCTATAAAGGTGTCTACCGATGCCCCCAGGTGTTGATGGGCGCAGCACCTGTTGACCAGGACGTGATGTTTTCTGGACTATCTTTCAAGGACAGTAATACTGGAGAGTATGTGATGTGTTTCATATCAATACAGATTTTGGCTTTATCCTTTATCCTCGGATTCCCTGTGGGAAGCTATTACTTCCTAAGCGCACCTCTTGCTACAGCACCTCTTGACCAGGAAGTGATGTTTTCTGGACAATCTTTCAAGGACAGTTATACTGGAGAGTATGTGATTTGATTTATTTCAATACAGATTTTGGCTTTATCCTTTATTTTGGCGAGTGTAGCTGCGAAGCTCGGATTCCATGTGGGAAGCTACTACTTCCTAAGGGATTTTTTTGGGCCATCACCCACTGTAATGGTTTTAGCCAATGATGCGTGAAATCGTGTAAAGCACATTAGTTCATTCTGTTGATTTTATATTGAATTTGCGCTGGGCGTTGGGCGCCACTGAGAAATTTTCTGACTCTGACCGAAAATCAGGAAAAATGGAAGGATAATTAAATCAATAAATTCTGATTTAGTGCCAAAGCGACGTTGGCGCCATTTTCGCGTACCCTTGAAATTTGTGGCGCCCAACGAAAAACCCGCAGATAGTCAAAAATAATATTGAAATCCTTCCTTTTTTCCCTTGCAAATATATGCTAAGCACTCATTCCCAGTGAAACCCACTGTAACAATAGTCGAATCATCTATGCCTCTCGCCCTCTCCTCACCATTATTGGATTCCACAATTCATACGAGAACAAAATGTGCGAATACAACTTCAATGAATGTAATATCCTGTAGTCATTTTAGCCATTGATGTACTCTTTCCAACGCTGAATTTTTCCTCGAGATGTCCTCTTCTCTGATGTCCTTTGTTTGTTTTTAGTGCTGTTCTGTGTCGATGTCCGCCGGACTGTTGGATGGGATCTTTGTTGGATCCTACATATACATAAAGCTCATTCAAACATGTACGGTATGTACTCGTAGTACTCCCGTACTCTCATGGAGTTATGTGTAAATAACGTTATCAATCGTTGGCATTCACTGTGTTGAACCAAAACACGCTGATATAATAGAGCTGATTGAATGACTGAATCAATGAAAGGCATGGGAGGATGGACGAAAAGGATAGCATAGGACGGAAGGAGCAATGCAAAAATTTAATAAACATTTAACATGATAAAGGGTATTTTCACAGAGGGTCTGCGACGGTCGGTCGGTTGGTCGGTCACTGAGCAAGCAGCAGGCACTTACAGTCAAAACCTTTTTTATAGACATGTTTGGTAGAAATATTGTAATGAAATAAATGAACATCGAATAATACAAAAAAGAAGACCAGAGATAAAACAAATATTGAGTAAATGAAAGAGAACAGCAAAGATAAATACATATATTGAATGAAGAGGAAGTACGAGTATATAGCCCTGAAGCTTTCAAACTGTTGCTCGTAATGCCCATAAGAATTGGGGTATTTCCGGCGGAAATACAGCTATTGTCACCATTACCATTTATATTTATTTGCACAAGGGATTTAAATGTTTCTTTGGGGATACTTGCAAAATTTGATGATATGCCAGACAAAAAATGATTATAATCTCAGAAATCTTTTCCTCCAACTGAGGAAACTTGGTCAGCTTATCAGCAGCAGAATGGCGCCCAACAGAATGGCATTAGTATTTCGAAATTTTTGATTTTTGACAATGTTCATTTTGTTTTTTGTGATATATGTACTAATATTGGGATAGTGCCAAAAAAAAATTTAAACGAAAGTCCATGTCGCTGCCAATGAAATCTGGTTGCCTAACTTATGATTTTATTTTGGCATCCAAATTGCAGAGCAACAGATAATACATAGATTAAAGTTTCAAATGGGTTATTTATGATTATTTTGCATTTTCTTGTTAAACTTTTGGAAAACAGAATAGATATTGTTATCTTAAATTAAATTTGCTTTACTGGCCAAGTGGCGCCCAACGCGGAATAAAGTGGTAGCACCACAGTTATGGCTTATATTGGGTTTTCCAATAGGGATGATATGATTTTGAGATGACGTTTCGGCCATTTGTAATATGTCATGATCTGTCATTTGTTTTTCATTGTATTCAGTAGTGTTCGCAATTTCATTATGGAGAGGTATATCGCAAGAACAACGTTTACAAATTATTCAGTTTTATTATCAAAATAATCGTTCTCCAATTGCAACTTTTTGTGTGCTAAGTCCATTTTCTTAAAAAATCCAAAAATGCCACTTTCCAGTCGACCTACGACATTGACACCCATGAGCTCTCGTTAAGAGCTCTCTTTTTGCCATTGACCGATTCCCGATCCGATGTACCGTTAAGGAGCTAGAGCAAAAATAAACTTTCCGCTGACATTTTAAAATGATGCTAAGTCCATTTTCTTAAAAAATCCAAAAATGCCACTTTCCAGTCGATCTACGACCTTGACATCCATGAGCAATATTTTAGCTCTCGTTAAGAGCTGTATTTTTGCCATTGACCGATTCCCGATCCGACGTACCGTTAAGGAGCTAGAGCAAAAATAAACTTTCCGTTCACATTTTAAAATGATGCTAAGTCCATTTTCTTAAAAAATCCAAAAATGCCACTTTCCAGTCGACCTACGACCTTGACACCCATGAGCACAATTTTAGCTCTCGTTAAGAGCTATCTTTTTGCCATTGACCGATTTTGGCTACGTGTCACACAGCAATTGAAACAATTGCATTGTTGTGAGAAAAGTTTGGAGATTCGATATTTCAAGAAATTGTGATATTGAATGACCTCCAAGAAGTTGTGAATTAACACCATTAGACTATTTCTTGTGGGGTTATTTGAAGTCATTGGTCTTTCGAAATAAACCAGACTCTCTTCAAGCTTTACAAGTCAATACTGAACGTGCCATTCATGACATACGACTTGATTTAGTGGAAAAAGTGCTCGAAAATTGGGTTCATCGAATTTCTTCCTGCAGAAGAAGTCGTGGGGGCCATTTGAATGACGTTTTGTTTAGAACTTAATTGTATCAATTGTACTTCATATTAAATAAAAAACTTTTAAATTTCCTTAACAATAAGTGTGTTTTGACTGCCAAAAATGCAAATGAATGTACGCCCAACTAGAACAATTTACGAGTATATTTGACTTCTGTGCTCGTCAAGTTTTTTCCTGTGAACATAACAAAAGTTGGGCAATAGTTACTCCGTTTAAGTTCTGTGGAAAAATTTCTCATTCCACCTTTTTCGCCTTCCTTTAACATATTCCAAATTCCCGTTCCTTTTTTATTATTCCTCTCTCGTCCACCGTCCTGCACCACTTGTCGTCTACAATTATGCCACTTAAATTGTCGTTTAAGTGCCTTCCGCCTGCAAAAGGAGGAAATATTTGGACCCCACTACACCTTACACCCAAAGGAGAAACGGGAGTTGTTCCCCGAAGGGGGTAGAAACGGATGAAATGACATATGTTTCTGGGTATTATACTTCACTTCTAAATAATGCATTAAATACTTCAAAACGACATGAAAACATAAATACCTAAATACAAATTCCTTGGCATAATATTTGTCAGAGGAATTTTGCAGGGCCAAAACCAAGAGTTGTACAATGACATGGCAAGTGGTCGGATGGCAATGGATGAGTGGTTGAGGGATTGAGGGTTTGATGGGGGTGATTCATTGAAGTTGAACAAAAGATTTGAACACAACTAGTTGGTATGCAATTCTACTCTGCAACGGAAGTTGTATTGTTTTTGGGCAGTAACTTAAAAGGACATTAGGAGTTCAGGACATACAATTTTTAAAAAGGTCATCTACTTAAGGATGAGATAGATGAAGAATGGTTTAATTCCCTTCAATCTGTTTTGCTTTTATTTCTTCGAACTCTCATTGTTTATTTAATTTTGATTGTGTTATTTCTGCCGTTTAAATATAAATTGAATTTCTCAAGTTTTGTTGTTTTATAAAGTGATATTTCAAACTTTTTAAAAGCTTCCCGTTATAACTCAGTTCTTTCATTTTATTTGTGTTTGATTTTTTTGTCTCTTTGTGTGAGTTTTTATGTTTTTGTTTTGCACAGGCACAGACACAGTTATTCTCAGGCTCGGCACAAACGCCGCTCCTCTTCACCTTTTGCATATGAAAGTTTTTTTTGTTTTATAAAAAGAGGAAAACTAACCTAAAAGAACAAAGACACAAGTTGGGGTACAGGTGCAATGTTCCAATAATAAATTGCTTTTTCCACTTCATCTTCCAGTTGCAGAATACTTACATAACGAGTTTTTGAGGAAAACACAAATAATATATTTGAATGAGGGTGGAAATAGAGAGAGCGGGAGCGGGAGTAGACAAAGGTGTCTGCATGAGAGCGGTACTCAAAGCGGAAATAAGGACAGATAGCATGACAAACAGATAGATGGCATTAAGGAAGGATCATTTTTAAAGACTTAAGTCAAATGTATCAAATTCCTAACCCAACCCAACCTAACCTAACCTAACCTAACCTATACCTAACCTGTACCTAACCTATACCTAACCTATACCTAACCTATACCTAACCTATACCTAACCTATACCTAACCTATACCTAACCTATACCTAACCTATACCTAACCTATACCTAACCTATACCTAACCTATACCTAACCTATACCTAACCTATACCTAACCTATACCTAACCTATACCTAACCTATACCTAACCTATACCTAACCTATACCTAACCTATACCTAACCTATACCTAACCTATACCTAACCTATACCTAACCTATACCTAACCTATACCTAACCTATACCTAACCTATACCTAACCTATACCTAACCTATACCTAACCTATACCTAACCTATACCTAACCTATACCTAACCTATACCTAACCTATACCTAACCTATACCTAACCTATACCTAACCTATACCTAACCTATACCTAACCTATACCTAACCTATACCTAACCTATACCTAACCTATACCTAACCTATACCTAACCTATACCTAACCTATACCTAACCTATACCTAAGCTATACCTAACCTATACCTAACCTATACCTAAACTATACCTAACCTATACCTAACCTATACCTAACCTATACCTAACCTATACCTAACCTATACCTAACCTATACCTAACCTATACCTAACCTATACCTAACCTATACCTAACCTATACCTAACCTATACCTAACCTATACCTAACCTATACCTAACCTATACCTAACCTATACCTAACCTATACCTAACCTATACCTAACCTATACCTAACCTATACCTAACCTATACCTAACCTATACCTAACCTATACCTAACCTATACCTAACCTATACCTAACCTATACCTAACCTATACCTAACCTATACCTAACCTATACCTAACCTATACCTAACCTATACCTAACCTATACCTAACCTATACCTAACCTATACCTAACCTATACCTAACCTATACCTAACCTATACCTAACCTATACCTAACCTATACCTAACCTATACCTAACCTATACCGAACCTATACCTAACCTATACCTAACCTATACCTAACCTATACCTAACCTATACCTAACCTATACCTATTAGGTTAACCTAACCTAACCTAACCTAACCTAACCTAACCTAACCTAACCTAACCTAACCTAACCTAACCTAACCTAACCTAACCTAACCTAACCTAACCTAACCTAACCTAACCTAACCTAACCTAACCTAACCTAACCTAACCTAACCTAACCTAACCTAACCTAACCTAACCTAACCTAACCTAACCTAACCTAACCTAACCTAACCTAACCTAACCTAACCTAACCTAACCTAACCTAACCTAACCTAACCTAACCTAACCTAACCTAACCTAACCTAACCTAACCTAACCTAACCTAACCTAACCTAACCTAACCTAACCTAACCTAACCTAACCTAACCTAACCTAACCTAACCTAACCTAACCTAACCTAACCTAACCTAACCTAACCTAACCTAACCTAACCTAACCTAACCTAACCTAACCTAACCTAACCTAACCTAACCTAACCTAACCTAACCTAACCTAACCTAACCTAACCTAACCTAACCTAACCTAACCTAACCTAACCTAACCTAACCTAACCTAACCTAACCTAACCTAACCTAACCTAACCTAACCTAACCTAACCTAACCTAACCTAACCTAACCTAACCTAACCTAACCTAACCTAACCTAACCTAACCTAACCTAACCTAACCTAACCTAACCTAACCTAACCTAACCTAACCTAACCTAACCTAACCTAACCTAACCTAACCTAACCTAACCTAACCTAACCTAACCTAACCTAACCTAACCTAACCTAACCTAACCTAACCTAACCTAACCTAACCTAACCTAACCTAACCTAACCTAACCTAACCTAACCTAACCTAACCTAACCTAACCTAACCTAACCTAACCTAACCTAACCTAACCTAACCTAACCTAACCTAACCTAACCTAACCTAACCTAACCTAACCTAACCTAACCTAACCTAACCTAACCTAACCTAACCTAACCTAACCTAACCTAACCTAACCTAACCTAACCTAACCTAACCTAACCTAACCTAACCTAACCTAACCTAACCTAATAACTAACCTAATAACTAACCTAATAACTAACCTAATAACTAACCTAATAACTAACCTAATAACTAACCTAATAACTAACCTAATAACTAACCTAATAACTAACCTAATAACTAACCTAATAACTAACCTAATACCTAACCTAATGCCTAACCTATACCTAACCTAATAACTAACCTAATACCTAACCTAATACCTAACCTAATAACTAACCTAATACCTAACCTAATACCTAACCTATACCTAATCTATACCTAACCTATACCTAACCTATACCTAACCTATACCTAACCTATACCTAACCTATACCTAACCTATACCTAACCTATACCTAACCTATACCTAACCTATACCTAACCTATACCTAACCTATACCTAACCTATACCTAACCTATACCTAACCTATACCTAACCTATACCTAACCTATACCTAACCTATACCTAACCTATACCTAACCTATACCTAACCTATACCTAACCTATACCTAACCTATACCTAACCTATACCTAACCTATACCTAACCTATACCTAACCTATACCTAACCTATACCTAACCTATACCTAACCTATACCTAACCTATACCTAACCTATACCTAACCTATACCTAACCTATACCTAACCTATACCTAACCTATACCTAACCTATACCTAACCTATACCTAACCTATACCTAACCTATACCTAACCTATACCTAACCTATACCTAACCTATACCCTAACCTATACCTAACCTATACCTAACCTATACCTAACCTATACCTTACCTATACCTTACCTATACCTAACCTATACCTAACCTATACCTAACCTATACCTAACCTATACCTAACCTATACCTAACCTATACCTAACCTATACCGAACCTATACCGAACCTATACCGAACCTATACCTAACCTATACCTAACCTATACCTAACCTATACCTAACCTATACCTAACCTATACCTAACCTATACCTAACCTATACCTAACCTATACCTAACCTATACCTAACCTATACCTAACCTATACCTAACCTATACCTAACCTATACCTAACCTATACCTAACCTATACCTAACCTATACCTAACCTATACCTAACCTATACCTAACCTATACCTAACCTATACCTAACCTATACCTAACCTATACCTAACCTATACCTAACCTATACCTAACCTATACCTAACCTATACCTAACCTATACCTAACCTATACCTAACCTATACCTAACCTATACCTAACCTATACCTAACCTATACCTAACCTATACCTAACCTATACCTAACCTATACCTAACCTATACCTAACCTATACCTAACCTATACCTAACCTATACCTAACCTATACCTAACCTATACCTAACCTATACCTAACCTATACCTAACCTATATCTAACCTATACCTAACCTATACCTAACCTATACCTAACCTATACCTAACCTATCCCTAACCTATACCTAACCTATACCTAACCTATACCTAACCTATACCTAACCTATACCTAACCTATACCTAACCTATACCTAACCTATACCTAACCTATACCTAACCTATACCTAACCTATACCTAACCTATACCTAACCTATACCTAACCTATACCTAACCTATACCTAACCTATACCTAACCTATACCTAACCTATACCTAACCTATACCTAACCTATACCTAACCTATACCTAACCTATACCTAACCTATACCTAACCTAACCTCGAAGGTAACTCTCAAGGTTGTGAAGTTATGAGAAAATTATGCTTTCATGGTCAATAATTACTCGTATTCGTAATAAAAGTTGGTATAGCGTCATAAACGGCAGTTATTCTAGCAGTTTTGGAGAGTTTGTTCTAAAGAACTACTAGGAAGAACTGTTGACTCAGCAGACTTTATTCTAATAAAGAATTTGTTGATCTCGATTCTATTTTGTAATGAACTAATATGTGGATATGTGTAGATCCTGACGCTTTCTGATGTCCCGGAAAAAATCCCACTTTGACCCATTTAGAGTGCTCCAATCGAGTCCAAATGTATGGAACCCCCAGGGGTTCCAGGGGTTGTGCCACTGGCATGGGTGGGTCGGGCCTCCAAAGTTAGTGGGGGTCGGTCATACATTTGGACTCGATTGGAGCACTCTAAATGGGTCAAAGTGGGATTTTTCAAAATTTCGAAATTCCGGGACATCAGAATTCGTTTTAGAGGTATGGTTCCTTCGGCAAAGTTTCTTATTTTGATCCCTAGAATACGATTTTCACTGAGCAATGGCGACTTTTTTTTGCCTCCCCACAAATCGACCCGGCCTAATATATATATATATATACGTCCGACCCTTCTTCTCTGTCAATCACTTTCTGATTCATGCAAAACAAATCACTTAAACATTAAAAGCTGAATGTCCTTTGAAATAAAAATATTTGGACTATTTTCAAATCCGGTGACGTTCGTGTCTCCATCACTGTCTTTTCATTTGTTCTATTTTTCCCTCAGAATTCTATAAATGTCATATCAACATGTCAGAAATGACATTTACTTTGACATATTCTGAGACAAGTTTTCCGAGTGTGTGCGTGTCCTTTTTCATGTGTAGATTTTTCTTTGTTATATTCTTAACAATCCTCTTGATGATGTCCGTCTTTCTATTGGTAGGGCTAAAAATAAAGGAACCCCCGAAAAGAAAGGAAATGATGAAATTGACATGTACATGTAATGTGTCACCATTACATGTAGAAAACCCTTATTGGAGTCCAACGAAGTCCTTTTACAAAACAGGCAACAGAAGAGAATTTAGGTGGGATTTGTTTTTACCCATATTATTCGTTTGCGTAAAACTAACTCTGTCATAACTTTGTTCACATTTCTGTTTGAAGTTTTTCAAATGCGGGTTTGAGCTGGAAAGATAAAGGCGACTGCATGGACTCAATCATTGATCTATCTTCCTTCGAATGAAACCATTAAAAGCATCTGGACTTCAATTGAATTTCCACAATATTGCACACACCCCTCTTCATCTTCGTCTTCTGTAGGAGAAGAGTAAATTGCTTTGAACTGTCCGGTAAAAGGAGCAATTCAAAAGACCACTTCCCATCTACCCGTACCAGTAACCGGCATCAAGGACTAAAACAAATCCTTGATAATGGTACTTCTGCGACAACAAATGCATAGTATTCAACTCAACAAAAGGCTTTGTCAACGTCATAATGTATGTTTGGCCAAAAGTATTGGATGACCACTTTTTTAGTTTACATATTAATGTGTGTGTGTGTGTCGTTTGTGTTTGGGTCCTCTTGAGCTGATATCCTTTTTGGCTGAGCACCTGCTCATCATCATTGCCAGCACCCACCCATACCATCGACAGGAACAAGTTTTCCTGCAGCCTCCTATAGCTTCATATGCTGTCATTGTATTTCGATTATCAATGCGAGAATGTGTGAAGGTGCTGGTGTGGGACAGGATGCGGCTGAATATACATAAAACACCACACCAACGGACACATTCATTTGCCCACTTCCAACCTACCAATTTCAATTCATGTATGAATACATACATGTGACCATTTCCTTTGACCATGTTATTCCATATGCAAACGTATGCGGTTTAAATTGCATTTTTGTCCAAGGATTTTTTGCTGGCGTTTTGTTTTCCTTCTGCTCGGTTTGATTTGTGTGTCTGTTGTGCGTAGCAGCAGCTGCTGGAAGATAGCTTTGGCCAGCACCACCGGGGTACCATTAAATATGGAGCATAGTCATCAACACTTCACATTCCTCGGTGTTTGTTTGAAATTCAAGAAATTAAACAAAAAACACTAAAAATTGAAGTACACAGGATATTGTTTGTTGGTGTGCCAGGACTTTAGGGATTCACAGGGCTTTTATGTTTTTTTTTTGCAAAAACTTTCGACAGCCTTCCTTTTACAGCCTAGCGATATATATTCTCCCAACAAGGCAATTTCAAATTAATTTTTCAAGCCTGGAAAAGAGTTAAAGTGAGATAAGAAATTTAAAAATTCAGAGAGAGGGAGAGATAAATGATTGATTTTGTGTGGGTTCGGAATGAAAGGAAGTAAGTAATTAAAACAAGCATAGTTTCATTGTTTCATTGTTTCATTGTTTCATTGTTTCATTGTTTCATTGTTTCATTGTTTCATTGTTTCATTGTTTCATTGTTTCATTGTTTCATTGTTTCATTGTTTCATTGTTTCATTGTTTCATTGTTTCATTGTTTCATTGTTTCATTGTTTCATTGTTTCATTGTTTCATTGTTTCATTGTTTCATTGTTTCATTGTTTCATTGTTTCATTGTTTCATTGTTTCATTGTTTCATTGTTTCATTGTTTCATTGTTTCATTGTTTCATTGTTTCATTGTTTCATTGTTTCATTGTTTCATTGTTTCATTGTTTCATTGTTTCATTGTTTCATTGTTTCATTGTTTCATTGTTTCATTGTTTCATTGTTTCATTGTTTCATTGTTTCATTGTTTCATTGTTTCATTGTTTCATTGTTTCATTGTTTCATTGTTTCATTGTTTCATTGTTTCATTGTTTCATTGTTTCATTGTTTCATTGTTTCATTGTTTCATTGTTTCATTGTTTCATTGTTTCATTGTTTCATTGTTTCATTGTTTCATTGTTTCATTGTTTCATTGTTTCATTGTTTCATTGTTTCATTGTTTCATTGTTTCATTGTTTCATTGTTTCATTGTTTCATTGTTTCATTGTTTCATTGTTTCATTGTTTCATTGTTTCATTGTTTCATTGTTTCATTGTTTCATTGTTTCATTGTTTCATTGTTTCATTGTTTCATTGTTTCATTGTTTCATTGTTTCATTGTTTCATTGTTTCATTGTTTCATTGTTTCATTGTTTCATTGTTTCATTGTTTCATTGTTTCATTGTTTCATTGTTTCATTGTTTCATTGTTTCATTGTTTCATTGTTTCATTGTTTCATTGTTTCATTGTTTCATTGTTTCATTGTTTCATTGTTTCATTGTTTCATTGTTTCATTGTTTCATTGTTTCATTGTTTCATTGTTTCATTGTTTCATTGTTTCATTGTTTCATTGTTTCATTGTTTCATTGTTTCATTGTTTCATTGTTTCATTGTTTCATTGTTTCATTGTTTCATTGTTTCATTGTTTCATTGTTTCATTGTTTCATTGTTTCATTGTTTCATTGTTTCATTGTTTCATTGTTTCATTGTTTCATTGTTTCATTGTTTCATTGTTTCATTGTTTCATTGTTTCATTGTTTCATTGTTTCATTGTTTCATTGTTTCATTGTTTCATTGTTTCATTGTTTCATTGTTTCATTGTTTCATTGTTTCATTGTTTCATTGTTTCATTGTTTCATTGTTTCATTGTTTCATTGTTTCATTGTTTCATTGTTTCATTGTTTCATTGTTTCATTGTTTCATTGTTTCATTGTTTCATTGTTTCATTGTTTCATTGTTTCATTGTTTCATTGTTTCATTGTTTCATTGTTTCATTGTTTCATTGTTTCATTGTTTCATTGTTTCATTGTTTCATTGTTTCATTGTTTCATTGTTTCATTGTTTCATTGTTTCATTGTTTCATTGTTTCATTGTTTCATTGTTTCATTGTTTCATTGTTTCATTGTTTCATTGTTTCATTGTTTCATTGTTTCATTGTTTCATTGTTTCATTGTTTCATTGTTTCATTGTTTCATTGTTTCATTGTTTCATTGTTTCATTGTTTCATTGTTTCATTGTTTCATTGTTTCATTGTTTCATTGTTTCATTGTTTCATTGTTTCATTGTTTCATTGTTTCATTGTTTCATTGTTTCATTGTTTCATTGTTTCATTGTTTCATTGTTTCATTGTTTCATTGTTTCATTGTTTCATTGTTTCATTGTTTCATTGTTTCATTGTTTCATTGTTTCATTGTTTCATTGTTTCATTGTTTCATTGTTTCATTGTTTCATTGTTTCATTGTTTCATTGTTTCATTGTTTCATTGTTTCATTGTTTCATTGTTTCATTGTTTCATTGTTTCATTGTTTCATTGTTTCATTGTTTCATTGTTTCATTGTTTCATTGTTTCATTGTTTCATTGTTTCATTGTTTCATTGTTTCATTGTTTCATTGTTTCATTGTTTCATTGTTTCATTGTTTCATTGTTTCATTGTTTCATTGTTTCATTGTTTCATTGTTTCATTGTTTCATTGTTTCATTGTTTCATTGTTTCATTGTTTCATTGTTTCATTGTTTCATTGTTTCATTGTTTCATTGTTTCATTGTTTCATTGTTTCATTGTTTCATTGTTTCATTGTTTCATTGTTTCATTGTTTCATTGTTTCATTGTTTCATTGTTTCATTGTTTCATTGTTTCATTGTTTCATTGTTTCATTGTTTCATTGTTTCATTGTTTCATTGTTTCATTGTTTCATTGTTTCATTGTTTCATTGTTTCATTGTTTCATTGTTTCATTGTTTCATTGTTTCATTGTTTCATTGTTTCATTGTTTCATTGTTTCATTGTTTCATTGTTTCATTGTTTCATTGTTTCATTGTTTCATTGTTTCATTGTTTCATTGTTTCATTGTTTCATTGTTTCATTGTTTCATTGTTTCATTGTTTCATTGTTTCATTGTTTCATTGTTTCATTGTTTCATTGTTTCATTGTTTCATTGTTTCATTGTTTCATTGTTTCATTGTTTCATTGTTTCATTGTTTCATTGTTTCATTGTTTCATTGTTTCATTGTTTCATTGTTTCATTGTTTCATTGTTTCATTGTTTCATTGTTTCATTGTTTCATTGTTTCATTGTTTCATTGTTTCATTGTTTCATTGTTTCATTGTTTCATTGTTTCATTGTTTCATTGTTTCATTGTTTCATTGTTTCATTGTTTCATTGTTTCATTGTTTCATTGTTTCATTGTTTCATTGTTTCATTGTTTCATTGTTTCATTGTTTCATTGTTTCATTGTTTCATTGTTTCATTGTTTCATTGTTTCATTGTTTCATTGTTTCATTGTTTCATTGTTTCATTGTTTCATTGTTTCATTGTTTCATTGTTTCATTGTTTCATTGTTTCATTGTTTCATTGTTTCATTGTTTCATTGTTTCATTGTTTCATTGTTTCATTGTTTCATTGTTTCATTGTTTCATTGTTTCATTGTTTCATTGTTTCATTGTTTCATTGTTTCATTGTTTCATTGTTTCATTGTTTCATTGTTTCATTGTTTCATTGTTTCATTGTTTCATTGTTTCATTGTTTCATTGTTTCATTGTTTCATTGTTTCATTGTTTCATTGTTTCATTGTTTCATTGTTTCATTGTTTCATTGTTTCATTGTTTCATTGTTTCATTGTTTCATTGTTTCATTGTTTCATTGTTTCATTGTTTCATTGTTTCATTGTTTCATTGTTTCATTGTTTCATTGTTTCATTGTTTCATTGTTTCATTGTTTCATTGTTTCATTGTTTCATTGTTTCATTGTTTCATTGTTTCATTGTTTCATTGTTTCATTGTTTCATTGTTTCATTGTTTCATTGTTTCATTGTTTCATTGTTTCATTGTTTCATTGTTTCATTGTTTCATTGTTTCATTGTTTCATTGTTTCATTGTTTCATTGTTTCATTGTTTCATTGTTTCATTGTTTCATTGTTTCATTGTTTCATTGTTTCATTGTTTCATTGTTTCATTGTTTCATTGTTTCATTGTTTCATTGTTTCATTGTTTCATTGTTTCATTGTTTCATTGTTTCATTGTTTCATTGTTTCATTGTTTCATTGTTTCATTGTTTCATTGTTTCATTGTTTCATTGTTTCATTGTTTCATTGTTTCATTGTTTCATTGTTTCATTGTTTCATTGTTTCATTGTTTCATTGTTTCATTGTTTCATTGTTTCATTGTTTCATTGTTTCATTGTTTCATTGTTTCATTGTTTCATTGTTTCATTGTTTCATTGTTTCATTGTTTCATTGTTTCATTGTTTCATTGTTTCATTGTTTCATTGTTTCATTGTTTCATTGTTTCATTGTTTCATTGTTTCATTGTTTCATTGTTTCATTGTTTCATTGTTTCATTGTTTCATTGTTTCATTGTTTCATTGTTTCATTGTTTCATTGTTTCATTGTTTCATTGTTTCATTGTTTCATTGTTTCATTGTTTCATTGTTTCATTGTTTCATTGTTTCATTGTTTCATTGTTTCATTGTTTCATTGTTTCATTGTTTCATTGTTTCATTGTTTCATTGTTTCATTGTTTCATTGTTTCATTGTTTCATTGTTTCATTGTTTCATTGTTTCATTGTTTCATTGTTTCATTGTTTCATTGTTTCATTGTTTCATTGTTTCATTGTTTCATTGTTTCATTGTTTCATTGTTTCATTGTTTCATTGTTTCATTGTTTCATTGTTTCATTGTTTCATTGTTTCATTGTTTCATTGTTTCATTGTTTCATTGTTTCATTGTTTCATTGTTTCATTGTTTCATTGTTTCATTGTTTCATTGTTTCATTGTTTCATTGTTTCATTGTTTCATTGTTTCATTGTTTCATTGTTTCATTGTTTCATTGTTTCATTGTTTCATTGTTTCATTGTTTCATTGTTTCATTGTTTCATTGTTTCATTGTTTCATTGTTTCATTGTTTCATTGTTTCATTGTTTCATTGTTTCATTGTTTCATTGTTTCATTGTTTCATTGTTTCATTGTTTCATTGTTTCATTGTTTCATTGTTTCATTGTTTCATTGTTTCATTGTTTCATTGTTTCATTGTTTCATTGTTTCATTGTTTCATTGTTTCATTGTTTCATTGTTTCATTGTTTCATTGTTTCATTGTTTCATTGTTTCATTGTTTCATTGTTTCATTGTTTCATTGTTTCATTGTTTCATTGTTTCATTGTTTCATTGTTTCATTGTTTCATTGTTTCATTGTTTCATTGTTTCATTGTTTCATTGTTTCATTGTTTCATTGTTTCATTGTTTCATTGTTTCATTGTTTCATTGTTTCATTGTTTCATTGTTTCATTGTTTCATTGTTTCATTGTTTCATTGTTTCATTGTTTCATTGTTTCATTGTTTCATTGTTTCATTGTTTCATTGTTTCATTGTTTCATTGTTTCATTGTTTCATTGTTTCATTGTTTCATTGTTTCATTGTTTCATTGTTTCATTGTTTCATTGTTTCATTGTTTCATTGTTTCATTGTTTCATTGTTTCATTGTTTCATTGTTTCATTGTTTCATTGTTTCATTGTTTCATTGTTTCATTGTTTCATTGTTTCATTGTTTCATTGTTTCATTGTTTCATTGTTTCATTGTTTCATTGTTTCATTGTTTCATTGTTTCATTGTTTCATTGTTTCATTGTTTCATTGTTTCATTGTTTCATTGTTTCATTGTTTCATTGTTTCATTGTTTCATTGTTTCATTGTTTCATTGTTTCATTGTTTCATTGTTTCATTGTTTCATTGTTTCATTGTTTCATTGTTTCATTGTTTCATTGTTTCATTGTTTCATTGTTTCATTGTTTCATTGTTTCATTGTTTCATTGTTTCATTGTTTCATTGTTTCATTGTTTCATTGTTTCATTGTTTCATTGTTTCATTGTTTCATTGTTTCATTGTTTCATTGTTTCATTGTTTCATTGTTTCATTGTTTCATTGTTTCATTGTTTCATTGTTTCATTGTTTCATTGTTTCATTGTTTCATTGTTTCATTGTTTCATTGTTTCATTGTTTCATTGTTTCATTGTTTCATTGTTTCATTGTTTCATTGTTTCATTGTTTCATTGTTTCATTGTTTCATTGTTTCATTGTTTCATTGTTTCATTGTTTCATTGTTTCATTGTTTCATTGTTTCATTGTTTCATTGTTTCATTGTTTCATTGTTTCATTGTTTCATTGTTTCATTGTTTCATTGTTTCATTGTTTCATTGTTTCATTGTTTCATTGTTTCATTGTTTCATTGTTTCATTGTTTCATTGTTTCATTGTTTCATTGTTTCATTGTTTCATTGTTTCATTGTTTCATTGTTTCATTGTTTCATTGTTTCATTGTTTCATTGTTTCATTGTTTCATTGTTTCATTGTTTCATTGTTTCATTGTTTCATTGTTTCATTGTTTCATTGTTTCATTGTTTCATTGTTTCATTGTTTCATTGTTTCATTGTTTCATTGTTTCATTGTTTCATTGTTTCATTGTTTCATTGTTTCATTGTTTCATTGTTTCATTGTTTCATTGTTTCATTGTTTCATTGTTTCATTGTTTCATTGTTTCATTGTTTCATTGTTTCATTGTTTCATTGTTTCATTGTTTCATTGTTTCATTGTTTCATTGTTTCATTGTTTCATTGTTTCATTGTTTCATTGTTTCATTGTTTCATTGTTTCATTGTTTCATTGTTTCATTGTTTCATTGTTTCATTGTTTCATTGTTTCATTGTTTCATTGTTTCATTGTTTCATTGTTTCATTGTTTCATTGTTTCATTGTTTCATTGTTTCATTGTTTCATTGTTTCATTGTTTCATTGTTTCATTGTTTCATTGTTTCATTGTTTCATTGTTTCATTGTTTCATTGTTTCATTGTTTCATTGTTTCATTGTTTCATTGTTTCATTGTTTCATTGTTTCATTGTTTCATTGTTTCATTGTTTCATTGTTTCATTGTTTCATTGTTTCATTGTTTCATTGTTTCATTGTTTCATTGTTTCATTGTTTCATTGTTTCATTGTTTCATTGTTTCATTGTTTCATTGTTTCATTGTTTCATTGTTTCATTGTTTCATTGTTTCATTGTTTCATTGTTTCATTGTTTCATTGTTTCATTGTTTCATTGTTTCATTGTTTCATTGTTTCATTGTTTCATTGTTTCATTGTTTCATTGTTTCATTGTTTCATTGTTCATTGTTTCATTGTTTCATTGTTTCATTGTTTCATTGTTTCATTGTTTCATTGTTTCATTGTTTCATTGTTTCATTGTTTCATTGTTTCATTGTTTCATTGTTTCATTGTTTCATTGTTTCATTGTTTCATTGTTTTGTTTTCATTGTTGTATATAATGATATAATGATATAATGATATAATGATATAATGATATAATGATATAATGATATAATGATATAATGATATAATGATATAATGATATAATGATATAATGATATAATGATATAATGATATAATGATATAATGATATAATGATATAATGATATAATGATATAATGATATAATGATATAATGATATAATGATATAATGATATAATGATATAATGATATAATGATATAATGATATAATGATATAATGATATAATGATATAATGATATAATGATATAATGATATAATGATATAATGATATAATGATATAATGATATAATGATATAATGATATAATGATATAATGATATAATGATATAATGATATAATGATATAATGATATAATGATATAATGATATAATGATATAATGATATAATGATATAATGATATAATGATATAATGATATAATGATATAATGATATAATGATATAATGATATAATGATATAATGATATAATGATATAATGATATAATGATATAATGATATAATGATATAATGATATAATGATATAATGATATAATGATATAATGATATAATGATATAATGATATAATGATATAATGATATAATGATATAATGATATAATGATATAATGATATAATGATATAATGATATAATGATATAATGATATAATGATATAATGATATAATGATATAATGATATAATGATATAATGATATAATGATAATGATATAATGATATAATGATATAATGATATAATGATATAATGATATAATGATATAATGATATAATGATATAATGATATAATGATATAATGATATAATGATATAATGATATAATGATATAATGATATAATGATATAATGATATAATGATATAATGATATAATGATATAATGATATAATGATATAATGATATAATGATATAATGATATAATGATATAATGATATAATGATATAATGATTTAATGATATAATGATATAATGATATAATGATATAATGATATAATGATATAATGATATAATGATATAATGATATAATGATATAATGATATAATGATATAATGATATAATGATATAATGATATAATGATATTGTTTACGCGGGCGGGGGCGTAGGGGAGCAAACGACGAACGAGTATTTGCAACGAAAGAGAGGGTAAATAATAAGAGAGAGAATAAGAATATAAATAAAACACGATTAGTTTCAATATAATAATAGGCAAGGCGCCTGTAGGTTTATTGTTGTTTTTGCTGCTTGGTGTATGGTAACGAAGATTTACCTTAAATATATTTGTACAGCAAGATGTACTTAGTCGAGCGACGGTCCAAGATGGAGAGAGGTGGCGGAGCAAGTGTCAAGAACAAGAAAACGAATAGTTACTCGTTAAAATCTGCAAAGCTAATACTACAAGGATGTAGTAATGAGGAGTAGGCAGATTTTAACGAGTATGTATGCCCGATAAATTGGCCAATATATGCACCGAAACAAATCAATGACATAAACGAAATTCAAAGGAACATTCTAACTTAAACATTCCGGCCACCTTGCAACATCGAGGGGATGCTGCAACTAAGTATAATTAATATTTTTTTTTTTTACATAATTTTTTCGGTATGTATATATGTGTGTGTATGTATATATAGTATATATATATGGGCCCCGCGAATGGAATGGTCATTAGGGACCGCAACCGGATGGGTCATTAGGGACCCCGCGAAAAGGAAAGATCATTAGGGACCGCAAGCGGATGGACCAACAAATATATATACCACGCGAAATTAATGGTCATGAGGGACCTCAAACGAACAGGCTATTGTGGACGCCGCGAAATTAATGGTCATTAGGGACCGCAAACGAATGGGCCATTATGGACCCCGCGATAGGACAGGGCCATTAGGGACCCTGTGACGGAGCCATTAGAGACTCCGAGCGAGAGCCACAAGAACTCCCACAAAAGGACAGGACCATTAGGGAGCCTGTGACGGGTCATTAGAGACCACGATTGAGGGCCACAAGGACTCCCACTAAAGACAGGACTATTAAGGAGCCTGTGACGGGTCATTAGAGACCACGAGTGAGGGCCATTACGGACTCCCACGCACGAACAAATCTACAACTAGAACTAGCAATTAAATTAAAGATATAATATGTTTATAAGTAAATTAGTAAGGAACGCAAATTCAGTTTCCTAGTGAGTATTCAAATGTAGGCGAGATGGTGTTAATCTAGTTAGTTGCTTTTTATATAGACTCCGCGAAACATCGAGATATGAAATTAACGTTTTTCAAAAGATTTAGATCACGACAAGTTCTAGTAATATTTCGAATTCAAATAAGTTATAAATATACGATGTAAATTTAAAGGAGGTACGAACGAAAGGCATAAGCTATGCTAATTTTTTATGAAAGTGTACGTGCTCGTTAGGTAGGAAGACCACCAGTAATTATCCAGCCAAATACAGTATTTTGAGCGAGCAATGATCCTGACGAATTTCGAAGAAAGCCTTCTAGAAGAATTTTAGGATATATGTCAGCTCCTATCAAAATATCTACTGGGCGGGAATCAAACAAATTGGAATCAGCCAAACGAATATTGGGTAAAGGTACTTTGAGGTCCGAAGTGACCGTAAAGGAAGGCAGGTTTCCCGAAATGGAAGGAAGGACTATGGCGTTTGTCTTCAATACAATTTTGGAATCAACGCAAGAGCTTATATTCAATTGACAACTTTTTCCAGAAGTGGCCGAAACTACACCGTTTATTCCAGAAATATTATTAGCGATGGTACGATTTGACGGAAGCTTCAACCGATTTTGAAGACTGTCCGATATAAAAGAGCCCTCTGAAGCTGGGTCAATCAACGCCCTAGCAGAATACGAAACACCGTGATGAACGATATTCACCATGGCTGTTCCCAATATGACAGATTTATTCTGCGCGACATGAAAAGATTGACGAGATGCACATCCAGCCGATGTGGATGGTTCAAAATGCTCAAGTGGAGGAGCAGAAGGCACATTCGCGTTTGCTGTGCTTGTCACTCGAGTCGAATTACTCGGAGTGGGCTCGTCACGATGCAACAAAGAATGATGATTCCGATTACATTTCAGACAACGACGTCTGCTATCGCAATTTTTAACTTCGTGGCCTTTACGCAGGCAATTTACACATAAACGGTGGCGTTTGGCTATAGCGAATCGATCCGAAGGCGTAGAACTTAAAAAACGTGGGCACGAGTAAATTTTATGATTTTGATCAGGGCAAAGAATACAACCCGATGGAGAAGAACGACAAGATCCCGAAGACGCTGCATTAGTACGAGCATGGATCTTCTTCGCATTTGAGTGCTTTGGAGATTCATCTCCCCTCATACCATGAAGGCACATAAGTGTGCGAATTCTCTTAGTCAAGAAGGCATCCAACTCTTTCCACGATGAAAGAGACGATTTATCCTTCACACTTTGCTCCCATAACGTTTGCGTAAGTTTAGGTAGCCGTTGGAGGCAAATGAATACTAAAATCGGATCCCAATTATCAGTCAAAATCTCGTAAATGGACATCGCCGATAGACATCCATTTATGCCGCGCTGGATTGACTTCAATCCTGAACTTGTTTCGATTTCGAGTACCGGAAGCGAAAACAGAATTTTCAATTGATTGTGGGTGAGAAGCCGAGGATTGTCGTACGAATCACCTAATGCTTTCCACGCGAGAACAAAACTACGATTTACTAGTGGAAATTTCGAGATAATCTCGCGAGCTTCTCCACTAGTCTTACCAACCAAATGACACAAGCGCTCGATGTCACTTAAACGAGTGTTGTTAATATAGACTGCGGTAAACAAGTCTCGAAATGTGGGCCACGATAAGATATCGCCCTCAAAATCGTCTATGTCACATGGCGGTAACGAAAGATTGTGTACGTTGTCGCTAAGAGGCGGACCTAAACTTGATGTAGACGGATAATCCACTTGCGTACCGATTTCGCGCGAAGTGTTTGTCGATGTACTCATATTGTTACATAAGTGTGTATCCTGTGAGTCCCTGAGAGTTTGTTGTACCAATGAATCAACGGAGCTACGATTAGTCGAATTGAGGGACAATCTATTAGAGCTATTTTTAACCTGTGCCAATTTCCTATTAATAGCGGACAGACAATTCATATAAGTTTGATGGGACACATCATATTTACTGTCCACCGAGTCGATGTCCGCTTTCCCCGCGTCTTTGGAAGAGGACAAGTAATCAATACACTTTTCGAACATTTCCTGGGTGCCAGTCCACAGTTTGTTTAACTCGGAACTGCGAACCTCAAGACCATATACATCTATATCCTCATCTTTTAGAAGACGAAAATATGTGTCAAACTTGACTAGAGCATCCGAAGCTCTTACGAAAATGTCAAGGGGAGTAAGAGACATTTTTACGAAGTGTTCTTCCAAAGATAACGCTAAACAAATTTCGAAAAGGGACAAAAAGACAATCAAATATCGCTAGGTGAGATGATTCCAAAAAATTAAGTTCGAAAAACAGCAAAGATTTATCGAAAAACTCAAATTAGAGATCAAAAGTAAATAATCAAAATTCTCAAATCAAAAATAAACGACCAAAAACAAAAACGAATAAATTCTTCAAACAATGCAAAGATAATTTCAAAAATGACGAAAATCGATCAAGATGTTGAGAAAGTATCCAAAAATATTCAATAACTTTCTCGCGGTGTACCGAAATATCAATAATTTAAAAAATATTTGAAATGTAGATTATAGGTTGAGTTGACCGACTGTAGGGTGCACGATAATCATGTGCCGAAAACCCACCGAAAAAGATAATCAACCGAATCGATAACCAAAATATCACAAATCTCACTTTTATTTCAAAAAAGTCGAATTGACCGAATGTAGGGTGCACGGTGTCGAAAATTATCGAAAGTATTTGAAAGTAGGGTTCTACCCACCACTATTCCAAAAAATATCACGACAAAAATATTTAAACTAATTTTTTCAAAAATGTAATTTGGTCGCTTAGATACTGTACCTACTGGGGCAATATTTAAACTTGTTTACGAATATAAAAAAAGAAGAAATGCAAATTTAATCTTATTTAGATATGCAACACAATTCGAAATGCATCCAATGTTTACGGATGTCGCACAAAGGGGAATTAAACACAAGCGAACGCAGTAGGTAAAAGCAAGGAGTGACTGCAGTCGACAGAGTGCTAATGGTGGAGTAATAAAACGAATTCAAAGAGAGCAAGCAATACGAACTGCAGTCGCTCAAATGTCGATCGACGAACAAAATACTCGGTTGTTATTGTATATATTTTTGTTGCTGACGTTTCTAATGCAAAAGGGACAATACTGAATGCATGTATAAATTAGAACAACACGGAGGCACTACACTCTGCACGAATGAACTAATTTGAATTATTTCACCAATTAAAAGCGAACAAATCAAGCCGAAACGAAATATTAATGTTTTAATATGGAATAGAATTATTCCCGATTGAATTTTAGAGCTATTTTGCAACGAAATGACAATGATGTTGACTGTATATTTTAACGAAAAACGCGATAGGGTTTTCGAAAGGCGACCAAAATCTTTTATTTTAAATAAACAAAAACACTCGCGACACTCAATAGGTTACTGAATGTACGTACCAATGTTTTTGTTGTAGAATAATGTTTTGTTGATGACTGAGGGATGTTTTCCTTGACGAAAAGTCAGCAAAAACCAATTCCACGACGATGTAGGGCAGCGGCAGCTCAAATCCGGCTCGAAGGACCAATGTTTACGCGGGCGGGGGCGTAGGGGAGCAAACGACGAACGAGTATTTGCAACGAAAGAGAGGGTAAATAATAAGAGAGAGAATAAGAATATAAATAAAACACGATTAGTTTCAATATAATAATAGGCAAGGCGCCTGTAGGTTTATTGTTGTTTTTGCTGCTTGGTGTATGGTAACGAAGATTTACCTTAAATATATTTGTACAGCAAGATGTACTTAGTCGAGCGACGGTCCAAGATGGAGAGAGGTGGCGGAGCAAGTGTCAAGAACAAGAAAACGAATAGTTACTCGTTAAAATCTGCAAAGCTAATACTACAAGGATGTAGTAATGAGGAGTAGGCAGATTTTAACGAGTATGTATGCCCGATAAATTGGCCAATATATGCACCGAAACAAATCAATGACATAAACGAAATTCAAAGGAACATTCTAACTTAAACAGATATAATGATATAATGATATAATGATATAATGATATAATGATATAATGATATAATGATATAATGATATAATGATATAATGATATAATGATATAATGATATAATGATATAATGATATAATGATATAATGATATAATGATATAATGATATAATGATATAATGATATAATGATATAATGATATAATGATATAATGATATAATGATATAATGATATAATGATATAATGATATAATGATATAATGATATAATGATATAATGATATAATGATATAATGATATAATGATATAATGATATAATGATATAATGATATAATGATATAATGATATAATGATATAATGATATAATGATATAATGATATAATGATATAATGATATAATGATATAATGATATAATGATATAATGATATAATGATATAATGATATAATGATATAATGATATAATGATATAATGATATAATGATATAATGATATAATGATATAATGATATAATGATATAATGATATAATGATATAATGATATAATGATATAATGATATAATGATATAATGATATAATGATATAATGATATAATGATATAATGATATAATGATATAATGATATAATGATATAATGATATAATGATATAATGATATAATGATATAATGATATAATGATATAATGATATAATGATATAATGATATAATGATATAATGATATAATGATATAATGATATAATGATATAATGATATAATGATATAATGATATAATGATATAATGATATAATGATATAATGATATAATGATATAATGATATAATGATATAATGATATAATGATATAATGATATAATGATATAATGATATAATGATATAATGATATAATGATATAATGATATAATGATATAATGATATAATGATATAATGATATAATGATATAATGATATAATGATATAATGATATAATGATATAATGATATAATGATATAATGATATAATGATATAATGATATAATGATATAATGATATAATGATATAATGATATAATGATATAATGATATAATGATATAATGATATAATGATATAATGATATAATGATATAATGATATAATGATATAATGATATAATGATATAATGATATAATGATATAATGATATAATGATATAATGATATAATGATAAAATGATATAATGGCTTCACATGATTACTTCACATGATTTTGTTTAACCCAGTTTTATGAATTTATATATTATTGAAATTCTGTCTGATGATTTCCACAATCTGTCCTTAATCTGTATACTTTACGCAATTTCAAACTGTATACACTTTTTCATTTGTTACTGTCTAACTCGTTTCTGTAAAATTAAAGAAAAAGGAAAGTGTAATACATTTTGATATTATTCATATACAAAACTCAAAATAATAATGTATTCCCTGACAGAGGTGTAGTTGACTTCAGCCAGAAAAGTAAACAGATTTCTATTCAAAGCCGCAAATCTCATTCTCTAAGGCCCAACATCCACCATTTGCAAACGTAACCGCCAACGCATCATCATCATCATCAGCCCTGCTTTCATCCACCACTTGAACCGGAAGACAAATGGTGGTGATATCCTGAGTGGTAATGGTTGTTTTTTGATTGTGGGAAGGGGAATGAAGAAGGTGGTTGAAGACTTAAACATTTCGTTGGCAAACAATAACAATAACGCACATTTACAACAAACAATACATTCAACACATCACATTTTGTGATGGATGTGTACTTGTGTATGTGTGTAAGGGCATAAGGACATGTTTATAGCCTTACCAGAACATGAGACTTCCAGTTTGTTTATATGTGTTTGTAAGGGCGAGAGAGTGAGTGAGAAATACTTAAACACACATAATCATAGCAAATTGTACAGACACAAGTATAAACATGCAACATAAGGATATTTGCCCCCCCCCCATCCTTTCCTACACATACATATGTGAGTGCTCCAAATATCCTGTCTACAATGTTCACATAATACATAGCTATGAACACAAACAACAACACGAGTGGCGGTTATAGCAACATTTATGCAATTATAAAAGAGCCACAGCCAGAAAAAACAAAACAAATAAGGAAACCAAGTTAACAGGATATGCGAAGAACATAAAATGTTTTACGTTTTTTTTTCTGAGCTGAGATTTTTCGTTAGTAATAAAAAAATACCGCAATTCCAACAAGAAGTCATCACATTTTTAGGGGGAATGGGGAAAGGGGAGAAAGGACATTTTTTTCCAAACGAAATATTATTCAATTTAAGTTTCATGTTAATTACATTTGATGGTAAGCGAGTGAATGTCCTGCCCTTATCATCATGATGTGTTTGGGAGAAAAAAATTAAAATAGAAGTTAACATGAAAAGGATTTTAGAAAAGGATATGCTGACCCGATGAAAAGTAGACCGAATGTGTAGCAAATTTAAAAGAAAATAGCTTTCAGGTAGTCCTGGCTTACTATTTATTATCCATTTCCTAACAGTCAATGTCTTTCTGTTTCTTTATTCTGTTTCTTCTGTTGTTATATCCTTATTCCTAGAGGACATTTCTATTCCTCAATTGCTTTATCGTAATGTCTTTCAATCTTAATATTTTCTGAAACAACTTAATTGCATAAGCAATTTTAATCTTCATTAACAAAAGAATTATTTATTTACTCGGATACTAAGAGAGGATACTCTCTCTTTAGTTAGAATCACATTTATACTAAATATATTCCTTTTGCTTATTCTCTTTCCAGGTAAGCATTACTTTCCAATTACTAAATAAACTACTGTAACTAAAATGAATATACTACATAAGAGGTATGTACATAATTTATTGCGATTCTTGCCAGCCATTGTGATTAACATCTATTAAAATGTTGTTCATCGTAATTGTGCAGCAACTTCGAATAACTTATAAATACGGCGCAGAAATTTAATACTCTAGAAATATTCCTTCTTCGATTGATAATGCAATATACATAATTTATTGTTTTATGACAATATTTATGATTTTAATAACAAAAAACTTCAGGTTGTTAGCTACCACCCCAGCAGACTTTGCTATACGAAAAGCTCATCGTTGATGACTTTTCCATACGAAAACATCATCGGTGATGACTTTTGTATACGACTTTTCTATACGTTGATGACTTTTGCTATACGAAAAGCTCATCGTTGATGACTTTTCTATAAGAAAAGCTCATCTTTGATGACTTTTCTACACGAAAAGCTCATTTTTGAAGACTTTTCTATACAAAAAGCTCATTGTTGGTGACTTTTCTATACGAAAAGCTCATCGTTGATGACTTTTCTATACGAAAAGCTCATCGTTGATGACTTTTCTATACGAAAAGCTCAGCGTTGACGACTTTTCTATACGAAAAGCTCAGCGTTGACGACTTTTTTATACAAAGAGCTTTGTTGTTGATGACTTTTCTATACAAAAAGCTCTTTTCTATACAAAAAGCTCTTTGTTGATGTCTTTTCTATACGAAAAGCTCATCGTTGATGAATTTTCAATACGAAAACGCTCATCGTTAATGACTTTTCTATACGAAAACCTCATCGTTAATGACTTTTCTATACGAAAAGCTCATCGTTAATGACCTTTCTATACGAAAAGCTCATCGTTGATGACTTTTCTATACGAAAAGCTCACCATTGATGACTTTTCTATACGAAAAGCTCACCGTTGATGACTTTTCTATACGAAAAGCTCAGCGTTGATGATTTTTCTATACGAAAAGCTCACCGTTGATGACTTTTCTATACGAAAATCTCACCGTTGATTACTTTTCTATACGAAAAGCTCATCGTTGATGACTTTTCTATACGAAAAGCTATCGTTGATGACTTTTCTATATGAAAAGCTCATCGTTGATGACTTTTCTATACGAAAAGCTCATCGTTGATGACTTTTCTATACGAAAAGCTCATCGTTGACGACTTTTCTATACGAAAAGCTCATCGCTGATTACTTTTTTATACAAAAAGCTCATCGTTGATGACTTTTCTATACGAAAGGCTCTTCGTTGATGACTTTTCTATACAAAAAGCTCATCCTCGGTGACTTTTCTATACGAAAAGTTCATCGCTGATGACTTTTCTGTACGAAAAGCTGATCGTTGATGACTTTTCTATTCGAAATCTCATCGTTGATGACTTTTCTATTCGAAATCTCATCGTTGGTGACTTTTCTATACGAAAAGCTCATCGTTGATGACTTTTCTGTACGAAAAGCTCATCGTTGATGACTTTTCTATACGAAAAGCTCATCGTTGATGACTTTTCTATACAAAAACGTTCGTTGTTGATGACTTTTCTATACAAAAACGTTCGTTGTTGATGACTTTTCTATACGAAAAGCTCATTGTTGATGACTTTTTCTATACGAAAAGCTCATTGTTGATGACTTTTTCTATACGAAAAGCTCATTGTTGATGACTTTTCTAAACGGAAAGCTCATTGTTGATGATTTGTTTTTACGTAAACGTCATCGTTATGCCTTTTGGTTACGAAAACGTCATCGTTGATGATTTTCAGTTACAAAAGCGTCATAGTTGTTCAGTTTTCTATACGGCAAATCCACCGAAACCGTTTGCCTGATATAGTAAAGTTTATTAAAAAAAATTCTCTCGTTAAGAAATATACTATGATAGCTTTCTTAGAGATAGAGGGCCACCTTCAGTAGTGTAAATTAGGGTCAACTAACCTCCATAGATTTGTCAGCAGGGGATAGCCCCAAGTGGGTGTCTTGCCTCCTTTGCTACGTATATCTCTCCACGAACACTATTCTACTTTCTCTGGAGATGATGAGTGTTTAGCTAATTGCTTATGCAGATGACGTAACAAAAGCTGTTATAGGTTAGTTTCAGAGTACTCTTAGAGAGGAAAGTACTTCCCAAAAGCATACAATAGAGTAGCATAATATGTATTTATTTGTAGCTCGATTTTATGTACTTGAATAATGCATTACCAATAAGTTATAAAATAAGTAGTAGATATGTAGAAATGGCCATTTAAAATGATTTTTTTGTATATTGTCGCGCATATTTCTTCGAAACAAACAATTTACTCATGCCAGATTCGAATTTCTGGTATTATCATTCAAATCTGCACGTATTGTTTGAAAACATGTTGAAATATAAATAAATCTTGTACAATAACCCACATATAGCCAAAATTGCATTATATTAAAATTTGCCAAAAATGAGTTTGACAACAAAAAATCACTTATTTCTGTTATTAATGGCAAGTCATTATTAATAAGCCGAAAGTAAGGCAGCGAATAATGAAATGTCATTATTTGGTAATGCAGGGAATAATGACAGGTACTTACCAAGATTTTGCTTTCTGATTACCTTAGTTAAATAATTTGTTGAAAGAGTTTAATTTAAAAAATCTAATAATGTTGATGAATAGAGTCCGTCGTTGTGATGAATGGGATTCGTCGTTATGATGAATGGGATTCGTCGTGGTGATGAATGAAATTCGTCGTGATGACGACTGGGATTCCCGTGGTGATGAATGGGATTCGTCTGTTGGCAAATACATTACTTGATGAGATTATTTTTGATTTGAAATATCAGAAGTAATGAATACTTCTCGTTTGTTTGCTTTAAGCGTTTCCTGATAAGAACTGCGTTTCGAACCGAATAATCACAACTGAACCTGGCAAAGCAGTCAAGTAATTTTATTTTCCATACCGTTTTTAATGGTCTAAAACCAGAAGAATATTTATTGAAATTTTTAAAATTTAAATAGTCGGGGACATTAATTCGTCGTGGTGATGAATGGAGTTCGTCGTGCAGATGAATAGAGTTCGTCGTAGTGATGAATGGGATTCGTCGTGTTGATGAATGGGATTCGTCGTGGTGATTAATGAATGGTGTTCATCGTGGTGATGTATGGCATTCGTCGTGGTAATGAACTCGATTCATCGTATGGGTAAAATGTGATCATCCTGAGGACGAAAGTTTTTGGAAACATAGATTCGTCATGGTGACGAACAAATTCATCAAGAGGATTATTCCGTACGTTAGCTAACTTTTGACGAAAAAATAATCGTGATGATGTACAAATTCGTCGTCATGACGAAGCTTTTTCTATCAGTGTATAGCGGTTTGATACCAAATCAGGAGGAACATATATATGGAGCTTTAATATAAATCTGAATCGATCTTCCCTGAATACTCATTCATGTAAAAAGACCTCCTTCTGTCGAATTTCGTACTGATCGGATATAAAATACAGTCTCTACAGCGCTTACATGTCAAATCGGGGGTAACATATATATGGGAGCTATATCTAAATCTGAACCGATTTTCTCCGACCTCCGCTTACAGGTCAAATCGGGGGTAACATATATATGGGTGTTATATCTAAATCTAAACCGAGTTTCTCCGAATTTGGCAGTATTCCTTCATGTAGAAAGAAACCTCTTTTTGCCGACTTTCGTACTGATCGGATATAAAATAACATATTTACAGCGCCCACATGTCAAATCGGAGGTAACGTATATAGGGGGACTATCAGCCTGTTCAGCTAAATGTACCAAAACGCAGACGTGCGATAGCTACCCAAGCAATAATTTTCTTCTTCTTATTCTCACCCAAGCGATCATGTTTTTAATTTGGTTCATTGTCACTTATCGTTCGGGTAAGAAAGCTCTTTTCTTCATCGTCTTCCTGTCAAATGCCAACATTACCTACATGTTGTTATTGACATTTCTTAAAGCTTTTTCCACACGAAAATATCAGAACGGGGGCAACCCTATCTAACAGCTGTAAAAGTTGCAACAGCTGTTTCTAGACAATGAGAAATAATCAAGCAACCGAAAATAAATACAATTGTTTGCTTGATTGATCATATATGTATATATAGGGGCTATATATAAATCGGAAACCTTCAGTAGCCATTTCAGTAAGTCATAGAGTTAAAAAGAAAGTTCTTGCTAAATTTAATAGCGATCTGAGAGCATAATTGTGACATGTATTTGGTAACAAGAATACATTTACAAACAGACGGACGGACAAAACAAAACCAATTCAGAAAGAGATTCTAGGTCGATAGGTATAATAAACGATTGTTTGGTTCACCTAATTTAAGGTATTATGAAACAATATAAAAAGCAACAGTGTAGTTGTAGGATTTCAATACATGTAGGATTTCAATACATTTTATACACACTAATAAAAGAGGTTTTTTGAAATTATAGTGGATACTTCAACAAAAGATACATGTTGTTTGGTTCATTTATCCATTTTTTATTAATTTTCCCAACAATTTTCACTTTATCTTTCAAAAGGACGGCAAAAATAACCGACACGAATGAATTTTTCTGATCGTCTGATTTGACATTTCATTTCGTTCGTTGTTGTCTTATAAGAACCAAAATGTTGGCGATAATTGAAAGCTTCTTTGTTTACAATCAAAACAAAGTGTGCAAAAACCAAAAATTTCATTCGCTTGCCAATAGACGTGCGAAGTGACAAAAAATAAGTTACAAAAACAGGCCCTATCAGCCTGTTCAGCTAAATGTAACAAAACGCAGACGTGCGATAGCTACCCAAGCAATAATTTTCTTCTTCTTATTCTCACCCAAGCGATCATGTTTTTAATTTGGTTCATTGTCACTTATCGTTCGGGTAAGAAAGCTCTTTTCTTCATCGTCTTCCTGTCAAATACCAGTATTACCTACATGTTGTTATTTACATTTCTTAAGGCTTTTTCCACACGAAAATATCAGAATGGGGGCAACCCTATCCAACAGCTGTAAAAGTAGCAACAGCTGATTCTAGACAATGAGAAATAATCAAGAAACCGAAAATAAATACAATTGTTTGCTTGATTGATCATATATGTATATATAGGGGCTATATCTAAATCGGAAACATTCTGTACCCATTTCAGTAAGTCATAGAGTTAAAAAGAAAGTTATTGCTAAATTTGATAGTGATCTGAGCATTATTGTGACCTGTATTTGGTAACAAGAATACATTTACAAACAGACGGACGGACAAAACCAAACCAATTCAGAAAGAGATTCTAGGTCGATAGGTATAATTAACGATTGTTTGGGTCACCTAATTTAAGGTATTATGATACAATTTAAAAAGCAACGTAGTTGTAGGATTTCAATATATTTTATACACACTAATAAACAGAGGCTTTTTGAAATTATGGTGGATACATCAGCTAAAGATACATGTTAATGTTGTTTGGTTCATTTATCCATTTTTTATTAATTTTTCCAACAATTTTCACTTTTTCATTCAAAAGGACGGCAAACATAACCGACGCGAATGAATTTTTCTGATCGTCTGATTTGACATTTCATTTCGTTCGTTGTTGTTTTATAAGAACCAAAATGTTGGCGATAATTGAAAGCTTCTTTGTTTATATCCAAAACAATGTGTGCAAAAACCAAAAATTTCATTCGCTTGCCATTTGACGTGCGAAGTGGCAAAAAAGAAGTTACAAAAACAGGCCCTATATCTTAATCTGAACCGATTTCTTCCAAATTTAAAAGTGGTCATTCATTTAATTGGAAACCTCTTTCTGACGAATTTCATACTGATCGGATATAAATTGCAGTTTTTACAGCGCTTACATGTGAAATCGGGGGTAACATATATATGGGGGCTATATCTAAATCCGAACCGATTTTCTCCGAATTTGGCAGTATTCCTTCATGTAATAAGAAACCTCTTTTTGTCGAATTTCGAACTGATCGGATATAAAATACAGTTTTTACAGCGCTTACATGTCAAATCGGGGGTAACATATATATGGGGGCTATATCTAAATCTGAACCGATTTCTCCCAAATTTAACAGTGTTCATTTATATAATAAGAAACCTCTTTCTGCCGAATTTCATACTGATCGGATATAAAGTAAAGTTTTTACAGCGCTTCCATGTCAAATCGGGACTAACATATATATGGGGGCTATATCTAAATCTGAACCGATTTTAACCAAATTCAATAGGGATGGTCCTTGGGCCAAAAAAAGATATGTGTAAAGTTTCGTCGAGATCGGACCATAATTGCGACCTGTACTTTGATTACAAGAATACATGCACAGACGGACAGACAGACAGACAGACGGACATAGCTAAATCAACACAGAAAGTGATTCTAAGTCGATCGGTATAATAAACGATGGGTCTATTTCTTCTCCTTTTGGGTGTTACAAACAAATGCACAAAGTTATAATACCCTGTACCACAGTATGGTGTAGGGTATAAATATCTGTTCCAAATATATTTTCTTTCTATGCAAACATATCAAAAACGGCGATTTTTGCCCCGTGTAGTAGCTAAGCTTCCCCAACTCTCTCTCTCTATCTCTTTTTTACTCCCTTTAAATCATGATATTTGATAATTATATAAATTATTTATATATGTATGACTGATGCTGCCTAACATCATATCACTCCCTCCAGACCAGACAGCAGCACTGTCAGCTATTTTCACAGACATAAATCGCAATAAAAGCTTAACATTGTCTGCTGTTTGGAGGCATTCAATCCCTATGCCACAGTGCCGCGAGAGAAACAATAACACATTTTTGTTTGAAGAGAAGAGATTAAAATTTTACACATGTTTGCATTTGCAGCCAAGCGAATGTCTGATAATGTCATTAAAACATATGTTCTATGTGGTTTTGAAAACATTTCCTTCCCGACTAACGCTCTTGGCTCACCCAAAAATAACAATTTTTCCCTGGGAAATCCACATGAACAAGGCTAAAGTAAATACGAGTATATGCCATAGAGTGGGTGTACACATACACACGCATATTCATCTACTCACATATTCGTACTCACTCGTCTATCCTGCGTATAGTGCATCTCAACATTTGCATATGCTTTAAAGTGCACTTAGGCGAATTTAATTGAGTATTGTTCAAATAACTCTTTTAGGAGTAACAGCTGCTGAGAGAGGAAGTGAGTCGGCGAGAGTTGGAGATAGAGAACGAAAGCGAAATGTGAGATAATAGAGCTTAGTAAACACACATATGAGAGTAGTTTGTGGTGCGTGTGTAGAATATTAGCATGCTTAATTGATGCCCACAGGGCACGTAGACAGGCGTTAAAAAAGCATTGGGGACCGAACCCGTGTAGATGGTTTGGGAGTTGATGTGTGAAGAATTCATTCATAATAAGACGAGGGATTTTTGGGGTAGAAAATGTCTGCTTAAATCTAAACATATGATTTTAATTGCTAGGATTTGTTATACTCGTAATTATAATATTTAAATGAATTTGTAATGTTTGTTGTCTGCTCATCTAACTAAATACATATGTACACTAATTTATTCTTCTTATTCTTTCAATTTAAATTAAAGAAACTGCAAGAAAAGAAATTTCCAAGTTTCACTCAGATCTCCTTAATGATTCTTCTTTGCCTGTTGCTGTCGCTTCTTTCCAGTTGTAGTTGAAGTTGTTGCTGGTTCAATCCTGGAGTGTTTGCTCTTTGAAAGCTGTAGAAATAAATAAATAAATATCTTTTACTCATTGCATTGCATTTCGTTTCGTTTCATTTCATTTCATTGCGCTCGTAATGAATGCGAAAATAATGTTGAAAATATCCATTTTTGTACTCCTCTCTCCGCTCTATAGATGTGCTATTTCAATAAATACCCAGTGAAATTTTTGGGCACTGCATTCCAGCCATATAATTAATATATCATCCAGATTGGCCAGGTTGAAATCTAGGGAAAGAATACAATTTTTTAATGATCTTATTAAAAGCTGATTGAAGATATTCTTATGAAATATATCTTAAATAAGTTAAGCAAATCTGTAATAAAAGTAGAGAGAAGATAAGTTAAAACGGCGCTTCTCAAATGATGGTTCGCGGAACACAGGGGGCAGTATCGGCATTTCAGGGAGGTCCTGACGTCTTGATGAAAATTAAGTTCATTAAATTTTTTTTATTGAAAATAACCACACTATGGCACAAAAAACCAGTAAGGAAAGGCAGAAAGTCGGGCGGGGCCGACTATATAATACCCTACACCTCCCTAACAATGCGATAAGGGTCATTGCGATAATAATTTGGAATAATTGGTAAATGGGTAGGAACATATTATCTAATTCTGAACCGATAATCGCTAAAATAAGCAATATTCGTTCCTAAATTGAGAAACATCTTTCTGGAAAATGATTTAATGATCGGCAGTAAAGTACAACTTCTTATAGAAGCTTTGATACCAAATCAAGAAGAACATATATATGAAGGTTATATATAAATCTGAACAGATTTTTCCTGAATACTCATTCATGTAAAAAGACCTCTTTCTGTCGAATTTCGCTGTGATCGGATATAAAATACAGTTTCTGCAGCGCTTACATGTCAAATCGGGGGTAACATATATATGGGGGCTATATCTAAAACTGAACCGATTTTCTCCGAATTTGGCAGTATTTCTTCGAGTAATAAGAAACCTCCTTTTGCCGAATTTCGCACTGATCGGATATAAAATACAGTTTTTACAGCGCTTATATTTCAAATCGGCGGTAACGTATATAATGGTGCTATATCTAAATCTGAACCGATTTCTTCCAAATTTAACAGTGTTCATTCATATATTAAGAAACCTTCTTCAGCCGAATTTCATACTGATCGGATATAAATTACAGTTTCTGCAGCGCTTACATATCAAATCGGGGCTAACATATATATGGGGGCTATATCTAAATCTGAACCGATTTTATCCCAATTTGGCAGTATTCCTTCATGTAATAAGAAACCTCTTTCTGTCGAACTTCGCTGTGATCGAATATAAAATACAGTCTCTACAGCGCTTAGATGTCAAATCGGGGCTAACATATATATGGGGGCTATATCTAAATTTGAACCGATTTTCTCCGAATTTGGCAGTATTTCTTCGACTAATAAGAAACCTCTTTTTGCCGAATTTCGCACTAATCGGATATAAAATACAGTTTCTGCAGCGCTTACACATAAAATCGGGGGTTACATATATATGGGGGTAATATCTAAATCTGAACCGATTTTCTCCGAATTTAACAGTATTCCTTCATGTAATAAGAAACCTCTTTCTGCCGAATTTCACACTGATCGGATATAAAATACAGTTTTTACAGCGCATACATGTCAAATCGGTGGTAACATATATATGGGGGCAATATCTAAATCTGAACCGATTTTATCCGAATTTAGCAGTATTGCTTCATGTAATAAGAAACCTCTTTTTGCCGAATTTCGCACTGATCGGATATAAAATACAGTTTTTACAGCGCTTACATGTCAAATCGGCGGTAACGTATATAATAGGGTTATATCTAAATCTGAACCGATTTCTTCCAAATTTAACAGTGTTCATTCATATATTAAGAAACCTTCTTCAGCCGAATTTCACACTGATCGGATATAAAATACAGTTTCTGCAGCGCTTACATGTCAAATCGGGGCTAACATATATATGGGGGCTATATCTAAATCTGAACCGATTTTCTCCGAATTTAGCAGTATTCCTTCATGTAATAAGAAACCTCTTTTTGCCGAATTTCGCACTGATCGGATATAAAATACAGTTTTTACAGCGCTTACATGTCAAATCGGCGGTAACGTATATAATGCGGCTATATCTAAATCTGAACCGATTTCTTCCAAATTTAACACTGTTCATTGATATATTAAGAAACCTTCTTCAGCCGAATTTCACACTGATCGGATATAAAATACAGTATCTGCAGCGCTTACATGTCAAATCGGGTCTAACATATATATGGGGGCTAAATCTAAATCTGAAGCGATTTTAACCAAATTCAATAGGGATCGTCCTTGGGCCAAAAAAAAGATAAGTGTAAAGTTTCGTCGAGATCGGAGTATAATTGCGACCTGTACTTTGATTACAAGAATACATGCACAGACAGACGGACAGACAGACGGACATAGCTAAATCAACTCAGAAAGTGATTCTATTCTATTCTAAGTATAATAAACGATGGGTCTATTTCTTCTCCATTTGGGTGTTACAAACAAATGCACAAAGTTATAATACCCTCTGCCACAGTGTGGTGTAGGGTATACAAATGTTTGTGTCCGGGACCTAAAAACTTTTTTTTGTATAGATTGAGCCATACTATTTTATGAAACCAAAATACATACATACATTTTTTTTATGGTAAAATTGTATTTTACAATTTCTATTGAAGTAAAAGCTCGATAAAGCCGAGATGCCATTTAAATTGAAGGAAATTATGAGGGCTACGAATGCTGAAAACATCACATTAATATAGAAACTGAAGTATAGTAACCGGCGTTAAAACTATTAGAAAAAAATTAGATTTTTGCAAGAAAAAAATAATTTTTTGCTGGCACGAAAAAATCCCTAAAAATAGAACAAAAATCGAAAAAAAAGTTTTTGTTCCTTTTGGAATCTTTGTTCCTTTTTTTTGCTGGCACGAAAAAATCAACAAAAAAAAATAGAAAAAACAAGTAAGAACGTTCAGTCAGGTAAACCGACTAATGAATCGCCTCACCTTGAGTCTCAAAAAAATATTACTAAATTTATTTATTTTTTGGTTTTATTTAAATTATTATCAATTTAAATTACATTTAATAACTTTAAAGTACTGGCATTAAGTACTGGTTTTAAAGTTAAAAGCTGTTTACTTTTGGTACAAAATGGTCCATTTGTGTGAGAGGTACCAAAAGGGGCGCGGCAACTGCGCCCATTTTCTCAAGACAATAGCGACCTAGATACTAATACTATGTGTGGAATGGTCAACGATTCTGAATAGTAGTATAGAATTTATGAGATAATCAAGATTTCACTAAATGTTTCCACTTTGTGGGGCAGGTACTCGAAGAAGTGGATTAACATGGTTCATCTTTGACCCAAGCCTGAGATAGAAAATAATATTCACACATACCAAATTTGAAGTCAATCGGTTAATCCTGTCGAAAGTTATCGTGGGCACCAACCAGACAGACATACGGACGGAAGTACATTGCTCAAATTACTTAAAATTACCCTAAACGGATTTCCGCCAAATATTCTGGGGGTCTCTTAGGTCACTCCATCGTTGTGTTACACTTTTGGCCCGCAGCATCTGATATATATCCTCGTTCACAATAGTGGGGGTATAAAAGCTGGATTGTATTGAAATTCTCTCATTTCTAGCAAAAATTTAGAATAATTTCCATATTTATCCATAGATTTTCTTCAAAAAAGACAGAGTTTTCATCGTTAGGATGCTAGCTTTAAAATTTGGAACAAATAAATTTTTTGCGATTTTTTCTCTATTTTTTATGTTTTTTTTTTCTTGGCAACAAAAAACTTTTTTTTTTTTGAAAAAAAAAAAATCAAAGTATTTCTAATAGTTTTAACGAGCATATACTTCAAAAAATATGGAAATACTAATACTAGACCTTGCAATTTTTTTCGTATTTAGGACACCATTTTACACCAGATAATGTTTCGCACTGGCCTTCGACAAAAATTTTGTTGCTTAGTGTTAGCATTTGCAATTTTTTTTATAGCTCAGGAGATCGTACTTAACATAAATAATTACACCGACATATACTCGTATTACAAATATTGTTTAAGAAAAAATATGTTCTGCCCTGGCCCCCCTCGAATGGCTTTTGTAATAAATGTTTAATATTTTCTGTTTATTTTCACTCAAATGGTTGATTGGGTAATTTTTGTCATTGTCGATTTAACTGCAATGTCTTTCCTTAGTTTTCTTTCTCTCCCTCATCATTCATTATTTTTTCTTCATTCTTTTTATTTGTATTTATGTTTAGACTCCTACAAAATGATAAATGTATGTTATGTCTCAATTGTCCTGGTACAGGATAATTGAAAACGACACAAAATGTCATGTTCTTCTTTGGTAACACAAATGGAAGGGGGTGGGGCGAAGGGGAGCAGTAATCGTACAAAAAAAAGCAGGTGGAGGGTGGGTGGCTGACAAAGATCTGCAAAGGACCCAGAAGCAACAATCACCCAGCCTTAAGAAAAACAGACACAACGTATTTTCTTATCAATGTTTAACTGCCAATGGCAGAGAAAGGACTGCTGCCATTGAAAGGACTTTCTTTTCTATGCAACACAAAGAGTCAGCGCAATCGGAGGAAAAAAATAAGAAAACAAATTAAAATACATAAATTTTGAGCAACATAATTTATGAACTTTTACAGAAAAGTTTTATTAAATTGTAAATATTTTCAAAAGGAAAAAATAATAGAAAAAATATTTTAAACCAAGTCCAGGATATTCAAAACATATCTTAAGGAGATCGTTTTAAGAGGTTATTCCATCAGATAAAAGCAATTGAGGTGCCTATAACAGCTTAGCACAATAGTAAGTCAAAGGATGATGTACAGGACATGTTTAAGAGAAGGACTTGAAATAGTTCCTCATCTGATAAAGATCATTGGGTGACATCGTAATTCCTTTGAAATGCCTAATGCATTTATCCAATTCAACACTTCTAATCCTTTTAACTCTTATTCCCCCTTTGGTTTACTTGTTGATGGGGGGGGGAATACCCTTTTTTTCCTCCCCCGCCCTTATTTAGCTGTATTTTTATTTTTTGGTTTCTCTATACAATTTCATTACTGCAAAAATATTTTTAAAGTACCAACCTCACTTCCAGTCACCCCCTTTTCATGATAATGACAACTTTTTTATGCGGTTTTCTTTCTATATTTTTCTTCCATGTTTTTCTGTGAACATATTTTCCACAGGAAGCTCTAAAGCAACTCTATTACTGCATGTGGGTGTTTCCCACTCGTTTTTTGGGAGCACTGTTAACAAGCTTTCGCAGAAATCGTTTGCGTTGGCGTGACAGTGCGTATATCTGCTTTTCAACACAATTTCCTGTTGATATCAATAACGACACACAGTCTGTCTGTGGATTTGGAATCCTCCCTCTTTATGGTTTGGAACTTAGTTATTTTCTGAGGGGTGACAATCATATCAGTGGTAGACGGTTTGGGAAAATGCACGGCAAGCGACATATACCAAGTGTTGGGAGGATATTATAAACCATGCGGAGAGGACATAAGCTGATAAAAAGGAAATATAATGTATGAGAGAAAAAAATAAAGAAAATATTCTTTTAAAGATAGACAATTAAAAATTTAAAAAACAACGCTGAAATTTTTCTAAGAGAAAAAAATGCAACATTTTTCAAGATATATAAAAAAAAAATAAATAAAATATTCGTCTAAAGATAGTAAAACAATAAAAAATTAAAAAAAAATTGCTGAAATTTTCCTAAGAGAAAAAATGCAAAATTTTTCCAGATATCAAATATGAACTGCAGTCAATATTCACTGACTTCCTGTCAATATCTCTTGACTTCCAGTCAATATTCATTGATTTCAAGACAATATGCATTATCTTCAAGTAAATTTTTATTGACTGCAAGTCAATATTCATTGACGTTAAGGTAATGTTCATTGACGTCAAGTCAATGCTCATTAACATCAAGTTAATATTCATTAACTTGCAGATAAAGCTTTTGACTTGTAATTTTCAAGGACTTTAAATTTTCATTGACTATTCACTGAGTGCAAGTCAATATTCATTGACTTCAAGTTAATATTCATTGACTTCAAGTTAATATTCATTGGCTTCCAAGTCAATATTTACTGACTTGCCGTCAATATTTACTGACTTCAAGTCAATATTCACTGAGTGCAAGACAATATTCATTGACTTCAAATTAATATTCATTGACTTCAAGTTAATATTCATTGACTTCAAGACAATATTTACTGACTTGCCGTCAATATTTATTGACTTCAAGTTAATATTCATTGACTTCCAAGTCAATATTCATTGACCTCCAAGTCAATATTCATTGACTTCGAGTCAATATTCATTGACTTCGAGTCAATATTCATTGACTTCAAGTCAATATTTACTTACTTGCCGTCAATATTTATTGACTTGCCATCAAAATTTATTGACTTGCAGTCAATATTCAAAGAATTCCAGTCAATATTCATTGTCGGCAAGTCAATACTTATTGACTTCCAGTCAAGTTTTATTGATGACAATTCAATATTCATTGACTTTCAGTCACTATTCAATGACTTCATGTCAATATTCCTCGACTTCCAGTCAATATTCATTGACTTCCAGTCAATATTCATTGAGTGAAAGTTAATATTCATTGAATTCAAGTTAATATTCATTGACTTCAAGTCAATATGTACTGACTTGCCGTCAATATTTACTGACTTCAAGTTAATATTCATTGACTTCAAGACAATATTTACTGACTTGCCGTCAATTGACTTCAAGTTAATATTCATTGACTTCCAAGTCAATATTCATTGACTTCGAGTCAATATTCATTGACTTCAAGTCAATATTTACTTACTTGCCGTCAATATTTATTGACTTGCCATCAAAATATATTTACTTGCAGTCAATATTCATAGATTTCCAGTCAATATTCATTGTCTGCAAGTCAATACTTATTGACTTCCAGTCAAGTTTTATTGATGACAATTCAATATTCATTGACTTTCAGTCACTATTCATTGACTTCATGTCAATATTCCTGGACTTGCAGTCAATATTCATTGACTTCACGTCAATATTCATGGAATTGAAGTCAACGTTCACCGACTCGAAGTCAATATTCATTGACTTTATGTCACTATTCATTGGCTTGTCAATCTTTATTGACATCAGGTCAATACTAATTGTTAGGTTAATATTAATTGACTTCAAGTCCATATTAGTTGACTTCAAGTCATTATTAATTGACTTATAGTCAATATTAATTGACTTATAGTCAATATTCATTGTCTCCAAGTCAATATTCATTGACTTCATGTCAATATTCATCGACATCTAGTCAATATTCATTGATGTACTTCAAGTCAATATTTATTGATTTCATGTCTATTTATTGTCTTCAAGTCAATATCCATTGACTGAAAGTCAATATTCATGGACTTAAAGTCAATATTCATTGACTTCCAGTCAATATTCATTGACTTCAGTCAAAATTCAGTGACTTCAAGTCAATATTCATAGACTTAAATTCAATATATATTGAATTCAAGTCAATATTCATTAACTTAGTGTCAATATTCATTGACTTAGTGTAAATATTCATTTACTTATATTGACTTAAAATCAATATTCATTTACTTCAAGTCAATATTAATCGACTTCAGGTCAATATTAATTGACTTCAAGTCAATATTCAGAGACTTCAATTCAATATTTACTGAATTCAAGTTAGTTTCAATATTCATTGACTTGTAAATATTCATATACTTAAGGTCAATATTTATTGACTTAAAATCAATATCCATTTACTTCAAGTCAATGTTCATTGACTTCAAGTCAATGTTCATTGACTTCAAGTCAATATTTAATGACTTCTAGTCAATATTTAATGAATTCAAGTCAATATTCATTAGTGTTAATATTCATATACTTAAAGTTAGTATTCATTGACTTAAAATCAATATTCATTTACTTCAAGTCTATATTCATTGACTTCAAGTTAATATTCATTACCTCAACTCAACATACAACTCAGTATTCATTGACTTCAGGTCAATATTCATTGATTTCGGGTCAATATTCATTGACTTCCAGTCATATTAATTGACTTCAAGTCAATATTCATTGACTGAATGTCAATATTCATCGTCAATATTCATTGACTTCCAGTCAATATTCATTGACTTCCAGTCAATATTCATTGACTTCCAGTCAATATTCATTGAATTCCAGTCAATATTCATAGACTTCCAGTCAATATTCATAGACTTCCAGTCAATATTCATAGACTTCCAGTCAATATTCATAGACTTCCAGTCAATATTCATAGACTTCCAGTCAATACTTATTGACTTTAAGTCAACATTCATTGACTTCAAGTCAATATTCATTGACTTCAAGTTAATATTCATTTACATCAAGTCAATATTCATTTACATCAAGTCAATATTCATTGACTTCCAGTTAATATTCATTTACATCAAGTCAATATTCATTTACATCAAGTCAATAGGCATTGACTGCAAGTAAATGGTCATTGACTACAAGTCAATAGTCATTGACTGCAAGTCAATAGTCATTGACTACAAGTCAATGTTCATGAATTTCAATACAATATTCATTGACTTGATTTCAATATTCATTGTTTTGCAGTCAATACTCATTGACTCTAAGACAATTTTCATTGAGTCTAAGTCAATTTTCATTGACTCCAAGTCAATTTTCATTCACCTGTAGTCACTTTTCATTGACTGGTAATCAATTCTCTTTGACCTGTAGTCAATTCTCATTGACTCAGTTAATTCTCATTGAATATAATTCGACTCAAGATTGATTGTGATTGAATTCCAATCAATAGTAGTTGAATTCCATTCAATAAAATTGTCAATAGTAATTGACCTCATGTCAATAGTCATTGACCTCTAGTCATTAACCGCATGTCAATGGTATATAACCTTAAGTATTTAACCTTTAGTTATGGTCATTGACCTATAGTTAATGGTTTTTGGCCCTTACTCAATAATGATTACCTCAATGACAGTTGATACCTAAATAATAGTTGTGGATCCTTTGTCTATGACTCTCTCGGCAATGGTCTTTTAATTATCTGCCAAAAGAGTATCGCCTTTTGTGGTATAATTTTGCATTTTTCCTCTTTTAAATCAGCATTTGTCCACATTGTCATATTGTATCCATTTCCAGCTTCATCTGTCCTCATTATGAGCTATTTCCAATTGCATTTTCTTCAAAAAATCTTCTCCTTAAAAAAAGAAAACTTTTGAATGACTTGTGAGGTAATTGTATTTTCATTTGAAAAACCCATTACCAAGTTTTTTCGGCAGGAGGGGTTGCTTTTTTGACAATTGCTGCACTTTTGTGTGTGTTTTCTGCTTGATGCTTAAGTAGGGCGCTTATTTAGCTATTTGTCGGAAATCAATTTAAAACCCACTTCCGTTTAGCTTAAGTTTAACTCACTCAAACACATAGTCCTGCAAACCCATAGAAAACATGGATACTAATGGTACAACTCTTAGATCCTTAGGCAGTCTGTCAGGCATAGTCACTTCACTACTAGTAAAATCCACCGGTACTTCTCCCCGGTTCCTTTCGTGCATTCAATCGTAAACGTAAACTCCTTACATATGCCCTTACCAAGAAGCAACCAGCAGCCAGCAAAGCAAGCCACACACACACACATACGCATCAGAACATACGTATATACCAACGCATTTACAAAGGATTAAATGTAACGGAAGTAATTTAGGAGATTTAACAGAAATTTTCCCCACATTTACCCGGTTATTTTTGTAGCTACCACTTCAGTTATGCTCCTTTGCAATTTTTTTGGTTGGAGTATCCCTCTTTTTTTTCTCTCTCCGTCCTCCCCTTTTATCGTTCTTCACTTCCCCATGGATTACTGGTCTCCGGCTAGGGAAATTCGTTTGGAGGCTTCTGCTTCTCCTTCATTCTAACGTTGCTAACGATTCTTATTTAGCAGCTATTTTTCACCATATTAACATTAGTGCAGATTACATTGATGTTGCTGGGGAAAAAAACGAAGAAAAATTGAAGAAACTCGATTGGAGAGAGAAAAAATTGTGAATTGAAACGAATGGGGAACATTTGTAGAGCTACGATTAGTCGAATGATTCCAAATGGAATTGTATGCCAGGACGAGATGGAGGGAGGGAAAAAGCATGGAATTCCACAAAACTTTAATCTCGTTGCAATCCCTCGTTTTCGAACGGCAGCGATTATTATTCCAAAGGAATTGATGATGTTTAATGTTTTGTGAAATCCTAATAAATGACATACAAAAGCAGATGTTGTGTTACTATGTTTTATAAGGGATTCATGGAGTAAAGAGGGAATACCAAAAAAAAAATGAACATCATCATATAAACTTTATAGAATCGTATTTTTAAACAAAACCCATTCGTTTAAATTGTGGTGATTTAATACGAGTATATTCTACATAGAACAATGGTGCGAATGATTCGACTCAAGATATTTAATATTTATTATACGACATTGGGACATTAACTAATCTATTGGTGCGCATGATTCATTTTTTGAGGTTACCACACTAGCGTGTAATGAATATATATTATTGTAGTCCTGGAAATCTTCAGAAATGACACAAATAATAGTTAAAGAATAAAGAAGGAGTTATGATAGATGTAATACCAAAGATAAGACAAATACATAATATACAATTTCTACTACACCATTTTCAACTGGAATTCAAAAAAAATCAATTCAATTTCGAATTAGATCAATTGAAATTCGAAGATTCCATTTGAAATTCGAAAAAGGTCAATTGAAATTCGAAGATTCCATTTGAGATTTGAAAAAAATCAATTGAAATTGGAAATACATCAATTGAAATTCGAAACACATCAATTGAAATTCGAAAAACATCAATTGAAATTCGAAATACATCAATTGAAATTCGAAATACATCAATGGAAATTCGAAGTTTTCCATTTGAAATTCGTAATACACCAATTGAAATTCGAAAAACATCATTTGATATTCGAAATACATCAATTAAAATTCGAAAATGTAAACAAATCTGTACATTAGATTGGGTAGATTTTTTTTAAACACATTTGCTGACTAAATCTTAACATATAATGTGACGAACAGAAAACATATACACCATTTTCAACTGTAATTCGAAAAAAATCAATTCAATTTCGAATAAGATCAATTGAAATTCGAAGATTACATTTGAAATTCGAAAAAGGTCAATTGAAATTCGAAGATTCCATTTGAAATTCGAAAAAAATCAATTGAAATTCGAAACAAATCAATTGAAATTCGAAACACATCAATTGAATTTCGAAACACATCAATTGAAATTCAAAATACATCAATTGAAATTCGAAACACATCAATGGAAATTCGAAAAACATCAATTGATATTCGAAATACATCAATTGAAATTCAAAATACATTAATTGAAATTCGAAACACATCAATTGAAATTCGAAAAACATCAATTGATATTCGAAATACATGAATTGAAATTCGAAAATGTAAACAAGTCTGCACATTAGATTGGGTAGAATTTATTTAAACACATTTGCTGACTAAATCTTAACATATAATGTGATGATCTTATCTTTTATGAAAATTTATTCAAAATTAGTTGTAACAAAACATATTTAAATATTTTAATATTAAAGGTTTAACACAGACAAATTGTATCACTTAAATGCTACCCCATCTAATATACAGCATTGATTTTGTTTACATTTTTCGAATTTCAATTGATGAATTTCGAATTTCAATTGATGTTTTCCGAATTTCAATTGGTGTATTACGAATTTCAAATGGAAAAATTCGAATTTCAATTGACGTATTCCGAATTTCAATTGCAATTTTACGAATTTCAAATGATGTGATTCGAATTTCAATTGATGTATTTCGAATTTCAATTGATGTTTTTCGAATTTCAATTTATGTTCTTCGAATATCAAGTGATGTTTTTCGAATTTCAGTTGACCTTTTTCGAATTTCAAATGGAACATTCGAATTTCAATTGACCTTTTTCGAATTTCAAATGGAATATTCGAATTTCAAATGATATTTTTCGAATTTCAAATGGAATCTTCGAATTTCAATTGACTTTTTTCGAATTACAATTGAAAATGGTGTAGATGATCTTATCTTTTATGAATATTTATTTAAAATTAGTTGAAACAAAACACATTTAAATATTTTAATAGTAAAGGTTTAACACAGACAAATTGTATCACTTAAATGCGACCCCATCTAATATACAGCATTGATTTTGTTTACATTTTTCGAATTTCAAATGATGAATTTCGAATTTCAATTGATGTTTTCCGAATTTCAATTGGTGTATTACGAATTTCAAATGGAAAAATTCGAATTTCAATTGACGTACTCCGAATATCAATTGCAATTTTACGAAATTCAAATGATGTGTTTCGAATTTCAATTGATGTTTTTCGAATTTCAATTGATGTTCTTCGAATATCAAGTGCTGTGCTTCGAATTCCAATTGGGGTTTTTCGAATTTCAATTGAATTTTTCGAATATCAATTGACCTTTATCGAATTTCAAATGGAATATCCGAATTTCAATTGATATGTTTTCGAATTTCAAATGGAATCTTCGAATTTCAATTGACTTTTTTCGAATTACAATTGAAAATGGTGTAGACGGAAATATTCAAGATAAAATTACTTAGGACAAATCTGTGATATTCTGGAATAACAGCACATCTGAAAAATAAAAAATTTTGAAGAGAGCCAAATTACTTTTTTCACGGAGATCATTTGAATGAATGAATCTTGGAAAAGGTTAACAAGAAGTGGGCCTACCTAGGAGTGCCATATATGTATCGATGGATAATGAATTAGCTGAATACGTTTATGATAAAATCCCGAAATCGAAAATTTTTAACATTGGCTGTTATTCCAGAAAACCAGAGAACTGTACTAAAGACAAAAATACTACGGATACATTTGGAAGGGCGAAAATACTGACTGAATAGAAATGCCAAAGACAAAAAAACTTAAGGGCACAATACGGCAGAGAAAAATTCAACGTCGATACGAGTTGTACTATTTACAAAATAATATATCATTGAATATATGTTTTTACAAAAAATATCCTAAAGGTTTGTTCCCAAGTGTATCACTGAAGTTAGTTTTTTAAAGCAATTGAAAAAATAGTTTTCTACGCAAATATCACTGAAGTGTTTATTCTTATTAAAATATCACTTAAATGATTTTTTCAATAAAAATATTTTAGTGTTTTCCCCATGAAATATCAGTGCAGTGATATTTTTGCTGAAGTTTTCTATCCTATTAATATATCACTGAAGTGATTATGTTTAAGAAAATATTAATATAATAATTTCTCTTCTGTGAAGTGATTTTATCAATGGAAATATTACGCAAATATCACTGAAGTGTTTATTCTTATTAAAATATCACTTAAATGATTTTTTCAATAAAAATATTTTAGTGTTTTCCCCATGAAATATCACTGCAGTGATATTTTTGCTGAAGTTTTCTATCCTATTAATATATCACTGATATGATTATGTTTAAGAAAATATTAATATAATAATTTCTTTTCTGTGAAGTGATTTTATCAATGAAGAAAACGCTAAAAATTTTTCCCTACACAAATAATACCAAAGTGAATTTTTTCTATGAAAACATAGTTGATGTGTTATCACTTAAGTGTTTCAGTTGTAAAAATATCACCTAAATTTTTCCCATAAATAATCACTGAAGGAAAGTTAGGTTTCTATGAAATTATTCTTTCTTTTTATAAAAATAAAACTCAAATGATTTTTTCTATGAAAATATCACTGAAGTGTTTCCCCATGAAATTATCACTAAAGTAATTTATTTTTTTTTCTACGAAAGATATGATTGCATATCGATACCTCCATTCTAAACAATGCTAAGTACAACAAGCAAAAGCGTTAAGTTCGGCCATGCCTCCCTCCACCATGGATAGCGTGTGACCTCACAAAATAACGCAAACCTAAAGAAAATAACACCGAAAACACAAAAAATATATTAGATGAGAACAGTAGGAATCACAACAAGTTAGATGCTATATATGGGAGCTATATCTAAATATGGACCGATATGGCCCATTTGCAATCCCAAACAACCTGCAACTATAAGAAGTATTTGTACCAAATTTGATCAACCTAGCTCTATTATTGCGGACTGTAGCGTGATTACCACAGACGGACGGACGGACGGACAGACGGACAGACGGACATGGCTAAATCGTGTTAGAATTTTACGACGATTAAGAATATATATACTTTATGGGGTCTCCGATCAATATTTAGAGGTGTTACAAACGGAGTGACAAAATGAATATACCCCCCATCCTATGGTGGAGGGTATAAAAAGGTAGTTTTTCAGGAGAGACGATCAAAGCTTAATGCATTTTCTAAATTTCCTTTGCAATGGAAATCGAATTACCTTTACAGTTTTGTGAATAACTTTTAATTTGGTCTGAATATACTTTCGAATATTTAGAAATTAAAAATGTAATTTCACTTAAAACATGCTAAGTCGACTTAGCATGTTTTGGAATGGAGGTATAGATATATTGATTTGTTCTATTAAAAAACCACATCAGTGATAATTTCATAGAAATATATATTGTAGTGATATTTCGTCTTTTCGCCAATGATATTGTCATAAGTATTTTCGTATTATTAATTTCGTATTAAACTTCAGTAAAATTTTCACAACAAAAATATTTCAGTGATATTTTTATAGAAACAACATTTCAGTTATATTTTCGTAGGAAAACACACATAATAAGAGATAATTTGTAGGGAAAACTCTTTTGTGATATTTTTCATAGGGAATAACACATCAGTGATATGTTTAAAAAAAATCACTTCCGTGCTATTTGGTATTTTCGCCTTTGATATTGTCATAAGTACATATATATTTTCGTATTATTTTATAGGAAAAAAAAACTTCAGTGGTATTTTTACAACAAGAACATTTTCATGATATTATTATAGCAAAAACACTTTAGTCTAGTTTCATAAGAAAAAAATGTAAGTTATAATTCCCAGGGAAAAACTCCTGTGTCATTTTCATAGGCAAACACATGACAGTGATATTTGCGTAGGAAATATCATTTCAGTGATATTTCCTCTTTTCGCCCTTAATATTATAATAAGTATTTTTGTAATATGTTTCTCATAGAAAAATTATTATAGTTAGTGATATTTGATATTTATTGTGATATTTTCATATAAAAAACCAGTAAGGAAAGGCAGAAAGTCGGGCGGGGCCGACTATATAATACCCTACACCTCCCTAACAATGCGATAAGGGTCATTGCCATAATAATTTGGAATAATTGGTAAATGGGTAGAATCATATTATCTAATTCTGAAACGATAATCGCTAAATTAAGCAATATTCGTTCCTAAATTGAGAAACATCTTTTTGGAAAATTTTAATGATCGGAAGTAAAATACAACTTCTATATATGGAGCTTTAATATAAATCTGAACCGATCTTCCCTGAATACTTATTCATGTAAAAAGACCTCCTTCTGTCGAATTTCGTACTGATCGGATATAAAATACAGTCTCTACAGCGCTTACATGTCAAATCGGGGGTAACATATATATGGGAGCTATATCTAAATCTGAACCGATTTTCTCCAAATTTGGCAGTATTCCTTCATGTAATAAGAAACCTCTTTCTGCCGAATTTCGCACTGATCGGATATAAAATACAGTTTTTACAGCGCTTACAGGACAAATCGGGGGTAACATATATATTGGAGCTATATCTAAATCTGAACCGATTTCTTCCAAATTTAATAGTGTTCATCCATATAATCAGAAACATCTTTCTGCCGAATTTTATACTGATCGGATATAAAATAAAGTTTTTACAGCGCTTACATATCAAATCGGGGGTAACGTATATATGGGGGCTATATCTAAATCTGAACCGATTTCTTCCAAATTTAATAGTGTTCATCCACATAATAAGAAACCTCTTTCTGCCGAATTTCATACTGATCGGATATAAAACAAAGTTTTTACAGCGCTTACATGTCAAATCGGGGCTAACATATATATGGGGGCTATATCTAAATTTGAACCGATTTTAACCAAATTCAATAGGGATCGTCCTTGGGCCAAAAAAAAGATATGTGTAAAGTTTCGTCGAGATCGGACCATAATTGCGACCTGTACTTTGATTACAAGAATACATGCACAGACAGACAGACGGACAGACAGACAGACGGACAGACGGACATAGCTAAATCAACTCAGAAAGTGCTCCTAAGTCGATCGGTATAATAAACGATGGGTCTGTTTCTTCTCCTTTTGGGTGTTACAAACAAATGCACAAAGTTATAATACCCTGTACCACAGTGTGGTGTAGGGTATAATCATTTCAATGATATTTCCTCTTTTCGCCCGTAATATTATAATAAGTATTTTCATAATATTTTTCTCATAGACAAATTACTATAGTTAGTGATATTTGATATTTATTGCGACATTTTCATAGAAAAAATCATTTCAATGATATTTCCTCTTTTCGCCCTTAATATTTATAATATTTAATATGTAAGTATTTTCGTAATATGTTTCTCATAGAAAAATGACAATAGTTATATTTTTGAAGAAAAAAAAAAATAAGTTATTTGATATTATCATATGGAGAACCCTGTAGTGATATTTTCATAGAAAAAAATCACTTGATTTATTTCAGTTATATTTTTATAGGAAGAAACACTTCAGTGATAATTCCATAGACAATTATCTTTACTTCAGTGATTTTTAAGAAGAAACAATTCAATGATAATTATATGAAAAAAAACAACATTCAATACAATTTTCAATATGCAAAAAAATTTTGGTGATATTTTCACAACAAAAACACCTCAGTGACATTTCCATAGCAAAGAACACATCCTTGATGTTTTCATAGAAAAACTTCACTTCAGTATTATTTTTATAGAGCAAAACTCTCCCCTGATATTTGACTAGGGATAAAAACATCAGCGATATTTTCCTGGAAAAATGTGTTTCAATGATATTTCCTCTTTATTACTTACGTAGAACACCTTGTCCTCTTTAATAAAGTAGTCAGAAAATTTCCTGAACTAAGTCACTTCAGTGATGTATTAATGGGAAAGAACACTTTAGCAATATTTTGATAGAAAAACTCGTATGTGATACTTTCAGAGAAAAGTAATTTATGAGATATTTACGTATTCTGTCTTTGTTATTTAGATATTTTTGCCAGTAATATTTTCCTCTTATTTATTTTCTTAATAGAAATAAATCAATTTAGTCATATTTTTGTAGAACTTAATTACTTCTGTGAGATTTTCATGAATATATATGTGATATTTTCATGGGAAAACACCTTAGTGATATTTTTATGGGCAAAAACGTCAGTGATATTTTCACAACAAAAACACTTCAAAATAATTTCCGAATTAATGATATTTTCATAGGAAAAGAACACCAGTACCATTTTCATTGGGAAAAACACTTCAGTGGTATTTTCATAGAGGGAATAATTTCAGTGATAGTTTGTATAAGGAAACACTTCAGTGATATTTTAGTATGTACGCCTGTAATGCTGAAGTGAAGTTTTTCTACGAAAACATCACTGATGTTTTCTTTTATATGAAAACCACACTGATGTGTTCTTTTCTGAAGTGTTTTTGTTGTGAAAATATCACTGAAATTTTGTCAATGAAAATAAAATCAGGGAAATGAATTATGTTTTGATGATCGTATGAAATTATCACTGAAGTATTTCTTCTTATAAAAATATCACTGACGTGCTTTCCCTATGAAAATATAATCGAGTTGATTTTCCTATGAAAATATCACTGAAGTCATTTATTTTTTTCTACGAAAATATCACAAGTTTTTTTCTATGAAGATAATAATACGAAAACACTATGACAATACAGAATGTTCGACGAAAATATCGCTTTAGTGATTAGTTGTATTCTTCATAAAAAAAATTAATGAAATTAAGTATTTTTACTAAAGTATCACAGAAGAAATATTTTCTATGATATTAATTTTTTTATGCTTAAGAAAATATTAATATAATAATTCCTTTTCTGTGTAGTGATTTTATCAATGAAGAAAATGCTGAAAATGTTTCCCTACAGAAATCTTACCAAAGTGAATTTTTTCTATGAAAACATAGTTGATGTGTTATCACTAAGTGTTTTAGTTGTAAAAATATCACCTAAATTTTTTTCCATAAATAATCACTAAAGTAAAGTTAGTTTTCTATGGAATTATCATTGAAGTGTTTCTTCTTATAAAAATATAACTCAAATTATTTTTTCTATGAAAATATCACTGAAGTGTTTCCCCGTGAAATTATCACTGAAGTAATTTATTTTTTTTTTCTACGAAAAATATGATTGCATATATTGATTTGTTCTATTGAAACCCCACATCAGTGATAATTTCCCAAAAATATATATTTTAGTGATATTTCGTCTTCTCGCCATTGATATTGTCATAAGTATTTTCGTATTATTTTATAGGAAAAACTTCAGTAATATTTTCACAACAAAAATATTTCAGTGATATTTTTATAGAAACAAAATTTCAGTTATATATTCGTAGGAAAACACACATAAAAAGAGATATTTTGCAGGGAAAAACTCTTCTGTGATATTTTTCATAGGGAAAAACACATCAGTGATAAGTTTAAAAAAAATCACTTCCGTGCTATTTGGTCTTTTCGTCTTTGATATTGTCATAAGTATATATTTTCGTATTATTTTATAGGAAAAAACTTCAGTGGTATTTTTACAACAAAACATTTTACAACAAAAACATAATATTATAATAAGTATTTTCGTAATATGTTTCTCATAGAAAAATGACAATAGTTATATTTTTGAAGAAAGAAAAAAATAAGTTATTTGATATTATCATATGGAGCACACTGTAGTGATATTTTCATAGAAAAAAGCACTTGATTTATTTCAGTTATATTTTTATAGGAAGAAACACTTCAGTGATAATTCCATATACAATTATCTTCACTTCAGTGATTTTTAAGAAGAAACAATTCAGTGATAATTATATGAAAATAAACATAATTCAATACAATTTTCATTATGCAAAAAAATGTCGGTGATATTTTCACAACAAAAACACCTCGGTGACATTTTCATAGCAAAGAACACATCCTTGATGTTTTCATAGAAAAACTTCACTTCAGTAATATTTTTATAGAGAAAAACTCTCCCCTGATATTTGACTAGGGATAAAAACATCAGCGATATTTTCCTGGAAAAATGCGTTTCAATGATATTTCCTTTTTATTACTTACGTAGAACGACTTGTCGTCTTTAATAAAGTAGTCAGAAAATTTCCTGAACTAAGTCACTTCAGTGATGTATTAATGGGAAAGAACACTTTAGCAATATTTTGATAGAAAAACTCGTAAGTGATACTTTCAGAGAAAAGTAATTTATGTGATATTTACATATTTTGTCTTTATTATTTAGATATTTTTGCCAGTAATATTTTCCTCTTATTTATTTTCTTAATAGAAATAAATCAATATAGTCATATTTTTGTAGAACTTAATTACTTCTGTGATATTTTCATGAATATATATGTGATATTTTCATGGGAAAACACTTTAGTGATATATTTATGGGCAAAAACGTCAGTGATATTTTCACAACAAAAACATATCAAAATATTTTCCGAATTAATGATATTTTCATAGGAAAAAAACACCAGTACCATTTTCATTGGGAAAAACACTTAAGTGGTATTTTCATAGAGGGAATAATTTCAGTTATATTTTGTATAAGGAAACCTGCAGTGATATTTTATTATGTACGCCTGTAATACTGAAGTGAATTTTTTCCATGAAAACATCGCTGATGTGTTCGTTTATATGAAAACCACACTGATGTGTTCTTTTCTGAAGTGTTTTTGTTGTGAAAATATCACTGAAATTTTGTCAATGAAAATAAAATCACTGAAATGACTTATATTTTGATAATCGTATGAAATTATCACTGAAGTATTTCTTCTTATAAAAATATCACTGACGTGCTTTCCCTATGAAAATATAATCGAGTTGATTTTCCTATGAAAATATCACTGAAGTCATTTATTTTTTTCTACGAAAATATCACTAGTTTTTTTCTATGGAGATAATAATACGAAAACACTATGACAATACAGAATGTTCGACAAAAATATCGCTTAAGTGATGAGTTTTATTCTTCATAAAAAAAAAATTTATGAAATTAAGTATTTTTACTAAAGTATCACAGAAGAAATATTTTCTATGATATTAATTTTTTTATGCTTAAGAAAATATTAATATAATAATTCCTGTGAAGTCCTCAGTGAAGTGATTTTATCAATGAAGAAAACGCTGAAAATTTTTCCCTACAGAAATATTACCAAAGTGAATTTTTTCTATGAAAACGTAGTTGATGTGTTATCACTTAAGTGTTTTAGTTGTAAAAATATCACCAAAATTTTTCCCATAAATAATCACTAAAGTAAAGTTACTTTTCTATGGAATTATCACTGAAGTGTTTCTTCTTATAAAAATATAACTCAAATTATTTTTTCTATGAAAATATCACTGAAGTGTTTCCCTATGTAATTATCACTGAAGTAATTCATTTTTTTCACTGAAATGACTTATGTTTTTATATGAAATTATCACTGAAGTATTTCTTCTTATAAAAATATCACTGAAGTTATTTTCCATAAATATATCACTGACGTGCTTTCCCTATAAAAATATAACCGAGTTGATTTTCCCATGAAAATATCACTGAAGTCATTTATTTTTTGCTACGAAAATATCACTAATTTTTTTCTATGGAGATAATAATACGAAAACACTATGACAATACAGAATGTTCCACGAAAATATCGCTTCAGTGATAAGTTTTATTCTACATAAAAAAAAGTTTTATGAAATTAAGAATTTTAACTAAAGTATCACAGAGGAAATATTTTCTATGATATTATTTTTAATAATGAAAATATATCACGGAATTGTTTCTTTTTAGACAAATATGATTTTTTCTATGAAAATATTACTAATATTTTATTCTCTATGGAAATATCACTGAATTGTTTTTTCTATGAAAGTGTCACTGACGTGTTTTTTTTATGAAAATATCATTAAAGTTATTAGTTCTACGAACAAAATAATAAGAAAATACTCAAGACGACAATTAAGGGCAACAAGACAAAATATCAGCAGTTAGTATAGCTTCACTTAAATGGAGGACTGTTTACTCGTATATAATTTGTTACGGGCCAAAAGTGTAACACAACTAACACAACAAGACAAAATATAAGCAGTTAGTATAACCTCTCTTTAATTTTAAATTAAATTAAATTTGTTACGGGCCAAAAGTGTAACATAACTAGTACCCTAAGTATGTTTGGCGGAAATCCGTTGAAGGACATTTTAAGTCATGTCCGTCCGTTTGTCTGTCTGGCTGTTGCGCACGACTCCAGAATAAAGTCACTGATTACTGATTTATGATAAACATGAATTAGTGTGATATAAATTAAAATAAATCATACGTCGCCATATTTATGTATTGTAACTATTTGATATATTCCCAGGATTTATTAACTAAAAAGAATTCTATGTATAAATTTTCCCATGTACATATAATTTGTTATACGGAAATCTTTCCAATTGAAGTTTTTTCTCCAGAAATATTTACTAATGGAAATCTCTTAATTTCCACATTAACTTTTGCCTTAGAATATTACACATTGCCATATACTCGTATCAATTTACATTATACTAAGCAATCATTTACATTTCTAGAGGTCGTCACTGTCCATTATATGTATACTTAATGTGCTCTTGTGTTTCATTATTATTGCATGAAGTCCTTGTCTTGTCTTGCCTTGTACATACTTTCACAAAAGTCCCATACTATCAAAAAAAAAAAAAAAAACACAAAGGATGCAAAAAAGGCGGACCATGCTTTGTCACATATCATAAATTTTTGGACAATTATTCTCTCGCTTCTCCTGGGTCTCTGTTCGTTTGTTTTCACTTGGTTGGGGCGGTGGCTTTAACAATTTCAGCTCATGTTTGGGATGACATTTATTTTTTTATTTTAATTTAAATTTGTTTCTCTTTCTCCTCTTATTTTCATTGAGCTGGAAAGTCATTTTATTTTATTGAAAAAAAAAAGGTTTTCTAATTAAAAAGCCTTTAAAAATTCAATAAACAGTAATGCGACACAGTTATTTGTCCGAAAAGAAATTGGAAAATGCGAATGTTTAATTTGATGTCATAGGTAATCAATATTCGTCATACGCCATAAGGTCATCATGCTAAGCCTTCAAGGCGCGTATGGTGAATATTTTTTGTATACCCTCCACCATAGGATGGGGGTGTATTCATTTTGTCACTCCGTTTGTAACATATTAAATTATTGATATTCTCATCCAAACAAAGAAAAAAAAATTGCCGAATTACAAACTCTTATGGTGACTTGGATTCTGCAAAAAATGTTTGCCCCGTCGACGTGAAATTCTGAAAAATATTTGCACTTTTTAGGTGGAACTGATGAAGTCCCCCGAATTAAACTTAGCTTCTACATCAAAATTCCATAATGTTGCATAGAAGTCCAGTTATCGGGAAAAGGGCAACGAAAATGTTGCACTTTTTTGCAGAAAAGAAATCACCATTAGACAGTAATTTCCATGACATAATAGATAACTATTAAGGCAAGGATGTGGAGTATGCTTAACTTTAATTCAAGTTCTAATAAAAATTTGTTATTGGACGAACCTAAAGATGTGTATTTATTTCATGTGAAAATCAAACATAAGCCAACTATTTAAATTTCCAATGTAATGTAAATACTTAATTCTGTATTATAAAAAGATGCCAACTAATAAAATTTATAAATTTTAGAAATATTAATCAAACACCACAAATTTTAATATTTTTCATGTACCTTAAAATATGTTTCAATATTTTTTTCCTAATTTCATTATAAGTAATTTTCAGACAAATTTTTCTTTGCGAAATGAAGTACCACAGAAAAAACGTTATAGATGTTTTAGTACAATGAATATCTTTAACAAAAAATAGTTGTAGCCCTTCTAAAAAAAAGTTATTCTGCACTTTACTGTAAAAATATCGAAAGATTGATAGACATTTTATAACCATTTAATATAATTAGATATCCATAAAGTGTACCACAATAAAATTAATATAAGTCATACGCTCTAATGTCCTAAATTAGTTTATTCGAAGTTTACAGGAGTGCTTAGGATTTCTGCTTCTATTAATAATTTTCGGTCTGATTTGCTATATTTAGAAACAAGTTTTAGCTCTTAGAAAATATTATTGGGCACCAACTTGGAAAAACATCTTTCTGTTGATATACATTTTATTACTATCTAATAGAATTAAAAATTCTAAAAGTATACCACAAACAGTAGTTTAAGTCATACGCCCTAAAGTCCTAACTTACTTTGTTAGAAATACGATATGCAATATTGGTGAGTATTTGTACTTCTTTGGTTATTACTAATAATTTTCAGTGTAATTTGCTATCTTGTTTATGTGTTGTATACTTTTTTTCTTCGGGGAAATAACGTAGCTAATGTCGTACCAAAAAAATCAATAGATATATTTAAAAACAATGTTTATCGTTAGAAAAATAGTTTTAGCTCATACAAAACATTATTCTGCACCTCTTTGGAAAAATTCCTTTCTATCGATATCAATTTTATTACTATCTAGTAGAATAAGAATATCTAGAAGTGTACCACAAAAAATTAATATAAGTCATACGCACTAAAGTCCTACCTATTTTATTCGATATTCACTGTTCGGGTGGATAATTATACATCTATATTTATTACAAATTATTTTTAAACTTATGTTTTCACTCTGGAAAGACTGGAAGATTAATTATTTTAGCCATGAATCCAAATGATAATTAATTTTCTGACTATTCTAGTATTTAAGTTGATTCTGCACATCTGCGAAAATGTATCTTTTGAATCTAAACTTCGACTGATTTGATTTCATTATCATTTAAGATTAATATAAACCCTAAAAGTGTACCACATAAATATTATAAATTATATGTATACCTAAAATACCATATTACTTTGTTAGTTATTTACTGTTATTGTTGCAATTTCAACTTTTATGATTATTACATATTACTATCAGACTGATTTGTTAGGGCTTGCAAATTACACTAAGCAACAATTATAATTATGATCAAAATACTGAATGTACTTTCCATGAAAGCTGGAATTAAAAAAAAAAATTACCAAAAAAAATTTTTTTATATTTTTTTCTTGTTTGTGACACCTAATTGCACCAGAAACTGTTATCCACAACCTTTGGACAACAATTTTGTTGCATAGTGTAATTTGCTATCTTGTTTATGTGTTGTATACTTTTTTTCTTCGGGGAAATAACGTAGCTAATGTCGTACCAAAAAAAATCAATAGATATATTTAAAAACAATGTTTATCATTAGAAAAATAGTTTTAGCTCATACAAAACATTATTCTGCACCTCTTTGGGAAAATTCCTTTCTGCCGATATCAATTTTATTACTATCTTGTAGAATAAGAATATCCAGAAGTGTACCACAAAAAATTAATATAAGTCATACGCACTAAAGTCCTACTTTATTTTATTCGATATTCACTGTTCGGGTTGATAAATATACATCTATATTTATTAAAAATTATTTTTAAACTGATGTTTTCACTTTTGAAAGAATGGAAGATTAATTATTTTAGCCATGAATATATATCCAAATGATAATTGATTTTCAGACTATTTCTAGTATTTATAAAGTTGATTCTGCACATCTGTGAAAATGTATCTTTTGAATCTAAACTTCGACTGATTTGATTTTATTATCATTTAAGATTAATATAAACCCTAAAAGTGTACCACATAAAATATTATCAATTATAGACCTAAAATACCATATTACTTTGTTAGTTATATACTGTTATTGTTGCAATTTCAACTTTTATGCTTATTACATATTACTATCAGACTGTTTTGTTAGGGCTTGCCAATTATTTTCAGACCAAAAAGTATCCAAATAATTATTAACTTTCAGACTTGTTTTCTAGAGAGGTTTCGGCACAACCTTAGGATCATAATTATCAGTAGATGTAGCTTTTATTTTCACCTACGGGAATTATGAAACCTAAAAGTGTACCACAAGCTATTTATATTAGTCATACGCTTTGTGGTCCCAAATTGATTCATTAGAAAATAAATAAATACCTTACTTTTTTTAGATATTCAGTGTACTGTACGGTCGGTAATTTCCTTGCCTTAATAGAGAAGTAAATGTATTGGACCTTATGACGTGTATTAATTCTTTGTGAAAGTCAACGGTACGCCACATATTTAAATTTCTAATGGTGCCTTATTTTATTGTAAAAACAGTTGCCACCTATTTCGCCCCAAACTTTATCACTTATAATATACTTTAAAATATGTACAAATTTACATTATTGGTTAATATTTGTTAATCTAATTTTATTTTTATTAAAAATAATTTCCAGGGAAATAAAGTACCACAGAGATATGCATAGATATTTCAAAAACAATCTACACCATTACATGCATATATTCAGCTCTACTTCGTATGCAAAATTATTCTGCACCTCTTTGGCAAAATATCTTTATGTTGATATACATTTTATTACCATCAAATAAAATTAGATATCCTAAAAGTGTACCACAAAAAATTTATATAAGTCATACGCACTAATGCCCTACTTTGTTTTATTCGATATTCTCTGTACGTGTTCATATTTTCACTTCTATTTTTGTTATTCATTATTTTTACACTGAATTTCTCAATTTTTAAAGCCTGGATGACCATTTATCATGCTCATGAAAATTTATCCAAATGATAATTGATTTTTATATCATTTCTAGTATTTATAAAGTTGATTCTGCCCATCTTTGGAATCACAACTTTCAATTGTTTCAAATTTTATTATCGTTTAAGGTGAATAGAAACCGCAAAAGTGTACCACCAAAAAATAATATTACTTATACGCCTAGAATCCCATAGTGCATTTTTAGATATTCTCAGTATTTGGTTGGAATTTCTACTTTTATGTTCAATATACTTTATTATTAGACTAATTTTCTTCTTTTTTAGGGTTGGAAAATAATATTTTATCCAGGAAAATATATTCGAATTAAAAATTCAGTCTTACGATTCTTCAATGGTAGAATTTTTAAAAATCGTATAGTAAATCACAAACAAATCAAGTGTCTGACTTTCTATTCCATACAATGTCTAGCCTCTGATTGTCTCTGCTTTGCACATCTATTATCTGTCTATCTTGGTTTGATAGACAAAGCAGAACAATATCCTTTGATCAAGGCTACAGATATTCTTAACAAATCAACTTTGTCTTGAAATAATCAATTCACTTCGCTTTTGTTTGTCGGTATAAAGAGAAAAACGCTTTTAAAACTATAATCTATGATTGCACTTACGAGTACGTACTCGTATTTCCCCTCCTAGAATATACATATGTATGTATACATAGACTTTGTGAAATAAATTTCTTTACTTATCTTTCTATGTATATTTCTTTATTTATGCACATACAAGTAATAGTTTCTTAAGAGAAACCACTTTATGCACTGGAAAAATCGAAATATAAAACGCACCGAAAAATAATCAAAGGCTGTCTGTTATATGTGAAGTATTTAAAAATAAAACGTCTTCTCTTTATCAAGATTTTTCGTTCACATGGTAAACATTTCAAAGAGAAGAAGGCTGGCAGCTAAAGATGTGAGTTTCCATAGATAAATGCGGATACGGATATGAAAGTGGCAGTACTCTGTATACAAATCTTCAAGTTTATGGCAATGACAAGGAATGGAAAATGAAGAAGCAAACGCTGTTGAGTAGTAATAGACAGATGTTACAATCAAATAGAAAAGATGGTGGAATAGAATTGTTTGCATGTGTCGGAGAATTGCAAGGAAATTTGAGGGGGACGGGTATATTTGAAATAAATCCAAATCACTTAACGAAGACATCAAAAAGTAGTTGAATATTTGAAACAGAAGAGTTAATTAAATATTACAATTTCTTTTGGTTTTACGATAAAGTAATGTGACGTATACTTCATTTTGAATTCCATTTTTCAATATTACATGTGGCATATGAATGATTTTAATTTCAAATTTAAATACAGAAATTGATGGCCACATAGTATATATGTATATATATCCCCATACATACCGCCTATTAGATTTCGTATTGATATTTTATAGTTATAATGATGTGCACCATTACAAAAAGTAGTCCTAGCTCTTATAGAAGATTTCTCTGCACCTCTCTGGAAAAATATCTTTCCATTGGTATAAACTTTATGACCATCTAATATAATTAGAAACCCTTAAAGTGTACCACAAAAAAATTAATATTAGTTATACGCTCTAAAGTCCTAAACTACTTAATTAGGAATTCGCAGTATGGGTTCACATATCTGATTACTCGTTTACTGTAAACAGTTTTAGTTATAAAAACTATTCTGCACATTTTTGGAAAAATATCTTTCTATAGATATAAACATTATTATTGTCTAATAGAATTAGATTCCCTAAAAATACCACAAAAAATGTATATTAGTCATTCGCTCTGAAGTCCTAAATTAGTTTATCAGAAATTCAAAGTACTGATTGACATTTCTACTTTCATATTTATATTCACTTTATTATCGTCTAATAGAATAAGAAATTCTAAAAGTGTACCACATGATAGTCATAACGGGTTTTCCCATAGGGATGATATGATTTTGAAGTGACGTTTCGGCCATTTGTAATATGACATGATCAGTCATTTGTTTTTCATTGTATTCAGTAGTGTTTACAATTCATCATGGAGAGATATACGCAAGAACAACGTTTACAGATTATTCAGTTTTATTATCAAAATAATCGTACTCCAATTGCAACTTTTCGTGCGCTATATCCAAAACAAAACACTTTTCAGTCGACCTACGACCTTGACACCCATGAGCAATATTTTAGCTCTCGTTAAGAGCTATATTTTTGCCATTGACCGATTCCCGATCCGACGTACCGTTAAGGAGCTAGTGCAAAAATAAACTTTCCGTTCACATTTGAAAGTGATGCTAAGTCCTTTTTTAAATCCAAAAAAATACACTTTCCAGTCGACCTACGATCTTGACACCCATGAGCAATATTTTAGACCTCGTTAAGAGATATATTTTTGCCATTGACCGATTGTGGCTACGTGTCACATAGCAATTGAAACAATTGAATTGTTGCGAGAAAAGTTTGGAGATTAGATTATTTCAAGAATTTGTGATTTAACACCATCAGACTATTTCTTGTGGGGTTATTTGAAGTCATTGGTCTTTCGAAATAAACCAGACCCTCTTCAAGCTTTACAAGTCCATATTGAGCGTGCCATTCATGACATACGACTTGATTTAGTGGAAAAGTGCAGAAGAAGTCGTGGAGGCCATTTGAATGACGGTTTATTTAGAATTTAATTGTATCGATTGTACTTCACATTAAATAAAAAGCTTTTGAATTTCCTTAACAATAAGTGCGTTTTTTTTTTAAAGAAATCTTATCTTATTGGAAAACCCTATACAAGATCAGTCAGACGCTCTGAAGTCCAAAATTACTTAATTAAAAATTCAGTGTTGGTTCATATTTCTACTTCTACATTTATTATAGACCATTGTAAAATCTGATTTTTTTTAAGCAAGGAAGATTGTTTTTCTTAGCAATTTTACCCAGAAACATATAATAGTTTTTAGACTAGTTCTGGTATATGTAAATATGAGTCAGCACCTCTTTGGATAAATATCTTCCTATTGATGTATACTTTAAGAACATCTAATAGAATTAGAAAATGTAAAAGTGTACCACAAGAAATTAATATTAGTCATACGCTCTGAAGTCCTTAATTAGTTTATTAGAAATTTACAGTGCTGATTTACATTTCGATTTTCACGTTTATTATAATGTATTTTCAGTCGGATTTTCTCTCATTTTAAGTGGTTGAAAACTATTCTCTGGCCAAAAATGTATGCAAATAATTATTCCTGTTCAGGTTTCTTTTAATATTCATTTATATGTATTTTATGCTCGTGTAGATTCATACTCGTATCATAAATTCAGAACAATTTAGCAGAAAAAATATTTAAACATCAATTTACATCGAACACATATCGAATCAAATTAATGCCACCAATAATGTCAGCATATGTGAAATGATTAAACCACCAACTCGCAAATTGCCAGCGAACAGGAAGGCGAAAAGAAAGTAAGTAACTGTCCAATAACTGATGACATGGAAGAAAAGATGAGCTTATTCGTTTTCAACATCCTTTTCCAAACGAATTGAATGACAGTTTGTTTAAGGCCACATGGATATCATACAATATGATTGGAAACCAAAAGCTTTAAATATGCATTTATAACCCTTTGACGGCCACTGCGACATATATGTCCCATGCGACTTGTTATGCATTTTTTAAATGTCTCAAATTGCTTCCACTAAAATTATTCGACCATTTCTTTAATTTTTCGAGCAGTAGCTCAGAGAAGTAAAAGAATTTGGTATTTTTGACAATCGTTATTATTATTGAATTCCCTCTAAACAAGAAAATAATACAAATTCTTTCTATTATTCTTATTTCGTATATATTTTTAAACTTTAGAAAAATAGTTCTTATATTAGTATTGATATAAAATTTCTTTTGTATAAACTTTAAGACCATCTAAGAGCATTAGAAATCCCTAAAGTGAACAACAAGAAATTAGTATCAGTTATACGCTCAGAAGCCTGAAATTAGTCTATTTGAAATTACCAGCACTTGTTCACATATCCCTGTTGATTACTTATAAATAATATTCAGTCTGATTTTCTCACATTTTTAGACATTGACAACTATCTTTAGGCCAGAAATTTATGCAAATAACAACTCATGTTCAGATCTCTTATACATATATACCTTAGAAACCTCAATATTTTTTTTTTTCGAAAAGTATTTAAAAATTATTGAATTTTATTGGAGAATATAACGAATAAAAGTAATTGCCACCAATAATCCATGTGTGGAATGATTAAACCACCAACTCGCAAATTGCCAGCAAACAGGAATGTGAAAAAGAAGTAAATAACTGTCCAAAAATTGATGACATGGAAGAAAAGATGGGTTTATTCTTCTTCATCGTCCCGTTGCAAATTAATTGAAGGACAGTTTGTTTAAAGCCACGAGGATATGCACCCAGATAAATGAAAACCAAAAGCTTTAAATATCATTTAAATTAAAACTATAAATAAAAGTTATTATAAAGTATAACAAATTGTGTCCGAATTGATATTAAATGAATTCATTCTAAACAAGAATATGAAACAATTTATTTCACTTAACATTTTGAAGAAATTACATTAATCGTTTGAAATCTTATTCATGTGACTACAATGATTCTTAATGCAATATACATATTTAAAAAGTTATTCTGCACCACTTTGGAAACATATTTTTCTATTGATATAAACATTAGGACCCTCTAATAGAACTACATATCCTAAAAGGGTACCACAAAAAATTGTTATTAGTCATACGCACTGAAGTCCCAAATTAGTTTATGGGAAATTCACAGTACAGATTCACATTTCCATTTCCACTTCCATGGTCTGATTTGGTCTCCTTTTAAGACGATGAAAACCATTTTCTGACCGGAAATGTATGCCAATAAATATTCATACTCGTATTTCTTATAGATATTTTAAACTTTAGAAAAATAGTTCTAGATCATACAGACACATCTCCTGCACCTATTTGGAACAATTTTTTTCTATTGATATAAACTTTAAGAGCATATAATAGAACTAGAAACCCTAAAAGTGTACGACAAAAAATTAACATTAGTCATACGCACTAAAGTCCCAAACTAGGTCATTAGAAATTCACAGTATAGATTCACATTTCTAAGTCCATGTTTATAAATTATTATTATACCCTCCACCATAGGATGGGGGGTATATTCATTTTGTCACTCCGTTTGTAACACCTCTAAATATTGATCTGAGATCCCATAAAGTATATGTATTCTTAATCGTCGTAAAATTCTAAGACGATTTAGCCATGTCCGTCCGTCTGTGGTAATCACGCTACAGTCCGCAATAATAGAGCTAGGTTGATCAAATTTGGTACGAATACTTCTTATAGTTGCAGGTTGTTTGGGATTGCAAATGGGCCATATCGGTCCATATTTAGATATAGCTCCCATATATAGCATCTAACTTGTTGCGATTCCTACTGTTCTCATCTACTATATTTGTTATGTTTTCGGTGTTATTTTCTTTAGGTTTGAGTTATTTTGTGAGGTCACATGCTATCCATGGTGGAGGGTATATAAGATTCGGCATGGCCGAACTTAACGCTTTTACTTGTTTTTAGTCTGATTTTTCTCTCATTTAAAGAATTTTAAAAATGTTTTCTGGGCAGAAATCTATGCATTAAGTAGTCGTGTTTCGTATAGATATTTTAAAAAATAGTTCTTACAGATCTTACAGAAACGCATTCTGCACCTCTTTGGAAAAATATCCTCTATTGATATAAGGTTTTGGACCATCAAAGAGTATTAGAAATCCCAAAAGTGTACCACAAGAAATTGATATTAGTCCTAAGCTCTGAAGTCCTAAAATAGTTTATTAGAAATTCGCAGTGGTTCACATTTCTGCCTCTATGTTTATAATTTTCAGTCAGATTCTCTTTTTAGCCATGACGATAGTTTTTCTTAGCCATTGAAATTTAAAAAATAATATTTATTTTTTAAACCAGTTCTTGTACCTATTAATAAGATTCTGCATATCTTTGGAAAAATAGCTTTCTATTGATATACATTTTATATCCTCTTAAGGGCAATATGAATCCCGAAAGTGTACCACAAGAAATGAATATCAGTCCTAAACCAATTATGTAGAAACTCACAGTACTGATTCACATTTCTACTTCCATGTTAATTATATATTATTTTCACTCTGATTTTCACACAGTTTTAGACTTTGAAATCTATTTTCTGACCAGAAATTTGTGCAAATAACAATTCATGTTCAGGTTTCTTATATATTCCCTGGATGAATCAATAATTTTTTCCCCAATATTTTTAAAAAATCGTTCAATTTTAGTTATGAAAATAACGAATTAAAACAAATCCAATTGTGAAATGATAAAACCACAGCCTATTAACGAAGTGGACTGAATGTCCAAACATTGACGACATGTAGATGGTTTGGTCCATTTTCATTATTTATGAAGACTAATAAATAATAAAAATGCTCTTCCTTCGAAAAAGGAAAATAAAACAATTTCTTTCATTTAAGATTTTGAAGAAATTACATTAATCGTTTGAAATCTTATTCCTGATGACAATGCACATCTGTATGAAAGTAGTCCAATCTCTTATAGAAAGTTATTCTGCACCTCTTTGGGAAAATATCTTTCTTTTGATATAAACTTTAGTACCATCTAATTAAATTATAAATCCTAAAAGTGTACCACAAAAAATTAATATCAGTCATACGCTCTGAAGTCCCAAATTAGTTTATTAGAAATTCACAGTACAGTTTCACATTTCTACTTTTATGTTTACTCGTATTACAATTTTTTCAGACTTATTTTCTCTCAATTTAAGACATTGAAAACTATTTTCTAGCCAGATATTTGTATGTTTATTTTTTTTAATAAATACATTGTTCGATTGAGAATTTTCCTGAAAAATTATTTAAACATTTTATTGAAGAATTTAATGAATAATAATAAATGCCACCAATAATCCATGTGTGAAATGATTAAACCACCAACTCGCAAATTGCCAGCGAACAGGAATGTGAAAAGGAAGTAAATAACTGTCGAATAGTTGATCACGCGGAAGAACAGATGGGGTTGTTCTTCTTCACCATCCTCTTCCAAACGAATTGAATGACAGTTTGAGTAAGGCCACAGGGATATCATACAATATAATGGTAAAGCAAAAGCTAAATATGCATTTAAATTACATTTATAATGAAAAGTGACGAAAAGTGAAATTAAACGAATTCCCTCTAAACAAGAAATAAAACAATTTACTTCATTCCAGATTCTGAAGAATCGTTTGAAATCTTATTCCTGTGTCTCTAACGATTCTTAGTACAAGGTACATCTTTAGAAAAATAGCCATGTCTTATAGAAATGCATTATGCACCTCGTTGGGAAAATATCTTTCTATTGACATAAACTTGAGGCTCATCTAATAGAATTAGATATCCTAAACGTGTACCACAAAAAAACTTATATCAGTCATAAGCTCTGAAGTCCCAAAGTAGTTTATTAGAAATCCACAGTACTTGTTAAAATTTCTTCTTCTCTGTTTATTATAAATTATTTCTAGCCTGATTTTCTCTCATTTTAAGATGTTAAAAACTATTTTGGCCAGAAATGTACTAATTTTTCGTATAGATATAGTAAACTTTTGAAAAATAGTCCATCTCTTATAAAATGTTATTCTGCACCTCTTCAGGAAAATATATTTCTGATAATGTTAAATTTAGGATCATCTAAGACAATTAGAAAGCATAAAAGTGTACCACAAGAAATTTATATTCGTCATACGCTCAGAAGTCCCAAATTTATTTTGTTAGATATTCACAGTTGTACTTCCTTGCTTATTATAAATTATTTTCAATCTGATTTTCTACAATTTCCAGACATTGAAAACTCTTTTCTGGCCTGAAAAAGTAAAGTATTTTATATTAATTAATTTTTTGATATCCATTATATATCCTTTTTCCGAAAAAAAGATAAAAAATAATCCAATTAATCAAGTGCGCCTAGGAAAATGTATATTTAAATATTATGTATTTTTGAAATATTTTCAATTTTAAATAAGTTCAGTTGTATAACCTTAAATGTAAACCTCTCCTTTGTTTCGCAAAATAATGGTTGTATTATGATATCTCCACCCCCTTTGCATTTTGTCACAAAGTATTTGTCTATCCGTTTCCTTAATAACCCTTTCCGTTTCCTTTGTGACTATACATTGCAAACTTAACCAAGCGGAGGGAGACAGAATAAGAGAGAGACAAGGGGCGGGCAACACGAATAATTATGCTGGCGCTGAACTTGAATAATACTTTACATAACGTTGCCTTTTGTTAATTGCATTATCTTCGGAAGTAAAGGTGTCCGTGTGGTTTGAGTCGTAAGATTTTATCATGAAAATCTATGGGCATGCGGTCGGTGTCATTATTGTTGTAGAGATGTTCATTGCAAAGATTATGAATGTGGTTGTGTAGAATGAGGGCGGGAAGGGAAATAGAGAGAGAGAGAGCTGAGAGAAGGAAAAGTACATACAAGGCGATTAGGTTCTGTTACATATTACTTGCTTTGCTATTACTGCAACACATGTCTGTTGTGGTCAGGCCAAATGAGAACTCCTAAGTTTTACCAAAGATGTTGCGGTTATTTGAGGGTTTATGAACATTTGATTTTATCTTTTCGAATAATAATGATTCAACCCAACCACCCATTATACTCTGGTATAGACTTTATCCTCTTTCTCTTTGGATAAATGAACACACGCATACTATATCAACGAGTCTTTGAGCGCATTGACAAGTGTCTGGTGTGTGTATCCTTTCTCTAAGGAAGTTGAAAATTTTATTTATTGTTTAATGTAATAAAATCCTTACATAAATTTAAAATTAAGTGCACCGGGAAAAAATATTTGGAATTGATTTTTATCATAATTAATGGTGCCTATGTGTAATTCTGAGCAGATTTTCTCGCCACTTAGTAAGTTATTTGACTTTCTCATTTCTTTTACATTAAGATATGCACAGAAATTCTCTCATTTCTCTTCCAAATTATAAGATCTGCACAGAAATTGATCTTCTAAACCGCTAAGGTAAAAACAACAATAATATGCTAAAACCAGTACGGAAAGGCTAAAGTCGAGCGGTGCCGACTATATAATACCCTACACCACTCTCGTAATATTGAATAACTCTGATAAATAAATTTTGTAATTCATGTATAAATTGTTTACATAAATTTACTTTTAGGGCATTTTATACTTAAATAATACCCTGTACCACAGTGTGGTGTAGGGTATAAAAACGATTGGATCTAAAGAGCCAAATCGGATGAAACATATATATGGGTGCTATAGCTAAATCTTAACCGATTTTCTTCAAATTCGGTAGTGTTGGTTCATGGATCAAGAAACTCTACCATTCTAAATTTCAACACGATTGGATGTAAAATACAGCTTTTATTGGACTAAAAGGCCAAATCGGACGAAACATATATATGGGAGATATAGCAAAATCTTAACCGATTTTCTTCAAATTCGGCAATGTTGGTTCATGGATCAAGAAACTCTACCATTCTAAATTTCAAAACGATCGGATGTAAAATACAGCTTCTATAGGACTAAATGACCAAATCGGACGAAAGATATATATGGGAGATATATCTAAATCTGCACCGATTTTCTTCAAATTCGGCAATGTTGGTTCATGGATCAAGAAACTCTACCATTCTAAATTTCAAAACGATCGGATGTAAAATACAGCTTCTATAGGACTAAAGGGCCAAATCGGACGAAACATATATATGGGAGCTATAGCTAAATCTTAACCGATTTTCTTCAAATTCGGCAATGTTGGTTCATGGATCAAGAAACTCTACCATTCTAAATTTCAAAACGATCGGATGTAAAATACAGCTTATATAGGACTAAAGGACCAAATCGGACGAAAGATATATATGGTAGCTATATCTAAATCTGAACCGATTTTCTTCAAGTTCGGCAATGTTGGTTCATGGATCAAGAAACTCTACCATTCTAAATTTCAAAACGATCGGATGTAAAATACAGCTTCTATAGGACTAACGGGCCAAATCGGACGAAACATATATATGGGAGCTATAGCTAAATCTTAACCGATTTTCTTCAAATTCAGCAATGTTGGTTCATGGATCAAGAAAATCTACCATTCTAAATTTCAAAACGATCGGATGTAAAATACAGCTTCTATAGGACTAAAGGGCCATATCGGACGAAAGATATATATGGGAGCTATATCTAAATCTGAACCGATTTCAACCAAATTCAATAGCGATCTTAACAGCCGCGAAATACTCTAAACTGCAAAATTTCAGAACGATCGCAGTGAAATTGCGACCTGTAGTCGACGAACAACTTTACATGGACAGACGGACGGACGGACGGACAGACATCGTTAAATCGACTCAGCTAGTGATTCTGAGTCGATCGGTATACTTTAAGGTGGATCTAGCTGTGTTATTTTAAGGTGTTACAAACATCTGCCGTGAAACAAACTTATAATACCCTGTACCACAGTGTGGTGTAGGGTATAAAAAGTGTTCACATTTCGTATAAATATTTTAAAACACTTCTAACTCGAATATAAAGTTTTTCTGCACCTCTTTGGAAAAATATCTTTCTGCTAATATAAAATTTAGGACCATCTAATACAATTAGAAATCCTTAAAATGTACCACAAGAAATTTATATTAGTCATACGCTCAGAAGTCCCAAATTTATTTTGTTAGACGTTCACAGCATAGGTTCATATTTTTTGCTTCCTAGCTAATTATAAAGTATTTTTTATGTCTAACTCCGTGCTGATTTTCTCGAAATTTAGTAGGATATGTGACTGTCTCATAAACCACGTATCGTCTTAACATCATAAAGATATGCAGAGAAATTGCGCCCTTAGGCGAAAAGAGCGAAAAGAGAAAAGTTTCTACTGGAATCTATCAAATTTGGAAATTAGGTTAGTGCGCTAAAAAAATCTTCTGAAACATGAGGCTTCTGTGCCACTAAAATATCAAAATGGTATATTCTTATATAGAACTGGGGCTATATTTAAATCAGAACCAATTTTTTATCAATTTCAACAGGGCTTGTCCCTGATGCACAAAAAAATAGTAGTTCGGTTTGGTTATTTCTCGTACAAGGACTATTGGCTGAATGGAATAGCGAAGACCTACTTCATTAATCTTATTTTAGTCTTGATGATTCATATACATGATTTCCCATATCATCATTCAAATTCCTCGAGCTCTTATGAACCGATTGATGAGCGAATCCAAAGGATGAAATTTGTAAAAATCTCCAAAATATTCCAATTTTCTTTTTAAAGTAATTTGTAAAAATCTCCAAAATATTCCAATTTTCTTTTTAAAGTATATGATTGGAGAAGGCTACAAATTGGGATGTGTATATAAAGGGATGAGAGTCAAAAACAAACAAAAAATATGAATTTTATTAATGCAGTCTAGTTTTAAGAATTTATGAAAACCCCAATATTCTCGACTGTTTACGATAAAAAAACCTACAAGAAATTGGATTGGTTCAAAGGACAGGGTTTGATTTGCAGATTGTCCATTTTATTTCATTTCATTGGAGGTCGTGAATTGCCACCTGGTGACATATCAAGTATTGGTCTAAACGAATACCCACAGTACCAGGCCCTGTAATGTCAGACACAGCATAAGTCGCAATTGAAACTACTTAAATGTATTAAGCTTAATCCCTGAACTTATAAATCTGAAACAAACTGATACTCTACCAAGGAGTAGATAACCCAACGGATCGTCTATAAAGAGCATACAAGTAATTAAACTGCTCGTCAACACAGGAGTTGTTAAACCAAGTTGGTAGTTAACTAAGTAGTAGATAATGCCACTGGTTATCTCTTATGAATAGATAACCCCACTGGTCGTCAACTAAGAAGTAGATAACCTATCTGACCAATTAACGAGTATATATTCAACTTTACTAGGAATTATGGGGGAAAAAAACTCAACTGGTCCTCTACTAGGAAATATATGTATAACAAAACTGATTGTCAACTAAGGATTACGTAGATAAACCATCTGGTATTTTACTAGGAAGTAGATAATCCAACTAATAGTCTATTAATCAGTAGATAACCCAACACAACTGGTCGTCTACTAAGAAGTAGATAACCCAATTGGTCCTCTATTAATGAGTAGAGAACATATTTTACCCTCTACTTAGGAGCATAGAACCCAACTGACCCTCTACGTGTAGATAACCCAACTGTTCCCATATTAAGGATCAAAGAATCCAACTTATCGTTACTAGTTGGGTTATCTACTCCTTCACTAAGGATTACTCGTAGATAAGACAACTGGTCCTCTATTAAGGAGTAGATTATCCAGTTAGTCCTCTAAGTACTAGAGAGTAGATAACCAAACTTGTCGCATTCTAAGAAGTATATAACCCAACTGGTCCTATATTAAGGAGTAGATAATCCAACTTGTCGTCAAGTAAGGAGTAGATAACCCAACTGACCGTCAACTGCGGTGTAGGTTAACCAACTCGTCGTCAACTAAAATGTAGATAATCCAAATTGTTCTCTACTAAAGAGTAGATTACCCAAATGGTCCTCAACTGAGGAGTAGTAAACCCAACTGATTCCCTACTAGATAGTTGATAACCCAATTTGTCGTATTCTAAGGAGTAGATAATCCAACTTATTACCCAAATGGTCCTCAACTAAGGAGTAGGAAACCAAACTGATTCTCTACCAAAATTGTCGCCGACCAAATTGTCGCCGACTGATAGATAACCCATCTCGCCGTCTACAAAGCCATAAACCAAGGAGTAAATATCCGAACTAGTCCTCTACTGAGAAGTAGATAACCCAACTGGTCCTATATTAAGGAGTAGATAATCCAACTGGTCGCCAGCTAAGGTGTAGATAATCCAAATAGTCTATTAAGGCGTAGATAACCCTTATTGTTCTCTAATAAAGAATAAATTAACCAAATGGTCGTAGATAACCCAGCTGGTTCTCTACGAAGGAGTAGATAATCCAACTGGCACTTTGCCAAGTAGTAACTAACCAAATTGTCGCCGACTAATAGATAACCCATCTCGCCGTCTACAAAGCCATAAACCAAGGAGTAAATAGCCGAACTAGTCCTCTACTGAGAAGTAGATAACCCAACTGGTCCTATATTAAGGAGTAGATAATCCAACTGGTCGCCAGCTAAGGTGTAGGTAATCCAAATAGTCTATTAAGGCGTAGATAACCCTTATTGTTCTCTAATAAAGAATAAATTAACCTAATGGTCGTAGATAACCCAGCTGGTTCTCTACGAAGAAGTAGATAACTTAATTGGTCCAACACTAAGGAGTAGATAACACAACTGCTTCTCTACTAAGAAGTGCAAAATTAAAAAGTAAATTACACAAATTAACTTAGATAAACCAACTGGTCCTCCATTAAGGAGTACATTAGCCAACTGGTCCTCTACTATAGAGTAGATAACCCAACTTGTCGTATTCTTAGAAGTAGTTAACTCGACTAAGGAGTAGATAACCCAACTGACCGTTAACTAAGGTTTAGATATTGCAAATGGTCCTCGACTAAAGAGAAGATAGCCCATCATGTCCTCTACTAAAGAGTAGATAACCCAAATTGTCCTCTACTAAAGAGTAGATAACCCATCTTGTACTCTACTAAAGAGAAGATTACCTATATTGTCGTCAACTGAGGAGTAGGGATCCCAACTGATCAATCACTAGAGAATAGATAACCCAACATTCGTCGTCTACTCATCAGTAGATAACCGAACTAGTTCTCTACTAAGGAGTAGATAGCCCAACTTGACATCAACTAAGGATTAGATAAACCAACTGGCCTTTTACTAAGGAGTAAAAGGCCAGTTGGTCCTCTACTAATGACTGGTCTTATATTAAGAAGTAGATAATCCAACGTATCGTTAACTAATGAGTAGTTAAATCAACTGACCTTCAACTTAGGTGTAGATAATCAAAATAGCTCACTACAAACGAGTAGATAAACCATCTAGTTCGCCACTAAAGTGGAAATTACTCAAATTGTCATAGATAACCCAATTGGTCGCTGAGTAGATAACCTAAATGGTGATCTACTGAGGATTAGATAAACCACCTACTCCTAATACGAATTAGGTAACCCAACAAGGGAGTAGATAATCCAACTTGTCGTATTATAATATGTAGATAATCCAACAGGTAATCTACATAGGAGTAGATAACCAAAATGGTGCTCTACTGAGGATTAGATAAACCAGTTGCTCCTCCACTAAAGAGTAGAAAACCCAACTAATTCTCTAATACGAAGTAGATAACCCAAAAAGGGAGTAGATAATCCAACTTGTCGTATTGTAATAATCCAACAGGTAATCTACTTAGGAGTAGATAACCTAAATGGTGCTCTACTGAGGATTAGATAAACCAGTTGCTCCTCCACTAAAGAGTAGAAAACCCAACTAATTCTCTAATACGAAGTAGATAGCCCAACAAGGGAGTAGATAATCCAACTTGTCCTATTATAAGGAGTAGATAACCCAACTGGTCGTCTTGATAGGAGTAGATTTCTCCAATGCATTAGTATGATGGAATTTAACCCCAATTAATTGATTCTAATTAATCCCTACGCGATCAGTTCACAGAGTGGTTTTAATTTGATCAGTAATGGTATCATTAGACTCAGATAAATTGACAACTCATTTCCCGGAGAAAAAAACATATATTTTTTAAAGGAAATCATCTGACGTTTATTTCATTGTAAAGAGGAAGTTAAGTCATTAATAATCGAAGACAATATCTGTCACACAGCTACGCTTGTAGGGCCTTATTCTTTTCATGAAATTTGCCATCACCAATTGGCAGATTTGCGGCTGTATATCCTCGATAGATGCACGAATTACATTTTTGATCGATTGTATGCCATTGGCTTAGACCTTATCTTTCACGTAGCTGTTAATAAACTAGTGTCAAGATGTTAAATCACAAGATCTCGGTGGCCAATTGTGATGGCCTCTGCGAGAAATCACACGCTTAGGAAACTTTTCACGAAACAGAGCGACTGTCTCGTTGATTGTGGGGCAAGTAACGCTGTGTTGTTGAAGATAAACGTTGTCCACTTCAATATTTGTCAGTTTCAGCCAAACAAAATCATTAATCATTGTACGCCTCATTTTCGAAAAAATAAGGGCCAATGACCCCATCAAACCAAAAACTGCTCCAAACAGTCACACCTTGAGGATATAGAGGCTGTTCAACAATTATTCTTGGATTTGCCTAGCCCCAAATCTGACAATTCTGTAGCCTCCGAGGTGATAATTGGTCACATCACTCAAGATGATTTTTCGAAGAAATTCCGAATCATTTTAAATGTGGTCCTGCAAGCATAGCCGTGGCGGCCATTTGGCTGATATTGTTTTCCATAATTAATGGCATATACTCCTCTTTGCAATGAACTAAACACCCGATGATTCTCCTTAATAATAATCGTATTTTTGAATACCAAAAATGAAACCTCTTATGGGAAGACCCGTGGAATCATGTACCAATCATCAATAGACGAACTTTTTTTTCTGTGTAGTAATATGTAAATTCAGCTTTATATAATAAAATATCCTTGTAAACGCTGATTACATTGTGTGCGGGTGTTTATGAGTGACTATATTGGAAATGTTATACAAATTTTATTGACACCGCCGAAAGTACAATAACAACAACCACAAAAAACAACAACAACAGCAACAACGACAAGGAAGAACTCATCTGGTTAATTACATGCCTTAACATAACAAACAAATAATTTATTTAAATTGATATTGGGTATTAATTTACTCGATACAAGACTCAAAAGACTACTTAAATTTCAAAATGAGAAACATTGAACATAACTCAATAAAAATGTTAATTAAATTTGCAAAAGTGTCTTTTACAATAGGATGTCCTGTCTAACAAACATATTCACAAAAACCTAAAGAATTCAGGCTAAAAATACTGACTCTTCCTTTAGAGATTGATTTACAGGTGAAGGGATGGATTGATGAATATCACCCAGAATTTCTCTCAACCACAAATTCTTTCAGAATTTTTGCATTAATCCATGAGATAATGTTCACTTCACCCCATCGAAATTTTTTCGGAGGGAGTAGCAGCTGCCCTTCCATATTCACTGCCAGTTCCCTTTTCATTCCAACACTAACCAAAACTGACATATCATTCGTAGCTTCAATGTCTATCATTCCTAATTTGTTGTTGTTTCTCTTCGTTTTCCTTTTATTTTAAAGCATCCTTGTCTGTTGGCAGCTCTTGTCTGATAAATGACATTAAATGTGAAGTAATAAAGAAAATTACTACGCCAGTGGGAGATGTGGGGAAAAAAATGTTATTAAATCTCCAAATAAGACATCATTCAAAATGCCTTGGAGGGTAGAGAGAAAAGTTTACTAAATGGAAATTAATTTTAAAGCAAACAAAATATAAAATAAATCGACATAAAAGTTGATAGCCGAAAATTTATTATAAATTTAAATGATGAGAATTATTCTTCGCAGTTTTATTCATTTAATAAAAAACTGCTCTCAAAAAGCTCCATTAAAGCTCGCCCCAAGCTCTATTTAAGCTCTCAGAAAGCTCTATTAAGGCTATATTAAATCTCTTACAAAGCTCTATCACAACTCAATTAAAGCTCTTACAAAGCTTTATTAAAGATCCCACAAAGGTCTTTTAAAGCTCTCACAAAGCTATATTAAAGCTCTCACAAAGCTCTATTAAAGCTCTATCACACCTCTGTTAAAGACCTCCATTAGGCTATATTAAAGCTCTACCAAAACAAGTAAGAAAGTTCAGTCGGGTAAACCACAGACCTTAAATTATACAGATGTGCCATCAGCCAGAAACGTCAAAATCTATCAGTTACGGACGAATAGGAATGAAATGTCACACGCGAAAAAACACTTTTCCGCGAACGTAGTTTGAACTTTCTTTGCACTAATCAATTAATATTAATTTTTTAATTGTGACAATTACAAAAAATTCGGGAAAATCGGTCCGAAATCCGCGGAAAAACTCACTCTTTGAACACCTACTCGTTGAAATTTCTATTCGTTCGTAACTGACAACTTACTCGCTCCGGGATGACATATCTTATTATTCATTATTTTTGGGGTAAACTGACAAATGAATCCCCTCACCTTAAGTCTCAAAAAATTATTAGAAAATTTATTTTTTTTGTTTTATTTAAATTATTAACTTAAATTGCATTTAATAACTTTAAAGTATGTAGTAGTATTAAAATTAAGAGCCATTTACTTTTGGTACAAAATGGTCCATTTGTGTGAGAGGTACCACAAGGCGCGTCCCAATAACGGTCACTTTTCGCGGGACTCTAGGTACTATAAAAGCGTTACACTGTACAAAATTTCAAGTATTTATATGCACTAGTATTAAAGATAAAAGCTGCTAACTTTTGGTACAAAAAAGTCCATTTGTGTGGGAGGTACCAAAAGGAGCGTGGCAATAAATCCCATTTATCGCTGTATTGTAGGTACTATTAAACCATTTCACTGTACAAAATTTCAAGTCTTTGTATGTACATGTAATAGAGTTATAGGCTATTAACTTTTGGTTCAAAATTGCCCATTGGTGTGGGAGGTACCAAAAGGGGCGTTGCAACTTCGTCCACTTTTTTTCGAGCTAATACTATGTGTAGAATTTCAAAGGATTCAAATAAGTAGTATAGAACTTTTTAAATAATCAATATTTCACTAAATGTTAATCCTTTGTGGGGGAGCTACTGGAAGGAGTCGATCAATATGGTCCATCTTCGAACTTAGCCGGACATAGAAGAAAATAGTACCACATACCAAATTTGAAGTCAATCGGTTACTCCTTTAGAGAGTTATCGTGCGCACCAGCCAGCAGACAGACAGACGGACGGACATTGCTCATTCGATTTAAAATGTCCCAAAACGGATATCCGCCGAATATACTTAGGGTCTTAGGTCACTTCTTCGATGTGTTACACTGTTGGTTCGGAGCAAATGATATATACCCTCCTTTCTAAGGTGAGGGGATAACTACATATATGAACATTAGGCCGGGTCGATTTGTGGGGAGGCAAAAAAAGTCGCCATTGCTCAGTGAAAATCGTATTCTAGGGATCAAAATAAGAAACTTTGCCGAAGGAACCATACCTCTAAAACGAATTCTGATGTCCCGGAATTTGGGTCGAACTTTTGGGTAGGGGCAAATTTTGAAACATCCCACTTTGACCCATTTAGAGTGCTCCAATCGAGTCCAAATGTATGACCGACCCCCACTAACTTTGGAGGCCCGACCCACCAATGCCAGTGGCACACCCCCTGGAACCCCCTGGGGGTTCCATACCTTTGGACTCGATTGGAGCACTCTAAATGGGTCAAATTGGGATTTTTTCCGGGACATCAGAATTCGTTTTAGAGGTATGGTTCCTTCGGCAAAGTTTCTTATTTTGATCCCTAGAATACGATTTTCACTGAGCAATGGGCGATTTTTAAATCGACCCGTTCAGTTCGATCAGTTCATTGAACATCTACTGAACTGATTATCAAATGCTGAGAATTATACATCAAAGTTGTAGAAATTTGTCTATAAAAAAATATAAATTTTTCAATTAAAAAATGTTCTATACATTTTTGTATAAAACAATTATAGAAAATTTGGAATACATTTTTTTTTTTTGTAAAAAAAACTTATAAATTTCTTTAAATAATGCATAGGAATTATTTTATAAACAAATTTCTGGGAAGATATTTGATATTTTCTATAGAATTATCGTATTTTTTAATTCCTATATTTTTCATAGAAAAATTTATATACATATACATATATTAGTTATAGAAAAAAATTTTATATAATTTTAAATTTAAAATAAATCGATAAAAAAGCCGATAACCGAAAATTTATTAAATCTTTAAATGATAGAATTATTATTCCCAGTTTTATTCATTTAAATGCTCCATTAAAGCTCACGGAAAGCTCTATTAAGGCTACATTAAATCTCTCACAAAGCTCCTTTAAAGCTCTCACAAAGCTCTATCACAGCTCAATTAAAGCTCCCATAAAGCTATATTAAAGCTCTCGCAAAGCTCTATTAAAGCTTTAAAGCTACTAAAACTATATGAATATCTACTAAACTGATTAATTAATGCTAAGAATTATACATCAAGGTAAAAAAATGTTTCTATACAAAATATAGAAATTTTTCAATTAAAAATCTTCATATAAATTTTTTTATAAAAAATTATAGAAAATTTGCAATAAAATTTTTTTCTTGTAAAAAAAATTATAAATATCTGTAAAAAATGCCTAGTAATGTTGGTATAATAAAAAATGAATGCAGATTATTCTATAAATAAATTTTTCGGAAGATTTATATATACATATTTATATAAATTTAATATATTTTTTAATTCCTTGATTTTTATAGAAACATTTCTCTATCAAATATATGATATATAAATAAATTTGTATATGTATATTCATCGTATAACAACACATTTATGGAAATTTTTCTAAAAAAAATTTATAGAAATTTTTTTAAGGTAAACAAAATTTAAAATAAATCGACTAAAAAGCTGATAACCGAAAATTTATTACAAATTTAAATGATGATAACACTGTGCTTGAAATGGACACTTTCAAAATGTAACAGAAATGAGACCTTATGGATATACCTATTTCGACATTGCTGAATCCAGTAGTGTTAGCCGTTTTTCTAGGTTAGCTCTTGTTTTCGCGATATTGGACCACAAAGTTTGTAAGGAAATCAAAGAGGTTAGTTATCTCGGAGGTGATTTTGAAGTGGAAGGCTTCGGAATACACGTTTCATTCCAAAGAACGATGTAAAGGGAACCATTCGAGAATTATTTTGCTCCAAATAGTCAACCACGCTTCTCACCTCTTTACCCCTGAAAAAGTGCAATCAAATCTTACCATATGTCAAACGTCATACAAATCGTCGACATTTTAGTTTGCGTCTGTGAGAAAAATATTCCTCGCGAAAAATTAGTCTCCTTTCAACATATTTATGAAAAATCAACAGATTTCATAATTTAGGAGGTTTTGTGGGATACCTTTGAAATTTCCATTGACACTAACCAAAGAATAATTTACAAAAATTTAACTAAAAAAATTTTATTACAAATATTTTCAGCTATGAGCAGAAAAATACACAAATTATGTAAAAACTCGAAATCTGCTTAATTCTCATAAAAAAGTTGAGAAAGGACTTATAGTATTTTTTCGCGATGAATATTTTTCTCAACGATGCCTACTAAAAATATCGACGATATGTATGATTTTTAACATATGGTAAGATCTTATTGCATTTTTTCGGGGGTAAGGGACAACGTGGACAACTGTTTTAAGAAAAATAATTCTCTAAATGTTCCCTTTATTTCGATCTTTTGATCGAAGCGTATATTCCGAAGTCTTCCACTTCAAAATCACCAAAGAGATATGTAACCTCTCTGATTTCCGAACAAACTTTGTGGTCGAATATCGCGAAAACAAGAGCTAACATAGAAAAACGGCTAATGCCATTGGATTCAGCATGGCCGAAATAGGTCTATCCATAGGGTCTCCTATCTGTTACATTTTTGGACTAGCACAGTGTAATTATTCTTCTCAGTTTTATTCATTTAATGAAAAGCTCTCAAAAAGCTCAATTAATGCACGCGCAGAGCTCTATTAAAGCTATCACAAAGCTCTATTAAGGCTATATTAAATTTCTCACAAAGCTCTATCATAGTTCCATTAAAGCTAGCACAAAACTCTTTTAAAGCTCCCACAAAGCTCTTTCAAAGCTGCCACAAAGCTATTTTAAAGCTCTCACAAAGATTTATTAAAGCTCTCACAAAGTTTTAGTAAAGCTATCACACAGCTTTATTAAAGCTCTATTACACCTCTATAAATATTAGGCTATATTAAAGCTCTACCAAAACTGCATGAAAATCTACTGAACAGATTATTCAATGCTGAGAATTATACTTCTCAGTTTTGTTTATTTAATGAAAAGCCCTCAAAAGGCTATCACAAATCTCTATTGAATCTCTATTAAGGCAAATTTTTTAATTAAAAGCTCTAGGAACATTTATCAAGTTTATTTATCAATAGACCTAAACTAATAAATAAATTTAAGACACAAAAGCAAAAAATACGCTTTTGTGTCTTAAAAACTTAGCTCTAGAAAGCTCAACAAGGGACGCTTGCATTCCTAAAAGCTTCACCGATGAGTCTCAAACGACTATTAGTTCCTCATTTTATTTCGATTAGTATTTTCAAAAAATCTTAGATCTTAAATCTTCTCTTAACTTATGCGACAACCCTCGCAGAAATATCCTATTGGCCTGGCTTTGCCATCCTTTTTTTGGTTTTCTTTCTTCTTATAATAGGATTATAAATGATCAGAAAATTATTTCAATTTTCACAGCCACAATAAAATGCATACAACAACGCTGACCACAATAAATGAATATTGTGGTTCGTCCTCATCTTCAAATTGCAGACAGCAGACAAAGTAAATAAAAAATGATATTTTCATAAAAAAATAATTGTTAATAATTGTCCAGTTTATTTTTTTTTACAGAATTAAGAGGGAAGTTAAATTTGTTATTTAAGTATTTTTTTTTTAATTATTAAGTCGAAAAAATATTCTATGAAAATATTGTATTTCGATAGGGGATTTTAAAAGAAAGAAAGATTTCTACGGACTTCAATTCATAAAAAGTTATGGAAGTTTTGAAATTAGTTTTAACGTTGAAAATAAGTTCAGTAAACATTCAAGAATTTTTCATGAATAAGGACTTCAAATATGAAGCATTAAAATTGTTTTTGATGAAAGCTGGAAGATATTTTCGATTTATTTTCACAAATATAACATTGCAGCAAATATTTGAAACATATGTATATATATCTATAAAGGATAGACAAGGAGAACAGAGTCTACTTTGGGATCAGTGCCTTAATGACATCAAGCAAACCTTTAACAAGTGCTACCAAACTGTTCGTATCCACAGTCGATAACTGATTTGTTAAATCAGTTAATTCAAGAGCCATAACAGCATTCTAGAAATTACAAAATATTAAAGATATACATATTTGAAAAAAAAACAGAATTTTTATTTTTCTGAATTTTTTAATAATTCAAAACACTTTTAAAATTGTACTTACATTTACCAGCAAAGCCAGCATTAGGATAGTGGCAAATATTAGAAAATTATTGAAGAACATTGCGAAAAATCACTCTACAACTCAAAAGTTATAATATAATTTCTAACTAATATTGAAAAACGAATTCAGTTCGCTATTTATATATTTTGATCTGGTGCTGAACTATTTTTCTTTGTGCCAATTTGAAAGAAACACGATTCTGCGATAACGAAAATGGAATTTTTTGTCTAAACCATTAATTGCATCATTTCTGTTTCAACTTGACTTAATTACTTTGTTAATACATTCTACATTCTACATTACATGATTACTTTTTATTTATGAAGTTTCTATTAAAAAAGAAAGACATTTATATGTGAACAAATTAAGGAAATTTTTTTGTTCAAAAAAATTAAGAGAAAAATGTATCTTTAAATAAAATTAAATTAAACATTTTTTTATGAAAATAAAAAAATTCTATGTAAAAATTTCTATAAATTTTTAATACAATAATTTCTATAAATTTTTTATAGTAAAATTCTATAAAATTTTTTTGGAAAGATTTCTATAAATTTTTCATAGAAAAATTTCTGTACATTTTTCATAGAAAAATTTCTGTAAATTTTTCATAGAAAAATTTCTGTACATTTTTCATAGAAAAATTTCTGTACATTTTTCATAGAAAAATTTCTGTACATTTTTCATAGAAAAATTTCTGTATATTTTTCATAGAAAAATTTCTGTACATTTTTCATAGAAAAATTTCTGTACATTTTTCGTAGAAAAATTTCTGTAAATTTTTCATAGAAAAATTTCTGTAAATTTTTCATAGAAAAATTTCTGTAAATTTTTCATAGAAAAATTTCTGTAAATTTTTCATAGAAAAATTTCTGTAAATTTTTCATAGAAAAATTTCTGTAAATTTTTCATAGAAAAATTTCTGTAAATTTTTCATAGAAAAATTTCTGTAAATTTTTCATAGAAAAATTTCTGTAAATTTTTCATAGAAAAATTTCTGTAAATTTTTTATAGAAAAATTTCTGTAAATTTTTTATAGAAAAATTTCTGTAAATTTTTGATAGTAAAATTCTATAACATTTTTTTGGAAAAATTTCTGTAAATTTTTTATATAAAAATTTCTGTAAATTTTTTATAGAAAAGTTTCTTTAAAATTTCGTAGAAAATTTAACAAAAAATGTTATAAAAATTATAAAAAATTTTCTAGGAAATATATAGTTGACTGCTAAAACTGTGGTTTAAAATCTTGGTAAAATATTTTCTATTAAAAATTTATAGAAATTTTTCTATAAAAAATTCATAGAAATTTTTCTATAAAATATTTATAGAAATTTTTCTATAAAAAATTTATAGAAATTTTTCTATTAAAAATTTATAGAAATTTTTCTATAAAAAATGTATAGACATTTTTCTATACAAAACAGAAATTTTTCTATAAAAAATTTATAGAAATTTTTCTATAAAAAATTTATAGAAATTTTTCTATAAAAAATTTATAGAAATTTTTCTATAAAAAATTTATAGAAATGTTTCTATAAAAAAATTATAGAAATTTTTCTATAAAAAAATTATAGAAATTTTTCTATAAAAAATTATAGAAATTTTTCTATAAAAAATTATAGAAATTTTCCTATAAAAAGTTTATAGAAATTTTTCTACAAAAAGTCTATAACATTTTTTTGGAAAAATTTCTGTAAATTTTTTATAGAAAAGTTTCATTTAAAATAAAACATTTCTAAAATTTTCTATTTAAATTTTGTATAAAATTTTCTATAAAAAAATTGTATAAAGTTTTCTATACAAAATTAATTTTTTAAATATTATTAAAGATATATATTTATTTATAATTTTTTTATTGAGAAAATTACTTAAATATTTTGTATATAATCATGATAGTTTTTAAAAAATTCTAAAAATTTTTCTGTAGAAAAAAATATTTCTATAAAAAATATAGAAAGTATTATAACAAATTGTAGAAAATCCGCATCGAAATGTCGATTTGATTATGCATACAAATATTTTTATGAATTTTTCTAAAGATTGATTTTTATTAATTTCTATCATTATTATATACAAACAGTTCCTATAATTTTTTTATAGAAAAATTTCTATAATTTTTTTATACAGGAATGTCTATAAATTTTTTATAAAAAAAATTCCAATATCCTTTACCCCAAGGTATACAAATTTATAGAAATTGTTCTAAATAAAGTTTATAGACATTTTTCCATAAAAAATTTATAGAAATTTTTCTATAAAAAATTTACAGAAATTTGTCTATAAATATTTTATAGAAATGTTTCTATAAAAAATGTATAGAATTTTTCTACAAAAAAAGCACAGAAAATTTAAAAAATGTATAGACATTTTTCTAACGGGTGGTCTAAGTAGAGATAATTTTTTTAATAGCCTTTTTTGACAGATCACGTGTGAGTCGTGTCATGCAGTCATGTTATTTTTTGTTAAGTATTGTTTGGCTTTTGATCATGGAAAGACTTACGCCTGAACAACGTCTACAAATTATTCAGCTTTATTATCAAAATAATCGTTCGCCAATTGCGCTAAGTCCATTTTTTTAATCCCAAAAAAAAACGCTTTCCAGTCGACCCACGACCTTGACACCCATGAGCAATATTTTAGCTCACGTTAAGAGCTATATTTTTGCCATTGACCGATTCCCGATCCGACGTACCGGAATCATCGGTCCATATTTGTTCAAAAATTATGCCGGTGAGAACGTAACCATCAATGGCGACCGTTATCGTGCCATGATAACCGACTATTTGATGCCTGAAATTAAAGCTCGTGATCTCGACGACATTTGGTTTCAAAAAGACGGCGCCACTTCCCACACATCGCATCAATCAATGGATTTATTGAGGGAACACTTGGGTGAGTAGATAATTTCACGTTTTGGGCCGGTCGATTGGCCACCAAGATCGTGTGATATCACACCGTTAGACTTTTTCCTGTGGGAATATGTAAAGTCTAAAGTTTATGCGGACAAACCCGCTTCGATTCAGGCCTTGGGGCAAAACATCACGCGTGTCATTCGCCAGTTACCAGTCGAAATGCTCGAACGAGTCATAGAAAATTGGACTCAACGGATGGACCATCTGAGACGTAGCCGCGGCCAACATTTGATAGACATAATCTTCAAAAAATAAATGCCAAAGAATGTTCTTTTAAATGATAATAAACATTCCCCATTAAATTTTCTGTGTTTTTTATTGAAAATGTAGGGAACCTCGAAATGGATCACCCTATATAACAAATTTAATATTTATAAATATATAAATTTAATAATATTTAATAGAAATATTTGTACAAAAAATTAATAGACATTTTTTGAGCAGATTACAAAATATTTCCTAGCAAAATTTTATATAAATTTTTAATAGAAAAAATTCTATAAATTTGTAAATAGAAACATTTCTATGAAATTTCTAATAGAAAAATTTCTTTGAAATTTTAAATAGAAAATTTTAAAAAAAGTTATAGAAAAATTTCTATAAAATTTGTTACATTTTCTATGAAATTTTTTGATAGAAAATTTTTTATTAATTTGGTTAAGAAAATTTCTATAAATTTTTTATAGAGAAATTTCTATTAAATTGATTAAGAAAATATCTATAAACTTTTTAAAAAAAAATTTAATTTTTTTACAGAAAAATTTCTATAAATTTTTTACAGAAAAATTTCTATAAATTTTTTACAGAAAAATTTCTATAAACTTTTTACAGAAAAATTTAAATTGTTTACAGAAAAATTTCTATAAATTTTTTACAGAAAAAGTTCTATAAATTTTTTACAGAAAAATTTCTATAAATTTTTTACAGAAAAGTTTCTATAAATGTTTCACAGAAAAGTTTGTATAAATTTTTTACAGAAAAATTTCTATAAAATTTTTACAGAAAAATTTCTATAAATTTTTTACAGAAAAATTTCTATAAATTTTTTACAGAAAAATTTCTTTAAATTTTTTACAGAAAAATTTCTATAAATTTTTTACAGAAAAATTTCTATAAATTTTTTACAGAAAAATTTCTATAAATTTTTTACAGAAAAATTTCTATAAATTTTTTACAGAAAAATTTCTATAAATTTTTTACAGAAAAATTTCTATAAATTTTTTACAGAAAAATTTCTATAAATTTTTTACAGAAAAGTTTCTATAAATGTTTCACAGAAAAGTTTGTATAAATTTTTTACAGAAAAATTTCTATAAAATTTTTACAGAAAAATTTCTATAAATTTTTTACAGAAAATTTCTATAAATTTTTTGCAGAAAAATTTCTATAAATTTTTTACAGAAAAATTTCTATAAATTTTTTATAGAAAAATGTCTATAATTTGTTTACAGAAAAATTTCTATAAATTTTTCACAGAAAAATTTCTATAAAATTTCACAGAAAAATTTCTATAAATTTTTCACAGAAAAATTTCTATAAATTTTTCACAGAAAAATTTCTATAAATTTTTCACAGAAAAATTTCTATAAATTTTTCACAGAAAAATTTCTATAAATTTTTTACAGAAAAATTTCTATATATTTTTTACAGAAAAATTTCTATATATTTTTTACAGAAAAATTTCTATATATTTTTTACAGAAAAATTTCTATAAATTTTTTATCGAAAAATGTCTAATTTGTTTACAGAAAAATTTCTATAAATTTTTTACAGAAAAATTTCTATAAATTTTTTACAGAAAAGTTTCTATAAATTTTTTACAGAAAAGTTTCTATAAATTTTTCACAGAAAAGTTACAGAAAAATTTCTATAAATTTTTTACAGAAAAATTTCTATAAATTTTTTACAGAAAAATTTCTATAAATTTTTTACAGAAAAATTTCTATAAATTTTTTACAGAAAAATTTCTATAAATTTTTTTACTGAAGAATTTGTATACATTTTTTTAAAAAAAAAAATTTCTATAATTTTTTACAGAAAAATTTCTATAAATTTTTTACTGAAAAATTTCTATAAATCTGATTCTGCAAATATTTAGGGAAAGGTCTTTCCAATACTATAGATTTTATTACTATTTAACTATCTTTAAAGTGTACCACAAAAATAATGATACGTATCTTTTATTTTTTTATGATCGATATTATCTGTTTAGGATAAAATGAAAATGCCGCATAGAACCGGCATATCTTTAGCGAAAGGCCTTTCTAATGCTGTAACTTGTATTACTATTCGTAGACAATAAAGTCCCTTGAAGTGCACCACAAAAATGTTCATACGATATATAATTTATATCAATTGCAAATACTTGACATTACAAAATTATGTTATAATGTTACGATTTTTAATGACAAAGCATTTTTTTATTTATTTTTTGGACTTCTTAAATTTATATTTTCTGTGTATTAGTGCCAAGTGCCAATTTCCTAGAACTTTTTATGTTATTTAGATTGATTGTCTTTTTAATAATCCGATATATTAGTTTTAATTATTTTGGTCTGATTCTATAGTACTTAAAGTCGTGATTAAATTTAATTAAATTTCTCCACATATATGCCAAGAAAACCAATTCTAAACTAGGCAATATAGCAAACAAAAAATTGTAGTGAAGAACACAAATAAATCGGCCCGCAATATGTTCAGATGCAGCACCCGGAGGTTCCTAATAATTTTGTTCCTACTTGTAAGCTATTTTTATAAAAATGTTAAAAAAATATAAACTTTTTTATAAAATCTGTTTATTTTATTTATATAGTTTACTTGCCTCTCTCTGTTTGGGGTGGGTGTTGAATGTGCTCTCCTACAATTACCCGTAGTGGGTAACTTGACTGATCTCATAAAAGCGCTGCCCGCGTTGATAGAAGCCCTGAAAATTATTAGTGATCAATTGGAGGAAATAACACCGATATTAAAAGTTATCGTTAATGTATTGAAAACTTTGAATTTACCTAAGTTACTAGATGGCTAATTTTAACATGGATATTGATTTTTATGAAAATGTTTAAAAATATTCCTTAAAAATAATTATAAACTATTTTTTCTCTTCAATGAAGAAAATGTGGAAAATATTATTTGGAGGAAATGAAATTTTTCTGTTAAAAAATTTCATAGACATCTTTTTACTCATAAAATTTCCTAGAATCTTTTCTATTAAAAATTTTAAAAATATCACACATTTTTCTATTAAATTTTTTCCTATAAATTATTAAAAAATTTTCTTATAAATATTCTATTAAAAAATTGCATACAATTTTTTATAGATGTTTTGCTATTTAAAAAATTGCATAGGCCTTTTTTTTATTGAAAACATTTCATAGAAATTTTTCTATTCAAAAAATTTCATAGAAATTTTTCGATGAAATTCTCCTATGAAATTTTTTAATAGATAAATTTCCAGGAAATGTTTTAAATATGAAAATTTTGGTATTTAAAAAATTTAAAACGAAATGTGGAAAATATTAAAAAAATTTTCTCCGGAAGAACTTTCAGTGTAATTTTTCTATTAAACACATTTGGAGGAAACGAAATTTTTCTGTTCAAAAAATGTCATAGACAATTTTTACTCAACAAAATTCCTAGAACTTTTTCTATTAAAAATTTTCTATTTCTATTAAAAAAATTCAAAAAATTGTATAAAAAATTTTCTATTCAAAAAATTTCATAGAAATTTTTCTATTAAAAAATTTCATAGAAATTTTTCTATTAAAATAATTTCAAAATGTGGAAAATATTTAAACAAGTTTCTCCGCAAGAACTTTCGGTGTCATTTTTCTATTAAACACATTAGGAGGAAACGAAATTTTTCTGATTAAAAAATTTCATAGACATTTTTTTAATCATAAAATTTCCTAGAACTTTTTCTATTAACAAATTTTTTAGAAATTGTTCTATGAAATGTTTCATAGAAATCTCAGAAATTTCCTATACATTTTTCTATTACATTTTATCCTATAAATTTTCTTTACAAATTTATTTTATAAAAAAAAATTGCAAAGAAATTTTTTTATTAAAAAATTTCATCGATGTTTTGCTGTTTAGACATTTTTCTATTCAAAAAATTTCATGAAAATTTTCTATTCATTTTTCTTTTAAATTTTTCTATTCAAAAAATTTCATAGAAAATTTTTTATTCAAAATTTTATTGTAATTTTTCTATTTAAAAAATTGATTTTTCAATTAAATTGTCTTATGAAATTTTTTAAATTGAAAAATTTTCTGGAAATATTCCAAATAAAAAATTTCTAGGAATTTTTTTAAATAAAAAAATTTTTTTATAAAAAAAATTTTAATAGAAAAATGTCTATAAAATTTTTTAATAGAAAAATTTCTATGAAATTTTTTAATAGAAAAATTTCTCTGTGAAATTTTTTAATAGAAAAATTTCTCTGTGAAATTTTTTAATAGAAAAATTTCTCTGTGAAATTTTTTAATAGAAAAATTTCTCTGTGAAATTTTTTAATAGAAAAATTTCTCTGTGAAATTTTTTAATAGAAAAATTTCTCTGTAAAATTTTTTAATAGAAAAATTTCTCTGAGAAATTTTTTAATAGAAAAATTTCTATGAATGTTTTTAATAGAAAAATTTCTATGAAATTTTTTAATAGAAAAATTTCTATGAAATTTTTCAATGAAAATTTTCTATGAAATTTTTCAATGAAAATTTTCTATGACATTTTTCAATGATAATTTTTTAGTAGAAAACTTTCAATGAAATTCTTTAGTAGAAAACTTTCAATGAAATTCTTTAAATGGCAAAATTTCTGTGAAATTTTTTAAATAGCAAAACTTATTAAGAAAAATTTGCTATTTAAAAAATGTCCTAGATATTTCTCTATTTAAAAATTGACCTAGAAATTTTTCTATTTAAAAATGTCCTACAAATTTTTCTATTTAAAAAGATTTCCTAGAAATTTTCCTATTTAAAAAATTACTAGAAGTTTCTAAGAAATTTCCTAGAAATATTTAAAAAATAAAATAATATTTTTCATTTCTTAGAAATTTTTCTATTAAAAAATGTCAGAAATTTTTATATTAAAAAGTTTCATAGAAATTTGCCTATTAAAAAATTTCATAGGAACTTTTCTATAACAAATTTCATAGAAATTTTTCTATAACAAATTTCATAGAAATTTTTCTATTAAAAAATTTCATAGAAATTTGTCTATTAAAAAAATTCATAAAAATTTTTCTATTAAAAAATTTCATAGAAATTTTTCTATTAAAAAATTTTATAGAAATTTCCTAGAAATTTTCCTATTTAAAAAATTACTAGAAGTTTCTAAGAAATTTCCTAGAAATATTTAAAAAATAAAATAATATTTTTCATTTCTTAGAAATTTTTCTATTAAAAAATGTCAGAAATTTTTATATTAAAAAGTTTCATAGAAATTTGCCTATTAAAAAATTTCATAGGAACTTTTCTATAACAAATTTCATAGAAATTTTTCTATAACAAATTTCATAGAAATTTTTCTATTAAAAAATTTCATAGAAATTTGTCTATTAAAAAAATTCATAGAAATTTTTCTATTAAAAAATTTCATAGAAATTTTTCTATTAAAAAAATTCATAGAAATTTTTCTATTAAAAAATTTTATAGAAATTTTTCTATTAAAAATTAAATAGAAATTTTTCTATTAAAAAATTGTGTACAAATTTTTTTCTAGAATTTTTTCTAGAAAAATTTCTATGACATTTTTTAATAGAAAAATTTCTATGAAATTTTTTAATAGGAAAATTTCTACGAATTTTTTTATAAGAAAAATTTCTATGAAATTTTTTAATAGAAAAATTTCTATGAAATTTTTTAATAGAAAAATTTCTATGAAATTTTTTAATAGAAAAATTTCTATGAAATTTTTTAATAGAAAAATTTCTATGAAATTTTTTAATAGACAAATTTCTATGAAATTTGTTAATACACAAATTTCTACGAAATTTTTTAATAGAAAAATTTCTATAAAATTTTTTAATAGATAAATTCCTATGAAATTTATTAACAAAAAAATTTCTATGAATTTTTTTAATAGAAAAATTTCTATGAAATTTTTTAATAGAAAAATTTCTATGAAATTTTTTAATAGAAAAATTTCTATGAAATTTTTTTATAGAAAAATTTCTATGAAATTTTTTAATAGAAAAATTTCTATGAAATTTTTAATAGAAAAATTTCTATAAAATTTTTTAATAGATAAATTCCTATGAAATTTATTAACAAAAAAATTTCTATGAATTTTTTTAATAGAAAAATTTCTGACATTTTTTAATAGAAAAATTTCTATGAATTTTTTTAATAGAAAAATTTCTGACATTTTTTAATAGAAAAATTTCTATGAAATTTTTTAATAGAAAAATTCCTATGAAATTTTGTAATAGAAAAATTTCTATGAAATGTTTTAATAGAAAAATTTCTATGAAATTTTTTAATAGAAAAATTTCTATGAAATTTTTTAATAGAATAATTTCTATGAAATTTTTTAATAGAAAAATTTCTATAAAATTTTTTAATAGAAAAATTTCTATGAAATTTTTTAATAAAAAAAATAGCTATGAAATTTTTAATAGAAACATTTTTATGACATTTTTTAAAAGAAAAATGTTTATGAAATTTTTTAATAGAAAAATTACTATGAAATTTTTTAATAGAAAAATTTCTATGAAATTTTTTAATAGAAAAATTTCTATGACATTTTTTAAAAGAAACATTTTTTAATAGAAAAATTACTATGAAATTTCTTAATAGAAAAATTTCTATGAAATTTTTTAATAGACAAATTTCTATGAAATTTTTTAATAGATAAATTTTTAGACATTTTTTAATAGGAAAATTTCTATGAAATTGTTTAATAGAAAAATATTTATAAAACTTTTTAATAGCAAAATTTCTATGATATTTTTTAATACAAAAACTTCTATTTCTATTAGATATAGAACAGTTTAGAACAATTTTTATGAAATTTTTAAATAGAAAATTTTTTATGAAATTTTTCAAACGCAAAATTTTAATGACATTTTTTAAAACGCAAAATTTCTATTAAATTTTTTAAAACGAAAAAATTCTAGAAAAAAATTTGTACACAATTTTTTAATAGAAAAATTTCTATTTAATTTTTAATAGAAAAATTTCTATAAAATTTTTTAATAGAAAAATTTCTAGAATTTTAGAAATTTTTCTATAACAAATTTCATAGAAATTTGTCTATTAAAAAATTTCATAGAAATTTTTCTATTAAGAAATTTCATAGTAATTTTTCTATTAAAAAATGTTTCTTTTAAAAAATGTCATAGAAATTTTTCTATTAAAAAATTTCATAGAAATTTTTCGAATATCCAATTCATGTAAATAATAGTAAATAATAGTCATGAATTGGATATTCAATAAAAAAGGTCGAATAAAAACAGAATCTTCATAATAGAAATTTTTCTATTAAAAAATTTCATAGTAATTTTTCTATTAAAAAATTTCATAAACATTTTTCTTTTAAAAAATGTCATAGAAATGTTTCTATTAAAAAATTTCATAGAAATTTTTCTATTAAAACATTTCATAGAAATTTTTCTATTAAAAAATTTCATAGAAATTTTTCTATTAAAAAATTCATAGAAATTTTTCTATTAAAAAATTTCATAGAAATTTTTCTATTAAAAAATTTCATAGAAATTTTTCTATTAAAAAATTTCATAGAAATTTTTCTATTAAAAAAATTCATAGAAATTTTTCTATTAAAAAATTTCATAGAAATTTTTCTATTAAAAAATTTCATAGAAATTATTCTATTAAAAAATTTCATAGAAATTTTTCTATTAAAAAATTTCATAGAAATTTTTCTATTAAAACATTTCATAGAAATTTTTTTATTAAAAAATTTCATAGAAATTTTTCTATTAAAAAATTTCATAGAAATTATTCTATTAAAAAATTTCATAGTAATTTTTCTATTAAAAAATGTTTCTTTTAAAAAATGTTTCTTTTAAAAAATGTCATAGAAATTTTTCTATTAAAAAATTTCATAGAAATTTTTTTATTAAAAAATTTCATAGAAATTTTTCTATTAAAAAATTTCATAGAAATTTTTCTATTAAAAAATTTCATAGAAATTATTCTATTAAAAAATTTCATAGAAATTTTTCTATTAAAAAATTTCATAGAAATTTTTCTATTAAAACATTTCATAGAAATTTTTCTATTAAAAAATTTCATAGAAATTTTTCTATTAAAAAATTCATAGAAATTTTTCGATTAAAAAATTTCATAGAAATTTTTCTATTAAAAAATTTCATAGAAATTTTTCTATTAAAAAAATTCATAGAAATTTTTTTGTTAATAAATTTCATAGGAATTTATCTATTAAAAAATTTTATAGAAATTTTTCTATTAAAAATTTCATAGAAATTTTTCTATTAAAAAATTTCATAGAAATTTTTCTATAAAAAAATTTCATAGAAATTTTTCTATTAAAAAATTTCATAGAAATTTTTCTATTAAAAAATTTCATAGAAATTTTTCTATTACAAATTTTCAGATATTTTTCTATTAAAAAATTTCATAGAAATTTTGCTATTAAAAAATTTCATAGAAATTTTTTTATTAAAAAATTTCATAGAAATTTTTCTATTAAAAAATTTCATAGAAATTTTTCTATTAAAAAATTTCATAGAAATTTTTCTATTAAAAAATTTCATAGAAATTTTTCTATTAAAAAATTTCATAGAAATTTTTCTAATAAAAAATGTTAAAAAAATTGTTCTATTAAAAAATGTCAGAAATTTTTCTATTAAAAAATTTACTAGAAATGTTTCTTTTAAAAAAATTTACTAGAAATGTTTCCATAAAAAAATTTCCTAGACATTTTTCTATTAAAAAATTTACTATAAATGTTTCTATTAAAAAATTTTTTTGAAATTTTTCTTTTTCTATTAAAATATTTTATTGAAATTTTTTTATTAAAATATTTTTTTGAAATTTTTCTATTTAAATATATCTTTTTTTTTTAATTTTATTATTCCTTTTAAAGCATTAAATATTCCTTTTGCCATTGTAATATGTCATTATCAATTATCCATATGTCTAAAGCATTTTCGGTTTTAAAATGTCAACCCATTGTGAGCCGTCAATTAACCGAACATCCTTCATGCAATGCATTCCATATTCCGTTGACTCATCTACATTTCTGACATTTCGACAGATGATTGTCGGACATGTAAAGACTCGGTGCGAAGTGTTAATGCATTTTCACGGATAACCAGTGGAAACTAAAGGGAGGGGATGTTGATAAGTACGAATGTGAAAACAAGAAAAAAAAAATAATTTGATTAAGATAATGTTACAGGCAGAATTCAAGAATTTCGAAGATAATGTAAGAAGGGTAAAGTAATTTTAAAGCAGGGCTAGGCTAACGCATATATTTATATGTATCTTGTGTTTGTATCTGTGAGTTGTGGTTCTTCCCCTCTTTGTGAACTGTGAAAAGTTTAATGAGAGTTATGTTCCAATTCTTTATTAGTTTTTCATAATTTCATTAAAGTTCTGTCCTTATCTAGGTCATCTCCAATATTCATTTAAACTTAACTAGCGGTTTAACGACTTTCTATCCGTATCTAAGACATCTCAAATATTTTTGATTCCTTTAAATTAAAACCACCCAGTGCAAGATTTCCACTTTTATCTTGTTAAATTTCGTTCAGCATTTATTTCATCTTAATTGCCTTTGTAGTAGCTATTTACAATTCTCATTATAATTATTATTTTATATTGTTTGTTTGTTATTTTTGGGGTTGGCGGTGAAATATGAAATGCAAATATACTTGGAACATACTAAGGAGGAGGATTCTATGGCTCCCTGAGCCTTACAAAGAAAATTGTTTGCTAAAGTTTTCAATACACTTTTGCTTTGAAATAACAAAAATGCATCTAGGAATAATTGAGGTTTCTGTAAATGCTCCAGCTTTTTCAGCAAGGCATAGCTATTTGAACAATATTTGTATTTATGTATAGTGAAAACATTTGCAATAGGTTGGTCTTTGAAGTTCTCAAATCCGCTGTCATTCAATGGTTCCTTTGGAGAGAATAAATCCAATATGGCACAGAGGAGTATAGAATGCCATAAATGCTTGTTTTTTTTGGTATCCATACTCTGCCCAAGTTTTAAATAAAGGGTGACCAATAAGGGAATGATGTACTTTATTTTTAGCAATATTTTCGTAAAAATATTGTATTGCAAAATCACCACATAACATGCCTCATGGGTATTATTTTCCCTTTTTAGAAAGCCTCGTGGGGTCGGTTTTATATTCTCAAATAGAACCCTTCAGAGCTCTTCTATTCTCAAAAAGAAGAACTCAGAATTCCTCATTTTTAATTTCAAAAGTAACTCCAAAGCCTTTATTTTCACAGGCTTTGGAGAATTTCTACGAAATTCGTTTAATAGAAAAATGTCTACGAAATTCGTTTAATAGAAAAATTTATACGAAATTCGTTTATAGAAAAAATTTCTACGAAATTCGTTTAATAGAAATATTTCTAAAAAATTCGTTTAATAGAAAAATTTCTACGAAATTCGTTTAATAGAAAAATTTCTGCAAAACTCGTTTAATAGAAAAATTTCTACAAAATTCGTTTAATAGAAAAATTTCTACGAAATTCGTTTAATAGAAAAATTTGTACGAAATTCGTTTAATAGAAAAAATGTCTACGAAATTCGTTTAATAGAAAAAATGTCTACGAAATTCGTTTAATAGAACAATTTCTACGAAATTCGTTTAATAGAAAAATTTCTACGAAATTTGTTGAATAGAAAAATTTCTACGAAAATCGTTTAATAGAAAAATTTCTGCGAAACTCGTTTAGTAGAAAAATGTCTACGAAATTCGTTTAATAGATAAATTTCTACGAAATTCATTTAATAGACAAATTTCTACGAAATTCGTATAACAGAAAAATTTCTACAAAATTCGTTTAATAGAAAAATGTCTACCAACTTCGTTTAATAGAAAATTTTTTACGGAATTCGTTTAATAGAAAAATTTCTACGAAATTCGATTAATAGAAAATTTACTACGAAATTCGTCTAATAGAAAAATTTCTACAAAATTCGTTTAATAGAAAAATTTCTACGAAATTCGTTTCATAGAAAAATTTCTACGAAATTCGTTTAATAGAAAAATTTCTACGAAATTCGTTTAATAGAAAAATTTCTACGAAAATTGTTTAATAGAAAAATGTCTCCGAAATTCGTTTAATAGAAAAATTTCTACGAAATTTGTTTAATAGAATAATTTCTACAAAAATCGTTTAATAGAAAAATTTCTGCGAAATTCGTTTAATAGAAAATTGTCTACGGAATTCGTTTAATAGAAAAATTTCTACGAATTTCGATTAATAGAAAATTTTCTACGAAATTCGTCTAATAGAAAAATTTCTACAAAATTCGTTTAATAGAAAAATTTCTACGAAACTCGTTTAATAGAAAAATTTCTACGAAATTTGTTTAATAGAAAAATTTCTACGAAACTCGTTTAAAAGAAAATTTTCTACGAAATTCGTCTAATAGAAAAATTTCTACAAAATTCGTTTAATAGAAAATTTTCTACGAAATTCGTCTAATAGAAAAATTTTTACGAAATTCGTTTAATAGAAAAATTTCTACGAAACTCGTTTAAAAGAAAAATTTCTACGAAATTCGTTTAATAGAAAAATTTCTACGAAATTCGTTTAATAGAAAAAATGTCTACGAAATTTGTTTAATAAAAAAATTCTACGAAATTCGTTTAATAGAAAAATTTATACGAAATTCGTTTAATAGAAGAAGTTCTATGAATTTTTTAATAGATTTTTTTTTTGAAATTTTTCATAGAAATATTTCTCTTAAATTTTTTTATAGAAAAATTTCTCTTAAATTTTTTGCATAGAATAATTTCTCTTAAATTTTTCATAGAAAAATTTCATAGAAATTTAAATTTTTCTTTAAAAAAGGTTTTATAGAAATGTTTCTTTAAAAAAAATTTATAGAAATCTTTCTTTAAAAAAATTTCATAGACATTTTTCTTTAAAAAAATTTCATACAAATTTTTCAGTGAAAACATTTCAGAAAAATTTTTCGGTGAAAAAATTTCAGAGAAATTTTTCTGTGAAAAATTTAATAGAGATTTTTCCGTGAAAAATTTCAGAGAAATTTTTCTATGAAAAAATAACACTTAAATTTTTTTATGAAAAAATTTAAGAGAAATTTTCCTATGAAAAAATTTCAAAAAAATATTAATTAAACGAATTTTGTAGAAATTTTTCTATTAAACGATTTTCGTAGAAATTTTTCTATTAAACGAATTTTGTAGAAATTTGTCTATTAAACGATTTTCGTAAAAAATTTGCTATTAAACGAATTTCGTAGAAATTTTTCTATTAAACGAATTTCGCAGACATTTTTCTATTAAACGATTTTCTTAGAAATTTTTCTATTAAACGAATTTTGTAGAAATTTGTCTATTAAACGAAATTCGTAGAAATTTGTCTATTAAGCGAATTTCGTAGAAATTTGTCTATTAAACGAATTTCGTTTAATAGACTATTAAACGAATTTCGTAGAAATTCTTCTATGAAAAAATTTCATGGAAATTTTTCTTTGACAAAATTTCATAAAAATTTCTCTATGAAAAAGAATTTTTTTGTCATAGAAATTTTTTTGTGACGACATTTCATAGACATTTTTCTGCGACCACATTTCATAGAAGATTTTGTATTAAAAAATTTCATAAAAATTTTTGTAAGGCAAATTTTTGTAAAACAATATAAAGGCATTCGTGATATTTTATTCCCATTAAAAGGCCTTTTGATATTCCAATTTAAGACTACGACGGTCTCTTATATGAGAATAAAATACCACAAACACCTTTAATATGTGAATGGAAGATCTCAATATCTTCAACTTTCTAAAATTATTTTTATTTTTAAAATATGTAAAAAAAATGTCCAAGTTATGCAAACTTTAATAAAATTATAGCTAATTAATGTTATTCATACGCAACGGTGTACATAACCTTATTTCATTCAAATTCATAGAAATTTTTCTGCGGACAAATTTCACAGAAATTTTTCTGTGAAAAAAATGTCATAAACATTTTTCTGAGAAAAAATTTCCTACAAATTTTTCTGTGAAATGTTAGTATTAAAATTTTTTTTAGACATTTTTGTATTTCAATATAAGACCACGACGGCCTCTTATATGAGAATAAAATACCACAAAGACCTTTAATATGGGAATAGAAGATCTCAGATATCTTCAAGTTTCTAAACTTATTTTTAATTTTTAAATATGTAAAAAAGGCCAAGCAATGAAAATTTTTAAAAAATGCTCTCAGACCTTTTCCTCTCCACTCTACTCAGTTGAGGAATAACTGGAAGACCTCTGAGGTGTTTATTATGGGATAACTTCTTTCACTTGCGGATGGAGTGGGCAGGACATGGTCTGTCGGGATAGGCAAGTACATAGGGAACGGTTCAGAGGTCTCATATTCGTATACAAATTACCTCAGAAGCCCTCAGTTCCCATGTAAAATAACTCAGAGACCTTTCATTCCCACGTGGAAAGACTCAATAATCATTATTTCCCACAGAGAAGGAATCTATTATAGTATATTATTTTTTATTAGGTCTTCCATTCCCATATCGATTATCTTAGAGTACTTCTCTATATAAAGCATTCCATTCCCTATATAGCAGCTCGTATCAAAGTTCTTCTATTCCCATATTTTGATAGGGGTGTTTCATAAGGGAATTTTATATTTATTTGATAGCTGTGCTTTCATGAAAAAGCTATTGAAAGGTGTCTAAGATAGGGCTTCAGAGATGATATATTTCAACATAGAATTCCATAGAGATCTTCTGTTCTCATATATAAGATATCAGAGTTACCCCATTTTCAGAGGTCTCCCGATTCCATAACGAAGACGCCAGAGGTCCTGAATTCCCTTCTAAAAGTCCTCGGACGAAGAAATCAAAGTTCATATATATCTCAGAAATACTTTTCTCACATATAAAAATCTCCAGAGGACATCTATTCCCGTACAAAAGGTCTCCATGGCCTTATATTTCTTGTGGAAGGCCTCCGAGATCTTATTCTCCAACTTGGTATAGCGGGTAGGATTATGTCTATAAGCAAACATAGTGAACATGAAACACTGAAGAGGTTTTCCATACTTGAAGAATACCTCAAGGTCCTCAATTCAGGTAAAATGACTCAAAGACCTTTATTCCCAAATGGCAGGACTCTAATCCCATATACTCGTAGAATATCTCAGGGTTATTCTATTCGCATATAGAAAACGTCGGTCTTATATTCCATAAAAGCGGGCCACATAGGTCTTCTACTTGTTCCTCAGCCTAGTAGGATGGATGTGATATTGTCAGACGGTATGAGCTTGTAAAAGACTTCAGAGTCCTCCCATTGTCATAAGAAAAGACCTCATAATTCCCCAATTCCAAAAGTGGCGGAACCCAGAGGCTTTAATTCCTATATGGAGGGATTCGGAGGTCCTTATTCACATATCGAAAACTTCAGAGGTGTTATATTCCCATATAAAAGCATCCGTGGACTTTATACCCCTAGAAAGGATGTGAGGCATTCAAAAAAGTAGGACAATGTGTGCGAGAATATGCTAGTAAAAGATAAATTAATTTCGTACACCGTTGCGTATGACTGATATTAATTTGTACTTATTTTGTTAAAATTTCCATAACTCTGGCAAATTTTTACATAATTCAAAAATATAAATCATTTTAAAAAGTAAATATTTGGTAAAATATTCTCAAGCTATTTTGGAGACCTTTCGAACAATTGTGTAGAAGAAAAATATTAATTTATATCATATTCCCATATTAAAAGCCTACGTGGTCTTATACTCCACAAAAGAAGTTTTCTTAGATCTTCTACTTATTCTCCAGCCTAGTAGGGTGGACAGGGCATGCTATGAAGGTATGAGCTAGTAGAAGGAGTTCCCCCATTCTAGTAAAGAATGCCATAGAAGCCCTCAATTCCCATGTAAAAGAACTCAGAATCTTTAATTCATATATTGTGAGATTCAGAGGTCCTATATTCCCATATGGAAGACTTCAGAGGGCTTATATACCTATATAAAAGCATCCGCGGACTTGATACCTATAGAAATTCTGTGAGGTATTCAAAATATTCCTGAACTGTATAGAGTGAGTAGGACAATGTGTGCGGGAATAGGCTAGGAAATTCATGAAAAATTAATTTCGTACACTGTTGCGTATGACTGATATTAATTTGTACTTATTTTCTTAAAGTTTTCATAACTCGGGCAATTTTTCACATAATTCAAAAATATAAATAATTTTAAAAGGTAAACATTTGGTAAAATTTTCACAAGTTATTTGGGAGAATGACATATTTTCCTCTCTCTGCCAGTCTATACTTCAATTTAAGTCTTCCCTTGAAGTATCTTTTTGCTGCACCCTATATCCTCCCACCGCTTTCCAACGCCTCTTATGGATGAATTTTGATAACTGCAACAATTATGCCTCATCCAGCAAACGACACTATGGCGACATTTGATGATGGTGACGGTGAAGTTGTCGGGGGTAGTCATCCTCGGGATTATGTTATTCTAGGCTTGTGTTGGCTGCTCCTTTTGTCACTGCAGTTGTCCTTTTTCCGGCCGGATTGTCAGTGCTTGTTGTTATTAGCTGTTAAGAGAACATTGTATATGCCAGTTCCATTCCATAAACTCCACTCCACAAATCCCCACCCAAACACTGCTCGTACTATAATTCTCACATACCATCTCCGGGCTCCCACCATTGTCCTTTTGTCAGACCATGTCGATACGTTAAGTATCCTTGCAGTGACATGTACTTCATGGACAACAACACATGTTCCCCAGCATATGATGCACACAGGCATCATATGGATGGGCAACGGTTGGTTGTTGGTGGTGATGCCGCTTTAAAGTACCACTCGATCTCATCGGTGGTGTAACAACCGGGAGGAACTCAGACGTGGAATGTCGCAGGATGTGCCAGTCGGTTGGTTATGTGGCAAGTTGCTATTTTATAGAGCCTGTTGGACACGACTCTTATTGGAAATGATACATTTCCATTCGAGAGACTCTCCTGAATAAATGGCGAGGGAGGTGGGATTTGATTTATGGGAGTTGCTTGGGCCGGATGTTAGAGTTAATTTCATTTTACATTATGCACAGGCCGCTATGTTGGCTGTGGGAGATGGCAAGGTTTGTGTGTGCGGTTTTCTGTGCAGTGAAATAATCATCAAACATGGTTAATGTTCCATTATGATAGGGCAAATATTTGGACAGTAAAAATGAGCGAAAATGTTGTGGTAGATTTAATGAAAAATGCCAAAGTGTTCATGAGACTGGTTTGTGATTTTTTTGTGGACTATGGAATAAGGCAGAAGTGTTGGCCAGAAAATTTTATATTTTAAATTTAACTTTGAAATTCCAATTGTCTGCGGTGATGCTAAAAATCATTGAATCATGAAGCATTGCACTATGATCCTGGAAATGGTAATGGGAATATTAGACCACTGAGGTTTTCTCTGTGGGCAGAGAATACCTCTTAAACATAGAAATGTTTACTTTTGAAAATGATTTTTTCTTTTAAAATATGTACACATTTGCTCAAGTTATGAGAACTTTAACAAATTAAGAACTAATTAATATTATTCATACGCAATGGTGTACGAAATTATTTTTTTATAAATTTCACCTGGCCGATCCCTGCAGACTTGGTCCCGGCCGGCAAATGCCATTGAGTAATAACTAAAAAACCTGTGAGGACTGCTATGTGCGGTAAAGTCGACGGAAATCTGTTATATGGGTATATATGACCGCTAAAGTCTTTGATATGATATGGGAATATAAGACCTATAAAATCGTCTTCTATTTATAATAAAATGTTTCCAAAATAAAATCTTATTCATATTTGTCATACGCAACGGTGTACCAATGTTTGTTTTTCACTTTACTAACCGATTCCCGCACACCTTGTCCTACCCGCCTAATGCAATTTATGATTAACCAGAAGATTTGTAAGGGCTTCTGTGGGAGGATACAGACTACGAAATCCTTTTATATGGGAAAGTTAGACCGTGAATTCATTGATATGGTAATAGAGGACCTGTCAGTCTTTATCAAGAGAAATTTGCAGCTGTAAGTCGATCAATGTGGAAATAAGGCCCTCTGAGTTATTTTACATGGGAAGTGGGGAACCCTGAGATATGAGAATAGGAGATCTCATAAGTGTTCAATATTTATAAGCCGATCTCTGCAAACCATGACCTGACCATCCTATCCTTCTGAGAAATAATTCGAATACCTCAGAATACCTCTTTGGTGGAATATAGGGCCACGGAGGCCTTATATATGGTAATAAGATAACGAGGGCTTTTGTATATTTTTATAATACCTTGGATGCCTTTCATATGAGAATATATGACCTCTGAATCCTTCTTCTATTTAAAACTATTTAAATTTTTAAGATATGTAAACAATTGTCCGAGTTATGAGAATTTTTACAAAATGAGAGCTAATTAATATTAGTTATACGCAACGGTGTACCAAATTTCATTTTTTTCATTTACTATCGGATTCCCGCAGACCTTGTCCTGTCTGCCCTACCGAACTGGGGAATAAGTAGAAGGCCTTCTTAGGGCTTCTATGTGGGGAATTCTTTCATATGGGAATATATGACCTTTGAATTCTTCGGTATGGGAATAGGGAGAGGACCTCTGAGTCTTTATATATTTGAAATGGATGCCTGTGAGTAATTCCTTATGGCATTAAATATCTATAAGTAACCTTATATGAGATTTGAGAATCTCAGAGGTCTTCTTTGTGAGTATAGAAGACCCTTGAAGCATTCCGTATTGACAAATCGATCCCTGCATACCATGTTCCTATCCACCCGGTTGAGGAATTAGTCGAAACCCTTTGAGGACTTATTTTGTTAAGGTCTTGTATATGGGAATATATACGCCTTAGGCTTTCTATAAGGATATTAAAAACATATGAAGCCTTTTAAATGAGCATATTAATCATCTGAATGTTTCTAAATTGGAATATAAGTTATTTAGGTCTTCAATGTGGGAATACGGGCTTCTAAGTTATTTTACTTGGGAAGCGTTCGATAGCCCATCCCTGAAGATCTTATCCTACAAAATATACCCTGAATTGGAATAAGCAGAATACCTATGAGACCTCCTACACTGGTCCATAAGACAACGAAGGTCTTTTGTATTGGATTATAGGACCATGAACGCCTTTTTTTTGGGAATATAAGACCTCTGAGGTCTTCTTCTATTTAAAATTATTTATATTTTAGAAATATGTGAAAAAATTTTCGAGTTATGAGAACTTTAACAAAATAAGATCTAATTAATATTAGTTATACGCAACGGTGCACGAGATTTGGGTCCAAACATAGGATAATAAGGACCACTTAGTTCTTTATGAGAATAGGAGACCTCTAAAATATTCTATGTTTTTTAGCCAATACCTGCAAACCATGATCTGACCATCCTATCCTTCTGAGAAATAATTCGAATACCTCAAGGGCCTTCTTTGGTAGAATATAGGGCCACGTAGGCCCTGTGAGTTTTTCCATATGCGAATAGAATACTCCTGAGTCCTTCTTACTGAGAATATAAGATCTTTTAGTACATCGATATGGAAGGTAATACGGGCCTCTGAGTTATTTTAGTTATTTATATAGCTGAAGCCTTCTATATGGGAATAGAAACCTTTAGGCCTCTAAGTAATTTCCTATATCTAATAGTCGATACACATCATGTGCTTCTTACCCTAGTCTGTTGTGTCATAAGTAGGATACATCTGAGAACTTCTATATTGAAATGTAAGACCACAAAGATTTTTAGCATTGGATTATAAGATCACACATGTATTTTGCATTGGATTATAATACCACGGAATACAAGACATCTGAGGCCATGTTCTTTTTTTAAAAAATATTTTTTTCAAATATGTAAAAAAATTTCCGAGTTAGAGAATTTTTATAAAATAAGAACTTATTAATATTATTTATTCGCACCGGTGTACGAAATTTTATTTTTTATCAATTTACTAGCCGAATGCCGCAGACCTTGTCCTACATACCCTACCAATTTATTAATAATAATTACCAAGGAATAATTAGAAGACCTGTGAGGACATTTTCGATGTGGGAATAGAGAGAGGACCTCTGTGTCTTTATATGGAAATGGATACCTGTGAGTTTTTCCTTATGGCATTAAAGACCTTTAATTAAGTTTACATGAGATTTGAGGATCTCAGAGGTCTTCTTTGTGAGTATAGAAGACCCTTGAAGCATTCCGTATCGACAAACCGATCCCTGCATACCATGTTCCTATCCACCCGGTTGAGGAATAAGTCGAAACCCTCTGAGGACTTATTTTGTTAAGGTCTTTTATATGGGAATATAAGAAATGTGAGGTCTTCGATATGCGAATAGAATACAATACGCCTTAGGCTTTCCATAAAGGTATTGAAAACATATGAAGCCTTTTGAATGAGCATATTAATCATCTGAAGGTTTCTAAATTGGAGTATAAGTTATTTGAGATCTTCAATATGGGAATACGGGCCTCTAAGCCATTTTACTTGGGAAGCGTTCGATAGCCCATCCCTGAAGATCTTATCCTACAAACTATACCCTATATTGGAATAAGCAGAATACCTATGAGACCTTCTATGTACACTGGTCCATAAGACAACGAAGGTCTTTTGTATTGGATTATAGGACCATGAACGCCTTTTTATGGGAATATAAGACCTCTGAGGTCTTCTTCTATTTAAAATTATTTATATTTTTGAAATATGTGAAAAAATTTTCGAGTTATGAGAACTTTAACAAAATAAGATCTAATTAATATTAGTTATACGCAACGATGCACGAGATTTGTTTTTTTTTATTAATTTAATAGCAGATTCCCGCAGAAGTATTACTACCCACCCTAACCATTTGAGGAATATGTAAAAAAACCTCTAAGGCTTTTTATATGGAAATAGAATATCTTTCATGCTCACCTTTGATATGGGAGGGGGAGTCCTGTGGGGACTTCCATATACGAATATTGAAACCTTATACAGGGTTTTCCAAGAAGAGTGATATGATTTCTTTGAAAAAAACACACACTTTTTGTTAAGGAATTTCAAAAGTTTTTTATTTAATGTGAAGTACAATCGATACAATTAAGTTCTAAATAAAACGTCATTCAAATGGCCTCCACGACTTCTTCTGCAGGAACGAATTCGCTGAACCCATTTTTTGAGCACTTTTTCCAGTAAATCAAGTCGTATGTCATGAATGGCACGTTCAATATTGACTTGTAAAGCTGGAAGAGAGTCTGTTTTATTTCGACAGACCAATGACTTCAAATAACCCCACAAGAAATAGTCTAATGGTGTTAAATCACAACTTCTTGGAGGCCATTCAATATCAGAATTTCTTAAAAATAATCGAATCTCCAAACTTTTCTCGCAACAATTCAATTGTTTCATTTGCTGTGTGGCACGTAGCCACAATCAATCAATGGCAAAAAGATAGCTCTTAACGAGAGCTAAAATAATGCTCATGGCTGTCAAAGTCATAGGACGACTGGAAAGGGTTTTTTTGGATTAAAAAAAATTTTACTTAGCATCACTTTCAAATGTGAACGGAAAGTTTTTTTTTGCTCTAGCTCCTTAACGGTACGTTGGATCGGGTATAGGCCATTGGCATAAAAATAGCTCTTAACGAGAGCTAAAATATTGCTCATGGGTGTCAAGGTCGTAGGTTGACTGGAAAGTGTTTCTTTTTTGGACTTTAAAACAAAATGGACTTAGCGCACGAAAAGTTGCAATTGGAGAACGATTATTTTGATAATAAAACCGAATAATTTGTAAACGTTGTTCTCACGTATATCTCTCCCGGATGACATTGTAAACACTACCGAATACAATGAAAAACAAATGACAGATCATGACATATTACAAATGGCCGAAACGTCGCTTCAAAATCATATTATCGCTATTGGAAAACCCTTTACATGGAAATGACAGACCTGTGGAACTTTCGGTGTATGAATAGGTACCTCTGATTTTTATAATGGACATAAGATTTGTAAAGCATTCTAAATGGAAAAAGAAGATATCTAAGACCTTCTTAAGGGAAAGAAAGATCTAAGAAGATCGTCTAAGGCCCTACATGATTAGCAAGAATACTTCTGAGTTCTTTCGTATGGGAGCGATAGGCCTTTCATTGACCTTCAACGATTAAATCTAAGGAAATTTCATAGACAATTTCTTGTTCCTCTATTTCTTGAACTTTTCTCACAAGTCTTTCTACGAAAAAAAATCATGGAAAATATTCTGTGAAATCTTTTCCTTAAAAAAGGCTCAGCAAAGTCATTTTAGTTTAACTAAAAAATATAGTAAAAATAATATTCAAAAAACTTTATTTAATATTCTGACTAAAATAGTTAAGGTTTACAAATAATGTATAGTAATTGAGAAATATCGCTACACGTCTATGTCTTTGCACAAAATAATTCAATATGAAATCTGGGTTTATCATATGTTGACAGCAGGAAATCCAGTTTATATTGTCCTTTGGGTAAAGGTAACATTTTAAATTGTCTACCCTCGAAGATGAAATTTCGTACTATTAAATCTCTCTTAAGAAAAGAATTATAATTAGAGAAAATTGTCATAGAAATGTAAAAAATGTACGAAAAAACTTACATCAAACGGACACGTATGATTTACACTGGAATATTTGGCCAATATATCATAGAGTAGACCCCAAAAAAATTGACGTTTGGAGTTTTCCAAAAAGTTACAAACATCGATTGTATCCTCATATATGAAGGGTTGGAATTTCTTGTTGACAAGGCGCAGTAATTTTGCACGAACCTTTAACAAAAAAAATGTAATAATTTTTTTTTTAGAATTTTCAAAAAAACCCCACACCATTATTCCATTGCGTTCCTGGAGTAGATAGCCATAGAATTGCCAGGACAAACGTTTATCCTTGCCTTTAACCACTGCACATTTTTGGATTTTTATATAATTCTCATCGATAGTTTCACAACTGACATTAGAGATTTCAATCAAACCTGGACGAAATGATTTAATGGTCAATAAATATTGACACAAAATGAAAAGAGCGAATGTCAGTTTTAAACGATTCATTGTTTTTTGATAACTGAAATCTATCTTTGAACTCTGGAATTGGTTTAAAACAATTAAACTTAAATGGATTGTTTTTCAGTAGTAATTAAGATATTTTTAAATATGTATATGCATACATACATACGAGTACAAGTCATTTATGATGAGCGATAAAAATATAATTATTTTAGAGTGTTGAATTTAATGTTCTTTATTTTGTGACTGTTCACTTCAGTGTTCACAATGAGACTTAACAAATAATCTTAAATGTCTAAAAAGGAAAACAAGAAAACGGAAAGATATTTACAGGGTTGTATTTCTGTTGAAAAAGGCGTTCCAACGTGTTGCCAACCAATACGAACAATTGTGTTGCCATATTTTCAACATAGAGGAACAAAATCATTAAAAATCACTCAAATGCATAGGCAACATTTCAAATTATTCTCTGAAAATTTTTCCATTTACATTTTTCGAAACAAATTTCTATGATTATTTCATAGAAAATTTTTCTATGAAATATTTATAGAAATTTTTCTATGAAAAATTTTTAGAAATTTTTCTATGAAAAATTTATTCAAAATTTATAGAATTTTTTCTACGAAAAATTGATACAAATTTTTTTTCTATGAAAAATTTATAGACATTTTTCTATGAAAAATTTATTCAAAATTTTCTATGAAAAATTTATAGAAATTTTTCTACGAAAAATTGATACAAATTTTGTTTCTATGAAAAATTTATAGAAATTTTTTTCTATGAAAAATTTATAGAAATTTTTCTATGAAAAATTTATAGAAATTTTTCTATGAAAAATTTATAGAAATTTTTCTATGAAAAATTTATAGAAATTTTTCTATGAAAAATTTATAGAAATTTTTCTATGAAAAATTTATAGAAATTTTTCTATGAAAAATTTATAGAAATTTTTCTATGAAAAATTTATAGAAATTTTTCTATGAAAAATTTATAGAAATTTTTCTATGAATTTCTACGAAAAATTTATACAAATTTTTTTTCTATGAGAATTTAAAGAAATTTTTCTAGGAAAAATTGATACAAATTTTTCTAGGAAAAATTGATACAAATTTTTCTAGGAAAAATTTATAGACATTTTTCTATGAAAAATTTATAGACATTTTTCTATGAAAAATTTATAGAAATTTTTCTATAGAAAATTTATAGACATTTTTCTATGAAAAATTTATAGAAATTTTTCTATGAAAAATTTATAGAAATTTTTCTATAAAAAATTTATAGAAATTTTTCTATGAGAAATTTATAGAAATTTTTCTATGAAAAATTTATAGAAATGAAAAATTTATAGAGATGTTTCTATGAAAAACAGAAATTTTTCTATGAAAAATTTATAGAAATTTTTCTATGAAAAATTTATAGAAAAAAAATTCTATGAAAAATTTCTATAGATTTTTTTAAGGAAAAGTTTTCGCAGAATATTTTCTATTATTTTTTCGATAAATAGACTTCTGGAAAAGGTCAAGACATAAAGGAACAAGAAATTTTCTATGAAATTTCCTCTGATTTAATCGTTAATGGTCAATGAAGCCCTCAATTCCCATATACAAAGCTTCAAAGGTCCTTCAACCCCATACAAAAGAACTAGCAGTATTCTGGTCATTCATGAAGGGCCCCAGACGATCTTCTAAGATCATTTTTTCCCATTAATAAAGTCTTAGTGATCTTCTTTTCGATTTAGAACGGATTAGAAATCTTATTTCCATTATAAAAATCTTTAAATACTTCAGATTCCATATTCATACATCGAAAGCTCCACATGTCTTCCATTTCCATGTATAAGGTTTCAATATTCGTATATAGAAGGCCTCACAGGACCCCTCTTCTCATATCCAAGGTGAGCATGAAATATATTATATTTCCATATAAAAAGCCTCAGAGGTCTTTTATATAATCCTCAAATGAGTAGGGTTGGCAGTACTACCTATGCGGGAAATCGGCTAGTAAATTTATAAAAAAAAATTAATTTCGTACATCGTTGCGTATAACTAATATAAATTAGATCTTGTTTTTTTAAAGTTCTCATAACTCGAAAAATTGTGAACATATTTCAAAAATATGAATAATTTGAAATAGAAGAATAACTCAGCGGTCTTATACTCCCATATACAAGGCATTCGTGGTCTTATAATCCAATACAAAAGACCTTCGTTCTCTTATATTCCAGTGCAGAAGGTCTCAGAGTTATTCTGCTTATTCCACTTGGCAGGATATGATCAACAGGGATAGGCTATCGAACGCGTCCCAAGTAAAATAAGTTAGAGGCCCGTATTCCCATATTGAACAACTCAAATAACGTATATTCCCATTTAGAAACCTTCAGATGATTTATTATATGCTCATTTAAAAGGCTTCATATGTGTTTAATACCCTTATAAAAAGTCTAAGGAATATTGTATTCTATTCGCATATCGAAGAACTCACAGGTTTTATATTCCCATATATGTAAAAGGCCTTAACAATATAAGTCCTCAGAGGGTTTCGACTAATTCATCAACAGGGTGGATAGGACATGGTACGCAGGGATCGGTTTATAAATATAGAATGCTTCAGAGATCTTCTTTTCTCACAAAGAATGTAAAATTACTTATAGGTCTTTAATTACACAGGTATCTATTTCAAATATATAAAGACTCAGAGGTCCTCTCTCTATTACCATATCGAGGATGTGAGAGGCCATGTATTCCCCAAATAAAAGATTTGCGTGGACTTTATGCTCACAAGGAAGTCCTCACAGGTCTTCTAATTATTTCTCAAATGGGTAGGGTGGGCAGAATAAGGTATGCGGCATTTGGCTAGTAAATTTATAAAAAATAAAATTTTGCACACCGGTACGTATGACTAATATCAATAAGCACTTATTTTGTAAAAAGTCTCATAACTCGGACAATTTGTTACATATTTCAAAAAAATATATATAACAAAAAGAAGGAGACTTCCGAGGTCTTCTATCCCCGTGGTATTATAATCCAATACAAAGGGCCTGCGTAATCTTATAATACAATGCAACAAATCTTTGTGATCTTACATTTCAATATAGAAGGTCTGAGAGATAGCCTACTTATGGACTAACAGATCTTATATTTTAATGCAAGAGGTATTCTATTCGCATATGGAAGAACTCACAGGGCCTCCGTGGTAATTTCTCAACCTCAGAAGTCTTTGAATTATTTCTCAAGAGGATATGATGGGCTGGTAATGGTTTGCAGGGATCCTCTTATATATATATATATATATATATATATGTAATACTTCAGAGGTCTCCTTTGCTCATAAAGAACTCAGTGGTCCCTATTCTCCTATGGTCAAACCCACAGCATTCTAGTTCTCATAAATAAGTACTATTCTAATATCGAAGAATTCAAGGGTCATATGTTTCCATATGAAAGATTTCTATCCACACATAGAAGCCCTAACAGTCCTTCTACTCATTTCCCAATTCGATAGGGTAGACAGGACAAGGTCTGCTGGAATCCGCTAGTAAATTTAAATGATTTTTTTACATCGTTGCGTATAACTATTACTAATTATAACTAATAAAAATTCATAGAAATTGTTCTAATTGTTTTGCTATGAAAAATTCATAGAAATTTATTACAATAAATTCATTTAAATATTTAAAATATCAAAAACATATAAACGATAGCTGCAAAACTCAATTATTTCCTAAGGGACTGTGTGTTGCGTATGATTAATATTAATAAATGAGTCGGTGAACAAAATTCCCCATTATTTCCAAAGTAATAACTTTAATTTAAATATTTGAAAAGGAATACGCAGAGAAGATATGAAGGATTATTCTGCAAGTCATTGTTTAAGATTTTGTTCATATATAATTATAATTATTTAGTAAAGAAAGGTATAACAAGTAAGAAAGTTCAGTCGGGTAAACCGACTTATGAATCCCCTCATCTTGAGTTCCAAAAAAATATTAGTTAATTTTTTTTGTTTTAATTAAATTATTATTAATTTAAATTGCATTTAATAACATTAAAGTATGTACTGGTATTAAAGTTAAAAGCTGTTAACTTTTGGTACAAAAAGGTCCATTTTGTGTGGGAGGTACCAAAAAGGGGCATGCCAATAACGCCCATTTTTCTCTGGACTCTAGGTACTGTAAAAGCATTACACTGTACAAAATTGCAAGCATTTGTATGCAGTGGTATTAAAGATTTAAACTGGTAACTTTTGGTACAAAATGGTTCGTTTGTGTGTGAGGTACCAAAAGGGGCGGGCCAATAACGACAATTTTTCTCAAGGTAATAGTGACTAATAAACTAATACGATGTGTAGAAATTCAGAGGATTCAAATAAGTAGTATACATTGAAGTTATTAAATAATCAAATTTTTTTACTAAATGTTAACCCTTTGTGGGGGAGGTACTAGAAGGAGTGGACCAATATGGCCCATCTTCGAACTTAGCCGGAGATAGAAGAAAATATTGGCACATACAAAATTTGAAGTCAATCAGCTACTTCTTTCGAGAGTTATCGTGCGCACCAGCCAGCAGACAGACAGACAGACGGACGGACATTGCTCATTCGACTTAAAATTACCCAAAACGGATAGCCGCCGGAAATACTTAGGGTCTTAGGTCATTCCTTCGATGTGTTACACTTTTGGCTCGATGCAAATGATATATACACTCCTCTCTAAGGTGAGGGGATAAAAACAGTGTTTTTTCTCAATTGGCTGGGGTGGCGTATGATTCATATTAATATATGGGTCGTTGAAGAAATTATTTCATAACTACGACATCAATAGCTAAAAATTTAAGTTTCAAAGGCGAAAATATTGATAAGAATATTATTTTTTTTAATAATTTCCAGATTTTCAAAAATTCTTGGAATATATGAAGAAAAATTCTATGTAAGATCATAATATTTTCGTAACAAAAATACATTTGCAAATAAAAAAATTCTAATAAAATCCGTTGATAAGTAATTTTTACGAACAAAAAATCTTAAATTTTAAAAAAGAGCATTTAAAACCGACATATCTTTTAAATGAGCTAAGTGACGTGTGTTATTATTTTATATGGGTTATTTCCATATTTTATATGGTGTAATGTCATTGAAAAAATAGAATTATATGGAAAAATATCAAAAAAAAACAGTGTTAAGAAAGCCACAGAAACTGTGATTTTTCTTAATTGGCTGGGGAGGCGCATGATTCATATTAATATATGGGCCATTGAAGAATTTGTGTCATAGTTTCAGCACCAATAACTTAAAATTTGAATTTTAAAGGGAAAATAGCAGATGAGTTCCTGAAGATTTTATATATTTTCCGGATTCTCAATTTTTTTTTGAAATCTAAGAAGAAAATAAAATACAAATCTCTAAATTGAATTTAAAAAATTATCTATTTCTTTTGGAGACATATACATATTCTAATACAAATTCGTGAAAAAGTACTGTTATGAACTAGAATATCATAAATTTGGCCACAAATACATTATAAAAAATTATGTTTTTCTTAGTTGCGCTATGTGATTGATGAGTGTGTTATATAGAATATTATTGGGAAAAATAGAATTATAAAGAAACAAAATATCGAAAAAGTGCAAAGAAAGGCAAAAGGCAAACTGTGCTTTTTGCTCAATTCGCTGGAGTGGCGTATGCTTAATAGTAATATATGCGTCATTAAAGAAATTGTCTCACTTTTTTTCGGCACCTATAGTTTAAAATTTGAATTTCAAAAACGAAATTTCCTATACGATCATAAAGTTTGCATATATTTTGCAGATTTTCAAATATTTTTAGAATTGAAGAAGGAATTTTAATATAAATCTTCAATATAATATTAAAAAAGCATATACTTCAAAAGAAGGTCAAAATGTAATGGGAAAAATTACAAATTCTCCATAAAATCTGTTGTAAAGTACAATAAATAAATAAATAAATAAATGTTTAAAATTTGCAAACAAATGCATTTAAATTACTTTTCTCTAATTGAGCAGTGGTTTCTACAATATTATTGGAAAAATATAATTATATGCATAAATATCATAAAATGTATTTAGAAAGGCATCAAAACAGTGATTTTTCTCAATTGACTTGGGTGGCGTATGATTCATATTAATATAAGGGCCATTAAAGAAATTTTGTCATAATTTCAGCACCTCTAGCTTAAGTTTCAAATTTTAAGGCTGAAATTGCAGATAAGAACTTTAGTTTTTTTTAATATATTTTCCAGATTTCTAAATGTCTGGAATCAAAGTAGAAAATATAATCCAAATCTTTAAATTTAACAGTATAAAATTATATATTTCTTAATAACGTCATATTTTTTTTAGAAAGAAATGCATTTTCTAATAAAAGTTCGCCATAAGATCTGTGAGAAATATAATATATAATAGGTATTAATATATAAAATATTATTGAAAATAAAATATTTTCAAGAAATATTACAAAAGATCATTAAAACCGTGTTTCGCTCTATTGGCTTGGGTGGCGTATGATTCATATTAATATATGGGTCATTGAAGAAATTGTGTGATAATTTCGGCACCAGTAGCTCAAAATTTAAATTTTCAAGGCGGAATTGAAGATAAGAGTATGTGATCGATGTATGGTTTGTGTACACAAATTAAAATGGGTTTTATTATATAAAATATCATTGAAAAAAAATATATATTTTCAAGAATTATCAAAAAAGTGCAGAGAAGATCATTAAAACCGTGTTTTCGCTCTATTGGCATGGGTGGCGTATGGTTCATATTAATATATGGGTCATTGAAGAAATGGTGTCATAATTTCGTCAACAGTAGCTAAAAATTTAAATTTTCAAGGCGAAATTGAAGATAAGAATATGTGATCGATGTATGCTTTTTGTACAGAAATTAAAATGGGTGTTATTATATATTGAAAAAAATATATATTTTGAAGACTTATCAAAAAAGTGCAGAGAAGATCATTAAAAACCATGTTTTCGCTCTATTGGCTTGGGTGGCGTATGATTCATATTAATATATGGTTCATTGAAGAAATTGTGTCATAATTTCGGCACCAGTAGCTAAAAATTTAAATTTTCAAGGCGGAATTGAAGATAAGAGTATGTGATCGATGTATGGTTTGTGTACAGAAATTAAAATGGGTGTTATTATATAAAATGTTATTGAAAAAAAAAATATATATTTTCAAGAATTATCAAAAAAAGTGCAGAGAAGATCATTAAAACCGTGTTTTCGCTCTATTGGCCTGGGTGGCGTATGATTCATATTAATATATTGGTCATTGAAGAAATTGTGTCATAATTTCGGCACCAGTAGCCAAAACTTTAAATTTTCAAGGCGGAATTGAAGATAAGAGTATGTGATCGATGTAAGGTATGTGTACAGAAATTAAAATGGGTTTAATTATATAAAATATAATTGAAAATAAAATATTTTCAAGAAATATCACAAAAAGTGCAGAGAAGATAATTAAAACCGTGTTTTCGCTCTATTGGCTTGGGTGGCGTATGATTCATATTATTATATGGGTCATTGAAGAAATTGTGTCATAATTTCGGCACCAGTAGCTAAAAACTTAAATTTTCAAGGCGAAATTGAAGATAAGAGTATGTGATCGATGTATGGTTTGTGTACAGAAATTAAAATGGGTTTTATTATATAAAATATTATTGAAAAAAAATATATATTTTCAAGAATTATCAAAAAAGTGCAGAGAAGATCATTAAAACAGTGTTTTCGCTCTATTGGCTTGGGTGGCGTATGATTCATATTAATATATGGGTCATTGCAGAAATTGTGTCATAATTTCGGCACCAGTAGCTAAAAATTTAAATTTTCAAGGCGATTTTAATATATTTTTGGAATTTTTTAATATTGTCCAAATTCTGAAAAGTTCACGGATTCGGAGTGGGAGCGAATCGTGAATCTAATTAGAACGGCTTTAAAATGCTAGGCAGTGGGGCGGAACATTTTACTTAAGCTCTGACCTCGACTAGACGTGGATCGCTCTTGAGCTAAAAAACGGCCAGTTAAGGAGAATTGGGCCGGGAAGTGAATAAAACAGGTTGGCTAATTTTGTTAAGGAAAATAAATTTAGAGATTTTATTTTTGATTCCACAAATTTTTGGAAATGTGTAAAATATATGAAAACGTTATGACCTTATATGCAATTCCGCCTTTAACATTTGAGTTTGCAGCTAATGGTGCCGAAATCATGACACAATTTCTTCATTGATTCATATATTACTATGAATCATACGCCACCTTAGCCAATTGAGCAAAAAACAGTTTTTATGCTTTCTTTACACATTTTTGATATTTTCCCATATAATTCCTTTTTTCTTATAATATTCTATATTAAAAAATCCCCATTTTATCAATCACGCACTTCACAAAGCTCAAATATATTTACAATTTATTGGTTTTCAAAAAAATAATGTCTGTAGAAAAATACATAATTTTTACATATTATACTTAGAGATTTGGATGATTTTCTTCTTAGATTTCAAAAGTATTTCGGAGATCTTGAAAATGTGTAAAAACTTCAGGTTCCCATGTTCTATGTCGTCTTTGAAATTAAAATTTTTAGCTATTGGTGCCGAAATTATAACACAATTTCTTCAATGACCCGTATATAAATATGAATCATACGCCACCTCTGCCAATTGAGACAAATCATTGTTTTTATGCCCTTCTCTACACTTTTTTGATATTTGTCAATATAATTCCGTTTTTTCCTATGCTATTATATATTATAAAAATCCCTATTTTAGTTTTTTTTTAACTAACACATACCATCGCTCAATTTAATTAATGGAAAAGTTATTTTTTAATGCCTTTGTATGCGAATTTATATTTTTTTGAAATTATTACTTATCAAAAATTTTTTGGCGAATTTATATTTGAAAATATCTTGGTTTACAAAACTAATATAGCCTTATTAGGATGTACCTATTATAATTTTGTTATTATTAATTTTAATTAAATTTAAATTTAAAGATTTTGACTTTATTTTCTTCTTATACTTCAATGTATTTAGAAAACTAAAAGAAGTGTAAAAAACCGTATATTCTTGTCTGTAGTTCGGCTTTTAAAATTTCAACTTTCCGCTAGTGGTTCCGAAATCATGCCACAATTCCTTATTAACCCATATATTAATATGAATCATACGTCACCCCAGCCAATTGCGAAAAATCGCCGTTTTTATGCTTTTCATTGCGCTTTTTTGATATTTTCCTAATTCAATTGAATTCAGCCAATAATTTTTCAAGAAATTAAAACATTTTTTGTTCAATAATTTTATTCAGACAGCTCAAAAGAATATTTAAAGAAACGGCAAATAACATAATTACGATGATTTTTCAATCTCTAAAAAAAATCCTTAGGTCCTTTCTGAGTATAAGTTAACTTTACATCGTTTGGCATTGTTAACCCAAAAAATTAACTGTGTCAAATATATACCTTTGGGTATGGGAATCATGTTCATCTGTCCATGATCGAAGACAAAATTGTTGGCAATTATATCTTGTGGCTGAAGAGGAAAAATAAAATGTTTTTTATATCTATAACGAAACTGATGAATGAACTCATGAAACTATCTCACCTTATATGGACATGAATGATTCACATTGGTATATTTCATAACCATTGGATAGACCAGAGTCCAAAACATTTGACGTTTATTTTCCATGTTTACCAAAAAGCCACAAATATCCACCATATCGTCATAGACAAAGGGTCGAAAATTATTATTGATTTTGCGAAATAATTTGGCATGAACCTAGAAAGAAAGCAAAATTGAAATTATTGATAGTTTTAGAAGCAAAAAAGAAAATATAATACCTTAATATCCTTCGCTTCCTGCAAAAGAGTTGCCCTGGCATTTAAAACAAAATTGGAATTATTTATCTTATCCACTCTGCATAGAGGAAATCTCATGAATTCCCCGTCCAATGATTGACATTCCAGCTTAGATATTTTCATGCCAGCATTTTTTGCCGTTGCTGAAGATACCCCAGAAATTGGGAAAATAAATATATGGAATAAAATTACAAAGTTTACTGTGATCATTTTCAATGTTGACTGTCCGGGTAACTATTTTCCATAGTTAAATTGGGGCATTTATGAAATATGTACATATATTCAGGATTTTTAATAAGTTGTTTTGAAAAAAGCGTAATTATTAAAATGTTGCGGTTCAGTGGTTTTAATTAAATGCTTTTACGGAAACTGAGTACTGCTATGAAAAACAATGATTAATATTTGTCTTTTCTTTCTTTACAGGTAAATTTTATAAACTATTTGGGTACTATATTTTTGGATAAAATGTTGGTAAGTTTGAATTTGATGAATTAAATGAATTTAGATACGAAAGTTTTCAAATGAAGCTAAACAATGAAGCGTAACTTCCTAAAAACAAAAATTAAATCCTCAACTTTGTGTCCATTGGTTCTAATGTAGATTTTTCAGTTTTTGCTATTACGAGTATAAAATAGTTTTTTAATATCAGTCATATTCCATCCGTATCCATAGAACAAAATCAGACTTTCCTCAAAATGTTTGCATGGTTAAGATATTTTGTTGACGCATTTATTTATTTGCAGAACTGTTCATGTCTCTGTTTAATATGTGCAGTACATTATAAATTCTATTCTGCACATCTTTGGAAAACTAGCTCTCCATTAATGTTCAGTTTGTAACTACTTGTGCGCAATAACGCTTTGAAAAGTGTACCACAATAATTTAAAATCAGTCATACGCCACCGGGTCACATATACAGTATTGTATGTTTTAACATGAGATATATGAAAAATACTTGTCGTCTTTTCTCTGGACGACAGTACATATTAAAGACAATAATTATCAATTTAAGTTTATTGCAAAACCCGTTCTTTAGCGGTTAATTTATTAACACAAATCATACGTCAAGTAAGACTATGTTGTAAACATAATTACCGCCACAGTTGACAGGTTAGATTTGCTTTAAAAATGAAATATCACTACATACTTAACACTGTTCGTAACACTACTGTTCGTTTTTATTCTTTAAATAATGTATGTACATTAGTCTGCACATTTTTGAAAAAATAGTTTTCTATGGCTCTACACTGTTTTTACTTTTTTTGTGCGCCAAAGGCTGGAAAAGTGTACCACAAAAATTTAAAATCAATACGCCCCACAATGCTCTCAATTCAGATAAAATTTAAACGTCAAATTTTATTTTTAAACTCTAATAAAGTTCGGTATTCCAAAGTGTGTGTTTTTAAAACCTTAGGTCCGCTCCGAGTACATCTTAATATCACATCTCCGGGCACTGTTCACCCAAATAATCATCTGTACCATATAATTACCCTTGGGTATGGGAATCATTTTCATTTGGTCTGAATCCAAAGAAAAATCTTTTGCAAATATTTCTTGCGGCTGAAAGCGAGAATATGAAATATAGTAATTATATATATATATATATTGGAAAAATGTCACTCCCTCACCGTGTATGGACAAGTATGATTCACATTGCTGTATTTGCGTACCGTTGGAGCTATTAAAGACCAGAACATGTCACGTTTACTTTTCATTTTCAAGAGAAAATCACACACATCTATCATCTATATTATCATAAATACACACATCTCATAAATATCACACATCTATATTATCATAAATAAAGGGCTTATAGTCTTTATTGATTTTGCGAAATAGTTTCACATGAACCTATAAAATGAAAAGAAAAAATTAATGCCCCAATGTTAAATACATTCCAAGAAAATAGTTGAAACAGACACTTATATCTTTAGCTTCTTGCAAAAGTACTGCCCTAGCATTTAGAACATAATTCGCATCCTTCCCCTTATCCACCGAGCACTTAGCAAACATAACAAAGTCCTTGTCCAGAGTAATGCATTCAATTTTACGTAGTTCGATACCAGCACGCTTATTATTTTTCGCAGACTCTGACTGACTCCAAAGGTGTTGGAATACCGAAATGTAAAGCAGCAATGAACTTATTCTCGCCATATTCAGATTAGAATGAATGAAAAGTTTTGGTAAAAATAATATTAACATATGGAATTATTATCAAAAATAGGAGAATAATAAGGCCCAGAAAATTTTAATTATATTGAAATTATAAAGACATTAACTACAATTGTACGATTATTTTTTCCAGTAATTACGTAAACCATGCTTGGAGTTTTTGGAGATCTATTGACTTAATAGGAGATTCAGTAATAGCAATCCGAAAAATACCTCAAACTTTGAAAACAACATCATAAGATTTCGATTTTCAACCATGTTTTCTTCTTAGATTGTTAACATAAATGCAAATGTAATACATGAGAAAAATTTCCAAATCTTTCTTGTGAATTCGGTTGTTGAAAATTAAAATTTAAGTAACTACTTTGGAAGTTATGAGGTGATTCGTATAATAACCCAGGCATTAATGTAAATCATACGCCACCCAGGTCACACAAAGAAAATCCACAGTTTTGCCATTTTCGTTAAAATTTGAGGTATTTTTGGCAAGTAATTCTGTTGTCAGTAGATATTCGCTAGAAACTGAATGCATTTTTTAATATATTTTCATTAAAAAGTTATCAAAAAAAAATTTAACAGTACTAGTATTCTTAGAGCAATACATTTTTGAACTGATTTAGTTTTAGAATATTTACATATGAAAATATTATCAAGTATTTTTTTTTTTTTTGTAAATAACATAAATTTAAAATTTTATAGTAGTATAGCATTCGTAGAAAATAAAGTGGCAATTTCTTCAAAAATTTGGAAAATTATTGGATATTTCGTTTAATAATTTCTTATTCAATTGCTGAGTTCTTGATCTCAGAGACCGACAAAGTTTTTATCTTATTCATATTTTTATCTGAGATTCATAATTAATCTCCAACTCTTCCTTGTGAATTTGTTTCACAAAAATTAAAATTTAAGCCAATACTTCGAAAGTTATGCAGTAATTTGTCTAACAGCCCATGTATTAATGTTGATCATACGCCACCTAGGCCAGAAAAAGAAAATCCATAGTTTTGTCGCTGTCGTTGCAATTTTTGGTATTTTGATACCTATTTCTCTTATCAGTAAAATTTTGCTAGAAACTGAATTAATAAAAATCGTAGGTCAATACATTTTTTGAACTGAATGAGTTTTCTAATATTTGTATATTAAAAAATTATCAAATACATTTTTTTTAAATAACCTAAATTTAAACTTTTCTAGTAGAATTCGCAGAAAATAAAGTACGAATTTTTTCAGAAATTAAAAAATAATTGTATTTTGTTTGTTTTTATTTCGGTCTTTAAACCGTTTTGGATTTGTCGCTAGGATATTATCCTGCCTCTAGACCAATTTAAAAATAATTTAGATGTTTCGTTTAATAATTTCTTATTCAATTGCTGATCTCTTGATCCCAGAGTTCGACAAAGCTTTTATGTTATTCCAACAGTGTTTTGTAATAATTGTAAATCTAATTCATGAGAAAAAAATTCCAACTCTGCCTTGTGAATTTGCTTCATAGAAATTAAACTGTAAGCCACTTGTTTGGAAGTTATGAGGTAAATTGTATAAAAACGCATTTATTTATATAAATCATACGGCACCCTTGCCAAATATAGAAAAACCAAAATTTTCTCGTTTTCGTAAAAATTTCTGATATTTTGCCACGTAATTCGGTTTTCAGTACTATTTCGCTACAAACTGAACAACATTTTTGAATATTTCTATTGTAAACTACTATCAAAAAATACAGCTATTCTTAGATCAAAAAAATTTTTGAACTGAATAAGTTTTTGATTTCATTTTTTATATTAAAATGTTTTTATTAAAATATTATCAAATACATTTTATTTTAAATAACTTAAATTTAGTAGAGAAGCGTGAAAATTTCTTCAGATATTTTTATAAACAAGTAATTGGACATTTTGTTCAATCATTTTTTTTTCAATCGCTCATATGTTGATCTACGATTTTGTCAAAGTTTTGATCTGTTGTTCCATCAGTGTTTTGTACAAACAACATAATTTTATATTTATTACATCAGAAAAATCTACAACTCTTCAGTGTGCAAACGGTTGTTAAAAATGAAAACTCAAACCACTATTTAGGAAGTTATGCTGTAATTTGTGTAACAACCCATGTATTAATGTAAATCATACGCCACCAAGGTAAAATATAGAAAAATCTAATTTTCTGCCATTGCATTACAATTTCTGGAATTTTTACACGTAATTCTGTTTTCTGTAGTATTTTCTTAGAAACTGAACAAGTTTTTTAATATTTTTTTGTTTAAATATTATCAAAAAATACAGTTTTTTCTTAGGTCAATACGTTGTTTGAACTGAATAACTTTTTGTATATATTTATATTAAAATATTATCAAATACCTTATTTCTGAAATAACTTAAATTTAAACTCTTCTAGTAGAATTCGAAGAAAATAAAGCGGGAATTTCTTCAAATATTTAAAAAAAAAATGGATGTTTCGTTTAATAAATAACTGATCTCCGTGTCCGACAAAATTGTTAAGTTATTCAAACAGTATTTTGTACAGTCAACATTAAATTTTGTTGAAAATTAAAATTGGCTTGTTGAAATATAAAATTTAACCCATTTATTCGGAGCTAAAGCTAATCTTTGTTTTTAGTTTACAATGTTATGCAAAATAAAACAACTTAATTGTTTTTCCAAAACTTATTTGTATTGTGTGCAATAAATTATGAATATTATTCTGCACATCTTTAAAAAGGAAGCTTTCTTTTAATGTACATTTGGTACCATATGACTGCGCCAAAATCCCGAAAAGTGTACCACAAAAAATTAAAATCCATCATACGCCAACGGGAAAATACTCCAAACTCAGATAAAATTAAACTTACACTTCATCAAATGTTGCCGAAAGCTCAGAATACAACTAATATGTGTATTTATTTGTAAACACCTTAGGCCCGCTCATATGTACCTTAACATCACATCGCCGGGCATTGTTCATCCAAATAATCAACTGCACCATATAATTGCCTTTGGGTATGGGAGCCATTATTTCAGAACCGAAGAAAAAAATCTTTTGCAATTATTTCCTGTGGTTGAAAGCGAAAATCCCAAATGTACTGCTTCTTCTACAGATATTTGAAGGAAAAAATTTCCTCACCTTATATGGAGAGGTATGATTCACATTGGTATATTTTCGAACTACTGGACCGCAGTCCAGAACATTTCACGTTTACTTTAATTTTTTTTTTTTGAGAAAATCACACACATCTATCCTAGTGTCATAAAGAAATGCCTTAAAGTCTTTGTTAATTTGGCGAAATAGTTTAGCTTGAACCTATAAAATGTTCAATAAAGTTCAATAAATTTCTTAAACGTGGATTAGACATACATTTATATCTTTGGCTTCTTGCAAAAGTACTGCTATGGCATTTATAACAGATTTCGAATCATTTCTCTTCTCTACTTTGCACAAAGGAAACGTTATGCATTCCATTTTACGTAGCTCCAAGCCACCACCACGGCTATTTATCGTTGACTCTGAGAGAGTCCAGAGTCTCTGTTGGATTATCGAAAAGTAAAGCAGCAACGATCTCATTCTAACCATTTTAAAATTGAAATGAATGGAATTTTTTGTTGGAAACAAAATAAATGTATGGTATAATTAGTACTAACCAGAGAATAATAAGGCCTAGGGTATCATAATTATATTACAATTATAAATATATTAACTACAATGCTATGTTGTTCCTAAAAATAAAGTGTTTGGCGGATACTTGATTCCGGTATTTTATTAAAAAGATTTGTTTTTTTTTTTGGGCGAAAGCTATCTTACTATAGCTTAGAAAAAAATTCGGCATAAGTAACTCCTACTGATTTGTAGTAGAAAAATATTAGATACAAAGAATATTTTAAACTTGTAAAACAAATCTTGATTTCTGTCATTGTTTTCTTCGTTGATGGTGAACATTATTGTAATTATAATACCAGAGAAAAATCTCCAACTCCTCCCTAAGAATTTGGTTGTTAAAAAATAAAATTTAAGCCATTAATTCGGAAGTTATGAGATAATTCGTGTAATAACCCAAGTATTTATATAAGTCATACGCCACCCAGGTCATATATAGAAAGCCCACAGTTTTGGCGTGTTCTTACAATTTCTGGTATTTTCTAACGTAATTCTGCTTTTAGCAAAATGTTCCTAGAAACTTGACTAGTTTCGAAATATATGTTTGTTTTAATACTACTAAAAAATACCGCTATTCATAGGCCAATACATTTTTTGAACAGAAAAAGTTTTTGAATATTTGTATATTAAAATATTGTCAAATATTTTTGTTTTGAAATAACCTAAAATTTAAACTTTTCTAGTAGCATTCGTAGAAAATAAAGTGGGAATATGTTCAGATGTTTTTGGAAAAAAAAGTAGTTGAATATTTTGTTTATAAATTTGCTATTCAATTTCTGAGATATTGATATACGAGTTTGACAAAGTTTTGATCTGTTGTTCCATCAGATGTTGTAAAATTAACATAGCTGTCAATTTATTATATGAGGCAAATTTCCAAATCTTCCTTGTGAATTTGGTTTATAAAAATTAAAGTTTTAACCACTACTTCAGAAGTTATGCGGTAATCTGTCTAACAACCCATGTATTATCGTTAATCATACGCCACCCAGGTCAGATAAAAAAATCCACAGTTTTGCCGTTTTCTTTGCAAATTGTAGTATTTTGTCCCGTTTTTCGGTTTTCAGAACAATTTTGTTAAAAACTAAATAAATTTGTGAATATTTCTTTGTTCAAATATAATCAAAAATACAGTTCTTTAGGTCAATACATTTTTAAATATTTTTTGTATATTAAAATATCATCTAATAATTTTTTTCTGAAATAATCTAAATGTAAACTTGTCTAGTGGCATTCGTAGCAAATAAAGAGGGAATTTCGCCAAATATTTTTAGAAAAAAAAATTGGATATTTTGTTTAATAATTTCTAGTTTAATTGCTGAACTATTGTTCTGCGAGTCTGGCAAAGTTTTGATATATTGTTCCATCAGTGATTTTATAGTCAAGATAATTGTAAATCTAATACATGAGAAAATATCCAACACTTCCTTTTGAATTGGGTTTATAAAAATTAAAATTTAAGCCACTACTACAGAAGTTATGCGGTAGTTTGTCTAACAACCCATGTATTTATGTAAATCATACGCCACCCAGGTCCGATAAAAAATCCACAGTTTTGCCGTTTTCTTTAAAATTTTTGGCATTTTGTCGCTTATATCTGTTTTCAGAACAATTTTGCTAGAAACTGAGTAACTTTTTGAATATTTCTTTGTTAAAATGTTATCAAAAATATAGTTCTTTAGGTCAATAAATGCTCTGAACTGAATAAGTTTTTTAATAATGGTATATTAAAGTATAATCAAATTTTTTGTTTTTAAAACTTAAATTTTAGCTTTTCTAGTGGTTGTCGTAGAAAATAAATTGGAAATTTCTTCAAATATTTTTAAAATAAAGAAATTGTATATTTCGTTTAATAATTCCTTATTGATTTTCTTAACTATTAATCTGCCAGTCTGGCATAGTTTTTATCTGTTATTCCATAAGAGTTTTGTACAATCAGCATAATTGCAAATCTAGTACATGAGAAAAATCTCCAACTCTTCCTTGTGAATTTGGTTTATAAGAATTAAAATTTAAGCCACTACTTCAGAAGTTATGCGGTAGTTTGTCTAACAACCCATGTATTTATGTTAATCATACGCCACCCAGGTCCGATAAAGAATATGCTCAGTTTAATTGTTTTTCTTTAAAATTTCTGGTATGTTGTAATGTAATTATGCTTTCTGTACACTTTTGCTAGAAACGGAAGAGGTTACTTTGTTAAAATATTACCAAAAAAATTAACTCAATACATTATTTTTTAAATAACTTATTTGAATTGAAAGCTTGCCATTTGCTAATGTTGTCTTTTAGATAGATCATAAACAAAGTCCACCAGACATCAGTTCATCATCATTGTAATTATTAAGATAGCATTGATTTATACAGAAAGTTTGCAGCAATTAAATAAATGTTTTTTTTTTTTGAAAACACTAATAAGTCTTCTCGTTACCATTTGCGGTTAATCGCATTTGGCCATGGTTCAGAGTTCAACTCTTAAATATACTTATTTTTATGGAGTGCAATGAACTATAAAGTTGATTCTGCACATCTTTGTATAAATGTATTTCGACCTATATATATATTTTTACCATTTGAGAGTGGCAAAGGGCCAAAAAGTGTACCACAAAAAATTAGAATCCATCATACGCCACCGGGCACCTATGTTATATATACATTTACATATTTTAGTTGCAAGCGGATAAATCGGATTGCGGACATAGTTCAAGGCTTTCGTATAAATTAATCTAATGCAGTTTTTTTGTGTGTAATGTAAGTGAACCTAATTTATTGATTGTTTTAGAATTTTTAATGGAAATATGTTTGAAAGTTAATGGAGTTTCATATCGAAACAGCGTTTCTTCTTAAATTAACAAAATTTATTTTAAGGCAAAACTTTTGGGATATTCCTCAGCTTCTTCCTTGAGCCCTGGATGTTTAATTTGTTTCAAATTTCAGCTAATAGTCAGTTTGGATTTTATAAGACAATTCGTATAGTAACTAATTTATTAAAATGAATTATACGCCACCCATGTCGATTTCAGGAAAAATGCCTTTAAATAGGTCTTGGATATATTTTCAAGCATTTCTTGATTTATCTTTATTATCCAATCATTACTATAGGGAATATAATACGTATTTTAATCATATTATTGACTTTGCCAAATCTTAACTGATACCATCAGAATCTCTCACCATATACATTAATTTTACATCGAATGCCATTGTTTATCCAAAAGATCAACGTAGCCAAATACTTGCCTCTGGGCATGGGCAACATTTTTATAAAGTCATAATCAAAAACAAAGTCTTTCAGAATTATATCCTGGGCCTGATGATGAAAGAAAGCAAATATTGCTCAGAATCACAAAATAAAAAAATAAAAAATATCACCATAAAGGGACAGGAATGATTTACATTGGTATATCTTATAACCAGGGGGTATATCAACGCCCAGAACATGGGGATTTTAATTGGCATATTTGCCAGATAGCCGCAGAGATCTAGTATTTCATCATAGACAAATGGCTGAAAATTTCTACCAATTTTGCGAAATATTTTGGCATGTAACTGCAAAACAAATATATTTCAATTTAATATTTTAATACCAAATATTGAATCCCTTACCCTAATACCATTGGCTTCCTGTGACAGGCTTCCGATAACATTGAGAACATAGCTGGAATCATTTCTCTTCTCTGTTTGGCAGAGAGAAAATGTCAGGTATTTCAGATCTAGTGATTGACACTCGATTTTATATAAATTCAAGACACCCGATTTCGTCAACATTGAGCGTCCCACAATACTTTGAACTGCTGCAGGAAAATAAATCAAAACCAAAAGGAGGCTAGACATTTTTTGAAGAACTTAAATGAATGAATAAATAATTTTCGAAGATTTATTGAAAATACTCGTAATGTATAAAAATGTCAGACAAACAATTATAAAAAATTACTTTGATATAATTATAAAAAATTACATTGATTTTGTCATGACATTTCGTTAACGTTCGGGGGCAATATTATCGCAATGCAATACAGATGAGTTCAATACTCTCAAATCGGATGATGATACTCGTACCTTCAAAATACCTTTTGTTATATACGATATTTTTACGTAGATTTAGAACATGTTTTTTTCAGATTTGCTTATTTCCCCAACCTTGCTGAATTGTATATACAACAAATTCAGTTGTGTGAGCGATATAATACATCGAACTTGTAAAACAAGTTTATAGAATCTTGATTTCGCTCCATATTTTTTTCTTAGATAGCCAACCTAACTATAAATGTAATACATGCGAATAATCTCCAACTCTTCCTTGTGAATTCGATTGGTAAAAATTAAAATTCAAGCCACTACTTCTGAAGTTATCCGGTTATTTTTCTAACAACCCATGAATTAATGTAAATCATACGCAACCCAGGTCATATGAATTAAATCCACAGTTTTGGCTTCTTCGTTACAGTTTGTGGAATTTTATCACGTCTTTATGTTTTTAGTACAATTTTGCTAGAAAATTAAAAAAAAAATGTTGGCATAAATTTTTGTTAAAATATTATCCAGATTCGTAGGTCAATAATTTTTTAAATTTATACTAATTTTATATTAAAATCAGAGTATTACCAAATATGTTCATTCATATTTAAACTTTTCTAGTCGAACTCGCCGAAAATAAAGTAGGAATTTCTTCAGATATTTAAAAAAAAATTAATATTTCTTATTCAATTGCTAAGCTATTGATAGATGAGTTTGAAAAAATGTTAAACAGTTGTTCAATCAGCGTTTTGTAAAATCAACATAATTGAAAATGGAAGACATGAGAAAATTCTCAAACTCCTCTTTGTGAATTTGGTCCAAAAAAATTAAAATTTTAAACACTACTTCGGAAGTTATGCGGTCATTTGCTTAACATCCCACATATTAATGTGAATCATACGCCACCCAGGTAAAATATAGAAAAACCTAATTTTTCGCCATTTCATTACAATTCCTGGAACTTTGTCACGTAATTCCGTTTTCAGTAGGATTTTCCTAGAAATTGGACACGTTTTTGTATATTTGTTTTCTTAGATATTATCGTTAAATACAGTTTTTCTTAGATCAATACTTTTTTGAACTGAATAAGTCTTTGATTATTTGAATATTAAAATATAATAATTTTATAAATAATTTAAATTTAAAAATAAAGTGGGAACTTGCTTACAAAGTTTTGCTCTGTTGTTCCATCAGTGGTTTGTATAATCAACATAATTGTAAATGTAATACATGACAAAAATCTCCAAGTCTTCCTCAAGAATTTTGTTGTTGCAAATGAAAATTTGATCTATTAATTCGGAAGTTATGAGCTGATTCGCATAATAACCCATCTATTGATGTAAATCATACGCCACCCAGGTCAAATATTTAAAACCTACAGTTTTAGCGTTTTCGTTACAATTTTTGCAATTTGGTCACGTAATTATATTTTCAGGACATTTTAGCCAGATCCAGGATTAATTTTTATATATTTATTTTCTTTACATATTATCAAAAAATACATTTATTCTTAAGTCAATAAATTTCATGTTAATTATATAATTGAAGTTATTTCAGAAATAATGTGTTTGATAATATTTTAATATAAAAATATTCAAAAACTTATTCAGTTAAAAAAAATAGTGGCTTATTTATAATATTTAAAAAAATAAATATTTATAAATTAGTTCATTTTCTAACTAAAATATTCTGAAAATATAATTATTTGATCAAATTCCACAATTTGTAACGAAGGCGCCAAAAAAACTGTAAGTTTTCAATGTTTGACCTGAGTGGCGTATGATTTACATTAATACATGGGTTATTATGCGTATCAGCTCATAACTTCCGAATTAGTTGCTTAAATTTTAATTTGTAACAACAAAATTCTGGAAGAAGACTTGGAGATTTTTAATTTTAAATTATGTTGATTGTACAAACCACTGATGGAACAACAGAACAAAACTCGAATAAGAGACTCGAGTAAGAGAAACTCCGCAGTTGTATAAAAAAGTATTAACCGAAATAGATAATTTTTGCATTACAAAAATAGTTGTTGAAATTTCCACTTTGTTTTCCAAAAATGTTTCTAGCTAGGTTCACAAATTTAAGTTATTTCAAAATATATTGTATTGATCTATTAAAATTTTGTAACTTTTTTGATAATATTTTAACAAAGATATATTCCAAAATGTATGCAGTTTCTAGCAAAATTTTACTGAAAACTGAATTACGTGACAAAATAACACAAACTGTAAAGAAAGAGGAAAAACTGTGGATTTTCTTCATATGACCTGGGTGTCGTATGATTTACATTAATACATGGGTTGTTATACAAATTACCGCATAACTTCCGAAGCAGTGGCTTAAATTTAAATTTTTATGAACCAAATTCTCAAGGAAGAGTTGAAGATTGTACATATTACATTTACAATTAGGTTGATTGTAAAAAAAAACACTGCTGGAACAACAGATCAATACTTTGTCAAACTCATAGATCAAGATCTCAGCATTGATCAAGCAATTCATAAACGAAATATCCAATTATTTTTTTTCTAAAAATATCTGAGGAAATTCCCTCATTATTTTCGACGCGAGCAACTAGAAAAGTTTAAATTTAAGTTATTTATAAAATTATAACATTTTAAAAAACCAATATTCAAAAAATTATTCTGTTAACAAAAATGTGGACCAAGAAAAACTGTATTTATTGATAATATTAAAACAAACAAATATTCAAAAACTTGTCCAGTTGTAAAGGGTAATCCTACTGAAAACGGAATTACGTGACAAAGTTCCGGGAATTACAATGAAATTGAAAAAAGTTGGTTTTTCTATATTTGACCTGGGTGGCGTATGATTTACATTAATACACGGGACCGCATAACTTCCGAAGTAATGGTTCAAATATCAATTTTTATGGAACAAATTCACAAAGAGGAGTTGGAGAATTTTGTCATGTATTAAATTTTTAACTATGTTGATTAACCAAAACACTGTGGAACAACGGTTCACAATTTTGTCAAACGCGTAGATCAATAGCTCAGCCATTGAATAAGAAAATATTAAACGAAATATCCATTTTTTTTAAAAATCAGAAGAAATTCGCACTTTATTTTCTGCGAGTGCTACTAGAAAATTTTAAATTAAAATGTACAGATTCGGTAATATTTTAATATAAATTTAGTATAAATTAAAAAAGTTATTGACCTATGAATTTTGATAATATTTGAACAAAAAATTATTCTAAAACTTTTTAAAATTTCTAGCAAAAATATGTGATTTAATATCACAAATTGTGACTAAGACGCCAAAACTGTTGATTTTCATCATATGACCTGGGTGGCGTATGATTTACATTAATACATGGGTTGTTAGACGAATTACCGTATAACTTTCGAAGTAGTGGCTTAAATCTTAATTTTTACCCATCGAATTTACAAGGAACAGTTGGAGATTTTTCTCATGTATTACATTTATAATTATGTTGGCAATCTAAGAAAAAAAGGCATTGAGCGATATCGAGATTTCATAAATATGTTTTACCAGTTTGATGTATTCTTTGCTAAATCCGGCTACATTTTTGGAAGATCAGCCCAGGTGCAGCATGAAAGTTGAAACTGCATTTCATGGGTTTTCAAACCCATTCAGCTAGCTTCATCAGCGGTAGCGGGTTGAATTAGGTAATTGTTAGGGTTTTAGCAATACTCGGTATAATTAACATGAATTTAGCTAGCTGCATAATACGAGTAGGAATATAATGTATACCTACGGTTATCAGCAAAGTCATAGCAATTTCCAAAATTATCCGGCTACCGCCAATTCTGTTGGTTGAATGGACCTAAACTTCAATTTCAATTATTTGTAAATGAATTGCTGTGTACTATAACTGGAATCCGTCATATTCAGCTAGCTGAATTTGTGAAAATCAAAAGTTTAACTCTTGAAACTTTCAGTTAAATGAAATTTCTTTTAATGACTTATCTCATAATTCAAATTCAACACATGCACCTCTTAATAGAAAACCACAATGAGTATTAATTCAGCTAGCAGAATGTATTTAAACCCCTATTTTAGCCAATTGTAGTTGAATAGATGTTTGACTTGATTACAATTTTGCTCTATTCAGCTAGCTGAATGTATGGAAATCATAAGTATTATACTTTAATTTCTCAAAACTTTCATATCAATGCCAATTGCTTGGGAAAATCAACTAAATTCTCCCGCTGACTGTAATTAAGCTAGCTGAATTAAGTAGAAATCCTATTCTACACATTGACAAGTTTCTTATGCTTTGATATATATTATATTTCTATTATTCAGCTAGCTGAATTCATCCTAACCCTGAATGTTATCACCAATCTGCCTACAATTTGCAAAATCAAGTAGCTACCGCAAATTCAGCTAGCTGAATGGACCTGAATATCGATATAATCTATTGTTTAATTGATTGCAGAGTGTTATAAATAAAATCCGTTCTATTCAGCTAGCAGAATTTATGAAAATCACCAGTATGACTCTTAAAACTTTCAATTAGTTGAAATTGCCGGAAAAAATCAACTAAATTGCCCCGCTATCTGTAATTCAGCTAGCTGAATGTAGTTGAAATCTTACATCTTACACATTGGCAAAATACTTATGATGTAACAAACTTTATACTCATGTTATTCAGCTGGCAGAATTGGTTTTGGATGATATTTTTTTAGTCCTTTATAAAATATTTTATTATCAACAAGTAAAAGCGTTAAGTTCGGTCATGCCGAATCTTATATACCCTCCACCATGGATAGCATGTGACCTCACAAAATAACTCAAACCTAAAGAAAATAACACCGACACACACAAAAAATATAGTAGATGAGAACAGTAGGAATCACAACAAGTTAGATGTTATATGTGGGAGCTATATCTAAATATGGACCGATATGGCCCATTTGCAATCCCAAACAACCTGCAACTATAAGAAGTTTTTGTACCAAATTTGGTCAACCTAGCTTTATTATTGCGGACTGTAGCGTGATTACCACAGACGGACGGACGGATGGACAGACGGACAGACGGACATGGCTAAATCGTCTTAGAATTTTACGACGATTAAGAATATATATACTTTATGGGGTCTCAGATCAATATTTAGAGGTGTTACAAACGGAGTGACAAAATGAATATACCCCCCATCCTATGGTGGAAGGTATAAAAATTAATTCTGTACATATATATTTTAAAGCAATTATAAATTCATACTCTTTGCACATAGAATTTAAATTGCAATTTTGGAGTACCATTCCTCTAGGCAATGGTAATATTTGGAAAACTTCGTCATCAAATACAAAATTAGTGAAAATTACATCATTCTGAAAAGAGTATTTGTTAAATTATTTATTTCTTTTTCATATTTTTAAAATATTTCTTACCTCATAGGGACAAGTGTGATTTAAGTTGGAATATTTCAAAAACATTTTGTGCATCATGCCCCAGAAAAGGTAACGTTTCTGTTGGCACTGGAAGAAATTACACAAGTCGAGGGTGTCTTCAAAGAGATAGGGCTGGAATTTCGCATTTACTTTTCGAAATAATTTACAGTTGATCTAAACGAATTAGAAAATTGTTAACGAAATAAGCATAGAGAATTAATTGATATTAAAATTACGCCAGAAATTATCTACTAACCACAACTGTCTCAATTTTCTGCACAAGTTGTACATTAACAGACCAGGCAATTTCATTGTTCTTGTTTTTCTGAACATCACATTTGTGAAATTTCGCCACTTTTTCATCCAAAGATTCACACTCGGCCGATATTATTTTTAGGGAACGTGATTTGGCCCCTTGGGAGAGGGCAACATATTGCAATGTTAAAGCTAAGCAGTCGAATACAATTATATTAAATTTAGTCATTGTTTTACTTCACACAAACGATATGAGACCAAAAATATTGAGAAATTTTAAGTTATAATTTAAAACCCAGAACTGACATTCTCAAAGCTTTTATATAGCAAGTTTTACATGGAAAATACATTTACATAATTACAATGGTAAATTACATAAAATACATTTGGTTATGCCAGACTTGACACTAAATACGTGGACAATTTTCTATATATTTTAGTTTTTCAGATCCAATAATTTTTCACGGCTGAACAACTTTTTCACAAATAAAATAATTATTTTTTTCATAATTATTTTTTATAATTATTTATTGTTAATATTGTTGTTGGTCAAAGTTCAAGTAACAACTACTTACCTGAATTGTTTTTGTATTGTATTCAGCAAAGATAACCCAGATTGATTGAGGTAATTTTTGAGGGATTATCTTTAATAATGTGAGTGACAGTGAATTTAGCAAGCTCAATATGATTTACACGCTTAGCATTTCAATATACATATCTGTATTTTAAGCAAATTTCCTCAAGTTCAATGAAAGTAAAATTGAGAAAAAAAAATGGAATTACATTCAATTCAGCTAGCTGAATATGAGATTCAGTTGGGCGGAAAGCAAACATGTGTACATAAAATTAATTTTCTATTGCTAAAAGTTAGCTGAATTGGCTTTATACTGAATTCAGCAAGGGTAATTTATTGTTTTATTAATTATTGGAGTCATTTGTGTGAACAATTGGAATAACGTTTAATTCAGCTAGCTGCAAATATCTTTTAAACAAATTTCGTAAACATCATAGGTGTTGCTACGCAATTCAGCAGAGTTTCAGACACGATTTTACTTCTTAATATTTTTAATTTCTACAAAGTATTGGAATTTTTCGAACTATTCAGCTGGCTGAATTCGTTATAATTCTAATTTTTCATGTTTAACTCTTAATAAAGAGCAAAATCAGTTATTAAGTGATAATTCAGCTAGCTGAATGTATTTGGAAACTTATTTTACCCAATAGCGAGTCTGAAACCCAAGTCTGAAATTAAACTAGCTGAATTAAGCTAAGAGCCTTTTCTACTCATTGACAAATGGTTTACATATACTTTGATACAAATTATATTTATATTATTCAGCTCATTCAAATCCTACTAGTTATCACCAATCTTCTAACAAGTCTCTAAATCAACCCGCCACTTCAAATTCAGCTTCAGGACCTGAAACCTGATGTTACCTATTAATGAATGGATTGCAGTGTACTATATATGCAATTCATACTATTCAGCTAGCTGAATTTATGAAAATCATGAGTATAGCCCTTGAAACTTTCAAACTATTGAAAGTTCTATCAATGGCATAATTCAGGGACGAAAATATTGCATATAATGCTATTTGTAGTTAGTTTTCAGCCAGCCAGAAATCATTCGAATCTTTACACTCATCAACAATCTCATAACAATTCCCAAAATTAACTCGCTACCTCTAATTCAGCTAGCTGAATGGACCTGAAACCCCATTTCATCTATTACTAAATGAATTGCAATATGCTATGAATGCAATTGCTACTATTCGGCTAACTGAATTTATGAAAATCATTAAAATAGCTCTTAAAATTTTCGAACTAATGAAAGTTCTCTTAATTTCTTATCCTATAATCGCCATCCTTCATAATAACGTCTTAACAAAAACCAAAATCAGCCAATTGGTGATAAGTCAGGTAACTGAATGTGCTTGAAAAACAATTTTTTCTATATTTGGTTAGCTGAATAGGGTTTATATACAATTCAGCAAGGTTTAAAATAAGTGGAAACGTTTAAATAACGCTGTGGAACAAAATTGAACTTTTCCACGGATTCTGATAGAGGCGGATTAAAAATAATATACATGTATTGGCGATTTAAAAGCTTACGTATGGAGGTCATTTTAGAGGGGGATCATAATTTATTTTTAAGTATGAAAATTCTCTAGCCATTTTTACTTGTTATAATATTGCTTATCCTTATTGACAAATGTGTTCTTTCTGGAAAAAGTGTTTATAAAATTTTCAGCAGAGTAAGACTACATGAAATTTTAAAAATGTTAATTAAAAGTTAAAATATTATTATTTTTTTTTTTGTGAAAATTACACAGCTGAATACATTTTCTAACTTGGCAGAAATTGAATATATTTTTGTATAAATAACTTCGCACCATATTTGGTTAGCTGAATTCGGCTTATATAGAATTCAGCAAGGTTTCAACTAAATAAGAATGTTTAGGTAATATGTTGATAAATTTTAAGACAATATTTTATGGAAATTAAATACGTGGTGATAAACATTTTAAATGTTGGATTTTCGCAAAAATTTCCCAGATAAATACATGTTCTAATTTAACAAAAATTTATTGTCTTTTTGTATGACTAGTGTCGCACCAGATTTGATTAGCAGAATTGGGTTTATATGCAATTTAGCAATGTATCAAATACGAGAAAATGTATAACTTAGTTTTTTTTTTATTTCAAGAAAATACTTTATAGAAATTAAAACTTTCTGTTGACTATTTAAAGAGAAAGAAAAATAGTAATTATAATTTTAAATATTATACGATTTTCACGAAAATAGCCCAGCTGAATACATTTTCTAAAGTGAATATCATTTTGTAAGAGTATTTTTGCATCATATTTGCTTATCTGAATTGGATTTATGTGCAATTCAGCAAGGTTTCAAGTAAATGGAAATGTTTAACTGACGTGTTCTTAAATGTTAAGACAATATTTTCTGTTGATGATGTACAGACCGATAGATATATTATAACATAAATTCTAAATATTATTGGATTCTCGCGAAAATTTACTTGTTGAATACATTTGCTAACTTGACAAAAAGTGGATGTGTTTATATAAACACAAATTTGGCAACACATTTGCTTAGCTGAATTGGGATTATATGCAATTCAGCAAGGTTTGAAATAAATGAAATGTTTTACTAATTCTTTTTAACATTTTAGGACAATATTTTATGAAAATTTAAACTTTCTGCTGATGATGTAGCGACAGATAAAAAATAGTAAATAAAATAGTAAATTAAAAATTAACTTGACATTATGAGAACATATTTTTGTATAAATTATTTTGCACCATATTTGGTTAGCTGAATTGGATTCATATGCAATTCAGCAGGGTGTCAAATAAATGGAAATATTTAACAAATGTTTTCTTAAATTCGAGGACAATATTTTATGGAAATGAAAACTTCCCATTGACGATTTAGAAGGAAAATTGGGTTAATATGCAATTCAGCATGGCTATTTATAGATGGAAATGTTTAACGAAATAAAAAAGTTTATGGAAATTAAAACAACCTGTTGACGATTTAAAGAGTGAAATAGTAATTGATATATTTTAAGTATTATTGGATTTTTGCGAAAATTGTTCAGCTGAATACATTTTCTAACTTAACAGAAAGTGACTATCTCTGTGAACGAATAATTTCGCACCACATTTGTTTAGCTGAATTGGGATTATATGCAATTCAGCAAGGTTTGAAATAAATGAAAGGTTTTACTATTTTTTTTTTTAACATTTTAGGACAATATTTTATGAAAATTTAAACTTTCTGCTGATGATGTAGCGACAGATAAAAAATATTAAATATTATTAGATTTTCGCGAAAATTACTTGGCTGAATACATTTTTAACTTGACATTAAGTGAACATATTTTTATATAAATTGTTTTGCACCATATTTGGTTGGCTGAATTGGATTCATATGCAATTCAGCAGGGTTTCAAATAAACGGAAATATTTAACAAATGTTTTCTTAAATTCGAGGACAATATTATATGGAAATGAAAACTTCCCGTTGACGATTTAGAGAGAGAAACCTTCAAATATGTACAATTTTAAAAATAGTAATTGAAACATTCGATGTTTAAGAACTCTCACGAAAATTTAAGTATTATTGGATTTTTGCGAAAATTGTCCAGCTGAATACATTATCTAACATAACAGAAAGTAAATATCTATGTGAACGAATAATTTCGCACCACATTTGTTTAGCTGAATTGGGTTTATATGCTATCCAGCAATGTATCATATATGTAAGTGAAATTTTATTATTATTATTTCAAGAAAAAACGTTACAGAAACTAAAACTTTATGTTGACGATTTAGAGAGAGAAAGAAAAATAATAATTGAAATTTTAAATATTATACGATTTTCACGGAATTTACCCAGCTGAATACCTTTTATATCTTGACAGAAAGTGAATATATTTATGTATGAATAATTTCATATTATATTTGGTTAGCTGAATTTGATTTATAAACAATTCAGCAAGGTTTCAACAAAGTGGGAATGTTTAGCTAATACGTTGCAAAATTTTAGGGCAATATTTTTATCGAAATAGTAATTGATATTCTAAGTTTTTGGATTTTTGCGAAAATTGTCCAGCTGAATAAATTTTCTAACTTAACAGAAAGTGAATATCTCTGCGAATGAATAATTTCGCATCACGTTTGTTTAGCTGAATTGGGTTTATATGCTATTCAGCAATGTATCATATATGTAAGTGAAATTTTATTATTATTATTTCAAGAAAAAACGTTACAGAAAATAAAACTTTATGTTGACGATTTAGAGAGAGAAAGAAGAATATTAGTTTAAATTTTAATATTATAGGATCTTTACGGAATTGAATCATCTGAATACATTTTATAACCTGGCGGAAATTCAGTATTTGTATATGAATAATTTCACACCATATTTGGTTAGCTGAATTTGGTTCATATGCAATTCACCAAGGTTTCAACTAACATTTGCTTAGCTGAATTGGGATTATATGCAATTCAGCAAGGTTTAAAATAAATGAAATGTTTTACTAATTATTTTTTACATTTTAGGACAATATTTTATGAAAATTTAAACTTTCTGCTGATGATGTAGCGACAAATAAAAAATAGTAAATAAAATATTAAATATTATTAGATTTTCGCGAAAATTACCCGGCTGAATACATTTTTAACTTCACATTATGTGAACATATTTTTGTATAAATTATTTTGCACCATATTTGGTTAGCTGAATTGGATTCATATGCAATTAAGCAGGGTGTCAAATAAACGGAAATATTTAACAAACGTTTTCTTAAATTCGAGGACAATATTTTATGGAAATGAAAACTTCCCGTTGACGATTTAGAGAGAGAAACCTTCAAATATGTCCAATTTTAAAAATAGTAATTGAAACATTCGATGTTTAAGAACTCTCACGAAAATTATGCAGCTGAATACAACTTGACAGAAAGTGAATGTATTTATGAATGAATAATTTCACACCACATTTGCTTAGCTGAATTGAGTTAATATGCAATTCAGCATGGCTATTAATAGATGGAAATGTTTAACGAAATAAAAAAAATTTAAAGAGTGAAATAGAAATAGTAATTGATATATTTTAAGTATTATTGGATTTTTGCGAAAATTGTCCAGCTGAATACATTTTCTAACATAACAGAAAGTAAATATCTCTGTGAACGAATAATTTCGCACCACATTTGTTTAGCTGAATTGGGTTTATATGCTATTCAGCAATGTATTAAATATGTAAGTGAATTTTTATTATTATTATTTCAAGAAAATACCTTACAGAAAATAAATCTTAAGAGAATAGTAATTGAAAGTTTAAATGTTATAGGATTTTCACGGAATTTACCCAGCTGAATACCTTTTATATCTTGACAGAAAGTGAATATATTTATGTATGAATAATTTCACTTTATATTTGGTTAGCTGAATTTGATTTATAAACAATTCACCAAGGTTTCAACAAAGTGGGAATGTTTAGCTAATACGTTGCAAAATTTCAGGGCAATATTTTTATCGAAATAGTAATTGATATTTTAAGTATTATTGGATTTTTGCGAAAATTGTCCAGCTGAATACATTTTCTAACTTAACAGAAAGTGAATATCTCTGTGAATGAATAATTTTGCATCACGTTTGTTTAGCTGAATTGGGTTTTAATGCTATTCAGCAATGTATCATATATGTAAGTGAAATTTTATTATTATTATTTCAAGAAAAAACGTTACAGAAAACAAAATTTTATGTTGACGATTTAGAGAGAGAAAGAAGAATATTAGTTTAAATTTTAATATTATAGGATCTTTACGGAATTGAATCAGCTGAATACATTTTCGAACTTGACAGAAAGTAAATACATTTTTGTAAGAATAATTTAGCACCATATTTGGTTCGCTGAATTGGGTTTATATGCAATTCAGCAGCCTTTTTAATAAATGGAAATTTTAAACAAATGAGTTATTAAATTTAAAGATGATATTTTATGGAAAATTTAAATTTTCTGTTGACGATTTAGAGAGAGAGAAACCTTGGAATTAACTTACATTTAAAAAATAGTAATTGGAATTTTAAATGGGATTTTAACGAAAATTACTTAGCTGAATAAATTTTCTAACTTGGCAAAAATAGAGTATCTTCATGTGCGAATAATCTCGCACCACATTTGCTTAGCTGAATTGGGTTTATATGCAGTTCAGCATGCTTTTAAATCTGTGAACATTTATAAATACTCTTGTTTTAATTTTTATCACACAATATTATGGAACTGATAACTGTTTGGCAAGGTTTTCGTTATGAGGAAGCCTTCAGGATACAATTCTTTTCTACTCAAACTTATTTGCCACAGAAAATATCATATTTTTGGTAATTTAATTTTTTCTCTCATCATTTATAGCATTTTTACATTATAGTAAAATTTCATGTTCTTTTCACAAAAAAATCCACCTTAAATTTAGGGGCACCATTTAGCATAGCCACAAATGACATTTTATACTGTCCCTTGGGCAAAGGTAATACCTTGAAAACATCATTATCGAATTCGAAATTATTGATGATAACATCATTCTGAAATTATACAAAATGTTGTCATTTTAAAAGATTTAAAATCTCTACATTAGAATAGATTTACGACTATTACACATACCTCATAGGGACATGTATGATTCAAATTCGAATATTTCAATAGCATTTTATAGGCCATTCCCCAGAAAACATGACGTTTCTGTTTTCGCTCTAAAAAATCACACAAATCAATGGTGTCATCATAGAGAAAGGGTTGAAATTTCTTGTTGACTTGACGAAATAATTTGGCATTCAACTAAAGAGAAATAATAACAAATTAAGCCAAAAATTATGGTTTATTTCTGATATTTGTTTCGATTTCATTCGAAATGTTGTATTTACCTCTATTGTTCTAATTTGTTTTATAAGTTGTATTTTAGCAGCCCATCCCATTTGATTATTTGCTTTTTTATTGAGGACACACTGCTGAAATTTCGCTAATTCCAAATCATAAGATTCACATTTAATCGACTCTATATTCAACGAAAATGATTTGGCAGCTCGGGCCATTGGGGAGAATTGAAGAGCCAGGAGACAGAGTAAACAAAGTTTTAACATTTTTGTTTTTAAAAATATTTTTTGTAATTTCAAATAATTTCCGCGATTTTTTTTTTTTGTAGTGTTTTAAAAAACAGCAGAACAAACAACACAGTGCTGGCAATGGTTACGGGGTTATGTATATATATAGACAACAAACACTTTTGGAAATTAAATATACTCTTCCGGTCTTCCAATCCAATGTTCAAAGTTCAATTGCTTGAATTACTTACTATTTTTGTTCTTCAGGGTTGAGTGGACAGGAACTGAACACAATATATTGAAATATATTTTATCTTTTATGTTCCATTTAGTCTAGAAACCGAAAATTTTATGTAGAAACCAATTTGGAGATGTATTTATTTAAAATAGATTAGGAATTTTAATGGAATCGACCATATTATTCCCCAAAATTACATGAAGTCAACCATCAAGTTTTTTTCAAGTTCAGCCAATTCTATAAACCAGATAATTATTCTTCCACAGTTATGAGTGCTGTATGATTGCCTTTAATTTGCATTGACTATTGTTTGCGCATGACTGATATTAATTAGTCAGGTCTTATTTTAACGTTTTTAATGTGGAAAATTATTGTTCTATAGTTTCACGATCCCTTCATGGATGATGAATTATTAATTGACTAGGTGTCGTATGATTGTTATTATTTAAATCTTCTTCAAATTTTAAATTATACAGAAGTTGTTATCAGAAAGTTGTTGTACGAAAGTTTCCTGATCCATTTGTGAGTTACGTATGATTGATTTTAATAGAATTGAGTACTGGTGGCGTATGACCTTTATAAACTGAGTACTGGTGTCGTATAATTATTAATAATTAAATCGTTTCCCAATTTTTTTTTGAAAATATTTCGCCAACCCTTTTATAGTTTCATGATCCAATTATGAGTGACGTATAATTGCTTTCAAAACTCGAATAAGAGACTCGATTAAGAGAAACTCCGCAGTTGTATAATAAAGTATTAACCGAAATAGATAATTTTTGCATTACAAAAATAGTTGTTGAAATTTCCACTTTGTTTTCCAAAAATTTTTCTAGCTAGGTTCACAAATTTAAGTTATTTCAAAATATATTGTGTTGATCTAATACAAATTTTTAACTTTTTTGATAATATTTTAACAAAGATATATTCCAAAATATATGCAGTTTCTAGCAAAATTTTACTGAAAACAGAATTACGTGACAAAATAACACAAACTGTAAAGAAAGAGGAAAAACTGTGGATTTGCTTCATATGACCTGGGTGTCGTATGATTTACATTAATACATGGGTTGTTATGCAAGTTACCGCAAAACATCCGAAGTAGTGGCCTAAATTTTAATTTTTATGAACCAAATTCTCAAGGAAGAGTTGAAGATTGTACATATTACTTTTACAATTAGGTTGATTGTAAAAAAAACACTGCTGGAACAACAGATCAATACTTTGTCAAACTCATAGATCAAGATCTCAGCATTGATCAAGCAATTCATAAACGAAATATCCAATTATTTTTTTCTAAAAATATCTGAGGAAATTCCCTCATTATTTTCGACGAGAGCAACTAGAAAAGTTTAAATTTAAGTTATTTATAAAATTATAACATTTTAAAAAACCAATATTAAAAAAATTATTCTGTTAACAAAAATGTTGACCAAGAAAAACTGTATTTATTGATAATATTAAAACAAACAAATATTCAAAAACTTCTCCAGTTGTAAAGGGTAATCCTACTGAAAACGGAATTACGTGACAAAGTTCCGGGAATTATAATGAAATTGCAATAAAGTTGGTTTTTCTATATTTGACCTGGGTGGCGTATGATTTACATTAATACACGGGATGTTAGACAAATGACCGCATAACTTCCGAAGTAATGGTTCAAATATAAATTTTTATGGAACAAATTCACAAAGAGGAGTTGGAGAATTTTGTCATGTATTAAATTTGCAACTATGTTGATTAAACAAAACACTGTGGAACAACGCTTCACAATTTTGTCAAACGCGTAGATCAATAGCTCAGCCATTGAATAAGAAAATATTAAACGAAATATCCATTTTTTTAAAAATCGGAAGAAATTCCTACTTTATTTTCTGCGAGTGCTACTAGAAAATTTTAAATTAAAATGTACACATTTGGTAATATTTTAATATAAATTTAATATAAATTAAAAAAGTTATTGACCTATGAATTTTGATAATATTTTAACAAAAAATTATTCTAAAACTTTTTTAAATTTCTAGCAAAAATACGTGATTAAATATCACAAATTGTGACGAAGACGCCAAAACTGTTGATTTTCTTCATATGACCTGGGTGGCGTATGATTTACATTAATACATGGGTTGTTAGACGAATTACCGTATAACTTTCGAAGTAGTGGCTTAAATCTTAATTTTTACCCATCGAATTTACAAGGAACAGTTGGAGATTTTTCTCATGTATTACATTTATAATTATTTTGGCAATCTAAGAAAAAAAGGCATTGAGCGATATCGAGATTTCATAAATATGTTTTACCAGTTTGATGTATTCTTTGCTAAATCCGGCTACATTTTTGGAAGATCAGCCCAGGTGCAGCATGAAAGTTGAAACTGCATTTCATGGGTTTTCAAACCCATTCAGCTAGCTTCATCAGCGGTAGCGGGTTGAATTAGGTAATTGTTAGGGTTTTAGCAATACTCGGTATAATTAACATGAATTCAACTAGCTACATAATACGAGTAGGAATATAACGTATACCTACGTATCATTGTAATCCTAACAGTTATCAGCAAAGTCATAGCAATTTCCAAAATTATCCGGCTACCGCCAATTCTGTTGGTAGAATGGACCTAAACTCCAATTTCAATTATTTGTAAATGAATTGCTGTATGCTATAACTGGAATCCGTCATATTCAGCTAGCTGAATTTGTGAAAATCAAAAATTTAACTCTTGAAACTTTCAGTTTAATGAAATTTCTTTTAATGACTTATCTCATAATTCAAATTCAACACATTCACCTCTTAATAGAAAACCTATTTTATCCAATTGTAATTGAATAGATGTTTGACTTGATTACAATTTGCTCTATTCAGCCAGCTGAAAGTATGGAAATCATAAGTATAATACTTTAATTTCTCAAAACTTTCATATCAATGCCAATCGCTAGGGAAAATCAACTAAATTCTCCAACTAACTGTAATTAAGCTAGCTGAATTAAGTTGAAATCCTATTCTACACATTGACAAGTTTCTTATGCTTTGATATATATTATATTTCTATTATACAGCTAGCTGAATTCATCCTAACCCTGAATGTTATCACCAATCTGCCTACAATTTGCAAAATCAAGTAGCTACCGCAAATTCAGCTAGCTGAATGGACCTGAATATCGATATAATCTATTGTTTAATTGATTGCAGAGTGGTATAAATAAAATCCGTTCTATTCAGCTAGCAGAATTTACGAAAATCACCAGTATGACTCTTAAAACTTTCAATTAGTTGAAATTGCCAGAAAAAATCAACTAAATTGCCCCGCTATCTGTAATTCAGCTAGCTGAATGTAGTTGAAATCTTACATCTTACACATTGGCAAAATACTTATGATGTAATAAACTTTATACTCATGTTATTCAGCTGGCAGAATTGGTTTCGGATGATATTTTTTTAGTCCTTTATAAAATATTTTATTATCAACAAGTAAAAGCGTTAAGTTCGGTCATGCCGAATCTTATATACCCTCCACCATGGATAGCATGTGACCTCACAAAATAACTCAAACCTAAAGAAAATAACACCGAAAACACAAAAAATATAGTAGATGAGAACAGTAGGAATCACAACAAGATTAGATGTTATATGTGGGAGCTATATCTAAATATGGACCGATATGGCCCATTTGCAATCCCAAACAACCTGCAACTATAAGAAGTATTTGTACCAAATTTGGTCAACCTAGCTTTATTATTGCGGACTGTAGCGTGATTACCACAGACGGACGGACGGACGGATGGACAGACGGACAGACGGACATGGCTAAATCGTCTTAGAATTTTACGACGATTAAGAATATATATACTTTATGGGGTCTCAGATCAATATTTAGAGGTGTTACAAACGGAGTGACAAAATGAATATACCCCCCATCCTATGGTGGAAGGTATAAAAATTAATTCTGTACATACATATTTTAAAGCAATTATAAATTCATACTCTTTGCACATAGAATTTAAATTGCAATTTTGGAGTACCATTCAATAGATAAAAAAAACCTGACCATATATTGTCCTCTAGGCAATGGTAATATTTGGAAAACTTCGTCATCAAATACAAAATTAGTGAAAATTACATCATTCTGAAAAGAGTATTTGTTAAATTATTTATTTCTTTTTCATATTTTTAAAATATTTCTTACCTCATAGGGACAAGTATGATTTAAGTTGGAATATTTCAAAAACATTTTGTGCATCATACCCCAGAAAAGGTAACGTTTCTGTTGGCACTGGAAGAAATTACACAAGTCGAGGGTGTCTTCAAAGAGATAGGGCTGGAATTTCGCATTTACTTTTCGAAATAATTTACAGTTGATCTAAACGAATTAGAAAATTGTTAACGAAATAAGTATAGAGAATTAATTGATATTAAAATTACGCCAGAAATTATCTACTAACCACAACTGTCTCAATTTTCTGCACAAGTTGTACATTAACAGACCAGGCAATTTCATTGTTCTTGTTTTTCTGAACATCACATTTGTGAAATTTCGCCACTTTTTCATCCAAAGATTCACACTCGGCCGATATTATTTTTAGGGAACGTGATTTGGCCCCTTGGGAGAGGGCAACATATTGAGAGAGACCAAAATATATTGAGAAATTTTAAGTTATAATTTAAAACCCAGAACTGACATTCTCAAAGCTTTTATATAGCAAGTTTTACATGGAAAATACATTTACATAATTACAATGGTAAATTACATAAAATACATTTGGTTATGCCAGACTTGACACTAAATACGTGGACAATTTTCTATATATTTTAGTTTTTCAGATCCAATAATTTTTCACGGCTGAACAACTTTTTCACAAATAAAATAATTATTTTTTTCATAATTATTTTTTATAATTATTTATTGTTAATATTGTTGTTGGTCAAAGTTCAAGTAACAACTACTTACCTGAATTGGTTTTGTATTGTATTCAGCAAAGATAACCCAGATTGATTGAGGTAATTTTTGAGGGATTATCTTTAATAATGTGCGTGACAGTGAATTTAGCAAGCTCAATATGATTTACACGCTTAGCATTTCAATATACATATCTGTAATTTAAGCAAATTTCCTCAAGTTCAATGAAAGTAAAATTGAGAAAAAAAATGGAATTACATTCAATTCAGCTAGCTGAATATGAGATTCAGTTGGGCGGAAAGCAAACATGTGTACATAAAATGAATTTTCTATTGCTAAAAGTTAGCTGAATTGGCTTTATACTGAATTCAGCAAGGGTAATTTATTGTTTTATTAATTATTGGAGTCATTTGTGTGAACAATTAGAATAAAGTTTAATTCAGCTAGCTGCAAATATCTTTTAAACAAATTTCGTAAACATCATAGGTGTTGTTACGCAATTCAGCAGAGTTTCAGTCACGATTTTACTTCTTAATATTTTTAATTTCTACAAAGTATTGGAATTTTTCGAACTATTCAGCTGGCTGAATTCGTTATAATTCTAATTTTCCATGTTTAACTCTTAATAAACACCAAAAATCAGTTATTAAGTGATAATTCAGCTAGCTGAATGTATTTGAAAACTTATTTTACCCAATAGCGAGTCTGAAACCCAAGTCTGAAATTAAACTAGCTAAATTAAGCTAAGAGCCTTTTCTACTCATTGACAAATGGTTTACATATACTTTGATACAAATTATATTTATATTATTCAGCTAGCTGAAATCATTCAAATCCTACTAGTTATCACCAATCTCCTAACAATTCTCTAAATCAACCCGCCACTTCAAATTCAGCTAGCTGAATGGACCTGAAACCTGATGTTACCTATTAATGAATGGATTGCAGTGTACTATATATGCAATTCATACTATTCAGCTAGCTGAATTTATGAAAATCATGAGTATAGCCCTTGAAACTTTCAAACTATATACCATCTATCAATGGCATAATTCAGGTAAGAAAATATTGCATATGATGCTATTTGTAGTTCGTTTTCAGCCAGCTGAAATCATTCGAATCTTTACACTCATCAACAATCTCATAACAGTTCCAAAAATTAACTCGCTAACTCTAATTCAGCTAGCTGAATGGACCTGAAACCCCATTTCATCTATTACTAAATGAATTGCAATATGATATGAATGCAATTGCTACTATTCGGCTAACTGAATTTATGAAAATCATTAAAATAGCTCTTAAAATTTTCGAACTAATCCTCCATAATAACGTCTTAACAAAAACCAAAATCAGCCAATTGGTGATAAGTCAGGTAACTGAATGTGCTTGAAAAACAATTTTTTCTATATTTGGTTAGCTGAATAGGGTTTATATACAATTCAGCAAGGTTTAAAATAAGTGGAAACGTTTAAATAAAACTGTGGAACAAAATTGAACTTTTCCACGGATTCTGATAGAGGGGGATAAAAAATAATATACGTGTATCGGCGATTTAAAAGCTTACGTATGGAGGTCATTTTAGAGTGGGATCATAATTTATTTTTATGTATGAAAATTCTCTAGCCATTTTTACTTGTTATAAGATTGCTTATCCTTATTGACAAATGTGTTCTTTCTGGAAAAAGTGTTTATAAAATTTTCAGCAGAGTAAGACTACGTGAAATTTTAAAAATGTTAATTAAAAGATGAAATATTAATTTTTTTTGTGAAAATTACACAGCTGAATACATTTTCTAACATTTTTCTAGCAGAAATTGAATATATTTTTGTATAAATAACATCGCACCATATTTGGTTAGCTGAATTCGGCTTATATAGAATTCAGCAAGGTTTCAACTTAATAAGAATGTTTAGGTAATATGTTGATAAATTTTAAGACAATATTTTATGGAAATTAAATACGTGGTGAAGTAATTAACATTTTAAATGTTGAATTTTCGCAAAAATTTCCCAGATAAATTCATGTTCCAATTTAACAAAAATTTATTGTCTTTTTGTATGACTTGTGTCGCACCATATTTGATTAGCAGAATTGGGTTTATATGCAATTTAGCAATGTATCAAATACGAGAAAATGTATAACTTAGTTTTTTTTTAATTTCAAGAAAATACTTTATAGAAATTAAAACTTTCTGTTGACTATTTAAAGAGAAAGAAAAATAGTAATTATAATTTTAAATATTATACGATTTTCGCGAAAATAGCCCAGCTGAATACATTTTCTAAAGTGAATATCATTTTGTAAGAGTATTTTTGCATCATATTTGCTTATCTGAATTGAATTTATGTGCAATTCAGCAAGGTTTCAAGTAAATGGAAATGTTTAACTGACGTGTTCTTAAATGTGAAGACAATATTTTCTGTTGATGATGTACAGACCGATAGATATATTATAACATAAATTCTAAATATTATTGGATTCTCTCGAAAATTTACTTGTTGAATACATTTGCTAACTTGACAAAAAATGGATGTGTTTATATAAAGACAAATTTGGCAACACATTTGCTTAGCTGAATTGGGATTATATGCAATTCAGCAAGGTTTGAAATAAATGAAATGTTTTACTAATTTTTTTAACATTTTAGGACAATATTTTATGAAAATCTAAACTTTCTGCTGATGATGTAGCGACAGATAAAAAATAGTAAATAAAATATTAACTAAATAAAATAGTAAATTAAAAATTAACTTGATATTAAGAGAACATATTTTTGTATAAATTATTTTGCACCATATTTGGTTAGCTGAATTGGATTCATATGCAATTCAGCAGGGTGTCAAATAAATGGAAATATTTAACAAATGTTTTCTTCAATTCGAGGACAATATTTTATGGAAATGAAAACTTCCCATTGACGATTTAGAAGGAAAATTGGGTTAATATGCAATTCAGCATGGCTATTTATAGATGGAAATGTTTAACGAAATAAAAAAAGTTTATGGAAATTAAAACAACCTGTTGACGATTTAAAGAGTGAAATAGTAATTGATATATTTTAAGTATTATTGGATTTTTGCGAAAATTGTCCAGCTGAATACATTTTCTAACTTAACAGAAAGTGAATATCTCTGTGAACGAATAATTTCGCACCACATTTGTTTAGCTGAATTGGGATTATATGCAATTCAGCAAGGTTTGAAATAAATGAAAGGTTTTACTATTTTTTTAACATTTTAGGACAATATTTTATGAAAATTTAAACTTTCTGCTGATGATGTAGCGACAGATAAAAAATAGTAAATAAAATATTAAATATTATTAGATTTTCGCGAAAATTACTTGGCTGAAAACATTTTTAACTTGACATTAAGTGAACATATTTTTATATAAATTGTTTTGCACCATATTTGGTTGGCTGAATTGGATTCATATGCAATTCAGCAGGGTTTCAAATAAACGGAAATATTTAACAAATGTTTTCTTAAATTCGAGGACAATATTATATGGAAATGAAAACTTCCCGTTGACGATTTAGAGAGAGAAACCTTCAAATATGTAAAATTTTAAAAATAGTAATTGAAACATTCGATGTTTAAGAACTCTCACGAAAATTTAAGTATTATTGGATTTTTGCGAAAATTGTCCAGCTGAATACATTATCTAACATAACAGAAAGTAAATATCTATGTGAACGAATAATTTCGCACCACATTTGTTTAGCTGAATTGGGTTTATATGTAATTCAGCAATGTATCATATATGTAAGTGAAATTTTATTATTATTATTTCAAGAAAAAACGTTACAGAAAATAAAACTTTATGTTGACGATTTAGAGAGAGAAAGAAAAATAATAATTGAAATTTTAAATATTATACGATTTTCACGGAATTTACCCAGCTGAATACCTTTTATATCTTGACAGAAAGTGAATATATTTATGTATGAATAATTTCACTTTATATTTGGTTAGCTGAATTTGATTTATAAACAATTCAGCAAGGTTTCAACAAAGTGGGAATGTTTAGCTAATACGTTGCAAAATTCCAGGGCAATATTTTTATCGAAATAGTAATTGATATTTTAAGTATTATTGGATTTTTGCGAAAATTGTCCAGCTGAATACATTTTCTAACTTAACAGAAAGTGAATATCTCTGTGAACGAATAATTTCGCACCACATTTGTTTAGCTGAATTGGGATTATATGCAATTCAGCAAGGTTTGAAATAAATGAAAGGTTTTACTATTTTTTTTAACATTTTAGGACAATATTTTATGAAAATTTAAACTTTCTGCTGATGATGTAGCGACAGATAAAAAATAGTAAATAAAATATTAAATATTATTAGATTTTCGCGAAAATTACTTGGCTGAATACATTTTTAACTTGACATTAAGTGAACATATTTTTATATAAATTGTTTTGCACCATATTTGGTTGGCTGAATTGGATTCATATGCAATTCAGCAGGGTTTCAAATAAACGGAAATATTTAACAAATGTTTTCTTAAATTCGAGGACAATATTATATGGAAATGAAAACTTCCCGTTGACGATTTAGAGAGAGAAACCTTCAAATATGTACAATTTTACAAATAGTAATTGAAACATTCGATGTTTAAGAACTCTCACGAAAATTTAAGTATTATTGGATTTTTGCGAAAATTGTCCAGCTGAATACATTATCTAACATAACAGAAAGTAAATATCTATGTGAACGAATAATTTCGCACCACATTTGTTTAGCTGAATTGGGTTTATATGTAATTCAGCAATGTATCATATATGTAAGTGAAATTTTATTATTATTATTTCAAGAAAAAACGTTACAGAAAATAAAACTTTATGTTGACGATTTAGAGAGAGAAAGAAAAATAATAATTGAAATTTTAAATATTATACGATTTTCACGGAATTTACCCAGCTGAATACCTTTTATATCTTGACAGAAAGTGAATATATTTATGTATGAATAATTTCACCTTATATTTGGTTAGCTGAATTTGATTTTTAAACAATTCAGCAAGGTTTCAACAAAGTGGGAATGTTTAGCTAATACGTTGCAAAATTTCAGGGCAATATTTTTATCGAAATAGTAATTGATATTTTAAGTATTATTGGATTTTTGCGAAAATTGTCCAGCTGAATACATTTTCTAACTTAACAGAAAGTGAATATCTCTGTGAATGAATAATTTCGCATCACTTTTGTTTAGCTGAATTGGGTTTATATGCTATTCAGCAATGTATCATATATGTAAGTGAAATTTTATTATTATTATTATTTCAAGAAAAAACGTTACAGAAAATAAAACTTTATGTTGACGATTTAGAGAGAGAAAGAAAAATAATAATTGAAATTTTAAATATTATAGGATTTTCACGGAATTTACCCAGCTGAATACCTTTTATATCTTGACAGAAAGTGAATATATTTATGTATGAATAATTTCACTTTATATTTGGTTAGCTGAATTTGATTTATAAACAATTCAGCAAGGTTTCAACAAAGTGGGAATGTTTAGCTAATACGTTGCAAAATTCCAGGGCAATATTTTTATCGAAATAGTAATTGATATTTTAAGTATTATTGGATTTTTGCGAAAATTGTCCAGCTGAATTCATTTTCTAACTTAACAGAAAGTGAATATCTCTGTGAACGAATAATTTCGCACCACATTTGTTTAGCTGAATTGGGATTATATGCAATTCAGCAAGGTTTGAAATAAATGAAAGGTTTTACTATTTTTTTTAACATTTTAGGACAATATTTTATGAAAATTTAAACTTTCTGCTGATGATGTAGCGACAGATAAAAAATAGTAAATAAAATATTAAATATTCTTAGATTTTCGCGAAAATTACTTGGCTGAATACATTTTTAACTTGACATTAAGTGAACATATTTTTATATAAATTGTTTTGCACCATATTTGGTTGGCTGAATTGGATTCATATGCAATTCAGCAGGGTTTCAAATAAACGGAAATATTTAACAAATGCTTTCTTAAATTCGAGGACAATATTATATGGAAATGAAAACTTCCCGTTGACGATTTAGAGAGAGAAACCTTCAAATATGTACAATTTTAAAAATAGTAATTGAAACATTCGATGTTTAAGAACTCTCACGAAAATTTAAGTATTATTGGATTTTTGCGAAAATTGTCCAGCTGAATACATTATCTAACATAACAGAAAGTAAATATCTATGTGAACGAATAATTTCGCACCACATTTGTTTAGCTGAATTGGGTTTATATGTAATTCAGCAATGTATCATATATGTAAGTGAAATTTTATTATTATTATTTCAAGAAAAAACGTTACAGAAAATAAAATTTTATATTGACGATTTAGAGAGAGAAAGAAAAATAAAAATTGAAATTTTAAATATTATACGATTTTCACGGAATTTACCCAGCTGAATACCTTTTATATCTTGACAGAAAGTGAATATATTTATGTATGAATAATTTCACTTTATATTTGGTTAGCTGAATTTGATTTTTAAACAATTCAGCAAGGTTTCAACAAAGTGCGAATGTTTAGCTAATACGTTGCAAAATTTCAGGGCAATATTTTTATCGAAATAGTAATTGATATTTTAAGTATTATTGGATTTTTGCGAAAATTGTCCAGCTGAATACATTTTCTAACTTAACAGAAAGTGAATATCTCTGTGAGTGAATAATTTCGCATCACGTTTATTTAGCTGAATTGGGTTTATATGCTATTCAGCAATGTATCATATATGTCAGTGAAATTTTATTATTATTATTTCAAGAAAAAACGTTACAGAAAATAAAACTTTATGTTGACGATTTAGAGAGAGAAAGAAAAATAATAATTGAAATTTTAAATATTATACGATTTTCACGGAATTTACCCAGCTGAATACCTTTTATATCTTGACAGAAAGTGAATATATTTATGTATGAATAATTTCACTTTATATTTGGTTAGCTGAATTTGATTTATAAACAATTCAGCAAGGTTTCAACAAAGTGGGAATGTTTAGCTAATACGTTGCAAAATTTCAGGGCAATATTTTTATCGAAATAGTAATTGATATTTTAAGTATTATTGGATATTTGCAAAAATTGTCCAGCTGAATACATTTTCTAACTTAACAGAAAGTGAATATCTCTGTGAGTGAATAATTTCACATCACGTTTGTTTAGCTGAATTGGGTTTATATGCTATTCAGCAATGTATCATATATGTAAGTGAAATTTTATTATTATTATTTCAAGAAAATACATCATAGAAAATAAAACTTTTGTTGAGAATTAGAGAGAGAGAAAAATAGAGAAAAATAGTAGTTTAAATTTTAATATTATAGGATCTTTACGGAATTGAATCAACTGAATACATTTTCGAAATTGACAGAAAGTAAATACATTTTTGTAAGAATAATTTAGCACCATATTTGGTTCGCTGAATTGGGGTTATATGCAATTCAGCAGGCTTTTTAATAAATGGAAATTTTAAACAAATGAATTATTAAATTTAAAGATAATATTTTATGGAAAATTTAAATTTTCTGTTGACGATTTAGAGAGAGAGAAACCTTGGAATTAGCTTACATTTAAAAAATAGTAATTGGAATTTTTAATGGGATTTTAACGAAAATTACTTAGCTGAATAAATTTTCTAACTTGGCAAAAATAGAGCATCTTCATGTGCGAGATTATTCGCAGTTTAGTTTAAATTTTAATATTATAGGATCTTTACGGAATTGAATCAGCAGAATACATTTTCGAACTTGACAGAAAGTAAATACATTTTTGTAAGAATAATTTAGCACCATATTTGGTTCGCTGAATTGGGGTTATATGCAATTCAGCAGGCTTTTTAATAAATAGAAATTTTAAACAAATGAGTTATTAAATTTAAAGATAATATTTTATGGAAAATTTAAATTTTCTGTTGACGATTTAGAGAGAGAAACCTTGGAATTAGCTTACATTTAAAAAATAGTAATTGGAATTTTAAATGGGATTTTAACGAAAATTACTTAGCTGAATAAATTTTCTAACTTGGCAAAAATAGAGTATCTTCATGTGCGAATAATCTCGCACCACATTTGCTTAGCTGAATTGGGTTTATATGCAGTTCAGCATGCTTTTAAATCTGTGAACATTTATAAATACTCTTGTTTTAATTTTTATCACACAATATTATGGAACTGATAACTGTTTGGCAAGGTTTTCGTTATGAGGAAGCCTTCAGGATACAATTCTTTTCTACTCAAACTTATTTGCCACAGAAAATATCATATTTTTGGTAATTTAATTTTTTCTCTCATCATTTATAGCATTTTTACATTATAGTAAAATTTCATGTTCTTTTCACAAAAAAATCCACCTTAAATTTAGGGGCACCATTTAGCATAGCCACAAATGACATTTTATACTGTCCCTTGGGTAAAGGTAATACCTTGAAAACATCATTATCGAATTCGAAATTATTGATGATAACATCATTCTGAAATTATACAAAATGTTGTCATTTTAAAAGATTTAAAATCTCTACATTAGAATAGATTTACGACTATTACACATACCTCATAGGGACATGTATGATTCAAATTCGAATATTTCAATAGCATTTTATAGGCCATTCCCCAGAAAACATGACGTTTCTGTTTTCGCTCTAAAAAATCACACAAATCAATGGTGTCATCATAGAGAAAGGGTTGAAATTTCTTGTTGACTTGACGAAATAATTTGGCATTCAACTAAGGAGAAATAATAACAAATTAAGCCAAAAATTATGGTTTATTTCTGATATTTGTTTCGATTTCATTCGAAATGTTGTATTTACCTCTATTGTTTTAATTTGTTTTATAAGTTGTATTTTAGCAGCCCATCCCATTTGATTATTTGCTTTTTTATTGAGGACACACTGCTGAAATTTCGCTAATTCCAAATCATAAGATTCACATTTAATCGACTCTATATTCAACGAAAATGATTTGGCAGCTCGGGCCATTGGGGAGAATTGAAGAGCCAGGAGACAGAGTAAACAAAGTTTTAACATTTTTGTTTTTAAAAATATTTTTTGTAATTTCAAATAATTTCCGCGATTTTTTTTTGTAGTGTTTTAAAAAACAGCAGAACAAACAACACAGTGCTGGCAATGGTTACGGGGTTATATATATATAGACAGCAAACACTTTTGGAAATTAAATATACTTTTCCGGTCTTCCAATCCAATGTTCAAAGTTCAATTGCTTGAATTACTTACTATTGTTGTTCTTCAGGGTTGAGTGGACAGAAACTGAACTCAATATATTGAAATATATTTTATCTTTTATGTTCCATTTAGTCCAGAAACCGAAAATTTTATGTAAAAACCAATTTGGAGATGTATTTATTTAAAATAGATTAGGAATTTTAATGGAATCGACCATATTATTCCCCAAAATTACATGAAGATACCATCAAGTTTTTTTCAAGTTCAGCCAATTCTATAAACCAGATAATTATTCTTTCACAGTTATGAGTGCTGTATGATTGCCTTTAATTTGCATTGACTATTGTTTGCGCATGACTGATATTAATTAGTCAGGTCTTATTTTAACGTTTTTAATGTAGAAAATTATTCTTCCATAGTTTCACGATCCCTTCATGGATGATGAATTATTAATTGACTAGGTGTCGTATGACTGTTATTATTTAAATCTTCTTGAAATCTTCTTCAAATTTTAAATTATACAGAATTTGTTATCAGAAAGTTGTTTTACGAAAGTTTCCTGATCCATTTGTGAGTTACGTATGATCGATTTTAATAGAATTGAGTACTGGTGGCATATGACCTTTATCAACTGAGTACTGGTGTCGTATAATTATTAATAATTAAATCGTTTCCCAAATTTTTTTTTTAAAAAATTTCTCGATTTATTTATAAAGTTTCATGATCCATTTATGAGTGACGTATAATTGCTTTCAACAGCCTTGAGTACTGGTGGCGTATGACTATTATTAATAAACTCGTTTCCCACAAAATGGTTATAAATATTTTATTTGCCGCCTCAAAAATGTCATTAAACTTTAGATAAACTAAACAATTTAACAATTTACAACATATTTTCAATAAAATGTATTTGTCTTCCTTTTGTTTATTTGCTGTAATACTTAGGCAAATAAACAGGAAACAAAAGTTTGTCTAAAAAAACAACAAGAACACATTGTATACGAAAAAGAAAACAACAGAGCAAAAAAACTTTATTATTGAAAGAAGAAACATCTCAAAGAAAAAAAAGGAAAACTTTAGTTTTCTTCTTCTGTTTGTCTGTTGCCTGTTTGGTACTACAACAAAATTATGTACTTGCAAAATATGCAATTTTGTTATTTTGTTAATGCAGTGAACGACGAAGACGATGACGACGACGACGCATAACTTTTGAAACAAAATAAAAATAAAGTTTTATGTGGATATGCACAAAACTCCGGAGAGCTGGAGGACAATGAGTAGGATGAGAATAGAAGAAGCAAGGATGCGTTTGATAACACTGACGATTATAATGAGATGATGATGGAAAAGTTTTCATTTCAATTGCGAGAGAAGAAAAGCAAAAGAAAACAACAGAAACATGTTAATGGCCAAACAGAAGACACTCTGCACAAACTTTTTTCCAGAACATTTCTTCAAGCTTTTGAGCATGGCTTCAAATTCACAAAAATGTAATGTAACCCCAATTGATAGTTTTAAAACAAAAGGTTTTAATGTAAAGTTGCAATTCTTGGCTTTCGAAGATCATTCAAAAAAGTCGAATCGGATACATTGTTCAGAAGCTATACAGATTTTTGTCATATAACCACTTAATTAATATGAGTCATACGCCACCCGGGACCGAATACGTTTCTGGAATAGGATCAATTTTCTGCATTCATTAAGAACGTTTATTGGAATAGGATTTTTTAAATAAATTAATTTAATTTAAAGATGCATTTCTTGGCTTTCGAATGCCATTTAAAAAAAGTCAAATTGGATTTTTCAATTCAAATGCTATACATATTTCTGTCAGTTTATCACTTAATTAGTAAAAAAATCTCTGATATAAGTGAAATGACATAAGGGTTTTTTTTAGATAAGTAATTCTATGTGAGGCTTGAAAAGCAGGCTATATACCCGAAATGGAGCCCGAATCCCCTATTTATTTATTGAAAAAAAAAAAATCTAGAAAATTATACAACAATTTTTAGGATCCAAAGATTTTTTTAATAACAATGAAATTTTCCAATTTAGGACTATATATATATGAAGGGTATGGAATGTCATCACAAAAAGTTATATTGCTTTCATTGTTGAAAATGGGTTTTATTTTTTCAGATTTCCTATTTAATATGCAATATTCAATATTTTTGTTTCAAATGTCCGAAACCTCAGATTTTTTACTTCAAACTCAATATTTGTCATTCACTAAGAACGGTAATTGGAGGAATAACTTTAAAACAAAATACTATAATTTAAATATACATATCTTAGCTCTCTAGTGTTATATCAAAAATGCCCATAGGTTCTGTGGTTCAGAAGCTACAAACATTTTTGTCAGATCGTCAGATAATAAATATGAGTCATACGGCACCTTGGCCCGAAAATATTTCTAGCATCACAGTTCGCAAAACTAAAGCATGTTTGGGTCGTCGTGAAGCACCTTGTCGGACCGCAATACAGAAATTGGTGGAAAAATTCGAGCTGTTGGGACAAGTTAGTGATGTGAAGAATAAAACCCCTGCATGTCGCTCAAGAACAACTGAGAATATTGCTGCTGTAGCCCAAAGTGTTGAAGAAAACCCAGGTTTGTGCATTCCTCGTCGTTCTTTGGAATTGGGCATTCCACAAACGTCATTACAACGTATTTTGCATAAAGACTTGGGTCTTAAGGCTTATAAAGTTCAGTTAACACAATAACTCTAGCCGGCCGATCATCAGCAACGTCGTGTCTTTACTGATTGGGTCCTTGAAATGCATGAAAATGATCCGGAATTCCATCGAAAAATCATCTTGACTGATGAGGAGGCACATTTCCACGTCGGTGGCTATGTCAACAAGCAAAATTGTCGCATCTGGGGCTCGGAAAACCCAAGAGTTATTGTTGAGAAGCCTCTCCATCCTCAACGGTTGACTTTTTTGTGCGGTTTATGGTCCGGCGGGGTCATTGGACCTTACTTTTTCGAAAATGAGGTTGGATCAACAGTTACGCTGAATGGATTGCGCTATCGAGAGATGATTAATGATTTTTTTATGGTCGGAGTTGGATGGTATTGATCCGGACAACGTTTGCTTTCAACAAGACGGCGCTACGTGCCACACAAGCAACGAAACCATTGCTCTGTTACGGGAAAAGTTTCCGGACCGTGTTATCTCTCGAAGAGGTGATCACACTTGGCCACCGAGATCTTGAGATTTAAAACCTTGCGACTTCTTCCTTTGGGGCCACATAAAAGACAAGGTCTACGCCAACAGCCCAGCGTCGATTCCAGACCTCAAAGATAGAATTCGTAGGGCTATCGAGGACATAGGGCTGCCATTTTGCGATTTGCTTATGGAAAATTTCATGAAAATGATATGGTCCTGTAAGCCTGGTCGTGGTGGCCATTTGGCTGAAGTTGTTTCTCATTATTAACGGCATACCTTCCTCTTTATTATGAAATAAACATCCGATCATTTATCTCAAAAAATGGCATTTTCTTTGAATACCAAAATAACATCTCTTGTTGGAAAACCCTTTATTACTGAAATAGCAGGAGGTTTTTACGGATAAGTGGATATACTCGTATATGAGACTTAAAAATAAAGGTAATAATCGCATTTTTAAGAAGTTAATTGTTAAGTATTTTGATTTATATTTTCCAAAAAAGTTTAAGTTATTTGTTGGGTTATTTGTGGCATTCTCAAGATTTTTTTCTAGCACTAAATGACTTCTATTTTGAATTACATTTATTAATTTTCGATTGCAATTTCAAGTAAACGGAAAGCTTCTTTAGATCAGAAGCTACAACGATTTTTGTCAGATTACCACTTAATTAATATGAATCATGCGCCACCCAGGCCCAGAAGTATTTCTAACATAAGAGCTCTGGTGTTACTAAAATTACATTAAGAGTTGTACCGTCATCTAGAGATATAGAAGACTTATAAAAATTGTTCAGTCAATATCCCAACCCTTCAGAAAATTGTTCTGTCTAACTCTATATACATTCTTTCTGCAAAATCCTTCAATTGGCAAACTTTTTGTTAGCAAATTAAATTTGCTTAGTTACATTGGTTTTGTAACCCCACAACCGCCCGCCATGACGGCAAAACAAAGCGCAGTGATTTGCTTTGCTGCATTTCCGTTTCATGCATGTCCTTTTATCCTTGACTGAACTCTAAAATATTCTTAGGGACATTAGCCATGCCACCAGCACCAATCCTCCACCAGCACTAATATTACACCAGACCTCTCTTATCACTGAAACCTCTACCCTGACTCAATGTCCTTTATTCCTTGTATTTTTTTTTTATATTGCCAAGTTAGAGTGTTGAAATGCCATTCACTACCAAGTAGATTTTCCCAATTGATGTGTGTCATTTTGTAACACAAAATGTGTTAAATGAACTGAAAAAAGTTACAATTGTATTTAAAGTCTAGAAATCGTTTTTTCTCTTCCGTCTTTCTCTCTTTGCTCTTCATTTGTTACCGACTATATTTGCCTGCCCTTTGCACATTATTTGCATTCACTTGGTTTGGGGAACAAATTCTTTGGAGACAGTGAGGGGCAGTGTGAAATGAAATATTTAAAAAAAAATGGAGACATAAAAAACTAAAAGAATTGTTGTAGGTTTTAAAGGAAAAAATATTGTACATTATTATACAGCATTACGATATCTATAGGAAATCAAGTTTCTCTATTATTTTAAACGTTGAAGATAATTTGCTCTTAGTGTAATTTAATATGTATTTGGTAATGATTTGGTCTAAGATAATTTGTTTGTAAAAAATCCATAAAAATAGTCTTCAATTTGTTTGACGTATGATTGATTGCGGGTGGCGTATGATTGAAAATATTTATATCCAAAAAATGAGATGAAGCATTGGTATATACTATTTTGTTAAAAAATTAAAGGGCACTTTTGGAATACTGGATATTTTTTGCTAAAATTAAATTACATATTTTTCAATCACCTTTAGCAATTCTCGAAAATTATTTAAAATCTTATATTATCCAATTAGACCAAAATAAAATTTATGATCACATTTTTTATTACATATCTGAAGAGCAGTGTTTGTTTTTAAGTTTATTGTGTGGCGCATGATTGATTTTAATATAATAAATGAACTCATTATGAATAGCATATGATTGACTTTGATAGCATTTCGTATAATTGGTTGCGAAGGCCACAAATAATCTTGGAGCTTTCCCAACAAATACGCAATATTTGTCATCCCCTTTAAGGGTTATTGAAAGACGATTTTAAAACCAGAAGACTCTTACTTAAAGATATATTTCTTAGCACTCGAATGCTACATCAAAAATTCGGAGATATTCTGTTGTTCAGAAGCTACAAAGGTTTTTGTCAGGCTACCACTTCATTTATATGAATCATACGCCACCCAGACCCAAAAATATTTATATCAAAAGAGCTCTGATATTACTAATACTACACTGAAAAAAAATTTGTCATAAAATTAAAGAAATTCTCCAAAGACGTCCTTAGTCTTCAAAATAAGTACATTTTGTACTCAAAATTAAGAAAATTTACTTAAAATTAAATAGATTACTTAATATTATTGAAATTATCTATACTTTAAGTACAAAATGTACTTATTTTTAAAACTAATGACGTCTTTGGAGCATTTCTTTAATTTCTTCAAACAAGTACATACATATGAAATTTAATACAAAAGCAATATACGAATTTTTTAGGAAGTGAGATGGAACACAATCTGTTGAATTAAATATATAAATTAAAAAAAATACCTTTTTGAGTTACTATTGTTAGTTCTGCTTCCAAAAAAATGTTAAGGCCTCTATAGTTCGGAAGCTACAAATATTTTTATCAGATGATCTAAGTAGATATACTTTTTTCAATAGTCTTTTTTTGGCAGATCACGTGTGGGCCGTGTCATGCTGTCATGTTATTTTTGTTAAGTATTGTTTGGCATTTCATCATGGACAGACTTACGCCTGAACAACGTTTACAAATTATTCAGTTTTATTATCGAAATAATCGTTCGCCAATTGCGCTAAGTCCATTTTTTTTAAATCCAAAAAAAGAACACTTTCCAGTCGACCCACGACCTTGACACCCATGAGCAATATTTTAGCTCTCGTTAAGAGCTATCTTTTTGCCATTGACCGATTCCCGATCTGACGTACCGTAATCATCGATCCATATTTCTTAAAAAATGATGCCGGTGAGAACGTAAGGCGACCGTTATCGTGCCATGATAACCGACTATTTGATGCCTGAAATTGAAGCTCGTGATCTCGGCGACATTTGGTTTCAACAAGACGGCGCCACTTCTCACACATCGCATCAATCAATGGATTTATTGAGAGAACACTTCGGCGAGCAGATAATTTCACTTTTTGGGCCGGTCGATTGGCCACCAAAATCGTGTGATATCACACCGTTAGACTTTTTCCTGTGGGGATATGTAAAGTCTAAAGTTTATGCGGACAAACCCGCTTCGATTCAGGCCTTGGAGCAAAACATCACGCGTGTCATTCGCCAGTTACCAGTCGAAATGCTCGAACGAGTCATCGAAAATTTGACTCAACGGATGGACCATCTGAGACGTAGCCGCAGCCAACATTTGATAGGCATAATCTTCAAAAAATAAATACCAAAGAATGTTCTTTCAAATGATAATAAACATTCCCCATTCAATGTGAATTTTCTGAGTTTTTTTTTCCTTAAACAAGTAGGAAACCTGAACATGGATCACGCTATACAACACCGTTTTTATTTTATTGCATTCTCGAAGATCTGGGGATATCTCAAAGTGTAATGAGTTATCTTGTTTTTATCTAAACAATTTGAAATCCTTCATCAATTACCCTTACAAACAGAAGTCTATTAATATCAATCATACGCTACCCTAAGTCAAGCCAATTAAAATCAATCATGCTTCAACCAGATTTATTTGAGCTACATATGTCCATCCGTCTGTCTTGCCAGTATGCATCATATCTGTGGGCACAAGGCATAACAGCATAACTCGAGTTATGCTCAAAATGAGTTATTAAAGCCATAATTACATATTGTGACACATTTTGGTGATGATCTCTCGTTTAGTTATCTAGATAAGGCAGCATATCTCACTGTGTACACTGATACAAACTTTTAAAGTTCTCTCCTGAAAAGTTTCAAAAACAGACATATGCTGTTATGCCTTGTGACCACACATATATCTCTAATGAAGTATCCGACTGACTTCAAATATTTCAAATATGTGATAATATTTCCTATTGTGTCAGAGTAAAGTAACTCATTATAAATTGTCTTGAGTATGGGTGGCATTTGATTGACTTTAATAGTCTTCACTAAAGGTGGCGTATGCTTGATTTTAATATCATTTATTATGTTTGGTTAGAACAAATTAAGTCAGATGCTTTCAGTTTTGTTATGTGTTTACAGTTTTCGGAGTCCACAAGGAATTTTGACAGATTGCTTCGCTAATACTCAATGTTTATCATACATTAAAATGAGTATTGGAATTGGAACTTTAAAATCAGAATGCCTTAGCATTTAAATGTAGATCATAGCTCTTGAATGCTATTTCAAAAAATCTTATATATTATGTTGTTCGGAAACTACAAACACTTGTATCAGATTAACACTTAATTAGTATGAATCATACGCCACCCAGACCCAAAAATATATATAGCAAAAAACGTTGATATTACTAAAATTACAGTGAATTTCAGACAAGTAGATATATATATATATATATAAAGGGTCCGCCATCTAACGTTTTTTTTCAACTAGGGCTTATTTCGTGAATGGTAACACTTAGCTCATGTCTGATTTGACAGATAATTAGTTTTATCCTTCCGCTGAACGAATATGTGTATATTACGTATATTGCGACATTACTTTGAAAATCATAGTAATGTTGCAGAATGTGTGCGAAAATTGCTTACGGATCTTGGAGGAAGAGAAGCACCCTTTATATATATAAATATATATATGCGACTTAAAAATGACGTCAGAATTGGATATTCTTAAGAAGAGAATTGTAGCACAATCTAATATTTACTTTTTTCTTATAAAATATATTGGGAAACAAAAGGACGACTTTAGAATTCTGAAAATAGTTTTCAGAAACTTAGTGATTTATTTTTTAATAACATTTGTTACTTCTCGAAAGTCATTTCCAAACGGAAACTACAAACACCTTTATCAGATTAGCACTTAATTAGTATGAATCATACGCCACCCAGACCCGAAAATATATATAGCAAAAAACCTTTGATAGTACTAAAATTACAGTGCATTTCAGACAACTAGATATATAAGGTGATCCATTTCAAGGGTCCCCACTTTTTTAAAGAAAAAAAAAAAAAAAAAACACAGAAAATTCATATTGAATGGGGAATCTTTATTATCATTTGAAAGAACATTCTTTGGGATTTATTTTTTGAAGATTATGCCTATCAAATGTTTGCCGCGGTTACGTCTCAGATGGTCCATCCGTTGAGTCCAATTCGATCGATGACTCGTTCGAGCATTTAGACTGGTAACTGGTGGCGAATGACACGCGTGATGTTTTGCTCCAAGGCCTGAATCGAAGCGGGTTTGTTCGCATAAACTTTAGACTTTGCAGATCCCCACAGGAAAAAGTCTAACGGTGTGATATCACACGATCTTGGTGGCCAATCGACCGGCTCAAAACGTGAAATTATCTGCTCACCGAAGTGTTCTCTCAATAAATCCATTGATTGATGCGATGTGTGGGAAGTGGCGCCGTCTTGTTGAAACCAAATGTCGCCGAGATCACCAGCTTTAATTTCAGGCATCAAATAGTCGGCTATCATGGCACGATAACGGTCGCCATTGACGGTTACGTTCTCACCGGCATCATTTTTAAAGAAATAGGGACCGATGATTCCGGTACGTCGGGTCGGGAATCGGTCAATGGCAAAAAGATAGCTCTTAACGAGAGATAAAATATTGCTCATGGGTGTCAAGGACGTGGGTCGACTGGAAAGTGTTTTTTGGATTTAAAAAAAAATGGGTCGACTGGAGTGTTTTTTTTTTGGATTTAAAAAAAAATTGACTTAGCGCAATTGGCGAACAATTATATTGATAATAAAACTGAATAATTTGTAAACGTTGTTCAGGCGTAAGTCTTTCCTTGATGAAATGCCAAACAATACTTAACAAAAATAACATGACAGCATGACACGACTCACACGTGATCAGTCAAAAAAAGGCTATTGAAAAAAATATCTCTACTTAGATCAGCCTATATATATTTATTTATTTATATATATATATATATATATTTATATATATGTGACTTAAAAATGACGTCAATATTCGATTCTTACGAAGAGAATTGTGGCACAATTTAATATTTACATTTTTTTCTATAAAAGGACAACTTTAGAATTCTGAAAAAGTTTTTCATAAACTTGCTGATTTATTTGTATCCCCTCACCTTAGAGAGGAGGGTATATGTATATCATTTGCTACGAGCCAAAAGTGTAACACATCGAAGGAGTGACTTAAGACCCCAAGTATGTTTGGGTAATTTTAAGTCGAATGAGCAATGTCCGTCCGTCTGTCTGTCTGTCTGTCTGCTGGCTGGTGCGCAGGATAACTCTCGAAAGGAGTAACCGATTGACTTCAAATTTGGTATGTGGCAATATTTTCTTCTATCTCCGGCTAAGTTCGAAGATAGGTCATATTGGTCCACTCCTTCTAGTACCTCCCCCACAAAGGGTTAACATTTAGTGAAATATTGATTATTTAATAACTTCTATGCTACCTATATGAATCCTCTGAAATTCTACACATAGTATTAGGTTATTCGTCACTATCACCTCGAGAAAAATGGGCGAAGTTGCCACGTTCCTTTTGGTACCTCCCACACACAATGGAAAATTTTGAACCAAAAGTTAATAGATTATAACTCTATTACCAGTGCATACAAAGTCTTGAAATTTTGTACATTGTAATGGTTTAATAGTACCTACAATACAGTGAAAAATTGACATTAGTTGCACTCCCCTTTTGGTACCTCCCACACAAATGGACCATATTGTACCAAAATTTACCAGCTTATAACTTTAATGCTAGTGCATACAAATACTTGAAATTTTGTAAAGTGTAATGCTTTTATAGTACCTAGAATCTAGAGAAAAGTGGCCGTAATTGGTTATAGTTTACAGCATTTAACTTTAATACCAGTGCATATTCAATGCTTGAAATTTTGTAAAGTGTAATGTTTTATAGTTCCAGGAGTCCAGAGAAAAGTGGCCGTAATTGGCACGCCCCTTTTGGTACCTTCCACACAAATGGATCACATTGTACCAAAATGTAAACAACTTTTAACTTTAATACCAGAACATACTTTAAAGTTATTAAATGCAATTTAAATTGATAATAATTTAATTAAAACAAATAAAAATAAATTTTCGAATATTTTTTTGGGACTCAAGGTGAGGGGATTTATAAGTCGGTTTACCCGACCAAACTTTCTTACTTGTTTTAATAACATTTGTTCTATTCTATTGTTCGGTAGCTGCAAATATTTGTATCAGAGACCAAAGTACAATTAGATACAAAGTACAATTATTAATAACTTCAGTACTGTATTTTATTATATTGCCGAAAAACGGTGTTTATACCCTACACCACACTGTGGTACAGGGTATTATAACTTTGTGCATTTGTTTGTAACACCCAAAAGGAGAAGAAATAGACCCATCGTTTATTATACCGATCGACTTAGAATCACTTTCTGAGTTGATTTAGCTATGTCCGTCTGTCCGTCTGTCTGTCTGTCCGTCTGTCTGTCTGTCCGTCTGTCTGTCCGTCTGTCTGTCCGTCTGTCCGTCTGTGCATGTATTCTTGTAATCAAAGTACTGGTCGCTATTATGGTCCGATCTCGACGAAACTTTACACATATCTTTTTTTTGGCCCAAGGACGATCCCTATTGAATTTGGTTAAAATCGGTACAGATTTCGATATAGCCCCCATATATATGTATGTACCTCCGATTTGGCATATATGCACTGTATAAGCAACATTTATGAACCGATTTGTACAAAAATTGACAGAGAGTAGTCTCGTGATACACTTAGATATAATACAAAATTTGGGGGAAATCGGTTCATATTTAGATATAGCCCCCATATATATGTTACCCCAGATTTGACATGTAAGCGCTGTAAAAACTGTATTTTATATCCGATCAGTGCGAAATTCGGCAGAAAGAGGTTTCTTATTACATGAAGGAAAACTGCCAAATTCGGAGAAAATCGGTTCGGATTTAGATATAGCCCCCATATATATGTTACACCCGATTTCACATGTAAGCGCTGTAAAAACTGTATTTTATATCCGATCAGTATGAAATTCGTCAGAAAGAGTTTTCCTATTATATGAATGAACACTTTTAAATTTGGAAGAAATCTGTTCAGATTTAGATATAGCCCCCATATATACGTTACCCCCGATTTGACATGTGAGCGCTGTAAAAATGTTATTTTATATCCGATCAATGCGAAAGTCGGCAAAAATAGGTTTCTTTCGACATGAAGGGATACTGCCAAATTCGGAGAAAATCGGTTTAGATTTAGATATAGCTCCCATATATATGTTACCCCCGATTTGACATGTAAGCGCTGTAGAGACTGTATTTTATATCCGATCAGTACGAAATTCGACAGAAGGAGGTTTTTTTACATGAATAAGTATTCAGGGAAGATCGGTTCTGATTTATATTAAAGTTCCATTTATATGTTCCTCCTGATTTGGAATCAAACCGCTATAGAAGTTGTATTTTACTTCCGATCATTAAAATTTTCCAGAAAGATGTTTCTCAATTTAGGAACGAATATTGCTTAATTTAGCGATTATCGTTTCAGAATTAGATAATATGTTTCTACCCATTTACCAATTATTCCAAATTATTATGGCAATGACCCTCATCGCATTGTTAGGGAGGTGTAGGGTATTATATAGTCGGCCCCGCCCGACTTTCTGCCTTTCCTTACTGGTTTTTTTTAATATTTGTATGTCTAATACTAAACCAGCCACACCTAGAAGACTATTAAAATTAATCATACACCACACGGTAATTAAAATCTACTGTACATCACCCAGACTCATTTGAGCTTTGTCCGTCCGTCTGTTTGGTCAGTATGCTATATACGAGTATACCGCTAAAGAAGTATCCGTTTTACTTAACATTTTGAATTTTCTACTTTTTGCTAATGTTTCATGCTAATTTCGAAGATGGGTCATATTGGACCACTTCTTCTGGTAACCTTCCCCTCACAGTGTACAATTTATTGAAATATTGAAACCTCTTATAGCTTCTATACTTAGGTTTAGGTTTTGGTTAGGGTGGCGGCAATATTTTTTTTTAACAAGCTCACATAGACCAGTTTAAGTCCCTAGTGTTACCACGGGCTGAAATGCGCCTCATCGAAACCAACCTGTTTGATATATTAATTTATCGATAGTACGAATACCAGTACTGGAAAGATTTGTTAGGCTGCCTAAAAAGGCCGACCCCAGTACTCGTATGTGCAGTCTTCGTTTACTCAGAGCGGGGCAGTTGCATAGCAAGTGCTCAATGCTCTCCACTTCTTCTTCTTCATCTCCACAGCTTCTGCAGAAGTCATTGGAGTCAATACCCAATCTTTTGGCGTGTTCGCCGATCAAGCAGTGTACCGTCAGAACTGCTACTAACGTAGACAATCTTTGTCTCTCTAGTGCGAGGAGATATTTTGATCTTCTCAGGTCATACCTTGGCCAGATTTGTCTAGCTACCCTGCAGGTGCCGATTTCTGTCCATCTTTCGTTGGGCTGTCTGATTGCCTCTTGCCTAAGCCAAAGCTTGCACGTGGATAGTGGCGCACCAATATATGCAAATTCTTCGAGAATTTGTAATGTTGTCGCTTTCCAGTTCCCCGGGATATCCCTATGCCCAGGCACCCATATGCGGTGTACATTAAACTGCTCAGCCATCTCGTTAAGAGATCTGCGGCAGTCGAGGGCTGTTTGTGAATTTAGGGATGTTCCCTCCAGAGAATTGATTGCAGCCTGGCTGTCCGAGTAAATGACAACGCCAGTGTTGGTTACTACAGGGTGGCTGATATGTATTGCAACCAACTTCAGGTTGCTATCATTTCTAAACCGCTAGTCTGATAGCTGACAGATTTATTTCAGTGACAGATCATTTTATTGTTTGCAAGCTTACAAAAGCATTTTGATCTATTGCATTCAGAAAAAAGTTATTCGTGATGGAATTCAAGCGTGATAGTGTGATTGCTTTATATTTGGGTGGAAAAACACAAGTGGCTATCGTTAGAGCCCTCCAGCATTTAAATGTGAATTGCTTTACCGTGATACTGGCAGTGTTGCATCGCGTCCAAAAAGTGGACGAAAAAAAACGGTAACAACACCAGAAATGATCCGAAAAGTCAAGGCCAGATTTGTTCGAAATCCACGCCGCAGTGGTAGAAAAATTGCTCGTGAGCTGAACATATCGCGAGAACGGATACAGCACATATTAAAAAATGAGCTTGGACTAAAGCCATTGAAGTTCCAAAAACTGCAAGAGCTCACCGATGCACAAAACAAAGTTAGACTGGAAAGAGCCAAGGAGTTGCTTCGCTTGCACGAAAGTGGCCAGTTACCGAATTTGGTTCTCTCCGATGAGAAGCCATTCCAAATTGAGCAGTTTGTGAACAAACAAAATGATCGGGTTTACTTGCCAAAGAGATCAGCTCAAAATTTACACCTTCGATTGGCCACCAGAACTCAAGCGCCGCCGATGATAATGGTGTGGGCCGCCGTAACGGCCGATGGTCGCTCCCCGCTCGTATTCATCGACCATGGGGTCAAAATAAATGCCGAATATTATCGGGAAATTGTCCTAAAGACAGTATTGAAGCCCTGGGCAGACAAACATTTCGGCCGCAGACCATGGACATTTCAACAGGACTCAGCACCATCGCACTCAGCTTAAAAAGGAGGTTCCTCGCTTCATTTCTACCGCACAATGGCCACCAAGATCTCCGGATCTCAATCCGTTGGACTTTTGCGCCTGGGGCATTTTAGAGAGTAAGGTTCGCACTAAAAAATACCAAAGTATCGATCATCTCAAGACGGCGCTTCGCCGGGAATGGTTCAAAATACCGCAGAGCCACTTTCGTGCAGTGTGTGATGGCTTTGTCAGCCGTTTGAAGGACATAATTCGTGCCAAAGGTGGCCAATTCGAACAAATCTAAACTGTTTCTAAAATTGTATGTTATTTCCGACATTTATTGCTTTTAAACAATAAAATTTAAAAAAAATATAGCGCTTTACTTTGTTGCATTACATATCAGCTACCCTGTATGTTGCGACTCAGCCACTTGGCAACTTCCCATATTGCCATTATTTCGGCTTGATAGACACTGCAGGTATCTGGTAGTCGGTGAGCTATATCCAAACTGCACTCTGCTCAGTGTACTCCGAAGCCAGCCTTTTCATCAAGCTTCGAACCCTCCGTGTGAAAGTGGAGATGGTGTCTATTTCCGGGTATTCTGCCATCCCATTCATTCCTGGCTGGTATCATAGTGATGTAGTTCCTCTCAAAGGTGCGCACCGTTGATATATAGTCCACTCGGTCGGTTGCCATAGCACTACACTTTGATATCCTCCTGTGACCGCCGTTCTTGTACCTCCACATTGATAGGCAGTTTAATCTTATTGCCGCTTTGGTTGCAACTTCTCTAGCCACAATATTAATCGGCAGTATATGGAGTAGGGCTTGTAGAGACTCGGTTGCTGTAGTCCTTAAGGCTCAGCTTATGCTCAGTTAGGCTGTTCTCTGAACCTTTGTTAGTAGGTTGGTGATGGTTAGTTTGTCAGTTGCCGTCCACCATACCACAATGCCGTATAGCAGTATAGGACGAACTACTGCTATATATCCAGTGGACGATTTTAGGAGAGAGGCCCCACCGCTTCTATACTACTTACCCACATACAGTAAAAGCTTCTGCATTGATGTCCAGCAAAATGGACGAAATGGTTAATCTCCTTTTTAGTACCACTCAGAAAAGGAGACCGTTTTGTACCAAAAACCAAGTAAGAACGTTTCAGTCGGGTAAACTTACTAAGGTATACTTCTCACTTCCCAAGTAATGTAATATGGAATTTTAAGGGCCGATGTTGATTTTGAATAAAACTCAAATTAGTTAGGAAATTATTGTCATTTCATTTTTATACCCTACACCACACTGTGGTACAGGGTATTATGACTTTGTGCATTTGTTTGTAACACCTAAAAGGAGAAGAGATAGACCCATTGTTTATTATACCGATCGACTCAGAATCACTTTCTGAGTCGATTTAGCCATGTCCGTCTGTCCATGTATTCTTGTAATCAAATTGCAGGTCGTATTTATGGTCCGATTGTGATGAAATTTAGCATAGTGCTCTTTTTTGGCCCAAGGACGATCCCTATTGAAATTGGTTAAAATCGGTTCAGATTTGGATATAGTCCCCATATACATGTTTCACCCGATTTGACATGCAAGCGCCGTAGAAACCACATTTTACATCCGATCTTTATGAAATTCGGCAGAGAGAGTTTTATTATTACGTGAATGAACACTACCAATTTCGGAGAAAATCCTATCAGATTTAGATATAGCCCCCATATATATGTTTCACCCGATTTAACATTTAAGCGCTGTAGAAATCGTGTTTTATATCCGATCAGTACGAAATTTAACAGAGAGAGTTCTCTTATTACATGAATGAACACTACCAAATTCGGAGAAAATCGGTTCAGATTTAGATATAGCCACCATATATATGTTTCACCCGATTTAACATTTAAGCGCTGTAGAAATCGTGTTTTATATCCGGTCAGTACGAAATTTAACAGAGAGAGTTCTCTTATTACATGAATAAACACTGCCAAATTCTGGGAAAATCGGTTCAGATTTAGATATAGCCACCATATATATGTTTCACCCGATTTAACATTTAAGCGCTGTAGAAATCGTGTTTTATATCCGATCCGTACGAACTTTAACCTCTCTCTGTTAAGTGTAATAAGAGTTTTCTTATTACATGTATGAACCAAATGCCCGCCACGACCTCAGCGGCACACCTCCATCCGATGGTCCAAACTTTCGATGACGCTGAGGCATAATTGAGGTTCTATGCCGTTAGTGTGCCGAATTATCTCATCCTTTAGCTCTTGAATTGTTGCTGCCTTATCGACGTACATCTTTTCTTTCAAATAACCCCAAAGAAAGAAGTCCAACGGTGTCAAATCACATGATCTTGGCGGCCAATTGAGATCGCCGCGACGTAAGATAACACGGCCATTGAATTTGTTGCACAAAAGAGCCATTGTTTCTTTAGCTGTGTGGCAAGTGGCACCGTCCTGTTGAAACCACATATTGTCCACATCCATATCTTCCAATTCGGGCCATAAAAAGTTCCTTATCATCTCAAGATAGCGAACACCATTGACAGTAACTGTCTGACTGGCCTCATTTCGAAGAAGTATGGCCCGATGACGCCGCACCAAACGAACTGGGCGAGCATGCACTGGGGTTTTCACATCTCCTACAGACCCTGTTTGCTGAAATTTGCGCACAATTCTCCCGATTGTGGACACATTTGGTCGATTATGCTGATCAAAAAAACATCACGAAGTGCACGAAATGCATTTTGATTTGAACGCCCATTTTCGTAAAAGGCTTAAAAAACCTTAACGCGTTGCTCGATTGTGCATCTTTCCATGGTTCAAATTGAGTTAGTCTGAAATTGAGAAATGTCAAATGAAATGCAGAAAAAAACTTGACGCTACAATTTAACCACCCCTTACAATTTAATGACCCAAATCAAATTTCGGTCAAACATACTTGGGGTCTTAGATCACTCCTTCGGTGTGTTACACTTTTGGCTCGTAGCAAATGATATATATCCTCCTCCTCTCTAAGGTGAGGGGATAAAAAACCAGATTTAATCTGTTGTTTAGAAGCGGCAAACATTTTGATGTCAGATCGCCACTTAATTAATATGAATCATACGCCACCCAAACCCGAAAATATTTGTAACAAAACAAGTGAGTGGTATACACTTTATTGTTTAAAAAAAATTAAGGACAATATATTTCATAAAATTTGTTAATTCTTAAAAGTTATGTAACAAAAATTGGATAGTTTCTATAGTTCAGAAGCCACAAATATTATCATCATATTAACATCTTAGACCAAAATACAATTTATGATTACTTTGTTTTATGATATAGTCGAAGAACTGTGTTTGTTTCTATAAGAATTTTAGCATGATTGGTTACAAAAACTTTAGTCAGATGTAAATTTTGACATTTGTTTTTATTTTTCGAAGGTAGCAAGGATTTTTGTCAGATTTCGCACCCCTTACACAATTATCACCATTCATTTTGGAATGGTTATTTGAATACAAAATTAACCAGTAAGGAAAGGCTAAAGTCGGGCGGTGCCGACTATATAATACCCTACACCACTCTCGTAATATTGAATAACTCTGATATATAAATTTTGTAATTCATGTATAAATTGTTTACATAAATTTACTTTTGGGACATTTTATACTTAAATAATACCCTGTACCACAGTGTGGTCTAGGGTATAAAAACGATTGGATCTAAAGAGCCAAATCGGATGAAATATATATATGGGAGCTATAGCTAAATCTTTACCGATTTTCTTCAAATTCAACAATGTTGGTTCATGGATCAAGAAACTCTACCATTCTAAATTTCAAAATGATTGGATGTAAAATACAGCTTCTTCAGGACTAAAGAGCAAAATCGGACGAAACATATATATGGGAGCTATAGCTAAATCTTAACCGATTTTCTTCAAATTTGGCAATGTTGGTTCATGGATCAAGAAACTCCACGATTCTAAATTTCAAAACGATCGGATGTAAAATACAGCTTCTATAGGACTAAAGGACCAAATCGGACGAAAGATATATATGGGAGCTATATCTAAATCTGCACCGATTTTCTTCAAATTCGGCAATGTTGGTTCATGGATCAAGAAACTCTACCATTCTAAATTTCAAAACGATCGGATGTAAAATGCAGCTTCTATAGGACTAAAGGACCAAATCGGACGAAAGATATATATGGGAGCTATATCTAAATCTGAACCGATTTTCTTCAAATTCGGCAATCTTGGTTCATGGATGAAGAAACTCTACCATTCTAAATTTAAAACGATCGGATGTAAAATACAGCTTCTATAGGACTAAAGGGCCAAATCGGACGAAACATATATATGGGAGCTATAGCTAAATCTTAACCGATTTTCTTCAAATTCAGCAATGTTGGTTCATGGATCAAGAAACTCTACCATTCTAAATTTCAAAACGATCGGATGTAAAATACAGGTTCTATAGGACTAAAGGGCCAAATCGGACGAAAGATATATATGGGAGCTATATCTAAATCTGAACCGATTTCAACCAAATTCAATAGCGATCTTAACAGCCGCGAAATACTCTAAACTGCAAAATTTCAGAACGATCGGAGTGAAAGTGCGACCTGTAGTCGACGAACAACTTTACATGGACAGACGGACGAACGGACAGACATCGTTAAATCGACTCAGCTAGTGATTCTGAGTCGATCGGTATACTTTACGGTGGGTCTAGCTGTGTTATTTTAAGGTGTTACAAATATCTGCCGTGAAACAAACTTACAATACCCTGTACCACAGTGTGGTGTAGGGTATAAAAATCAAAAAGTACATTTCTTTGCTCTCGAATGCTATAACTAAAATTCGAATACATTCCATTGTTTAAAGGCTGCGGAGATTTTCATAAAATTACCACATAACTAATATCAACAATTCGCCACCAATATCCGAACATTAGCAAATGATGTGAGATTTAGCTCGATGTGGAATTTGAAAAAGAATTCTGAAAATGTCTTCAAAAACTAAATTAAATGTCATATTTATTGTCAGATTTCCCATTTACTATGCAGTATTTGTCATTCCTTTAGAATGGTTACTGGGAGAGGAGTTTAAAAACCACAAACTTTTAATTTAAAGATCCATTTCTTAGCTGCTGACTGCTAAATGAAAAATTCGGAAATATTCTTTATTTCAAAAGCTACATAGGTTTTTGTCAGATTAATATGAATCATACGCCACCCAGGCCCGGAGATATTTATGGCAAAGGAAGTGAAATGTAGCACAGTCTGATATCTACTTGTTTCTAAAAATATAATAGAAAATTCCAGGATAATTGTTGGATAATTTTTGGATTCTGAATACGTTTTCTTAAACTAAATGTTAAATTTTAATTAGGTAATTTTCGAATATTATTAAAAAAAATATATAAAGTTTCTATATATCGGAAGTTACAAATATTTGTTGTTCTGATTACCCACTTAGATCTAAATACATTTTATTGCTTTTGTACACTTTTTTATTCTATAGCCGAAGAGCTGAGCTTATTTTAATGTTTTATGAGATATATAGTGTTTATCTACACAATTTAGAATTCATAATGCAGCACTCATACATAAGTCTATTAAAGTCAATCATACGCCTCCCATAGTCAAACCAATTAGAAACAATCATACGCCACCTAGACACATCGGAGCTATGTCGATTAGCTTTAATCCGGGGTCAATGATCTTTAGGCCAGCGTAACTGACCTTAAATAGGTGTCAATAACCTTTAGTTCGGAGTCAATGACATTAAGTCTGAGTCAATGACATTAAATCTGAGTCAATGACCTTTAATTGAGGTCAATAACCTTTAATCTAGGTCAATGACTTTCAATCAGGGTCAGAGTCATTTAATCTGGGTCAATGACCTTTAATTCGGGATCAGTGACCTTTACTCGGGTACAATGATCATTAAGCGAGGTCGGTGACCTTTAATTCGGGTCAATGACCTTTAATCGAGATGAACGACATGCAATGGCATTTAATCGAGGTCAATGACATTTAGTCCAGGTTAATGACCTTTAATCTAAGTCAATGCCCTTTAATACGGGGTTAATGACTTTTAATTCGGGGGTCAACAGCGTTTAACCCAGGGCCAATTATCTTGAATCTGGGCTAGTGACCTTTTATCGGGGTCAATGACCTTTAATCTGAGGTTAATGACATTTAATAGGGGTCAATGACCTTTAATCCGGAGTCACTGACCTCCAATCCAGGGTTAACGACCTTTAATATGGGTCAGTGACCTTTAATTCGGAATCAGTGAACTTTAATCGTAGTCAATTACCTTTATACAGGGGGTAATGACATTGAATCGGGGTCAATGACTTTTAATGCGGGTTCGATAACCTCTAATCGGGGTCAATGACATTTAAACCAGGCTCAGTCACCTTTATGGGTCACTGACCTTTAATCCGGAGTCAGTGAACTTTAATCGGTGTTCAATGACCTTTAATCGTAGTCAATTACCTTTACAATACATGGGGTAATGACATTTAATCGGGGTCAATGACTTTTAATGCGGGGTCAATAACCTCTAATCGGGGTCAATGACCTTTAATCAAGGCTCCGTGACCTTTAATCGGTGTAAATTACCTTTAATATGGGCGAATTACCGTTAATCCGGGGCCAATGACCTTGAATCCGGAGTCAGTGAACATTAATCGGTGGTCAATGACCTTTAATCGTAGTCAATGACCCATAATATGGGATAAAAAAATCGTTTAATCCGGGGTCATTGATGTTTAATCCGGTGTCAATGAACTTTAATTCGTGGTCAATGACTTTTAATCGAATCAATGCATCAATGTCCTTTATTCAGGGATCAAAGACCTTCAATCGAAGTCAATTTCTTTTAATAGGGGTCAATGATATTTAATCGGAGCCAGTGACATTTAATATGGCTAATGAACTTAAATTCTGGCTCAATGATCTTAAATCGAATCAGTGACCTTAAATCAAGGTTCAATGACATGGAATGCGGGATCAATGACCTTCAATCCGAGATCAGAGGCCATTAATCGAAGTCAGTAACCTTTAGTCGCCCTCAATGACCTTTAGTCCGAGGTCAATGATATTTAATCGACCAATCAATAAACCTTTAATCGGGGTCAATGGCTTTAACCGGGAGTCAATGACATTTAATCCCTGGTCAGTGGTCTTTAACCGGGGGTCAATGACATTTAATCCCTGGTCAGTGGCCTTTAACCGGGGGTCAATAGCCTCCAATCGGGGGTAAATGGCCTTCAATCGGGATCAATGACCTTTAATCCGGGGTCAAAGGTCTTTGATCCGATCCCATCATTCTTTCATCCCAGTGCCCTTGGTAACGCCGCTCGATGGACTTCAATTCTTGGTGAAACCTTTCGCCATGTTCGTCATTTACTTCGCCAAGATTTTCGGGGAAAATGTTTAAATGAGAATGCAAGAAATGAATTTTGAGGGACATATTTACACCTGTTGGAATACATAAAGCGAAAAATAAGTTGGAAGAATACATACATATGTGTTATATACATAAATATAAAAAAATATATTTCTAACCAATTTTTTCATAATTTTTTAACAAATCATTAATCATTGTTTCATATTGCGGGCTTTTATTGGAAATTTGAAACTACAAGCTTAAACGACCTCCATGCTGCAATTTCATCCGACGTCAAATATGATTCGAAATTCAAATCTTTCATCAGTTTCCTTATTTTAGGCCCATCAAAAACTCCTTCTTAGATTTTTTCAAAAAGAAAGACTTTTAAATAAACTTTTTAAATATGAGAGTGAATTGCCATCTTTCCTTAAGGCTTTTACAAAATTTTGAAGGAGCCCCAGCTTAATATGCAGTGATGGCAAAATATCGGCTATCTCAGATGCATAACATACCAACTACTTTTAAATCGCAATAAATTTTCCAGTCATGTTGATATTTTATGTATTTTATCAATTTAGCCATTGTTTGGTATGATTCCTTAGTGTTGACAGCATGAGCAATGGGAATCGGCGGTTTCTGATTTCCGTTGTGTAAAAGTACTGCTTTCAAACTTTCTTTACAGCTGTCAACAAGTAACCGCCATTCCTTCAATTGTATGTTCCTGGAACAATCCGGGAATGTCCTTGGAAAAGCATCTGTTATCCACAGTTGTATAAAATTGTTTGTAAGGTATATCACGGACTCTAATATGATATGTTAACATCTGGGGCCAAAATATTGTACTGTTTCATCCCAGATGCAAGAAGTTCTGCCTTGTCTTTGGTCAGTTCCAAATCTCTCACTAGATCAATGAGTTAAAGCTGAGTTAAAAGCGATGACTTCTGACTCAAACTTGAATCGCTCTGAGTTGAGTACTCAGTTGAACTTGATGATGTTTCCGCAATTAGGCTGTTAGCTATACTTGGACACCTCCTACTGCAATATATTAACTTAGACAAAAATAGCAGTCCGTAACGTGAATGAATGGTTGTCTCCACATCATTGGCATTCCAAATTGCACGTGAAGTCTAAAATTAAAACGTTATATTCCACAAAACATTGTAATACATTAATTGTAAAGTACTTACCGCATTCTTCCACTAGTCCATCGAGTAAGATTTACATGGCACGAATTACACAAAATACTAGGTGTCCACGGTGTGTTCATATTTTTAACTCGTACAGCAAAATATTACACATACGAGTATTTTCTTCTATTATTTTACTAAACGCACGTAGATTTTTTTAATTACATATTTTCCGCAGAAATTGTCGAGATCCCTTACACATTGAAAAGTTATTTGCCTTTTACTCATACTTCAAAATATAACTTTGTAATATTTTTCAGAAAATCGACTTATCTCTTTAGGGCGCTGAATTACACTAATTTATTAATAAGAAATATCATACATAAATTCCGGTGTTAAGGTACATAAGTTGCAGTACCTGTAGCTGACATATAGTTTGCTTCGAAAGTAGACACCCAATATTTTCAAGACTGCCGCGTACTACTTTGTATTGCGTACATATAATTTTACTACCTGTATATACGACTGGGATGTCTATGCCCCTAAAAAGCGTAACTGAATGGAAACCTCATAAATAAAAAAAACCACAAATATTGTTGAATGACCCGTCTATCTGAGCGGATCTCATCCAATATAGCTCTCACATTGCATATCATGTTTTATGGAGGGTTACGAACGGCCATAAAACCTCGTCCTCTCTATAATTTTATAATGTCTGACATCAATCCTCGTAAAATAAAATGCAAGTGCAATGTCACTTATATGTCTCTCTAACATATGGCGAATTTAATATAAGCAAAAACATCATTTAAAAACGAAAAAATATGAAACAAGATTTTTTTGAATTTCCCTAACATTTACAAAATGGCTTATAACTTTTACATCTATCCATAGATATTTTTCAAAAAGATAATGTTTTCTTCGTTAGCATGCTGGCTTTTTAAAAATGTGATAAAATAATTTTTTCGATTTTTTTTCTTCTATTTTTTATGTTTTTTTTTGTAACAGGAAAAAGTGTTGTTTAAAAATTTTTTTTTCTCATATTTTTGACGACTGTTACTAAACCAAAGATTCTACGTGAAAGTGTTATTTGCAGCATATGTAGCCCTCATAATTCCCTTTAGTTTGAGGCATAACACGGCTCAATCAGGCTTATACTTATGGTCCAAATACGGAAAATACTGAAAGCTGGAATTAAAAAAAAAAAATTACCATAAAAAAATTACCAAATCGACAGTGGTTCCTTCGTTAGCATGCTGGCTTTTTAAAAATGTGATAAAATAATTTTTTCGATGTTTTTTTCTTCTATTTTTTATGTTTTTTTTGTTCAAAAAAAAAAAATTTCTCATTTTTTTGACGACTGTTACTAAACCAAAGATTCTACGTGAAAGTGTTATTTGCAGCATATGTATCCCTCATAATTCCCTTTAGTTTGAGGCATAACACGGCTCAATCAGGCTTATACTTATGGTCCAAATACGGAAAATACTGAAAGCTGGAATTTAAAAAAAAAAATTACCATAAAAAATTACCAAATAGACAGTGTTTTCTTCGTTAGCATGCTGGCTTTTTAAAAATGTGATAACATAATTTTTTCGATTTTTTTTTCTATTTTTTTTGGTTTTTTTTGTACCAGGAAAAAGTGTTGTTTAAAAAAAAAATTTTTTTTCTCATATTTTTGACGACTAAGCCAAATATTCTACGTGAAAGTGTTATTTGCAGCATATGTAGCCCTCATAATTCCCTTTAGTTTGAGGTATAACACGGCTCAATCAGGCTTATACTTATGGTCCAAATACTGAAAGCTGGAATTAAAAAAAAAAAAATTACCATAAAATTATTTTTAATACTTTTTTCGTGTTTGTGACACCTAATTGCACCAGAAACTGTTATCCACATCCCTTGGACTAAAATTTTGTTGCATAGTGTAATTGTTTAAACATAGTACCTATCAGAGAATTAATGAATCATTGTAGAGATTACAGAACGTTTTGAAAAACAATCCCATTGATTTAAGTACGAGTATACATCAATTTATTTTATTTAATTGGAATTTTCAAACAGACGTTTTTCAGATTTTTTTCAATTTTGCCCTTTGAACAAAATGACCAAATTATGGAATTATTGTTGGTGTCTGGAAAAACATTTCGAAAACAAAATAATATGGTTTAGTAAACCGTTTATCATGTATTAGCCGTAACAACAAAGCATTACAAAATATGTTTAATCATTTCATGCTGAATGAAGCATGATATAGTGTATGGGAAATTAAGCAGAAAATTTAGGCCGAAAACCAAACAAAAAGGTTTTCGGCCTAAACTTTAATACTTATTTAATACTTATTAAAAATTACTAGTTTTCCGTAATTATTTGTTTACTATTGTAGATAGACATTATCTCTGGTTTAGACTTATTTTAGACTTAAATAGGTTCATGCGATCATTCCCATTTCAAACATGTCTTCTATGCGTGTCTGTCTCCTGCTCTTGCTGTCACTTCAGCTACTAAATGTGGCCCATTCAGCTAACAAACTAATGGCAGTGGATATAGCCAATGTGATGTGCAAATCATTGGATAAGGATATGGTGACATTTCCCATCTGTAATATTACCAAACTGCAGAATGGCCGTAATTCGTTGGACATGCATCTGCATTATGCCAAACAGCAGGTTCTCAATAGCATCACGGTAAACTACCTCAACAGGATTTTATGATTAAATAATATTTATAATTTTTTTTTTTATTTTTTAGCTAAGATTAAAACTTTTCCGTAAGACCAAGACGGGCCTATCCCCCTTCCTCTATGACAATATGATTGAGTTTTGTGAATTCTATGAGAATTCGGCAACTCATATGTTCTGGAATAGTTTCTATCGCATAATGGCTCAATATTCAAATATTAATCATTCGTGTCCTTATGATGTAAGTTGTCTCACATTACTGTCATACTTATAACAAAATATATTTGTGATTTCTTCCACAGCATGATCTTCACATTAACCATATGGTGATTGACATCAATAATCTGAAATATGCTCCTTTGCCTCGTGGCAAATATATGTTTCATATCTATGTGGGCTGGCTGGGAGCGGACAAGGCTAAGCTAATGATAGAAGTGGATAAAAATTGATGACATTTTGTAGGAAAATTAAATAATTTGTATATTGGAAGCAATGGAAAATAAAAACACTCAGCAAAGATTTTGCAGTTAATTATTCGGACTCGTTGTGAATTCTATCTGGGGGCGATTTTTATGAATCTTGTATGAGTGTGGGTGGCGTATGATTCATAATAATACATGATCAAGTGAGACGTATGATTAATATTAATGCAGGGAGTGGGGGCGTATGTTTTATTTATATTATTTAAGGGAGGTTTCAAATAAATACTTGAACTACAAAAACTTTTTCAAAAACATTGTTTGCTTTGGATTTTATGGAATATTATGCCTCAACTTTTTAGGTCTCGGACACAACAAACGTGTTTATTGCATAGTGTAATTGTCATAGAGGCATGAACCTTAATTTGTGTTCCACGTAATTCCCTATTATAACGGCTTTTCCACTAGGGATGATATGATTTTGAAGTGACGTTTCGGCCATTTGTAATATGTCATGATCTATCATTTGTTTTTCATTGTATTCAGTAGTGTTTACAATTTCATCATGAAGAGATATACGGAAGAACAACGTTTACAAATTATTCAGTTTTATTATCGAAATAATCGTTCTGCAATTGCAATTTCTTTCCAGTCGTCCTACGACCTTGCCCCCTTGAGCAATATTTTAGACCTCGTTAAGAGCTATCTTTTTGCCATTGACCGATTCCCGATATGACGTACCGTTAAGGAGATAGAGCAAAAATAAACATTCCGTTCACATTTGAAAATGATGCTAAGTCAATTTTTTTAAAATCCAAAAAAAACACTTTCCAGTCGACCTACGACCTTCACACCCATGAGCAATATTTTAGCTCTCGTTAAAAGCTATCTTTTTGCCATTGACCGATTAAGGCTACGTGCCACACAGCAAATGAAACAATTGAAGTGTTGCGAGAAAAGTTTGGAGATTCGATTATTTTTAAGAAATTGTGATATTGAATGGCCTCCAAGAAGTTGTGATTTAACACCATTAGACTATTTCTTGTGAGGTTAGCTCTCGTTAAGAGCTATCTTTTTGCCATTGACCGATTCCCGATACGACATACCGTTAAGGAGCTAGAGCAAGAAAATAAACTTTCCGTTCACATTTGAAAATTATGCTAAGTCCATTTTTTTAAAATCAAAAAAAAAAAACACTTTCCGGTCGATCTACGACCTTGACACCCATGATCAATATTTTAGCTCTCGTTAAAAGCTATCTTTTTGCCATTGACCAATTGTGGCTACGTGCCACATAGCAAATGAAACAATTGAAGTGTTGCGAGAAAAGTTTGGAGATTCGATTATTTCAAGAAATTGTGATATTGAATGGCCTTCAAGAAGATGTGATTTAACAGCTAGACTATTTCTTGTGGGGTTATTTAAAGTCATTGGTCTTTCGAAATAAACCAGACTCTCTTCAAGCTTTACAAGTCAATATTTTATGCTTTTGCTTTTAATAAATATCAATTATACGTCACCTGTATTTTAGGCATTGCCCTTTAATCAATGGAATTCATACGTCACACGTTTTTTTTTAGTATGTATTACCCTATAATTGATATCAATCATACGCCACATATGCCATTTCGTTAAATTGCCTTAATAATTCGTAATTACCAGTCAGTACACTTCACTAGTTGAAGATATTTAAATGTACACCCCCCGCCCTAAATCTCCCTATTTCTTATAAATCATACACCAGACTGATTACGGTCTTCTTATTAGTATAATAGTATTAGTATTAATAACTTAAAAGTATTTCTGATAGTAAAATATCATAGCAAATTTTTCCCTTATTCAGCCGACTTAAACTTTATAATAATTTCTTCGCTCCTTTATTAAAATCAATCATTCGCCACAAATAGCTGTCTTAACCCTTAATTTTGCGTAATAAAGCACACAAAATGAAATACCTATAAGAAAGATGAATATAAAAGAATTCCAAAAAAAAACAAATATTTGCAGCCAAAACTGTTGTAGTTTTTTATCAAAACGCACGCTACATTTTTTCCAGTCAAACTTTTTATACTCGTATTTAGTAGAAATTATGTTTATTTTAACAAATCAAATTACATTATTTTTAATAACATTTTGTAAAACATTTTTTTTTATATTTATAAATGTATTTATGAATTAATATATGTTTATGAATGAATGTTATGGGTTATCTATGTTAGCACCACAAATAATGATAAAAACACCTTAAAAACGTTATTTAATTTACAAAAATTAAATTTCGAAGAAATTTTGTAGAAATACGCAATTTAAACGAAAATTTCCAGAAAATTGAAAAAAATTTAAAGAAAAATAAAATAAAACTTTTAAGATTTTTTTTTTTAAATACAAAATGTGACAAAGTTGTACGAGAATTGGATTTCTATGTTCTATCTGTAGAAAAATTTCAATTTTCTATATAGAAAATATAAATTTCGAAGAAATTTTGTACAAAAATTCAATTAAAAAAAAATTCGAAAAAAATTGAATTTTGACATAATTTTCTAGAAAAAAGGTATTTGAAATAAAAATGTATTTTCGACAAAATTTTCAAAATTCAATTTTGAAATTTTATAGAAGAATGCAATTTTGAAGAAATTTATAGAAAAATACAAGTTTTAATAAATTTTTTATAAATACCAAATTTGACAAAGCTCTCTAAAAATTCGATTTCTATCTCTTAAAAAATTCAATTTGGAAGAAATTATAAGGAAGGTTGCACTTTGAACGAAATTTTGCAGAAATATGCAATTTAAACGAATTTTTTTTTTTGATTAATTTTCTAGATAAAATGAAATTTGCAATAAAAATGAATTTTAGACAAAATTTTCAAAAAGTTAATTTTTGGCAACATTTTATAGAAAAATGCAATTTTTAAGCATACCAAATTTGACAAAGTTTTCTAAAAATTCGATTTCTATTTTTTGATAAACGCAATTTTGTAACAATTTATAGAAAAATGCAATTTCAACAAATTTTTCTAGAGAAACTAAATTTCGAAGAAATTTTGCAGAAATATGAAATTTAAATGAAATTTTTCAGAAAAATTTAATTTTTATATAATTTTCTAGAAAAACGACAAAAAATTCAAACAGAAATTAAAAAAAAAAAAATTTTGGTGAAATTTTATAGAAAATGAAATTTGAAGAAAATTTTTACGATTTTTTTTTTTTAAATACCAAATTTTGAAGAACATTACGAAAAAATTCAATTTTAACGAAATTTTATGGAAATATGCAATTTTGTCCAGAAAAATTGAATGTTGATATAATTTTTTAGAAAAAACAAAATTTGAAATAAAAACGTATTTTGGAAAAATTTTTCAGAAAATTAAATATTGTTTAAGAAATATGATGTGAGAAACCTTTTTTTTAAGGCTTTTTGTATTAATGGATACCCACAAATATTTTTTAACATCTAGTCTTATATTCCATTAACCAAACTAAATTTGGATCAATTCTAAAATTTTTTGATTGGTGGGCTGTTTCTGGGATTTGCCCATATGTACTCGTATGCGCATCCAAACTTCGACTTGGAAAAATGAAGAAAGGTATGAAGATATATAACTAAGCATTTGATTAAAAGAAAAAAATCAATTTTTCAATGCGTTAATATCTTTTCTTTTAATTTAGTTAATAGTAAAATTAGTAAAATTGTCTATTTAATGCCTTAAAATAATATCAATTATACGCTATATATACCCACTCCTGGCTGTCTAATTCATATTAGTCATACGCCTAAGTGTACTTCGGTTGTCCATGTTTTAAACTGCTAAAATCATATCTTTACATTTAGCTTATACTGAATCTAATTGCATTTTATCCCCTCACCGTAGAGAGGAGGGTATATATCATTTCCTACGAACCAACAGTGTAACACATAGAAGGAGTGACCCAAGACCCTAAGTATGTTCGGCGGATATCCGTTTTGGGTCATTTTAAGTCTAATAAGCAATGTCCGTCCGTCTGTCTGTCTGTCTGCTGGCTGGTGCGCACGATAACTCTCGAAAGGAGCAACCGAATGACTTCAAATTTGGTATGTAGTAATATTTTCTTCTATTTCCGGCTTAGTTCGAAGATGGGCCATATTGGTCCACACTTTTCAGTACCTCCCCCACAATGAATTAACATTAAGTGAAATATTGATTATTTAATAACTTATATACAACTTATTTGAATCCTCCGAAATTCTACACATAGTATTAGCTTATTAGTCACTATTACCTCGAAAAAAATGGGCGAAGTTGCCACGCCCATTTTGGTACCCCCCACAAAAATGGACAATTTTGAACCAAAAGTTAATAGCTTATAACTCTATTACCAGTGCATACAAAGACTTGGAATTGTATAACACTCCTTCGATGTGTTACACTTTTGGTTCGTAGCAAATGATATATAACCTCCTCTCTAAGGTGAGGGGATAATATATAAATTTACTAATATTTTTTTTGAAACTCAAGTTGAGTGGATTCATTAGTCGGTTTACCCGACATAACTTTCTTACTAGTTTATACTTAATATTAATATCATTCATTCGCCGTGTATTCCCACTCCTGGTTGTATAATTAATATTAGTCAAAAGCTTAAGTATACTCCTCAATTATGCAAATAACCATAGCAATCTTAAATTAAAGTGTCATTCAAATGCCCAGCAAAAAATAAAAGAAGTACTTCCAAAAGAATAACATTATAAGTACTTCCAAATCATAAGTATGAACTTTTTTTCGACATTTAGTGAAGTTCTTCTAAATAACTAACCAAAATGTATTTTCGGAATATAAATTATTAACCCTAGAATGCATAATTTCAAAACGATTGGATGTAAAATAAAGCTTCTGAAGAGATAAAAGTCCAGATCGGAAGGAACATATATATGAGGGCTATGAAATATATGTAAAATACTGCTTCTATAGTGCTAAAGGGAAGAAATATATATTTATATGGCGGCTATATTAGAATTAGTGAATGATTCTGGAAGCTAGTCGACTTCATCAACCAAATTTCGATTCAGTCGACTAGGTCGATTAATCGGAGCTAAAAGTCGACTTTTTCATAGTCGATTAAAATAACATAAAGTCATTTCAAAGTACTGATTTTCTTCGAAATATGTTAAATTGTGGAATTGTAGTACATTGGAATTGTAGTACATTGAATTTATTAATAACACTTTATACTTTCCAAAAATGTTGATATATCGTCATCAGAAATGCCCAAGAGCGTAACCCTCAAAAAATGAAAATTCGTTTTTCGTCCAAAAATCACGATTTTATTGAAGAAAAAAAGACGTAACATCAAGTGCTCGTTTTTGATAAAGCACAAAAGGCGTAACCCACATTGTATTAAACAAAACGTACTGTATTCATCTATTTAACCTTCGAAGTTGTTCTCTTGTTGCTGTTTTGATTTTTGTCAATCGTGTTTTACAACTATTTTAGATGCAAAATTCTATTCTGTATTTAAATTTGGCCTTTATCTGAATGGTATCCACTTTTTTTATTAAATTTCGCAGTGTGCATGATTCTATAAACTAATCTTTGCCAAATTTAATAATGATCTGAAGTAAAAACACATTTTGCCAACCTTGCTAGTGGATTCTCGGATTAAAAAATTCTTTGTGCAAACTATAATACATTTGACTAAAATATGACTTCTATTTAGCTTAGATGCCAAATCGGAAGGAACACATCCATGCGACTATGTGGGGATATATGCAAATTTGAACCGATATTGTTCACACAGATATTAACTGTTAAAATAAGATACTCTTTACCAAATTTCATGAATATCGAAAGGAAATTATATCTTCTATAGAGGGAATAAGCTAAATCGAAGGAACATTCATATATGTTATATGCATGAATATCGAAAGGAAATTATATCTTCTATAGAGGGAATAAGCTAAATCGAAGGAACATTCATATATTTTAAGATATCTGGTTCTAAACTGATATTCAAATAGTTGAGAGATTTTTGATCGTTCGCCGTAGACGAAAGAAAATAAGTTTCATAAACAGGCCCTAAATACGGATTGTCTTTCAATTTTTATACGAATTGTCTTGTCTCAAAATAAAGATATGTGCAAAATTTCTTTAAGATCCGACTATATTTGTGACCAGCACATTGATTACAAGAATGCATGCCCAGACAGACATAGCTAAATCGGTTCAGAAAGTGATTCTAAGTCGATCGGTATAATAAACGATGGTTCTATATATCTCTTCTCATTTTGGGTGTTAGAAACAAATGCATAAAATTATAATAAATTGTACCAGTGTGATGTAGGTTATAATTAAATAATTTTAAAAGAAATTATGGTAATTAAATATACCCTACCATACTTTCTGTACCACACTGTGGTACTTTACTACTCTCTGAACCGGGCTACGGAAAATACATAGCGCCGCACAAATGTGCTATGTATTACAGTGTAAAATAAAAATACTTTTTTATTGGTGAGAATGTTGATCATTTGCGAAAATGTTACTAGAAGTTACACTATGGGGTCATTCGGTCACACTTTTCAAGAGCCAGCTACATCATACAGATTACAAACATATTCAACTTCAACTTACTTACATATACATATATGATCGTTTATCTCTTTGGCCAATAGTATATTATTTATACGTTCCCTTCCCTATGTCAACATTTGTATTCCTTTTATATTATGAGATCTCTGGACCCAAATATGTTAATAAGAACGAATGTATGTCGTTGTCAAATAAATACAACACCAAAAAAGCAAATCTTACAGTGCTTTAAAAGGAGTTGCGCAAAAGTGGTGACAAAGAAGTACTTCCCCGGCGCGACAACCCCTTGTTAAATTCATTGGTGAAAATCCAAATTAGAACAACTTCCGGATCATAAGTTGGGGATTTTTATTGCTTCTTTGGATGCTCTTTTTTTGCTGGGTGAGTAAATTAACTACGAGTATAGTTTTACATTTTTAAGTGTCATATTTATGAAACATGTTCCTGTTAGAAGGATATTCTTAATGATTTTAAATTACAATGGATATAATATTTTCATTATTTATATTTAATATCAATCACATATCAAATAAACCACACCGATTAATACCAAATTAATATCAGTCATGTGCCACACATACTTCACTCATTACTCCCAAAATAATATCAATGATATGTCAAATATATTTCGTCCATTACTCTTACATTTATATCTATCATACGCCATGTATACCCACTCCTTGCTGTCTAATTAATATTTGTCATACGCTTAAGTATACTTCTGATTTAACACATCCTTAATTAGGGAAATTATCATATTTATCTTACATTGAATTGTCATTCAAACGAGAAAAATGGTTAATGAGCTGGAACACTAGATATGCGCCCACATATTTAAAGCAGATACGAGAAAATGGACTATACTCATAGTTTTATACTTTTTAAGGCCATAATTTTGAAAACTGTTCTAGTTAGAAGACCAATCTGAAAGATTTTAAACTAAAATGAATATAATTTGTTCAATATTTTCTGTTAAAATCAGTCATATGTCAAATACACTACACTGATTACACCCAGATAAACGTTAATCATACGCCACACATACTTCACTCGTTACTCCTAAGTTAATATCAATCATACGCCACACATACTTCACTCATAACTCCCAAATTAATATCAATCACATGTCAAAACATACTTTGTCCATTGCTCCAATATTAAAATTTATCATACGCTATGCACACCCACTCCTTACTGCCTAATTAATATCAGTCATACGCTTAAGTATCCTTTTGATTTAACACATCCTCAATTAGGGATACTACCATAGCAATCTTAAATTAAAATACCATTCATACAAAATTGTTAATAAGCTACTATACTCATAGTTTTATACTTTTTAAGGCCATAATTTTGAAAACTGTTCTAGTTAGAAGATCAATCTGAAAGATTTTAAACTAAAATGAATATAATATATTCAATATTTTCTGTTTAAATCAGTCATATGTCAAATACACTACACTGATTACACGCAAATAAATGTTAATCATACGCCACACATACTTCACTCGTTACTCCTAAGTTAATATCAATCATACGCCACACATACTTCACTCATTACTCCCAAATTAATATAAATCACATGTCAAAACATACTTTGTCCATTGCTCCAATATTAGATTTATCATACGCTATGCACACCCACTCCTTACTGCCTAATTAATATTAGTCATACGCTTACGTATCCTTTTGATTTAACACATCCTCAATTGGGGACATTACCATAGCAATCTTAAATTGAAATACCATTCATACAAAATTGTTAATAAGCTACTATACTCATAGTTTTATACTTTTTAAGGCCATAATTTTGAAAACTGTGCTAGTTAGAAGACCAATCTGAAAGATTTTAAACTAAAATGAATATAATATGTTCAATATTTTCTGTTAAAATCAGTCATATGTCAAATACACTACACTGATTACACGCAAATAAATGTTAATCATACGCCACACATACTTCACTCGTTACTCCTAAGTTAATATCAATCATACACCACACTGCCTACTGCCTAATTAATATCAGTCATACGCTTAAGTATCCTTTTGATTTAAGACATCCTCAATTAGGGACATTACCATAGCAATCTTAAATTGAAATGCCATTCGTACAAAATTGTTAATAAGCTACTATACTCATAGTTTTATACTTTTTAAGGCCATAATTTTGAAAACTGTGCTAGTTAGAAGACCAATCTGAGTGATTTTAAACTAAAATGAATATAATTTGTTCAATATTTTCTGTTAAAATCAGTCATATGTCAAATACACTACACTGATTACACCCAGATAAACGTTAATCATACGCCACACATACTTCACTCGTTACTCCTAAGTTAATATCAATCATACGCCACACATACTTCACTCATTACTCCCAAATTAATATCAATCACATGTCAAAACATACTTTGTCCATTACTCCAGTACTAGTATCTATCATACGCTATGCACACCCACTCCTTACTGCCTAATTAATAGTAGTCATACGCTTACGTATACTTCTGATTTAACACATCCTCAATTAGGGATATTACCATAGCAATCTTAAATTGAAATGTCATTCATACAAAATTGTTAATAAGCTACCATAAGGATTATATGCTGCTATACTTACGGATAATAGGTCAGCCTTGGTTTCAAACATTTTTAGGGTCACAATTGAGAAACATTTTCTAGTTAGCAGGACAATCTTAAAGACTGTAAACTAAAATAAATAATTTTTTTCAATATTTTCTATTAAAAGCAGTCATATGTCAAATATACTGCACAGATTATACCCAGATTAATATCAGGCTTAGACTTCAGAATTCACTCGTTCAAGTTAAAATCAATCATACGTCATACATACTTAACTCGTTACTCCCCAATGAATATCAATCATATCGAGCCTTAACCGATGATAATAATCGCAAGAGAAACCTTCTCCTCTAAATTTTTGTGAGTGGCACTTACGTCTTTTTGGCTGTTATGGCTCGATATATCAAACATACATCCTCCATTTCTATTAATATCTATCATACGCCATACAGACCCACTACTCACTGTCTAAACTATGTTAGCCATACTCTTCAGTATACTTCTAGTTTCACAAATCCTCAATCAAATTACCATAGCAATTTTAAATTGAAGTGCTCAGCGTTAATGAGCAAGAAGAAAAAACCTGAGCTTCTGTATTTAAGCATGAGAAATCAGCTAAAGCTTAAAGAGGGATAATCTTAAAGGCTTTAAATGAAAATTATATAATTTTTTTTAATATTTCCACTACACTGATTCATATCAATCATACGCCACATATTTACGCGTTAATCCCAATTTAATACTTCAGGCGTTAATCCCAATTTAACATCTGTCTTATGTCAAACATGTTTCGTCCATTACTCCTATATTATTATCTATCATACACCATGTACATATATCCACTCCTTACTGACTAAATAATATTAGTCTTACGCTTAAGTATTCTTCTGTTTTCACACACACCGTTAAGTAGGCAAACTGCCATGGCAATCTTAAATTGAAGTGTCATTCATTCAAACTGGTTAATGAGGCAGAATAAAAGACATGAGGTTCTGTTCATTAACATGTCTGGCTTTGGTGGATGATAAATCAGTTGTAGTTGCAGACTTTTTCACGGACACAATTACGAACATTTCTTTTAAATTTCCACCCGTTTTGCCAAGACAAAAAACAGGACATTTAAGAAGGCTAACAAATATTATTATAATCATATTTGTGAGCTGATAATTATCAGCATCTATCTAGAATTCAGTGAATCCCCCTTTATTTGATGCAACATAACGCATTCAGTCTTCCCATATTAATATCAATCATACGTCAAATATACTCCACTCATTACTCTCAAATTGATATGCAGCATATGCCAAATGTACTTTATCCATTACTCTCAAGTCATTACTCATATTAATATAAATCATACGCCACACATACTTAGTTAATAATATTATCATCAATTATACGCCCCACCTACTGAATTTTTCTTCGGAAAGGAATTTCACACGTCTTAGAGTATAATGCGACAATCGTACCAATTGTCATGGCAACTATTACCTAAACGACAGGATATAAATTGAGGAATGAAGCCAAATAAAATACGTGATTTCATTTAATAAAATTTGCTGGCCTTAGCGACAATTCACTTGGATATCGAGTTTTGTATTAGAAAAATTACCAGGAAATCTGTTAGTTATGTCACTGTGTGAATGAGAAAGGCAAAGGTGTACTTTGGAAACGATTAGGTAGGACGTGTAGAGGGAAATTCAATAGTTTTTGGTACTATAAAACCGATTAAGAGGAATGTAATTATTTACTAAAAATTTTCCTTTTTAAATATAGCCTCATTAATATGTATTTATCATTCGTCACACATGCCTAATATTACTTGTTTCAGGCTCAATATTATTATGTAATTTGTCATATCAAACTATATTTATCCCCTCACCTTAGAGAGGAGGGTATATGGGCAAATGCTGTGTGACGAACGCTACATTCGTATGCGTTTTCGGATTGAAATAACACAATTTTTTGGTCTTTCAAAAGAGTTGCCTTCAACTTTAGTGGGATATGAGTGTTGTTTCGAATGCCATAAAAAAATTTTTCGTAACAGGTATAAGTTGCGAAAAAATTGATCACAAATTATTGTGACACACGCTACCAAAAATGGGAGTAGCTTTGAAAGTTAAGGTATGTTTTCGTAATTTTTAGCATTTTTTGCGTAATAAAGCACCCAAAATGAAATACACATAAAAATTATGAATATAAAAGAATTCCCAAAAAAAAATTATTTGCAGCCACAAATTTTTGTAGTTTTTTTATCAAAACCCGTGAACTCTATGTGAGGCACGCTACGTGACGCACGCTACATTTTTTCTAGTCAAACTTTTTATAGTATATAGAAATTATGTTTATTTTAACAAATCAAATTACATTATTTTTAAAAACATTTTGTAAAAACTTTTTTTTATGTTTATAAATGTATTTATTAATTAATGTATGTTTATGAATGAATGTTATGGGTTATCTATATTATCACCACAAATAATGTTAAAAACACCTTTAAAAAGTTATTTTTTCTAATAAAATTAAGAGATATGATGTGAGGAACCTTTTTTTAATGCTTTTTGTATTAATGGATACCCACAAATCTAGTCTTATATTCCATTAACCAAACTAAATTTGGATCAATTCTAAAATTTTTTGATTGGTGGGCTGTTTCTGGGATTTGCCCATATGTACTCGTATGCGTATCCACACTTCGACCTGGAAAAATGATGAAAAGTTATGAAGATATATAACTCAGCATTTGACTAAAAAGAAAAAAATACATTTTTCAATACGTTAAAATCTTTTCGTTTAATTTAGTTAATAGTAAAATTAGTAAAATTGTCTATTTAATGCTTAAAATTAATATCAATTATACGCCATATATACCCACTCCTGGCTGACTAATTCATATTAGTCATACGCCTAAGTGTATTTCGGTTGTCCATGTTTTAAACTGCTAAAATCATATCTTTACATTTAGCTTATACTGAATCCAATTGCATTTTATCCCCTCACCTTAGAGAGGAGGGTATATATCATTTGCTACGAACCAACAGTGTAACACCTCGAAGGAGTGACCCAAGACCCTAAGTATGTTTGGCGGATATCCGTTTTGGGTCATTTTAAGTCGAATAAGCAATGTCCGTCCGTCTGTCTGTCTGTCTGCTGGCTGGTGCGCACGATAACTCTCGAAAGGAGCAACCGATTGACTTCAAATTTGGTATGTGGTAATATTTTCTTCTATTTCCGGCTTAGTTCGAAGATGGGCCATATTAGTCCACTCCTTCTAGTACCTCCCACACAAAGGGTTAACATTTAGTGAAATATTGATTTTTTAATAACTTCTATACAACTTATTTGAATCCTCCGAAATTCTACACATAGTGTTAGCTTATTAGTCACTATTACCTCGAAAAAAAATGGGCAAAGTTGCCATGCCCCTTTTGGTACCTCCCACACAAATGGACAATTTTGAACCAAAAGTTAATAGCTTATTACTCTATTAACTGTGCATACAAAGACTTGCAATTTGTTACAGTATATTGGTTTAATAGTACCTATAATGCAGTGAAAAATGGGATTTATTGCCATGCTCCTTTTGGTACCTCGCACACAAAATGGACCATTTTGTATCAAAAGTTAATAGCTTATAACTTTAATACCAGAAATGCTTTTATAGTACCTAGAGTATAGAGAAATTTGGCTGTAATTGGTACGCCCCTTTTGGTACCTCCCACACAAATGGAGCATTTTACACCAAAAGTTAACAGCAGATAACTTGAATACCAGTGCATATAAATACCTGAAATGTTGTACACTGTAATGCTTTTATAGTACGGTCCAGAGAAAAGTGACCGTTATTGGGACACCCCTTTTGGTATCTCTCACACAAATGGACCATTTTGTACCAAAAGTAAAAAGCTCTTAACTTTTATACCAGTACATACTTTAAACTTATTGAATGCAATTTTAATTGATAATAATTTAAATAAAACAAAAAAAAACAAGTAAGAAAGTTCAGTCGGGTAACTGACTAATGAATCCCCTCTCCTAGAGTCTCAAAAAAATATTAGTAAATTTATTTATTTTTTGTTTTATTTAAATTATTGTCAATTTAAATTGCATTTAATAACTTTAAAGTATGTACTGCTATTAAAGTTAAGAGCTGTTTACTTTTGGTACAAAATGGTCCATTTGTATGAGCGGTACCAAAAGGGGCGTGCCAATTACAGACTCTAGGTACAATAAAAGCATTGCACTGTGTGGGAGGTACCAAAAGGAGAGTGGCATTAAATCCAATTTTTCACTGTATTGTAGGTTCTAATAAACCATTATACAGTACAAAATTTCAAGTCTTTGTATACACAGGTAGTAGAGTTATAAGCTATTTAGTTTTGGACCAAAATTGTCCATTTGTGTGGGAGATACTAAAAGGGGCGCGGCAACTTCGCCTATTTATCACGAGGTAATAGTGACTAATGAACTACTACTATGTGTAGAATTTCTAGAGGACTCAAATAAGTAGTATAGAAGTTATTAAATAATCTAAATTTCACCAAATTTGAACCCTTTGTGGGGCAGGTACTAGAAGGAGTGGACCAATATGGCTCATCTTCGAAATTAGCCGGAGATAGAAGAAAATATTACCACATACCAAATTTGAAGTCAATCGGTTACTCCTTTCGAGAGTTATCGTGCGCACCAGCCAGCAGACAGACAGACGGACGGGCGGACATTGCTCATTCGACTTAAAATGACACAAAACGGATATCCGCTAAACATACTTAGGGTCTTGGGTTACTCCTTCGCTGTGTGTGGTTCGTAGCAAATGATACGAGTATACACCCTCCTCTCTAAGGTGAGGGGATAAAAATGCAAACGTCTTTTGGTGAAGGACGCTGATAACTTGCACAAAAAACTCTTGTTCACATAGTGAACATATTTTACCCTGTAAGAAAAATTCAACAAACGAAGTGATATGGTGTATGCACGGTCGTCTAAGGAAGCATCTCAAGTGATTCCACGGTTCGAACAGGTCCAATCTTTGTTTGATGGAGTGTCTCTTACGATGCGGTCACTGACTTGCATTTCTGTAAACAAGGGGTCAAAACATTAGCCAAAAATTACCAGGAAACCGTTTTGGAAGCTGTTGTTCTACTGATATAAGGATTTCCAATTAGGGCGTGTCAATATCGATTCATCCAGAATGTCAACCATGTATTATATGGGCAGATGTATGACGACTATTTGTAACGTATGCATTTTATGACATACAGTATATTTGAAGGGGAACGTGAAGAAATAATTTTTTAAACTATTTATTTATTTTCTAAAAATAATTATTTTGCTATACAATTCTAAAAAAGTAATTTTCTTCTATTCTTTTCTTAATTTCAGGTATGTTTACTGCATATTGCAGGCTAAACTTGTAAGTATTTTTAAGAATCTTTCTATATGTGGTTTAAAAAAATACTTCATAACGTGTGAATGAGGCTATGTATCAATTTCTATGTGCCAAAAGTGCAGCACGTTGAAGGAGTGATCACAGACCCTAAGTATGCTGGACGGAAATCGGTTTAAGGACATTTTAGCAGTAGCTCAAAAGCAGTAGCCGATTGACTTAACCTTTGTAAGTTATTATACATATTTCTTTCTATCGCAGGCTATTTTGGCAGATGAGCCATATAGGTTAACCCCATCTGGTACCATCCGCAGAAAGGATTAAAATGTATTGCATTATGAATACGTTTTCCCTATTTAAATCCATACAGAAGGAATTTCGAAAACAATTATCTCATGACACGGTGAGGAAACATTTGTAGGCCATTTTTGTCCCAATTTTAACTATAGAAGTTATGAATTTCTATATTAGGTTTTGGAAGGTTTGTGCACCCTTTTTATACCAAATGGAGAAAAAATCCAATTTCTGGGAAAATTGGAATTCCGAAATGTAAAAATTTCGAATTACTGCTTTTTACTCACTCTTAATGTCATGATTCCAGATTTTATTTTTAGGATTTTGCGGTCGTGCCGTTTTTATTCCCTTTTTTGTCCCTTAAAGGTGCAAATCGCAATTCCCGTTCAATCCTATATACATATATGTCAATGGTCAATGGCAAAAAGATAGCTCTTAACGAGAGCTCAAATATTGCTCATGGGTGTCAAGGTCGTGGGTCGACTGGAAAGTGTTTGTTTTGGATTTTTAAAAAAAAGGACTTAGCGCAATTGGCGAACGATTATTTTGATAATATAACTGAATAATTTGTAAACGCTGTTCAGGCGTAAGTAAGTCTTTCCATGATTAAATGCTAAACAATACTTAACAAAAATAACATGACAGCATGACACGACTCACACGTGATCAGTCAAAAAAAGGCTATTGAAAAAAGTATCTCTACTTAGATCACCCGTTATATATATAACAATCACTTCTTTTTACAAAAACACAACTGTCAGAATACTACAATGATTGTCAAAGAAATTATTTATCATAATATTGTTACTAGGGCGGGTCGATTTAAAAATCGCCCATTGCTCTGTGAAAATCGTATTCTAGGGATCAAAATAAGAAACTTTGCCGAAGGAACCACACCTCTAAAACGAATTCTGATGACCCGGAAAAAATCCCACTTTGACCCATTTAGAGTGCTCCAATCGAGTCCAAATGTATGGAACCCCCAGGTGCCACTGGCATGGGTGGGTCGGGCCTCCAAAGTTAGTGGGGGTCGGTCATACATTTGGACTCGATTGGAGCACTCTAAATGGGTCAAAGTGGGATTTTTCAAAATTTGCCCCTACCCAAAAGTTCGACCCAAATTCCGGGACATCAGAATTCGTTTTAGAGGTATGGTTCCTTAGGCAAAGTTTCTTATTTTGATCCCTAGAATACGATTTTCACTGAGCAATGGCGACTTTTTTTGCCTCATCATACTATATTTACAACAATTTTGCGTCATGGTTGCAGCAACCATATAACAAGCAATACATTATTATCTGCATATATTATAACCGCAACCATAAGTTTTTAGCAAAGTGCAAATTCTTGATTCTACCGTTGAACTTTTAGCTTTGGCGATGCTGCTCTCAGAGATCGACTCTAGTATAGAGGAAGATCTCAGATATCGACTCTAGCAATGAGGAAGATCTCAGGGATCGACTCCAGTATAAGGGAGGATATCAGAGATCGACTCTAGTAATGAGAAAGATCTTAGGCATCGACTCCAGTATAGAGGAAGATCTCTGAAATCGACTCTAGTGATTTAATAAAAGATCTCAGAGATAGACTATAATATATATAAAGATTTCAAAGATCGACTATAATATAGAGGAAGAGTTGAGAGATCCTCTCTGGCATAGAGGAAGATTTCAGAGATAGACTATAATATACAGGAAAATCTGAGAAATCGTAGCCCTCAAATGTAGGAATTGTTTCAAATGTTCCCCTATTCTAGGTATACATTCCAAAATTCCAATGGTCGACGTACGAGTAATTCTGCAGGACATAAAATCAAAGGGAGGGAGGATAGTGGCCATATCTGACGACTTCGTAGTTTCAATGTTTGATGGTAAATTCCTATCTACAATCTCTGAAATTCAAGACATATGGTCTCAGACATATGGTTAAAAACGTTTCACGATTTATTCCAAAAAAATACAAATTTCAAATAATCTCTACACGCTGAAAAAAAAATCGCTCCTGTAGTATATTGTCCCAAACATATTCGGCTTGAAATATATATATCTTTAGGATACACTCTAAACATATAATATTTGGTACACACAAAAATTATATATTTGGGAAGATGTTGTTCTAAACAAATCTTTGTTTACATCCCAATGTGTTTATTTTGGAATATTTTTTCCGAAACAAATATTTTTTTCATTTAAGTATTCAGAAAATATCTAAATTGTGTTAAATTTTTCAGTAATTCAAAGTTAATTTTTTCTAAAATTTTTACGTCTTAAATATAAAAAATTATAATAATTGAAATCATATAATCTTGGATCGAAATATATACTTGGAGGATTGACAACCAATGATGGCTTGGAATACTCAGAAATTTTAAATGATTGGTTTAAAACATAAGTTATTGCTGCATTTGGTATCATAACTGGCAGGTTCAAACCAAAAAAAATCAAAAAAGGCGATTATGCCCCGTGTATATTCTCTCGTTCACGTCGATCCTAATAGCAAATTTTACAATTTGAGCATTAGCTGTTTTCACTGAGTGTTTAAGACTTAGAATATACATGACTGAGAATATACTGGAATATTGATATTTATGTAGTATATATCAATATATTTAAACTTTGTTGCTGAAGGCTTTTGAATACACAATTCATTACAAAAATATGACTAAAGAGGTAATTTTGAGAATTATTTTTCTGAACGAAGTTAACCTGATAGGCCAGGTCCTTATCCTAAAAAAATTTAATATTTTCCAGTATATGTTTTCTATTGCAAATAGGTTTTTTCTTGAAAATGTTTGAAAATTGTTTAATCCTGACAAGCTATGGAAGATATTTACGAGTATATATAATTTAAACAAATTTGCCTTTAAGTGATAACTTTAAATTCACAATACTGAATTCGGGCTTATTACACTGTGCAACAGTGAAAAAAATACACGGACTTGACAGTATAGGTTCGATTCTACTATCAAAGGGTAGTATAACCCTATACTCGGTTTGGCAAAATTGGTGACTAATTTTTTTTATGGGCCTCCAAAGTTTCTGAAAATCAGTGGGCCCCTCAAAAAACGTGTCATCATCATATGGTACCGTGGAACAAAAATGGTTAAATATGGTACAACGTGACAAAAATGGTTAAGTGGGGCAAAAATGGTTAAGAATGCTACAGTATGATAAAAAGGTTTTAAATATGATTCTTGGACCTACATAAAAGAGATAAATATGGTACAGTGGGGGCAAAAAGCGTAGATTTTGTTAAAATATGGATGCAGGAATTGAGGGTAGCTCCCGGAACATAAATATGAGATAAGAAGTATTTTTTTTAAAGCGTAGCACTTTGGTGCATAAAGAATAAAATTCTGGTGCAATTGGGGCAAGAGAAAGTGGTTGAATATGTTACAGAGGGGCGAAAATGTGTTAAATATGGTTGAATGTAGCAAAAAGGGTTCAATATGGTACGGTAAAGCAAAAAGAGTTATATATGGTAATGTGGGGGCAAAAAAGCGTTAAATACGGTAAAAATTGTTTAAATATGGTAAGTGGAAAAATGCTGATGTATAGTCCCAGATATGTATAAAATTTCGTACTTTGTATTAACTATGATACAGTGGTGCAAAAAGGGTTAAAAATGGGACAATGTGACAAAAATGGTTAACTAAGGTACAGTGGGTAAAAATTGGTTAAATATGGTACTGTGGAGCAAAAGCTGTAAAATATGGAACAGTGGGGAAAAAGGGTTAATACGGTTAAATTATGGTAACGTTGGGACAAATTGGGTTATATATGGTACAGTGGGGCAAACAGCGTTAACTATGGAACAGGGGGGGCAAAAATGTGTTAACTATGGTACAGTGGAACAAAAATGGTTAAATATGGTACAACGTGTAAAGAATGGTTAACTGTGTTACAGTGAGCCAAAAAGGGTTAAATGTGTCACAGTGGGGGCAAAAAGGGTTAAATGTGTCACAGTGGGGCAAAAAGGGTTAACTATGGTAAAGTGGGACAAAATGGGTTAAATATAGTACAGTGTGGTAAAAAGAATTAAAAAGGGTGGTGCAAAAGTGATTAATTATGGCATATTTCTTGAAAAAAGGGTTAAATTGGCGAAAAGTGTTAAATGTGTAATGGAGCGAAAATGCTTAAATGTGGTTCCAATGGCGACCATTGGACACTTGCAACTTCATCTAGTGATTCACTTTAGCTTTTTGAATTCGTAACTTTAAAGAAACGGAGGGATAAACATGGTTTTATATTATCCCCAGATGTACCATGAATGTAGCTATAGGAACATAAACTAGGGGAAAGAAGGTAACATATGATCCAACAAACAAGTAAGAAAGATCAGTCGGGTAAACCGTCTAATGAATCCCCTCACCTTAGTCTCAAAAAATATTAAGAGTAAATTAATTTATTTTTTGGTTTTATTTAAATTATTATCAATTTAAATTGCATTTAATAACTTTTAAGTATTTACTGGCATTAAAGTTAGAAGTTGTTTACTTTTGGTACAAAATGGTCCATTTGTGTGGGAGGTACCAAAAGGGGCGCGGCAATAATTCCCATTTTTCTCTGGACTCTAGGTACTATAAAAGCATTACACTGTACAAAATTTCAAGTATTTGTATCAAGTATTAAATAATCAAGGTTTCGCTAAATGTTAACGCTGTGAGGGGGAGGTACTAGAAGGAGTGGACCAATATGGCCCATCTTCTAACATAGCCGTAGATAGAAGAAAATATTACAACATACCAAATTTGAAGTCAATCGGTTACTCCTTTCGAGAGTTATCGTGCGCACCAGCCGACAGACAGACAGACGGACATTGCTCATTCGACTTAAAATAGCGCAAAACGGATATCCGCCGAAAATACTTAGGGTCTTAGGTCACTCCTTCGATGTGTTACATTTTTGTTCGTAGCAAATGATATATACCCTCCTCTCTAAGGTGAGGCGATAAATGGCTTTTGAACGTTCACAGACTCAGGGAAAAGCATAACTTTTGGAACATAAGCAAGAAATTAAACGCGGTTCGTATTTTATCGCATGAATGTAATCAAATCTGCTTCATTTTGCACCATATGCAATAATCATGTCATTTTGATAGAAGGGTGGGGGCTGCGAAGCGCACCGGGTAAAATCTAGTTACAAATAGGGTTGCCAGACGGTCGGGATTTTCCCGACTTTTCGCATATTTACAGAGTCCCGATTATTGAAGTAATTTAGGGGGGGAAATCCCGACTTTTTTCCATTTACTCTCTACACTATGGAAAATAAAAGCGCAGTAAAAACAAGTAATAAAGTTTCAGTCGGGTAAACCGACTAAGGTATACCCTCACTTTGTGAGTAATGTAATATTGAATATTACACAAATTATTCTGTCAATTTTTGTGGGAGGTACCAGAAGGGGTTTAAGAAATACACCTATATTTCACTGAACAGTAGATACATTAAATACATTGCACTGTGCCGAATTGTAACCGTTTATATGGAGTGGTATATTAACGTTGAGATATTAAATTGTGGTATAATTTGGCCATTTTGTGTGGGAGGTACAAAAAGGGGCGTGGTGATAACGCTCATTTTTCACTGGACTATAGGCATTATAAAATCATTACACTGTACAAAATTTCAAGTAATTGTATACACTGATATTAATGTTATAAACTGTTAACTTTTGGTGCAAAATGGTACCTTTGTGGGAGAGGTACCAAAAGGGGCGTGACAATAACGCCAACTTTTCAATGGACTGTAGGCACTATAAAAACATTACGCTGTACAAAATTTCAAGTATTTCTAAACACTGGTATTAATCTTATAAGCTTTTAACTTTTAGTGCAAAATGGTGCATTTGTGTGGGAGGTACCAAAAGGGGCGTGGCAATTTCGCCCATTTTCCTCGAGCTGATAGCGAATAACAAACTTATACTATGTGTGGAATTTCAGAAGATTCGAATACGTATAATAGCAGTTATTAAAGAATCAATATTTCACAACATTTTAACCCTTTGTGGGGGAGGTACCAGAAGGAGTGGACCAATATGGGCCATCTTCGAACTTAGCCGGAGATAGAAAAAAATATTGCCACATTCGAAATTTGAAGTCAATCGGTTACTCCTTTCGAGAGTTATCGTGCGCACCAGCCAGCAGACAGACAGACAGACAGGCGGACAGACAGACAGACAGACAGACAGACGGACGGACATTGCTCATTCGACTTAAAATGACCCAAAACGGATTTCCGCCGAACATACTTAGGGTCTTAGGTCACTCCTTCGATGTGTTACACTTTTTTCCGTAGCAAATGATATATACCCTCGTCACACTAAAGTGAGGGTATAAAAATAATAAAGAAAGTACAAGAAAATGCTATTTTCATATGTACTTGTTATGTACATTTGTAATTTTTCCGTCACTAATCTTTCATCTTTCAAGAAATGTAAATTTTGAACGAATTCAGCAACTTATCTAAAAGAATAGCTATTAACGTGGGCGAATTTGGTAGAAATTTCAAAAGTTATACAAATTTTAGATGCAGTGTCCTGTGACATGTTGTGCATCGACTACTGTAATCTTCGAGCTATTTGTAAAGAATTTAAAAAAATATTTCCAAAACTTTTGCTGCCTTTTTCGAATTTCAGTTTTAATTTCTTCTTGGTTTCGAATTGTACCTCCATGTTATGATACCATATGCAGCAATAACTACTTTTTAAATCAATCATTTCAAATTTCTGAGTATTCCAAGCCATCATTAGTTGTCCGTCCCACTAAGTACTTTATATTGATCTAAGATTTTACGATTTCAATTATTATTTTTACGAACATTAAACATTTCTAAAAATTTAAATTTGAATTACTGAAAAATTTAAAACAATTTATGTATTTTATGAATACTTATTGCAAATAAATATTTGTTTCGGAAATAACAGTCACATTGGGATGCAAACAAATATTTGTTTAGAATAACATCTTCCCAAATACACAATTTTTGTGTGTACCAAATATTATATGTTTAGAGTGTACCATATACTACAGAAGCGATTTTTTTCAGCGTGTATAGTTTACATCCAACCGTTTTAAATTAAAAGCTAATTTCGTGAAGAATAACACAAAGAAAGTATTTGTGGCAATCATAATATTGATCTATAGTGTATATAAATTATTTTGAATATTCTTATGTTAGACTTTTATTGAAACTGTAATGAGTTTTTTTAAAAATGCCAAACCCAATAAAATATTATCTTTTTATTTGTCCCTACAAATCCCGCTTTTAAGTCTCGGTTATCCCGACTTTTCGAATACGGTGTCTGGCAACCCTAGTTACAAATGAATCCATATTATTTAATTGACCCATGTTGCGTATGATTTACATTAATGATAGAGTATTCTTGGAAATGTTTCAATAACTTTGGATCCTGATACGCTATGAAAATAATTTAAAAATAATTTTGAAGAGAACATAATTTGTTGCCACGTGTACATGCAATTGCGTTTTGAATTCTTCCAAGAATTCACTTTGTAAATCCACATTATTGCTGAAATCGTTTTGTAGAAATGAAAAAAAAAAATTTAAAACATCAATTTTCCAATTTTAAACGGTTTCATTTGAAGCCAAAAGCCAATCTATAATTACATTTTAAAAATAATATTGTTGTTTTTACGCCTCAATAAAATTACCTCAAAACATTCAATTATTCCGTGCTTTATCTCACAATTGACCAACAAATATTTTTCAGTGTTTAGTCTCAATCAGTTCGCCATGGAGAAAGTAATATTCAAGTATTTGCTTCTACTTGTGGGCATTGGAAATTTTAGATCTTATATTGAAGCCGTCAAATTTCGTCCTTTGAATTTGACCAATACAGAATGTGAGTCATTCGACCCTGAACTGGTCCGTTTTAACGAATGTGCAGTGGTCAAGGAAGACAACAAACGCCCGGCTGTAAATCTATATGTACAGATTATGGAAAAACTCAACAGTATGGTGGTAAATGCTTAAATTTTTTAAACGAAAAACAACTCTTTTTAAAGACCTTCCTTTGTGTCTAGATAAATGTTAAATTATTTCGCAAATCCAATAAGACATACCACCCTATGCTCTATGATGATGTCATTGATTTATGTCGTCTCTTTCAAAGCGGTGGCGCGAGCCATCTATTCTGGGGTACATTTTTCAATAAATTAAGCAAATTTACAAATATGAATCACACTTGCCCCTATGAAGTATGTGTGCAATTTTCTTCTTCTGATGAGTTGTTGTTTTTTTTTTTCAATTAAATTAATGTCTATTGTCTTTTGTTCTTTGCAGCATGATATCGTTGTCAAACAATTGGTATTTGATGATAATGTCTTTCAGATTTTTCCTATGCCCCGAGGGCAATATATGGTTCAATTTACTTTCACTGTGAATGGCATTCGGGCGTGTAAAATTGAAATATTCTGTAATCGTGTCTGAGATCTGACAAAAAATAATTAACCGTTTATAATATTTTGTAGTATATAGCTTTTTTTTATTGAAACCTTAATACAGATTTGATGTAAAGTGAATAAAATAATTTTTTTTTAAATTTTGGATGTAGAGCAGATGATAATATTTTAATAGTCATATTGTAACGGTTTTTTCAAAAGGGATGATATCATTTTGAAGTGACGTTTCCGCCATTTGTAATATTTTATGATCTGTCATTTGTTTTTCATTGTATTCAGTAGTGTTTACAATTTCATCATGGCGAGATGAAACAACATTTACAAATTATTCAGTTTTATTATCAAAATAATCGTACTCCAATTGCAACTTTTCCAAAAAAGACACTTTAAAATCAAAAAAGGACACTTTCCAGTCGACCTACGACCTTGACACCCATGAGCAGTATTTTAGCCCTCGTTAGGAGCTATCTTTCTGCCATTCACCGATTCCCGATCCGTCGTCCCGTTAAGGAGCTAGAGCAAAAATAAACTTTCCGTTCACATTTGAAAATGATGCCAAGTCCATTTTTTTTAAATCCAAAAAAACACTTTCCAGTCGACCTACGACCTTGACACCCATTAGCAATATTTTAGCTCTCGCTAAGAGCTATCTTTCTGCCATTCACCGATTCCCGATCCGTCGTCCCGTTAAGGAGCTAGAGCAAAAATAAACTTTCCGTTCACATTTGAAAATGATGCCAAGTCCATTTTTTTAAAATCCAAAAAAGGACACTTTCCAGTCGACCTACGACCTTGACACCCATGAGCAATATTTTAGCTCTCGCTAAGAGCTATCTTTTTGCCATTGACCGATAGTGGCTGCGTGCCACACAGCGTATAAAACAATTGAATTGTTGTGAGAAAAGTTTGGAGATTCGATTATTTCAAGAAATTGTGATATTGAATAGCCTCCAAGAAGTTGTGATTTAACATCATTAGACTATTTCTTGTGGGGTTATTTGAAGCTAATGGCCTTTCGAAATAAACCAGACTCTCTTCAAGCTTTACAAGTCAATATTGAACGTGTCATTCATGACATACGACTTGATTTAGTGAAAAAGTGCTCGAAAACTCGGTTCATCGAATTCGTTACTGCAGAAGAAATGGTGGAGGCCATTCGAATGAGGTATAGAACTTAATTGTATCGATTGTACTTCACATTAAATAATAAACTTTTGAATTTCCTTAATAATAAGTGTGTTTTGTTTCAAAGAAATCATATCACTCTTATTGGAAAACCCTGTACATATAATCAGTCAGCTTTTAGCTAAAGATTTGTTAACTTTAGCCTTCTCAAATACATCTTTTAATTTACAATAAAAAGAATAACCTAACACAGAAAACGGCGATTCTTTTTACAGAACCAGGTGACGTATGATTCATATTATTTCAGGAATACCTTTAAAAATTGTGAATAACTTTGGACATCAAGGTTATTTGGAAAAAGTTAATATGTCATTTAATAGAGAAGAAAATTGTCTGTAATAAAATGTATTGCTTTTTATAAAATTCTTTTAAATAAAGTTTTTCAATAGCGTCCATCAAATATTATGAACGATTTTTGAAGAGTACTTCGGAATTAATATGAATCATACGGCACCTATGACTACTCTGTCCAACTGCATTTTTGGAACAGAATAGCAACCCTATAATTTTTATTAAAAGGCATGTTGAGTAGATAATTTTTGTAAAATAAACTTATGATCCAGCTGGTCTGGGGTTTTTTTTAATAGTTGGTCAATTTTTAATCTTTGGTCGAAGGGAGCATTATATTAAATGAAAAAATGCTGTAAGTTAATGACTGAGAGATTTCTTATTGACAGAGTTATATAGTGGAATTATGAGGATCATTTTTTTTGGAAGATCTTAACCCTCTAGCTCCCCTCTTAAAAGGTTAATTTAGCGCTTTTTTCGAAAAAATCAAAAAAGTCCTTCGAAAAAGGACATTTAAATATTAAAATATTCTACAAATATTTTTGCCCGAAAATTTCAGTAAGGGTTGCTAAAGACACCAAAGTCGTAAATATAGCTTATTACGCTTAATTAGCAAAATTACACGCCAATTTGCACAAAAAAGTCTACATATAATGTAAATTTAAAGTCGTGATATCTATGGAATAATTGCAGCAGAAGAGCGAATCTATAATTCTAGAAGGGCATGTTGAGTAGATTGTTTTTGTAGAAAAAACATTTTTCAGAAAATCGACTTATCTCTTTAAGGCGCTGAATTACACTAATTTATTAATAAGAAATTTCATTCATTCAGAAAAAACATATGATCCAGCTGGTCTGAGTTTTGTTTTTAATAGTTGGTCAAAGTTGTAATTTTTTGGTCGAGGGAGCATTACTTAATGAAAAAATCCGGAGGTTAATGACTAAGAGATTTCTTATTGACAGAGTTATAATGTGGAATTTTATGAGGACCTTTTTTGTGGAAGATCTTAAACCTCTAGCTCCCCTCTTTTAAGGGTCAATTTGACCCTTTGGAAATTCTGGACAAAAATTAGGGCAATATTTTCCGACCTGAAACAAAGACACGACTTTATTTTTGTACAATATGTTTGTTAAGGAGATGTTTATGTCTAAAACCAGTAAGGAAAGGCTAAAGTCGGGCGGTGCCGACTATATAATACCCTACACCACTCTCGTAATATTGAATAACTCTGATATATAAATTTTGTAATTCATGTATAAATTGTTTACATAAATTTACTTTTGGGACATTTTATACTTAAATAATACCCTGTAGGGTATAAAAACGATTGGATCTAAAGAGCCAAATCGGATGAAACATATATATGGGACCTATAGCTAAATCTTAACCGATTTTCTTCAAATTCGGTAGTGTTGGTTCATGGATCAAGAAACTTTACCATTCTAAATTTCAACACGATTGGATGTAAAATACAGCTTTTATAGGACTAAAGGGCCAAATCGGACGAAACATATATATGGGAGCTATAGCTAAATCTTAACCGATTTTCTTCAAATTCGGCAATGTTGGTTCATGGATCAAGAAACTCTACCATTCTAAACTTCAAAACGATCGGATGTAAAATTCAGCTTCTATAGGACTAAAGGGCCAAATCGGACGAAACATATATATGGGAGCTATAGCTAAATCTTAACCGATTTTCTTCAAATTTGGCAATGTTGGTTCGTGGATCAAGAAACTCTACCATTCTAAATTTCAAAACGATCGGATGTAAAATACAGCTTCTATAGGACTAAAGGGCCAAATCGGACGAAACATATATATGGGAGCTATAGCTAAATCTTAACCGATTTTCTTCAAACTCGGCACTGTTGGTTCATGGATCAAGAAACTCTACCATTCTAAATTTCAAAACGATCGGATGTAAAATACAGCTTCTATAGGCCTAAAGGACCAAATCGGACGAAAGATATATATGGGAGCTATATCTAAATCTAAACCGATTTCAACCAAATTCAATAGCGATCTTAACAGCCGCAAAATACTCTAAACTGCAAAATTTCAGAACGATCGGAGTGAAATTGCGACCTGTAGTCGACGAACAACTTTACATGGACAGACGGACGGACGGACGGACAGACATCGTTAAATCGACTCAGCTAGTGATTCTGAGTCGATCGGTATACTTTAAGGTGGGTCTAGCTGTGTTATTTTCAGGTGTTACAAACATCTGACGTGAAACAAACTTATAATACCCTGTACCACAGTGTGGTGTAGGGTATAAATATCAGTGGAGCTTCAGCTATAATCTTTTTATACCCTCACTTTAGTGTGACGAGGGATATACTCGTATCATTTGCTACGGCCACAGGTGTAACACATCCAAGGAGTGATCTAAGACCCTAAGTATGTTCGGTGGATATTCGTTTTGGGCCATTTTAAATCGAATGAGAAATGTCCGTCCGCCTGTCTGTCTGTATGTCTGCTGGCTGGTGCGCACGATAACTCTCGAAAGGAATAACCGATTGACTTCAAATTTGGTATGTGGTAATATTTTTTACTATCTCCGGCTATGTTCGAAGATGGGTCACATTGGTCCACTCCTTCTAGTACCGCCTCCACAAAGGGTTAGAATGTTGTGAAATATTGATTCTTTAATAACTGCTATACTAAAGGCTTCTCCAACAAGAGGTGTTATTTTGGTATTTAAAGGAAAATGCAATTTTTTGAGATAAATGATCGCATGTTTATTTCATAATCAAGAGGAAGGTATGCCGTTAATAATGTAAAACAACATCAGTCAAATGGCCACCACGGCCACGCTCCAGGAACATATTCTTTTCATGAAATTTTCCATAACCCAATCGCAAAGTGGCTGCCCTATGTCCTCGATAGCCTCACGAATTCTATCTTTGAGGTCTTGAATCGACGCTGGGCTGGGTTGGCGTAGACCTTATCTTTCACGTGGCCCCAAAGGAAGAAGTCGCAAGGTGTTAAATCACAAGATCTCGGTGGCCAATTGTGATCACCTCTACGAGAGATAACACGGTCCAGAAACTTTTCCCGCAACAGAGCAATGGTTTCGTTGCTTGTGTGGCACGTAGCGCCGTCTTGTTGAAAGTAAACGTTGTCCAGATCAATACCATCCAACTCCGACCATAGAAAATCATTAATCATCTCTCGATAGCGCAATCCATTCACCGTAACTGTTGATCCAACCTCATTTTCGAAAAAGTAAGGTCCAATGACCCCGCCGGACCATAAACCGCACCAAACAGTCACACGTTGAAGATGGAGAGGCTTCTCAACAATAACTCTTGGGTTTTTCGAGCCCGAGATGCGACAATTTTGCTTGTTGACGTAGCCATCGAGGTGGAAATGGGCCTCATCAGTCAAGATGATTTTTCGATGATTTTCAATTTTTCTCTCTCTCTCTCTAGCTCTCTCTATTTGAAATGCAGTTCTGTAAATACATTAAATCAAAAACTCTGTCTTATGCATATTCAGCATAAATTTTCTGAAATTTGTAAAAAGCTTTGGCAAAGCTTTTAACTCTTATCAATTCGTTGCACATACATACATATACTCGTATAATAGTTTTATGCATTCCCTTACAACGTTCCCATTTTTCGGTTCAATATGGACACTTTTAATTTAATTTATGGCATATATTATACAACAAACACAACCAACTGCAACAACAGCAGGAGCAGAAGAAGCACCTCTAAAGGACAAAGTGCTGTCTTGGGGCGGCAGGTTCTTCTACTGCTCCTCCCTCCTGCACCTCTGGCGGCAACTACTACTACTTTTCATTCGCTTGTAAAATGCAATTTTTAGAAGTGTTTTTGGCTTGCTTTTGAATAATGCATGACATACAGCAAGAATTACATTCTTTTACCACGGGACCCGGAGTATCCAAGGACACACAAGAGGACGACAATGGCGGTGACGAAGGAAAGGAGAGGCGAAACAAAAGCAAACGTTTACAAACATTCTCACCTGTATTCTGGAAATGTTAGGAGATATTTTTAGAAAGTAGGCTAAGTCATTTAACTGGGAAATTTATGCTGAAGCAATGAAATAAAAATTCTTCCATCGAAAATATATTTAATTATATAGAATTTTTATTAAAGTCAAGAGTTCCCCCTTGAAAAGATTTTAAATATTGATTTTGTCCCATTTTCAAAATTAACATCGAATATAGTTCCTACATTTCATTGTTAATATTAAAATGTCTTCAAGATTATGGGCTCCCGAAAAACAGATTCTTTAAATTTAAATGATTATTATTTATATGATCGTATCTCATTTTCAAAATTAACGCCTAACCTATTGCACAATGTCCTCCTCCTCCTATTCTTCATTGTTATTGGTTATTCAACACCTGGAGGACATCTCTTTTTGTTGTTGTTGTTGTAATGCTATTCCTTATGCTTGGGTCCAACCGAAGAAGGTGTAAAGAGTTATACTCGTAGCACATTTTTCTCTCACTCTCAGTCTCACTTCACGTATCCTTCTCCTCCTCAGTAATTTCCACTTTAGTGGCCACAACAGGTAGATGGTGGCTGGCCCACGTACTTTACTGTACACTTGGAGACTATTCAATAAATATGCATTCACTTTGTCCTCTGCAGAAAGGAGCAAACAAAAGCTTTTGTAAATTTATTGCTATTTAACAAAATTTATTATCTTATGTTTTGGTGGACATTATACGAGAGTGGTAAACAATTTAAAAATATAACAGGGTGACACAGAAACGTATGGTAAACAATTTAAAAATATAACAGGGTGACACAGAAATATATAAACATGATTCAGTATAAGCTTTCACATTATATTACACTGTGCAACAAGTGAACGCTATTTGAAGGATATACGGACATGACAGTATACATAGGTTCGATTCTACTACCAAAAGGTAGTATAACCCTATATTCCGTTTGGCGGAACTGGTGACCATTTCAGTGGACACCTCGAAAAAGGTGTCATCAGTTTTTGTCCCACAGCTAATTCAGACTGTTTGATATGCTCAACAAAGCCTGTTAACATTTTATGCCAAAAAAATTTAGTTTCCTGCAGTTTTTTTGCAGCCCTTTCCGTTTTTATCCCCTCACCATAGAGAGGAGGGTATACATTAGGGCGGGTTGATTTTTTTATTTTAAATCGTATAGCAAAAACGTAAACTACCTAAAACTCTAAGCAAATTCTCCGAAGAAACCATGTATCCAACATAAAATCCTAATCCGCGCCTCTCGACTTGAAAATTTATATGACCGCCTTTGCCAAAAAAAAAAATAAATGTTAGAAAAAATAGCTTTTTCCAAAAAGAAATCGAGTTTTCTGAATAAAATTGTTTACTAAGGTAGTTCTTTTGCACTTTATATCTTTTCTACACTCAAAATTTTTTTCATTAAAAAAAATATTCACCCAAATAAAAAATTATTAAAAAAAATGATAAAATGATTGGTCCATTTTGTGTGGGAGGTACCAAAAGGGGCGTGGCAACTTCGCCCATTTTCACTGGATTGTAGGTACTATGAAACCATTACACTGTACAAAATTTCAAGTCTTTTAGTGCACAGGTAATAGAGTAATAAGCTATTAACTTTTGGAGCAAAATGGTCCATTTGTGTGGAAGGTACAAAAAGGGGCGAGGTAACTTTGCCCATTTTTCTTGAGGTAATAGTGACTAATAAAATAATATTATGTGTAGAATTTCAGAGGATTCAAATAAGTAGTATAGAAGTTATTAAATAATCAATAATTCACTTAATATTAACACTTTGTGGGGGAGGTACTAGAAGGTGTGGGCCAATATGGCCCATCTTCGAACATAGCCGGAGATAGAAACAAATATTACCACATACCAAATTTTAAGTCAATCGGTTACTCCTTTCGAGAGTTATCGTGCGCACCAGCCAGCAGAAAGACAGACAGACGGACGGACATTGTTCATTCGACTTAAAACGACCTAAAACGGATATCCGCCAAACATACATAAAATCTTATGTCACTCCTTCGATGTGTTACACTTTTGGCTCGTAGCAAAGTGAGTGAGTGTATAATAAAACATAATATATTTCAAAAAAAGAAAATAATTTAAGCGAAAGAAGAGGAAAAAAAAATTTCAAGTCGAGAGGCGCGGATTAGGTTTTGATTTTAGACCCAGGGTTTCTTCGGAGAATTTTCTTAGAATTTGATGTAGATTACGTTTTTGCTATACGATTTTTAATTTTTTTTTCATCCATACAAATCAACCCGCCCTAGTATACATATATCATTTGCTACGAGCCAAAAGTGTAACACATCGAAGGAGCGTCCTAAGACCCTAAGTATGTTAGGCGGATATTCGGTTTGGGTCATTTTAAGTCGAATGAGCAATGTCCGTCTGTCTGCCTGTCCGTCTGCTGGCTGGTGCGCCACGATAACTCTCGAAAGGAGTACCCGCTTGGCTTCAAATTTGGTATGTGGTAATATTTTCTTCTATCACCGGCTAAGTTCGAAGATGGGCCATATTGGTCCACTCCTTTTAGTACCTCCCCCACAAAGGGTTAACATTTAGTGAAATATTGATTATTTAATAACTTCTATACTACTTATTTGAATCCTCTGAAATTCTACACATAGTACTGATTTATTAGTCACTATTACCTCGAGAAATATGGGCGAAGTTGCTACGCCCCTTTTGGTACCTCCCACACAAATGGACAATTTCTAATCCAAAAGTTAATAGCTTATTACTTTATTATCAGTGCATACAATGACTTCAAATTTTGTACAGTGTAATTGTTTAATAGTACCTACACTACAGTGAAAAATGGGCATTATTGCCACGCTCCTTTTGGTACCTCGCACACAAATGGACCATTTTGTACCAAAGTGAAAAGCTTTCACTTTAATACCTGCGCAAACAAATACTTGAAATTTCGTACAGTGCTATGCTTTTATAGTACCTAGAGTCTAGAGAAAAGTGGGCATTATTGCCACGCTCCTTTTGGTACCACCCACACATGTGGACCATTTTGTACCAAAAGTAAACAGCTTTTAACTTTAATACCAGTACATACTTTCAAGTTATTAAATTCAATTTAGATTGATAATAATTTAATTAAAATAAAAAATAAATAAATTTACTAATATTTTTGGGGGACTCAAGGTGAGGGGATTTATAAGTTGGTTTACCCGACCGTACTTTTTTACTTGTGTTTTTATAAAATTCTATTTTTTAACTTTTGTGGCCACAGTAATTAAACCACTACGCCGAAGCATAAATGCATGTTCACATTGTTAAAAAAAAATGTATATATATTTTTCGAGTAAAAAAGAACATTTATAATAATAGGCAAGAAATTTAATATTTTGTTTTTTATTGCATAGTTCGATTCATAATTATAACAAAACAGTAAGAATCGAAGAAAATCAATAATTGAAGCATAATCGCGAATAACGTTGTAAGCGCCATTAACGCCGTGTGAACAACAATAATTTGTAATTAATTAAATACATAACATTTATAAAAAAACATTTTTTTTTATAAAATAGATTTTTAATGCAGCTATGTCTATAATGAGAGAAAAAAGGAAAATTTTTAAAGTGTCTGCTACTTTTAAGGCATTTTTTTTTACGAATTTTTGAACATTTTAATTTTGTCGTTTACAACGTTTTTCGCGATTATGCTTCAACTACTAAAATTCAATTCCCATTTCATTATACGGTTAGGTTAGGGAACAAGCATTAATGTGGCAACACTTCATTCATGTCATGTTGTCATGTCATGTCAAATATTCTCTTTTTGATTTAAGAATATTGGCATCAACTCTTCTCTTACTCCAGAAGACAAAACATGTTCGCCCTTCAAAGAGAACATTGCAAACAACTCTCTTAGCTTAACTGCAACAGAATGCTACCACACCACAACCAGTGTTGCCGCTTTTGGGTTTTTCTACCAAAATTGGTAGAATTTTGTTAGTTTGGTAGAATGGAAGAATCGATGTACATTTGACGCTGAAGAGATCTAAAAATGATATTAGAATAACCTGAAGCCTACATAATTTGGAATTCTCTAAAGTTTTCCTGAAACAATTAGGATAAGTGATTCTAGAATTATGCTAAAATATATGCTTCAGCCTTTATTTTTTAGAAATTTTCCTTTATTTTGATAGATAAAAAAGTCTTATCCCACTAATAAGCCGTAGCTCTAAAATATCTAAGCTTTTATTCGGAAAAAAATGAAATATAAAAACATAAGTTTTTGATAAAAATGTCAAAAGTAGTTTTTAAATTCGCCAATAAAACTCACAAAAAAATATATTTTAAAAATTTTTTATTTTTGAAGAAAGATTGAAGAAAAGCTGTCGGAAACATAAATTCATTTGTAATTAGTTATACGGATGAGAAAAAAAGGGCCGTTTGACAACAATTTCAAAATTCAACAAAATCCTGAACCGATATCGTTTGTGTCATTACTACTATCCAATAGGACTAAACTTGGTGCAAGTTTCATCCCGATCAGAAGACATCGTTTTTAAAAAATTCTCTCACTTTACATGAAATCCCCCATATATATAAAGGGTCCGCCAAATAACTTTTTTTTTTTGAAAATGCTATAAAAAACACTACTGAATATTTTCTCAAATTTCTTTTTTTACTTGAAAGTACAATCCTTCCGGTTAATAATGGAAAATAATTTCATTCAAATGGCTGCCTCGGCTGGCCATGCAGTAGCCTACACGATCGGGCCAATTTTTAAGCACATTATCGATTGTGTGCAGCTGTATTTCAGCAATGGCTTCACGAATATTGTCCTTTAAAGCGTCAATTGTCTCTGGCTTGTCGGCATAACTCTTATCTTTGAGGGCAACCCACAAATAATAGTCCAACGGTGTCAAATCGCAGCTCCGAGGTGGCCAAACGACATCAGCTCTGCGGCTGATAATGAGATCTTCAAAAACAGGGCGCAAAACATCGAGTGTGGCACGTAGCGCCGTCCTGTTGAAACCAAATGTTGCCAATATCTTCCTCTTCAATTTTTGTGAACAAAAATTTGTTCAACATGGCCCGATAACGATCGCCATTGACTGTAACGGCCACTCCTTGCTCATTTTCGAAGAAAAATGGCCCAATGATGCCTCTGGACCAAAATCCGCACCAAACAGTGACTCGTTTTGGGTGTATCGGCTTTTCTATGTATGCGTGCGGGTTTTCTGTGCCCCAAATGCGACAATTTTGCTTGTTTACATACCCGCTAAGATCAAAATGAGCTTCATCTAAAAAGAGGATTTTTTTGGCAAAATCGGCATCTTCTTCTTCGGCATATTTCCCAGCGTTGTTCAAGCGTGTACACAACCATATACGTTCAGCGGAAGGATAAAACTAATTATCTGTCAAATCAGACATGAGCTAAGTGTTACCATTCACGAAATAAGCACTAGCTGAAAAAAAACGTTAGATGGCGGACCCTTTATTTATTCGATCGATTCATCGATATTCTTCAAACTAGACAATATTCGCCACTTCAAAAAACTCTTCTCTTCTATAGAGGATTGATACCAAATAGGAAGGAATGAGGATTATGGGTTTTCCAACAAGAGGTGTTATTTTCAATCACCCGGTATTTCGGCAGCTGTCACTTTTGAAACTTTTATTCTTTGACATTTGACAAGTGAAAACTACGCCATTACTAACCAGTAAGGAAAGGCTAAAGTCGGGCGGGGCCGACTATATAATACCCTACACCACTCTCGTAATATTGAATAACTCTGAAATATAAATTTTGTAGTTCATGTATAAATTGTTTATTCTAAATTTCAAAACGATTGGATGTAAAATACAGCTTCTATAGAACTAAAGGGCCAAATCGGACGAAACATATATATGGGAGCTATAGCTAAATCGTATCCCATTTTCTTCAAATTCGGTAGTGTTGGTTCATGGATCAAGAAACTCTACCATTCTAAATTTCAAAATGATTGGATGTAAAATACAGCTTCTACAGGAGGAGGACATGGGGCAGCCACTTTGCGATTTGGTTATGGATAATTTCATGAAAAGGATATGGTCCTGTAAGCGTGGTCGTGGTGGCCATTTGGCTGATGTTGTTTTTCATTATTAACGGCAAACCTTCCTTTTTCTTATGAAATAAACATCCGATCATTTATCTCAAAAAATGACATGTTTCTTTGAATACCAAAATAACACCTCTTGTTGGAAAACCCTTTATCTAATTGAGAACCGATTTATTTCAAAATTGCCAATGTTCATTCCTGGTTCACTAAACTCTTGTGCCAAATCTAATAATGATCAGATGTACGCGTAAAATACTACTTCCATCGCGCTTAGATGCCAAATATAAATCTGAACCGATTTTCTACATTCAATAACATTCGTCCTAGATGCGAAAAAGTTTCGTCAAAAGATTGAACATGGACAGCGGACGGACGGACAGACATAGCTAGATCGCATCAGCTGGGGATTCGCAGCTAGCTCTGGGTCTATAACTTTATTGCATTACAAACAGCCGGAACAAAACAAAATTATAATGCCATGTACCAAAGATTGCTAAAGGGTATAAAAAAACCTGATTTTTTAGATTTCCTACTAGAAGAGCAATCGAAATCGGAAAATAAAAAACCTTAATCGAGTGATGAGTACGAAAAGAAACCAAACGAGAAAAAATTTAATTAAAAATTGTATTTAAATATAAAAAAGAAAATAATACCCTACAATAACAATTTATGGATATGTTTTTCGTAAAATAAAAATTGAAAGATTTCAAACGATTTCGGTAAGAATGTTGCACAATTTTGGTAGAAAAAAAATATTGTAGTGGCAACACTGACCACAACACGTTGTTAATGCTCTTCATTACTGTACTATATCTGTATTTCTCTCTTAGTTTGAAATAATTTTAAATAACCCCCTTTAATTCCACGGAAATAATTCATGTGGTTATCTACACACATCTCATTGCGATTGTGTTTTAGAATTCTATTTTTGCACAAAAGTACATATTCCACTCAAACAACAAATCGGTAAACCTCCAGTTATACATGTCGGTCGTGTGACTCCAGACGTTGTCGTTAGTGTTTGTCGTACATATTAATTAAAGACCGCTCACACATAGAACATTTTGATGAATTTTTTTTTGCATTAAAGGCAATTGTCAAAAAGAAAACAAAAAACAAAAACGCGTTGACATAAAGGCCGGCATAAGTCTGCCACATACATACGGCTGTCATTTGCACAAAATTTACGACGCGGGCGGTAACTGGGGAAAACCCTTGACTTGTGTGACTTGTAAAGAATTATAATAATAATAAAACAAAACTTAATTCGGTCACGAGCAGCGAAGCAATCCAAAACAAAATTGTGAAAAAAGCTAGAATCATAAAGTGTGACGTGTGTTTCGCATACTAATGAAGTGAATTATAAATAGAGAAAGATTAATAATATTTATTTAATTTGTTTGATTTGAGCACAAAGTAAGTACAAACATGTGTGGATATGTATGACAGTTTTAAGAGCATTTATTGTGCGATCGTTCGAACTGTTTGAGAGCATTGCGGCTTGCGGTGCACAATTATGTAGGGTTGCCAAGCATAATATTTTTATGAGCAAAAAGGGAAGTTAAACAATACCGTTTAATAATACACTTATGAACAAAATATAAATACGAAAAAAACACAAAAAAGTTTTTCGTTTTCGTTAAGCGAAAAATAAATTTTACATATGGAAATTAAGAAATCAAATATTTTAATTGTTTTTGAATGTCAGTCAATTAGATAACGGGGTTCCCAATAGGGATGATATGATTTTAAATTGACGTTTCGGACATTTGTAATATGTCATTTGTTTTTCATTGTATACGCAAGAACAACGTTTACCAATTATTCAGTTTTATAATAAAACCAGTGAGGAAAGGCTAAAGTCGGGCGGGACCGACTATATAATACCCTACACCACTCACGTAATATAGAATAAATCTGAAATATAAATTTTGTAGTTCATGTATAAATTGTTTATTCTAAATTTCAAAACGATTGGATGTAAAATACAGCTTCTATAGAACTAAAGGGCCAAATCGGACGAAACATATATATGGGAGCTATAGCTAAATCTTAACCGATTTTCTTCAAATTCGGTAGTGTTAGTTCATGGATCAAGAAACTCTACCATTCTAAATTTCAAAATGATTGGATGTAAAATACAGCTTCTTCAGGACTAAAGAGCCAAATCGGATGAAATATATCTATGGGAGCTATAGCTAAATCTTAACCGATTTTTTTCAAATTCGGCAATGTTGGTTCATGGATCAAGAAACTCTACCATTCTAAATTTCAAAATGATTGGATGTAAAATACAGCTTCTACAGGACTAAAGAGTAAAATCGGACGAAACATATATATGGGAGCTATAGCTAAATCTTAACCGATTTTCTTCAAATTCGGTTAAGCTTTACAGCTTCTATAGGACTAAAGAGCCAAATCGGATGAAACATATATATGGGAGCTATAGCTAAATCTTAACCGATTTTCTTCAAATTCGGCAATGTTGGTTCATGGATCAAGAAACTCTACCATTCTAAATTTCAAAACGATTGGATGTAAAATACAGCTTCTATAGGACTAAGGGCCAAATCGGACGAAACATATATATGGGAGCTATATCTAAATCTGAACAGATTTCAACCAAATTCACTAGCGATCTTAACAGCTGAGAAATACTCTAAACTGCAAAATTTCAGAACGATCGGAGTGAAATTGCGACCTGTAGTCGACGAACAACTTTACATGGACAGACGGACGGACAGACATGCTTAAATCGACTCAGCTAGTGATTCTGAGTCGATCGGTATACTTTAAGGTGGGTCTAGCTGTGTTATTTTCAGGTATTACAAACATCTGCCGTGAAACAAACTTATAATACCCTGTACCACAGTGTGGTGTAGGGTATAAAATGGCTTTCCAATTGCAACTTTTCGTGCGCTAAGTCCATTTTTTTTTAAATCCAAAAAACACTTTCCAATCGACCTACGACCTTGACACCCATGAGCAATATTTTAGCTCTTGTTAAGAGCTATCTTTTTGCTATTGACCGATTGTGGCTACGTGCCACACAGCAAATGAAATAATTGAATTGTTGCGAGAAAAGTTTGGAGATTCGATTATTTTTAAGAAATTGTGATATTGAATGGCCTCCAAGAAGTTGTGATTTAACACCATTAGACTATTTCATGTGGGGTTATTTGAAGTCATTGGTCTTTCGAAATAAACCAGACTCTCTTCAAGCTTTACAAGTAAATATTGAACGGGCCATTCATGACATACGACTTGATTTAGTGGAAATAGTGCTCGAAAATTGGGTTCATCGAATTCGTTCCTGCAAAAGAAGTCGTGGAGGCCATTTGAATGACGTTTTATTTAGAACTTAATTGTATCGCTTGTACTTCACATTAAATAAAAAACTTTTGAATTCCCTTAACAAGAAGTGTTTTTTTTTTCAAAGAAATCATATCATTCTTATTGGAAAACTTAGTATATGTGGTGAAACATTTATTTTATGAGAATTCGGGAAAGGTTTTACCAATTAGCACAAAATCTTAGCCAGGATTCACACGAGGCAACTTCAGTTGCGGCAATTCGGAAGCTCATAGGAGAGAAAGGCAGAAGGAATCAAATAGACATTGCCTTTGCTTTTGAATATTGGTCACCAGTCCTCTAGTTTCTGCAAGGCCAGGTCATTTACTTTGCTTTGCTAATCGTTATAGTTATACGATATTATAGGACATTAGAAATAGTAGGGGGGTCAACGCTCGAAGAAAATTTAAAAAAAATAAAATGTAAATAAATTGTATTCTTCGATTTAATATTTAGAAAAAGAGCTTACGCATATTTTTAAAGCAATTGTCTTCAGATTTGAGGCATGATATTTATTATATCTTTCATTAAAAATTTTTTTATTTTCTCCATAATAATTACATACAACAAAGGAAATTCTAAAATACTTAAAACGTATTTATTTATTTATTTAAAAAGTTCTGTATTTTAAAATAATACTAAATATTGTATATATTTAGTTCTCACATGCATGTGTATGTAAATTAATTTTAATATCTAAACTATTATAAATCTATCATAAACTTCATAAAAAAAAATAAATTTTGAAATGGTAACTGTGCAAACGCCCCTTTAAATACTCTTAATATTAAATTTAATGTCAAATAAAAATGCAAAATATAGGGTGATCCATTTCGAGGTTCCCTACTTTTTTAAAGAAAAAAACACAGAAAATTCAAATTGAATGGGGAATGTTTATTATCATTTGAAAGAACATTGTTTGGCATTTATTTTTTGAAGATTATGTCTATCAAATGTTGGCCGCGGCTACGTCTCAGATGGTCCATCCGTTGAGTCCAATTTTCGATGACTCGTTCGAGCATTTCGATTGGTAACTGGCGAATGACACGCGGGATGTTTTGCCCCAAGGCCTGAATCGAAGCGGGTTTGTCCGCATAAACTTTAGACTTTACATATCCCCACAGGAAAAAGTCTAACGGCCAATCGTCCGGCCCAAAACGTGAAATTATCTGCTCACCGAAGTGTTCTCTCAATAAATCCATTGATTGATGCGATGTGCGCCGAGATCACGACCTTCAATTTCAGGCATCAAATAGTCGGTTATCATGGCACGATAACGGTCGCCATTGACGGTTACGTTCTCACCGGCATTATTTTTCAAGAAGTATGGGCCGATGATTCCGGTACGTCGGATCGGGAATAGGTCAATGGCAAAAAGATAGCTCTCAACGAGAGCTAAAATATTGCTCTTGGGTGTCAAGGTCGTGGGTCGGCTGGAGTGTTTTTTTTTGGATTTAAAAAAAATTGACCGCGCAATTGGCGAACGATTATTTTTATAATAAAACTGAATAATTTGTAAACGTTGTTCAGGCGTAAGTCTTTCCATGATAAAATGCCAAACAATACTTAGCAAAAATAACATGACACCATGACACGACTCACACGTGATCTGTCAAAAAAAGGCTATTGAAAAAAGTATGTATCTCTACTTAGATCACCCTATATTTGTTAACAAATAGATTTTATTTGAAAATCAAGAAATTTTGTTTGGAACGCATATATAAGAACAAAATATATTTGCGACCTGAGTTTCACAAATAAAATATGTGTTTCCACACAAACAAAGCTATTGTTTAAAAAGTTTCTCAAATATATTTTATTTAAAAAACACTTGTAAAACTTAGCTGACTTTTTCGAATTTTAGTTAGTTTCTTCTAGATTTCGTGTTATAAAGGGTCCGCCAAATAACTTTTTTTTTGAAAATGCTATAAAAAAACTACTAAAAACGCATTGGATGGCAAGTTGGCTTCAACTACTGAACCAATTGGACTTTGTATGGCGTCATACCAAGGTCTTTATGCAAAATTCGTCTCAATGATGTCTCCGAAATGTTCCATTGTTGAGAACGACGGTGAATTGATGTTGATGGCGCTTCACGCACACTTTCTGCCACAGCAGCAATATTCTCAGGTGTACGCACTGTTTTTGGCTTTTCACGCTTTGGTTTATCGATGAGGATGCCAGTTTCTTTCACTTTTTTCACAAGATAACGAACATACGGAGCTGACAATTTTCGCACACATTCTGCAACATTACCATGATTTTCAAAGTAATGTCGCAATATTCGCAATATACACATATTCGTTCAGCGGAAGGATAAAACTAACTATCTGTCAGATCAGACATAAGCTAAGTGTTACCATTCACGAAATAAGCACTAGTTGAAAAAAAACGTTAGATGGCGGACCCTTTACTTAATAGTCAAAAATATCATAAGCAGCATTCGCTTTGGTATTGCAGCTCTAATTTTTAATTATAAATACATATACCAATTTATCACTTTTTGCAATATATCAATGCATTCTATAGTTACAAAAGATTATACAATTTAAAAAATTTAACTTTGATTTTCTAAAAAACAGAAAACTTGCCTATAAATTAAGGCATTGATATATTGTCAAAACACTTAAATACAAATTAATCTTTGTTTCGGAAATATTAGGACAGGAACATAATTTTGTTTAGAACAATATTCTGCCAAACATATAATATTTGTGTGAGTCAAATATTACATATTTGGAGTGTACCCTAAACATATGTATATTTCCAGCAGAATATGTTTGGGACTATGTACTACAGAAGCAATTTTTTTTCAGCGTGTATAAGTCATTCGTTTTTTTAATAATTTTACTCGAATTATACTATATGTCTAGATTTACACTAGGATATTTTTTTCAGCAGATTATCCGCTAATTCTCTTTTAAACTTGCCTCTGCGTTTAGACACGTAACTTTGTTTCGGATAATCCTGTGTGAATTGTTGTTGTTTCAAAGTGCGAGTGAAAAACACAAATCGTTCAGACCGATAAGTCCGAGTACGGGATAGTTTTTTCCACCTCTTGCCGACTGCCTCTCTCTCCTACAAAACGCCGATAATCTGCTGAACATTCAGCCAGTGTAAGTCGGGACTATCTGAAGGAAATTATATTCAGAAACAGCCTTTGATTTAGATAACAGCCAATTGGCAAACGAAAATCTGTTTGTAATAGCAGTGGCAACTCTGTTGACACTTACAATTTGCTTAACCCCCCACTTTCATCAACAAAGTGAAAAAACAACGTTAAACTGCACTCTCTCCTACATATAAAATTATTCCCATAAAAATCTCTTACAATTGAGCTCTCTCATCTCTCAATAATCCATTCATAACAGAAAACCAACTGACACACTCTATATGTATTTAAATTAATTGTATGTCTGGCATCTCAGAAATATGTATGTATGTAACCCATGTATACGTACATCTGTATGTGAATACGAATAGGATCTTTTGTTCGTCATATGCTTTGCTGTTGGCGCTGTTTTTGACGTAGACGTCGTCGTTGTTGCTGCAGTTCGTGTTGAGTCCAGGCTTGCCAGTTTTTTTTAGTGCCTAATCCCCAAATTTTTATTTTTTATCCCCTAAATCCCCAAAAAAAGATTTCTCATCCCCAAAAAAATCCCCAGATACTATTTTAACTCGTGTGAATGAAGTATTTTAAAATTCAATGTATTTTGTACTAAAATTCATTTTGTTTGTAGAAAACGTACGTTTTAAATATTCATTATATCAAATATATCTGATTCAAAGTCTTCCATCTCATCTACATCATCTAATATTTTGTACATCTTTCTGGTATTAGGTTAGGTTAGGACATACACTTAAGCCATGGACATGGGACGTTCTGGTATTAAAAGTTTTATATTTTCTGCCAATGTTGATATTTGGCAAAAAGGTTAATACTAGCGATGCCAGTTCTTAAAAATTGAGTTGGACAATCATAATCCTGATACAAGTAAACTTTAGTAGAAAATGAGCTTAAATTGTTCGTAATGTCGTCTACGAAGAATTCTTTCCATTTTATAAAGCACATTTTGTTTCCATTGAGATTTATAAATATCTATAGAAATACATTGCAATTACTACAGGTAGTCTATTTAAGTCGTACTCTAATACACTGCGAGAGCGTTAGTCAAAGATTCTTTTTGTACGAACTTTTGACACAATTTTTAACAGAAAATACAAATTTTAACATAAATGAAGACATGTAATAATAAGAATTTGCAATCCCCACCAATTCCCCGGACCCCCAAACCAAAAAATTTATCCCCATTTACAAAGAAAAATCCCCAAATTGGGGATAAATCCCCTAAACTGGCATCGCTGGTTGAGTCGAGTTTAGCATAACTCACGATCATTGTTTATGCTTTCATGCTTGTTTGCGCCCATGTTGTTGTTCTTCTTGCTGGTTTCTGGTGACTGCTGTGGACCTCAGTCTTTGCCTCTGCGCTGTCTGTTTGTCTGTCTCTGTTTTGTTTTAGTTGGGGCATAATGTTCAGCGAACAGCAGTTCGATTTCTGTAACGTTCGACAAAAGATGGTGAAGCAAAAGCTAAACGCGTGAACGGACGGGGAAAGACAACTAAAAATAAAAACAAATGCGGATCTAAAGAAATACATACCTAAAACGGCGTGAAGCTTTCTATCGGGGAAAAAATACAAAAAGAAAAAGAAATTGTAAATTGCTACAAATCATAAAGTACACAAAAGTGTGTGAAACGAAAATGAGATTGAGAAAAATGCAAATTGCAGCAAAAACGTATCACATAAAAAAAAATACAGAAACTACTTCCAAAAGTGTTATGTTTTATGCTCCATTCTCCTCCAACTGCTTCAACACCAAACGAACGAAAGAAAGAAGGCGCGTGCTCCACTTTTTTTCCATGTTTGCCATTTTTACTCACTCTCCATTTAACGCCACGTTTTCGTTTTCTGTGTTTTCTGTCTCATACGTGTATCTGCTTCTTGAGCGCGTTTCCGTGTAAATAAACGTTTCAACGTGTTACTTGTTCTATTTACAGAGTTTGCTTTTGTTGTTGTTGTGGCAGTTAGTTGTCTTGTTGTTGCTAAAGCTGTCGCTGTTAGTGAAAAAATAAATAAACAAGAAATATTTAACAAGAAACTCTAGAAGGCAATGAATATGAATGCGACGAGACGAAAGTGTAATTGTACACAGGCATTTTTGTTATGTTTGTGTGTGCAAATGAGTGAATGAAGACGATGATGATGAATTATGTCTCGTTTTTCGAGTGGTTGTGGAATTTGTTTGCAGCTCTGACAGAGTTGCCAACCACAGTGCTTATTGGTTATTGTGGGGGGTATTCTTCTTTAATAAAATACCTTATAGATTAAAGTAAAACATTTCGTTTGGACGCAAATCATTCAGAAAACCAGTATTCATCTGAACTTGAAAAAATATGAAAGTTTTTGGCATTGTTTGGCACAAAAGATGACAAAAAAACATTAAAATAACACTTAATTTAAGATAATGTAATTAGTGTCAAGTGAATTTTTCTTTAGTTGAAGTATGAAAAGGCCTTATCTTAATGTTTTGTTGTCTTCGACGCCAAAACAATGACATTTCCGGGTCAAGATCTTCAATGTACGTAAATATTCCAAAAGATTGATACAATTTTTGATGTAAACCTGCATTTTTGTGTTTCCTATACAGATAGAAAAAATATTTATAATAGTTACATTCCATGCTTAAAACAAAAACAATTTACTTAATATTAAGTACGCAATTGCAAATATAAATGAAACCCGGACTGTGGAGTCGGAGTCTGGGAAATTTGCCCGGAGTCGGAGTCGACTCCGAGATGTATTGTGCAAAATGTACCAATTATATGACAAAAGTTTTGCACTCAAAAAATTTTGGGAACACAATTCTGGTAAAAAAAGAAGGATCAAATATTTGCAGCTTTTAACTAAATATTTAAGTATGCCAAAAATGTCTATAAAGTTATCCAAACTATCGAGTTTATTTATAACATAGTTTTAGGAAAGATCTGATTATATTTAGCTAAAAAAATATGTTTTTGTGTAATATATGGTTAAATTTTAAGGGCTGATGTTGATTTTGAATAAAACACAAATTATTTAGGAAATTATTGTCATTTCTTCTTATTATGATAATATTGGTATGGTTCAATTATGTATGCAACAAAATATCGGCCAAATGGCAGCCGCGACCTCGGCGGCACACTTCCATCCGTTGGTCCAAATTTTCGATGAAGCTGAGGCATAATTGAGGTTCTATGCCGTTAATGTGCCGAATTATCTCATCCTTTAGCTCTTAAATTGTTGCTGTCTTATCGACGTACACCCTTTCTTTCAAATAACCCCAAAGAATGAAGTCCAACGGTGTCAAATCACATGATCTTGGCGGCCAATTGACATCGTCACGACGTGAGATAACACGGCCATTGAATTTGTTGCGCAAAAGAGCCATTGTTTCGTTAGCTGTGTGGCAAGTGGCACCGTCCTGTTGAAACCACATATTGTGCACATCCACATCTATCAATTAGGGCCATAAAAAGTTCGTTTGCATCTCACGATAGCGAACACCATTCACAGTAACTGCCTGACCGGCCTCATTTTGGAAAAAATACAGCCTGATGATGCCGCCAGCCCATAAACCGCACCAAACAGTCATTCTTTGTGGGTGGATTGGTTTTTCGACAATCACTCACGGCCAAATGCGGCAATTCTGCTTATTGACGAATCCACTGAGGTGACATTTTCATCTTCATCACTGAAGATGATTTTCTTCGAAAATTGATCACCCACTGTTGCCATTTCTAGCCACCATTCTGACCATTGACGACGTTTGGAATGGTCAAGATGCATTTGTTCTTGAGTCAATTGCACCTTGTAAGCGTGTACATGCAAGTCTTTATGTATAATGTTCATCAACGACGAGCGTGAGAGGTGCAATTGTTGGGCACGACGACGAGTTGAGGTGGACGGCTCTTCAGCCACACTATCGCGAACAGCAGCAATATTTTCTGCAGTACAATCTGTACGAGCATATACTGGTGTTTTCACATCTCCTGCAGACCCGGTTTGCTGAAATTTTTGCACGATTTTTTCGATTGTACGCACATTTGGACGATTAAATTGACCGAAAAAATCACGAAGTTCACGATATGCATTTTGATTTGAACGCCCATTTTCATAATAAGCCTGAATAACTTTAACGCGTTGCTCGATTGTGTATCTTTCCATGGTTCAAATTGAGTTAGTCTGAAATTGAGAAATGTCAAATGAAAAGCAGAAAAAAACTTGATGTTTAGGTGTGGTTTAACCACCCTATATATATATATGTATTTGTTCCTTCCGATTCTTGAACTATGAATGAATAGTGCGCATTTTAAGATTATCATTTTAGATCTAGTTTATTATGATCAACATCATCAACTCCTTCTTGGTATAAACCTTGATGAGGAGGTGTAACTAAGTACTTTGTTAAATGAAACGAAGCCAATTATTCGAAATTAGTATCGCAATGCCCATTTTTGCATTGTTAGAGGTGTAGGGTATTATATTGTCGGCTCCGCCCGACTTTCTGTCTTTCCCTATTGGTTTTTTTTTTGATGGCGTAGTTTTACTTCTTATATTCCTAGTAATGACAGTTGTCATGACACACAACTGTTAAAATATAGCGTGATCTATTTCGAGGTTCCCTACTTTTTTAACGAAAAAAACACAACAAATTCAAATTGAATGGGGAATGTTTATTATCATTTGAAAGTACATTCTTTGGAATTTATTTTTTGAAGATTATGTCTATCAAACGTTGGCCGCGGCTACGTCTCAGATGGTCCATCCGTTGAGTCCAATTTTCGATGACTCGTTCGAGCATTTCGACTGGTAACTGGCGAATTACACCCGTGATGTTTTGCTCCAAGGCCTGAATCGAAGCGGGGTTGTCCGCATAAACTTTAGACTTTACATATCCCCACAAGAAAAAGTCTAACGGTGTGATATCACACGATCTTGGTGCCCAATAGACCAGCCCAAAACGTGAAATTATCTTCTCACCGAAGTATTCTCTCAATAAATCCATTGATTGATGCGATGTGTGGGAAGTGGCGCCGTCTTGTTGAAACCAAATGTCGCCGAGATCACGAGCTTCAATTTCAGGCATCAAATAGTCGGTCGGAACGATAACGGTCGCCATTGACTACGTTCTCACCGGCATCATTTTTGAATAAATATGGTTCGATGATTCCACCGGCCCACAAACCACACCAAACCGTTGTTTTTTCTGGATGAAGTGGCAGCTCTTGAATCTCTTCTGGTTGCTCTTCGTCCCAAATGCGGCAATTTTGCTTGCTTACATACCCATTGAGCCAGAAATGGGCCTCATCGCTGAAAACAATTTGTCTCGAAAACGTCGGATCTTCGGATCGGATAAAGTTCAACGATTTGTAAACGTTGTTCAGGCGTAAGTCTTTCCATGATGAAATGCCAAACAATACTTAACAAAAATAACATGACAGCAGGACACGACTCACACGTTATCTGTCAAAAAAAGGCTATTGAAAAAAGTATCTCTACTTGGATCACCCGTTAGCTGCCCACAGACTCTCTATTATACAGATGTGCCGTCGTGACTTTGTTTACATTTTCGTGAGTTACGAACGAATTGAAATAATTTTCAAACGCGAAAAAATAGTTTTCTGGAGTCTTTTTTTGAACTCTTTTTGTACTTAACGATCGATAATAATTTTCTAAATGTGATAATTGCAAAAACTCTGCAAAATCGGTCTTAAAATGCGCAAAAAAATCACTCGCTGAAATCAAATTTCTATTCGTTGGGTACTGATAGACTACTCGCTACTGGACGGACCTTCTTTATAAGCTACATTTTCTTTGTAGCTGCCCAAGGTCAGTCAATTACGAAGATGTGCCGTCGCATAACGAGTAGCGGAGAGTGACGAACGAATAGGAATTTGATTTCAACGAGTATGGGTATGGGATGTGCCGTCGCATAACGAGTAGCTGAGAGTGACGAACGAATAGGAATTTGATTTCAACGAGTATAGGTTTTCTCGTATTTTCAGAGTAATTTTCCCGATTTTTTTTTTTCAATTATCACCATTAGAAAATTAATATCAATCGATACGTGCACAAAAAGTGCGTTTGAAAAATCATTTCTATTCGTTCGTAACTCGAGAAAATGTAAACAAACATGCGATGGCACATCTTCTACATTCATTGAATTTGTAGCTGTCTATTCGAAAGGAAACCTCTTATTCGAAGACACTTTATCTTTACCATTCACCATCATTCCCACTCTAAACTCAGCTCAATTATTTCCCCACTTGTATTGTTGTTTACGGGCAACCCTAACGGATATCGTTCTCTCTCGAGCGCTTTGTGAAAGAGTGTTTGTTGCTTTGATGAAGAATAACATGAGGTGAGCGAAATGGAGACTGTTTGAAAGAGAGCGGATTATTTTTTTTTGTTTACGTGCCAAATCTCTGAGTATTGCATTGCCGGTTAGCCCCCAAACAATGAATATCGAATGTTGTGTGTATATGAATGAGACTATATGTATATGTATGTATATTGACAGCTGACGTCACAAGAATAACACTTCAGCAGCAAACAAAACGCGAAAGAGCGAAGAGCACAACAACAAAACCAACAATGATATAAAGTAAAAAAAAATATTTTACAAAAAATAACATAAATTAATTAAAAATCGGCTGTTTAACTTTAGATGGAAAAGTGTATTGGAAAAAATATGTACTTAAATTTTTCTTAGTGTTTGCCGTCGGACTTTGTTATCGTTCACAAAAGCAGTTGACTTCTTGAGATAAAGAGGACATTGATTTCTCTGGAAATTAATTTGACAATTTTTTTTTTGTCATTCAGAAAGTAAATACATAATTCAATAAACGTTTTTTCTTCTTCTTTCTGAAGTGGACACGAGCTCATTAAAAATATACTAAAAATATGAATGACAATTGAGTTTCAATTTGGATGCGAAAGAGTGAATATCATATATCCGTCACAACGAATCGCGTGACTTCCAAAGGAAAATCGATACATTAAAAAAAACGAAAAACAAACCTACAATCAACCATAAACAAAGCTAAACAAATACACAAATTATAATTTTACAAAGAATACTAATTTGTTGAACAACAAATTTGACGTTTAGAAATACATAGAGTGGGGAAGTGGCGCGGAGTAATTGCAATGGCACTAATTTAAAATGTACCCCCATCAAACGGTTGTCATCTTCTGTGACATCGGCTTATCGCAACCGGCAACGTGACACTCCTCCATTGGATCGGATCGTTTGAATGCTCGTTGATTCGTTCAATAATACATAATTTTAAAATTGCAACTCAACAAAAAAAAACGCTATTTTCCATAATCGGTGTGTTTTTTGCATTTGCATTTTAGATGGCAGTTTGTGTTATTATTCTCGGCAGATTACACGCATAACATTCAATCAGTTTTTGTATTTTCGTTTCGCTTTATTTTCATTTGTGATAAGAAAACTGTTTAGTTATCTCTAAATTCTTCACCAGAAGGCAAGTGGCCGCGTCGTTAGAGACGACTGATACGTCACGTCAAACATAATCTCGTACGTCAAATACGTTGCGTTACTTCTTGTTTTCGTTTTTAAGTTCCTGAAGATAACGAACGAACGCATAGTGTGTATGCGTATCTTTCTATCTTCTAAGTGCTTCTGGATTTCATTATATCGTCTATCAGTTCGTTCTTTTTTTTTTTTTTTTGTTAAATTTCCCAACCAATCGGCAGAATGAATGGAAAAACGCCTTCGACAACGCAGCTGATGATTTACGATGACGACGATGTAAGTAAATAATAATTTAATAGCAGAAATGCATCTATAAAACACTGATTCTTAAAAATGCATGTTTATTACACTGATTTTTAAAACAAAGACACTTCATACTTAAAAGGTAGACAATAGTTACAATAAATGTATTTTCAAGTGGCCCTTCGAATCTCTTTAAGGCTAAAGTGCATTTCCCGTTTCCCTTGGCCCAAAGGCAAATAACACTATGCAAAAAACAAAAAAAAAATGTGTACCCTTCTCCATAGGATGGGGGTATATTCATTTTGTTACTCCGTTTGTAACACCTCTAAATATTGATCTGAAACGAGGTTCCCTACTTTTTTTATAGAAAAAAACACAGAAAATTCAAATTGAATGGGGAATGTTTATTATCATTTGAACATGAAAATTCTTTGGCATTTATTTTTTGAAGATTATGTCTATCAAATGTTGGCCGCGGATGGTCCATGTTGTACGTCTCAGATGTTCCATCCGTTGAGTCCAATTTTCGATGACTCGTTCGAGCATTTCGACTGGTAACTGGCGACGTACACGCGTGATGTTTTGCTCCAAGGCCTGAATCGAAGCGGGTTTGTCCGCATAAACTTTAGACTTTACATATCCCCACAGGAAAACGTTTAACGGTGTGATATCACACGGACTTGGTGCCCAATCGACCAGCCCAAAACGTGAAATTATCTTCTCACCGAAGTGTTCTCTCAATAAATCCATTGATTGATGTGATGTGTGGGAAGTGCCGCCGTCTTGTTGAAACCAAATGTCGCCGAGATCACGAGCTTCAATTTCAGGCATCAAATAGTCGGTTATCATGGCACGATAACGGTCGCCATTGACTGTTACGTTCTCACCGGCATCATTTTTGAAGAAATATGGACCTCATCGGTACGTTGGATCGGGAATCGGTCAATGGGAAAAAGATAGCTCTTAACGAGAGCTAAAATATTGCTCTTGGTTGTCAAAGTCGTGGACCGACTGGAAAGCGTTGTTTTTTGGATTAAAAAAAATGTACTTAGCGCAATTGGCGAACGATTATTTTGATAATAAAACTGAATAATTTGTAAACGTTTTTCAGGCGTAAGTCTTTCCCTGATGAAATGCCAAACAATACTTAATAACATGACATCATTACACGACTCACACGTGATCTGAAAAAAAGGCTATTGAAAAAAGTATCTCTACTTAGATCACCCTATATATTCTTATTCGTCGTAAAATTCTAAGACGATTTAGCTATGTCTGTCTATTGTAATCACGCTACAGTCCGTAATAATAGAGCTAGGTTGATCATAGTTGGTAGAAATATCGGGTTTTCCAATTAGGATGATATGATTTTGCCATTTGCAATATGTCATGATCTGTCATTTGTTTTTCATTGTATGCAGTAGTGTTTACAATTTCATCAGGGAGAGATATTACAAATTATTCAGTTTTATTATCAAAATAATTGTTCTCCAAATGCAACTTTTTTTTTTTAATCCAAAAAAAAGCCACTTTACAGTCGACCTATGACATTGACACCCATTAACAATATTTTACCTCTCGCTAAGTTGTTGCCTTTTTGCCATTGACCGATTCCCGATCCGAAGTACCGTTAAGGAGCTAGAGCAAGAAAATAAACTTTCCGTTCACATTTGAAAATTATGCTATGTAAATTTTTTTAAAATCCAAAAAACAACACTTTCCAGTCGACCTACGACCTTGACACCCATGAGCAATATTTTAGCTCTCGCTAGGAGCTATCTTTTTGCCATTGACCGATTGTGGCTACATGCCATACAGCAAATGAAACAATTGAATTGTTGCGAGAAAATTTTGGAGATTCGATTATTTCAGGAAATTGTGATATTGAATGACCTCTAAGAAGTCGTGATTTAACACCATTAGACTATTTCTTGTGGGATTATTTGAACTCATTACAACATTGAGCATTACAACTCAATATTGAACTTGCCATTCATGACATACGAGTTGATTTAGTGGATAAAGTCAATAAGACAAAAAAACTTTTAATCAGTTCATATTTTATTATGGTCCGCCTATAGATGTCACTCCCAAAAAGGCTTATTTAAGCCATAAACACCATAAGATATTTAGCTGAAACTTTTCAGTTTGTATTCCTTTTTTGCCGGGAATTCATCTCAATAAAATTTATGTAGTAGTTATAGTTTTTATTTTGTTGTAGTCCTCGTGCAGATGTAGCTCTCAAATATGCTAATTTAAGCCATAAATGCCACATTTTTCAGGTGAAGAGCTTCGCTAAATAATTTGCGGCTTAAAACTTGGCTACAAATTACAGCATTCGTTTTTTGTGATAATTTGCTTAAACAAAAAGGATCGCTTCATGATTTGCTCCATATCCAAAGATTTTTCCAGTTAGAATTGAATTCAATCCATGGTGGAGGGTATAAAAGATTAGGCATGACGCTTTTATTTGTTGTTTGTGTCCGATACCTAAAAACTTTTTTAATAGTATGAGACATACAATTTTATGAACACAACAATATTGGCCTTAATATTTTCTATAAAATTGCTGAACATACCCTACATCAAAAAATATTTTTGTTACATACTAGTGAAATACTAACATTTTTGAGGTACAATGTGGACTTTTTGAGCTATTGGGGTGCCTAGACACGTTCAGATTTTATTGATATGTTCAGGAAATATTGTTAGTGAAAAATTACGAGTCCCTGAAAGTTAGGCTATAACCAGTAAGGAAAGGCAGAAAGTCGGGCGGGGCCGACTATATAATACCCTACACCTCCCTAATAATGCGATAAGGGTCATTGCGATAATAATTTGGAATAATTGGTAAATGGGTAGGAACATATTATCTAATTCTGAACCGATAATCGCTAAATTAAGCAATATTCGTTCCTAAATTGAGAAACATATTTCTGGAAAATTTTAATGATCGGAAGTACAACTTCTATAGCGCTTTGATACCAAATCAGGAGGAACATATATACGGATGATATATATAAAACTGAACCGACTTTCCCTGAATACTTATTCATGTAAAAAGACATCTTTCTGTCGAATTTCGTACTGATCGGATATAAAATACAATCTCTACAGCGCTTACATGTCGAATCGGGGGTAACATATATATGAGGCTATATCTAAATCTGAACCGATTTTCTCCGAATTTGGCAGTATTTCTTCATGTAGAAGGAAACCTCTTTTTGCCGAAGTTCGCACTGATCGGATATAAAATAGCATTTTTACAGCGCTTACATGTGAATTCGGGGGTAACGTTTGTATGGGGGCTATATCTATATCTGATCCGATTTCTTCCAAATTTAACAGTGTTCATTCAAATAATAGGAAACCTCTTTCTGCCGAATTTCATACTGATCGGATATAAAATAAAGTTTTTACTGCGCTTACATGTCAAATCGGGGGTAACATATATATGGGGGCTATATCTAAATCTGATCCGATTTCTTCCAAATTTAACAGTGTTCATTCAAATAATAGGAAACCTCTTTCAGCCGAATTTCGCACTGATCGGATATAAAATAACATTTTTACAGCGCTTACACTTCAAATCGGGGGTAACGTATATATGGGGGCTATATCTAAATCTGATCCGATTTCTTCCAAATTTAACAGTGTTCATTCAAATAATAGGAAACCTCTTTCAGCCGAATTTCGCACTGATCGGATATAAAATAACATTTTTACAGCGCTTACATGTGAATTCGGGGGTAACGTTTGTATGGGGGCTATATCTAAATCTGAGCCGATTTCTTCCAAATTTAACAGTGTTCATTCAAATAATAGGAAACCTCTTTCTGCCGAATTTCATACTGATCGGATATAAAATAAAGTTTTTACTGCGCTTACACTTCAAATCGGGGGTAACGTATATATGGGGGCTATATCTAAATCTGATCCGATTTCTTCCAAATTTAACAGTGTTCATTCAAATAATAGGAAACCTCTTTCAGCCGAATTTCGCACTGATCGGATATAAAATAACATTTTTACAGCGCTTACACTTCAAATCGGGGGTAACGTATATATGGGGGCTATATCTAAATCTGATCCGATTTCTTCCAAATTTAACAGTGTTCATTCAAATAATAGGAAACCTCTTTCAGCCGAATTTCGCACTGATCGGATATAAAATAACATTTTTACAGCGCTTACATGTGAATTCGGGGTAACGTTTGTATGGGGGCTATATCTAAATCTGAGCCGATTTCTTCCAAATTTAACAGTGTTCATTCAAATAATAGGAAACCTCTTTCTGCCGAATTTCATACTGATCGGATATAAAATAAAGTTTTTACTGCGCTTACACTTCAAATCGGGGGTAACGTATATATGGGGGCTATATCTAAATCTGATCCGATTTCTTCCAAATTTAACAGTGTTCATTCAAATAATAGGAAACCTCTTTCAGCCGAATTTCGCACTGATCGGATATAAAATAACATTTTTACAGCGCTTACACTTCAAATCGGGGGTAACGTATATATGGGGGCTATATCTAAATCTGATCCGATTTCTTCCAAATTTAACAGTGTTCATTCAAATAATAGGAAACCTCTTTCAGCCGAATTTCGCACTGATCGGATATAAAATAACATTTTTACAGCGCTTACATGTGAATTCGGGGTAACGTTTGTATGGGGGCTATATCTAAATCTGAGCCGATTTCTTCCAAATTTAACAGTGTTCATTCAAATAATAGGAAACCTCTTTCTGCCGAATTTCATACTGATCGGATATAAAATAAAGTTTTTACTGCGCTTACACTTCAAATCGGGGGTAACGTATATATGGGGGCTATATCTAAATCTGATCCGATTTCTTCCAAATTTAACAGTGTTCATTCAAATAATAGGAAACCTCTTTCAGCCGAATTTCGCACTGATCGGATATAAAATAACATTTTTACAGCGCTTACACTTCAAATCGGGGGTAACGTATATATGGGGGCTATATCTAAATCTGATCCGATTTCTTCCAAATTTAACAGTGTTCATTCAAATAATAGGAAACCTCTTTCAGCCGAATTTCGCACTGATCGGATATAAAATAACATTTTTACAGCGCTTACATGTGAATTCGGGGGTAACGTTTGTATGGGGGCTATATCTAAATCTGAGCCGATTTCTTCCAAATTTAACAGTGTTCATTCAAATAATAGGAAACCTCTTTCTGCCGAATTTCATACTGATCGGATATAAAATAAAGTTTTTACTGCGCTTACACTTCAAATCGGGGGTAACGTATATATGGGGGCTATATCTAAATCTGATCCGATTTCTTCCAAATTTAACAGTGTTCATTCAAATAATAGGAAACCTCTTTCAGCCGAATTTCGCACTGATCGGATATAAAATAACATTTTTACAGCGCTTACATGTGAATTCGGGGGTAACGTTTGTATGGGGGCTATATCTAAATCTGATCCGATTTCTTCCAAATTTAACAGTGTTCATTCAAATAATAGGAAACCTCTTTCTGCCGAATTTCGCACTGATCGGATATAAAATAACATTTTTACAGCGCTTACATGTCAAATCGGGGGTAACGTATATATGGGGGCTATATCTAAATCTGAACCGATTTCTTCCAAATTTAACAGTATTCATTCATATAATAAGAAACCTCTTTCTGCCGAATTTCATACTGATCGGATATAAAATAAAGTTTTTACTGCGCTTACATGTCAAATCGGGGGTAACATATATATGGGGGCTATATCTAAATCTGAACCGATTTTACCCAAATTCAATAGGGATCGTCCTTGGGCCAAAAAAAAGATATGTGTAAAGTTTCGTCGAGATCGGACCATAATTGCGACCTGTACTTTGATTACAAGAATACATGCAGACGGACAGACGGACAGACAGACGTACAGACAGACGGACATAGCTAAATCAACTCCGAAAGTGATTCTAAGTCGATCGGTATAATAAACGATGGGTCTATTTCTTCTCCTTTTGGGTGTTACAAACAAATGCACAAAGTTATAATACCCTGTACCACAGTGTGGTGTAGGGTATAAAAAGTGAAAAAAAAATATTTTTTCCTCCACTTTTTAAAAAAGAAGCGCATAAAATGTTAAGAAACTTTGTTAGGCATTATTGCCCAATATATAGTAAAGCGGTATCGCCAAGCCAGCATTAGTTATTGGACACAAGCTGATGACACTTTTTTCGAGGAGCCCACTGATTTTTAGAAACTTTATAGCTATTATTGCCAAATATTGTTAAGCGGTACGAGTATCACCAAGTCTACATTAGTTGTTGGACACAAGCTGATGACCCTTTTTTTCGAGAGGCCCATTGATTTTCCGAAACTTTGGGGTCCCATAAAAAAAAATTTGGTCGTCAAACCTTTAATAAAACTAAGCATTTAGTACAATTCGGCTTGTTTGTTTTATTATTTTCTTTAAAATTATTGTGTAGTAATAATGCTTTGTAATGTGCCCTTTGGCAATATTTCATCATTTAAATCATATTGAAATAAAAAGCTGGCAAAATAGTTAAACATTCCATACACGAGACTTACTTTACTTTTGCCACTTTAAAAGTTCAGTAGCCTCGCTCTACAAACAACAATAAAACTTTAAAAATTCTTTAGCAGAAATTTACATATTTATTATTTACACACTTGGCACAAAGATTGGAAAACAAAACACTGCTTAAACTGGCACCGAAAATACTTAAAGTGGTTCAACCGAAACACCAGAGACCCGACCAACTATTTACACAACTGGAGGTGGTGTTGTCGCTCCCAGCGATTGAGCTTATCAGCCACATAAATAAGTAGAATAGGAGTTCACCTATTGTTGGTATATAACCAAAATTCAAACAATAAACTTCAATTTCTTATGAATTCAAAGACTTTGATAAATATATACATAGTCTACATAATAAATATACATTAATATATACATTATTCCGAAAGGGACTAACAGAAATTTGTGCGATTTTTACATATTCTAATAGAAAACGCTGATATTTTTGAATAGAATATGTGAACAAGGCGATATTGAAATTAATGTCAGTTGCGCCCTTTTAGAATTAAGATTGTGATATGAGATTTGAATAGACTTAGTCTAATACGAGTGTATCTGACGTTTGTTGATATAAACGAATAAATTAATTCAAAAATAACATTTCGTTTAAACCAATATTAGCAAAATGGTGTTAAATTATTTGAACAGTTGTATTGATTGCAATTTCAGGTGTGAGTTCACAGCTGGTGAATTAAATTAAATATTTTAGTGATAAAATAAAATAATAAAAAGTAAAAGCGTTAAGTTCGGCCATGCCGAATCTTATATACCCTCCACCATGGATAGCATGTGACCTCACAAAATAACTCAAACCTAAAGAAAATAACACCGAAAACACCAAAAATATAGTAGATGAGAACAGTAGGAATCACAACAAGTTAGATGCTATATATGGGAGCTATATCTAAATATGGACCCATATGGCCCATTTGCAATCTCAAACAACCTGCAACTATAAGAAGTATTTGTACCAAATTTGATCAACCTAGCTCTATTATTGCGGACTGTAGAGTGATTACCACAGACGGACGGACGGACGGACGGACAGACGGACATGGCTAAATCGTCTTAGAATTTTACGACGATTAAGAATATATATACTTTATGGGGTCTCAGATCAATATTTAGAGGTGTTACAAACGGAGTGACAAAATGAATATACCCCCCATCCTATGGTGGAGGGTATAAAAATGAGTTTTAATACATGTGCCACAAAAATTACGAAAAGTTTGCTGATATAAAGGATTTTCCAACAAGAGGTGTTATTTTGGTATTCAAAGAAAAATGCCATTTTGTGGAGATAAATGATCGGATGTTTATTTCATAATAAAGAGGAAGGTATGCCGTTAATAATGAAAAACAACATTAGCCAAATGGCCACCACGACCACGCTTACAGGACCATATGCTTTTCATGAAATTTTCCATAACCAAATCGCAAAGTGGCTGCCCTATGTCCTCGATAGCCTCACGAATTCTGTCTATCAAAAGAAGAAGTCGCAAGGTGTTAAATCACAAGATGTCGGTGGCCAATTGTGATCACCTCTTCGAGAGATAACACGGTCCGGAAACTTTTCCCGTAACAGAGCAATGGTTTCGTTGCTTGTGTGGCACGTAGCGCCATCTTGTTGAAATAAACGTTGTCCAGATCAATACCATCCAACTCCGACCATAAAAAATCATTAATCATCTCTCGATAGCGCAATCCATTCACCGTAACTGTTGATCCAACCTCATTTTCGTAAAAGTAAGGTCCAATGACCCCGCCGGACCATAAACCTCACCAAACAGTCACACGTTGAGGATGGAGAGGCTTCTCAACAATAACTCTTGGGTTTTTCCGAGACCCAGATGCGACAATTTTGCTTGTTGACGTAGCCACCGAGGTGGAAATGGAGGTGGAAATGGGCCTCATCAGTCAAGATGATTTTTCGATGATTTTCGAATTTTAATAATTTCAATGCGTTGTTGAATCGTGTATCGTTTCATTTTTATACCCTACACCACACTGTGGTACAGGGTATTATAAGTTTGTTTCACGGCAGATGTTTGTAACACCTGAAAATAACACATCTAGACCCACCTTAAAGTATACCGATCGACTCAGAATCACTAGCTGAGTCGATTTAACCATGTCTGTCCGTCCGTCCGTCTGTCCATGTAAAGTTGTTCGTCGACTACAGGTCGCAATTTCACTCCGATCGTTCTGAAATTTTGCAGTTTAGAGTATTTCGCACCTGTTAAGATCCCTATTAAATTTGGTTGAAATCGGTTCAGATTTAGATATAGCTCCCATGTATATCTTTCATCCGATTTGGCCCTTTAGTCCTATAGAAGCTGTATTTCACATCCAATCGTTTTGAAATTTAGAATGGTAGAGTTTCTTGATCCATGAACCAACACTACCGAATTTGAAGAAAATCGGTTAAGATTTGGCTATAGCTCCCATATATATCTTTCATCCGATTTGGCCCTTTAGTCCTATAGAAGCTGTATTTTACATCCAATCATTTTGAAATTTAGAATGGTAGAGTTTCTTGATCCATGAACCAACACTACCGAATTTGAAGAAAATCAGTTAAGATTTAGCTATAGCTCCCATATATATGTTTCATCCGATTTGGCCCTTTAGTTCTATAGAAGCTGTATTTTACTTCCAATCGTTTTGAAATTTAGAATGGTAGAGTTTCTTGATCCATGGACTAACATTGCCGAATTTGAAGAAAATCGGTTAAGATTTAGCTATAGCTCCCATATATATGTTTCATCCGATTTGGCTCTTTAGATCCAATCGTTTTTATACCCTACACCACACTGTGGTACAGGGTATTATTTAAGTATAAAATGTCTCAAAAGTAAATTAATGTAAACAATTTATACATAAATTACAAAATTTATATTTCTGAGTTATTCAATATTACGAGAGTGGTGTAGGGTATTATATAGTCGGCCCCGCCTGACTTTAGCCTTTCCTTACTGGTTAGTAATGGCGTAGTTTCTACCTAACAAATGTCAAAGAATAAAAGCTTCAAAAGTGACATCTACCGAAATACCGGGTAATTCATAATAACACCTCTGGTTGGAAAACCCTGTGCCTTGCGCACCATTTCGATCGGTGGGTTCCTCCTTTATCATTTTCTTCACACCATTCCCCTCAATTGTAATGTATAAGGTATATTTCATATAATCACATAGTGACATTAAATCTATGACATGGTGTACAGATTCTGCTATTTCTCAAGAGAAGTCCTAAATTAGAAAAAAACTTACAAGTACTTATACATTTGGATGCTGAATTTCCCATTATTCCCCACTGTGCATTGATGCATTTCTCATTATCTTTCGTGCTGCTTGTTATCGATATCTGTAGAAAACTGATACTGGAAAAAAGTGAAGAAATATTTAATTAATGAAAACATCGTTTAAACATGTTCTTACAAAACATACATATAATTTTTGATTTGATTTGATTTTTTTTCTTAATGTTGCACAAAGAAATTGTAGACAAAAAAAAAACATGCTCGAATGATGTGTATAGGAAAAAATCTGAAGGCAGTAGCAAATTTTAGTAGAGCAGAACCATTACTACTACAACAGGTCTTGAGTATAGTTAGGCGTTAGAAGAAAAGTCATATGACACGCGTTGCAATGCAAGGCTTTGGAATGGAATAGAAACTGAAGGTGATTTTAATTTTTTAGATTTTCTTTTATCATTTTTCGAAGTACATAAAGTGCTTAGTTGTCATTGTCTGTCTAGCTAATGTTAATAATATCTGCGCATGGAATATAAAGTTTTCAATTAGTATTATACACTTTGTTTTTTGTTTGTTGGTACTTATTTCCCCATACTTAGTCATTGTCGAGGGATTGCAACAAGTGAATGTTAAGTGGTTTTTAAAACAAACTGAATTGTTTCTTATCATTTGAAAAGTATTAGTTTTTAATTTTAGTTTCTTGGAAATTGGTATTTTCTTAATTGGGTGTTGTCTTAATTGCTACGATATATATGACATATACATACTATATTTGCATATATTTAATTTATTTTAAATTGTTTTAGAATATATACTTAGAGAATGTTTGCCATGCAATTAAATACTATATATCTAAATATAAAATATAATTAATAATAATAACCGTCATTAAGACTACACGCAAAGAAAAGGGTTTTTTACAATGTTTTCGACAACTATAATCCACTTTTTGCGGGAACTTGTGGTGATTTCGTTTGTGCAAAAAATGTAAACATGTTTGTACATTTTACACTGAAACCGAATTTTTAAGTTCGTATGGAAGGTTTTTGATATACACTCCGCCAATGCGAAAATATCGCCTTTTCCACAATCAGCCCAGTCCACGGTGTGGAGTGTTGCACCGTCAAAAAGAAGATTTCAGAACCAAAACTAAATGAAAGCGTACATTCTTAATGCACTACCAAACGACTGCGCAATAATGTAGGAATGGGTTTTACTCACCGCACGATTTATGTTCGATTGTGCGCATGCAATATGCGAAATTAGCAGAGGGTGCAGCGGATTTTTTTTTAAATGTCGCAACATGATGTGGTGACATTATTTTTAAGAAACAAAATCACCCTTAAAAATGTCGTATACGAACCTCAGCCAATACTGTTTTCTTTTAGTAGAGTTGAGTAGAGTGGCGTAGAGTAGCGTGGATTAGAGTAGCGTAGAGTAGAGTAGAGTAGAGTAGAGTAGAGTAGCGTAGAGTAGCGTGGCGTGGAGTAGCGTAGAGTAGCGTGGCGTAGAATATCGTAGCATAAAGTAGCGTAACGGAGAATATAGTAGCGTAAAATAGCGTAGCGTAGAATATCGTAGCGTAGCGTAGCCTAGAATATCGTAGCGTAGCGAAGAGTAGAGTAGGGTAGCGTAGAATACGTTGCGTAGCATAGAAAAGATTAGCTTAGCGTAGTATTTGCTCAAAAATCTAATTATTTTCTATTAACGAGGAGATAAGTTTTCAAAAATGTTCTGTAGAATGATTTAATATTTATAATTGTATAAAAATGTGTAGAATTTTTTATATAAATTAATTGACTAATTATTCAAGATTGAATTGTAATAAAATATCAATAACAGCGTAGAGCAGAGTAGCGTAGCGTAGATTATAGTAGATCATGTTAAATTTCTGCTCGTGTTATTTTATCTTCCACAGGCCTTTGTGATTCACTTTAATAGCTCTGATCAATGGGCCTGTATTATTTCAGTCCTACTTAATAAATTAAATTAAAATTTTGATGAATCCATCACAAGGAGGTAGATGTAGATGTAGATGTAGATGTAGAGGTAGAGGTAGAGGTAGAGGTAGAGGTAGAGGTAGAGGTAGAGGTAGAGGTAGAGGTAGAGGTAGAGGTAGAGGTAGAGGTAGAGGTAGAGGTAGAGGTAGAGGTAGAGGTAGAGGTAGAGGTAGAGGTAGAGGTAGAGGTAGAGGTAGAGGTAGAGGTAGAGGTAGAGGTAGAGGTAGAGGTAGAGGTAGAGGTAGAGGTAGAGGTAGAGGTAGAGGTAGAGGTAGAGGTAGAGGTAGAGGTAGAGGTAGAGGTAGAGGTAGAGGTAGAGGTAGAGGTAGAGGTAGAGGTAGAGGTAGAGGTAGAGGTAGAGGTAGAGGTAGAGGTAGAGGTAGAGGTAGAGGTAGAGGTAGAGGTAGAGGTAGAGGTAGAGGTAGAGGTAGAGGTAGAGGTAGAGGTAGAGGTAGAGGTAGAGGTAGAGGTAGAGGTAGAGGTAGAGGTAGAGGTAGAGGTAGAGGTAGAGGTAGAGGTAGAGGTAGAGGTAGAGGTAGAGGTAGAGGTAGAGGTAGAGGTAGAGGTAGAGGTAGAGGTAGAGGTAGAGGTAGAGGTAGAGGTAGAGGTAGAGGTAGAGGTAGAGGTAGAGGTAGAGGTAGAGATAGAGGTAGAGGTAGAGGTAGAGGTAGAGGTACACGCTGAAAAAAAATCGCTTCTGTAGTATATTGTCCCAAACAAATTCGGCTTGAAACATAGTATGTTTAGGGTACACTCTAAACATATAATATTTGGTACACGCTAAGGTAATATATTTGGGAAGATGTAGTTCTAAACAAATCTTTGTTTACTCCCAATGTGTTTTTATTTGGGTATTATTATTTTCGAAACAAAATAAAATGGGAATTTAAGTATTCAGAAAATACATAAAATGTGTTATATGTTCAGTAATTCAAAATAATTTTTTTTAGAAATTTATATTGTTCGTAAAAATAATAAATAATAATTTAAATCCTATAATCTTGGATCAAAATAAATTTTTCGGTGGATTGACAACTAATGATGGCTTCGAATGGCTTAGAAATTTTAAATGATTGATTTGAAACAGAAGTCATTGCTGCATATGGTATCATATCTGGGAGGTAAAATTGGGAACCAAGAAAAAATTAAAAATGAAATTCGAAAAAGTCAGCAAAAGATTTGTAGTCTTTCTTAAATAAAATATATTTGGAGAAATTCCTAAACAATAATTTTATTTGTAATTAAACATGCACTTTATTGGAGAAATTTAGTTTGCAAATATATTTTGTTGTAATATATTAATATATGCGTTCCAAATATATTTTATTGATTTTCAAATAAAATTTATTTGCTTAGAAATATATAATATTTAAAAATTTGTGTTCCAAATACATTTTCTTTCGATTCAAACATATCAAAAAAGGCGATTTTGCCCCGTGTAGAGGTAGAGGTAGAGGTAGAGGTAGAGGTAGAGGTAGAGGTAGAGGTAGAGGTAGAGGTAGAGGTAGAGGTAGAGGTAGAGGTAGAGGTAGAGGTAGAGGTAGAGGTAGAGGTAGAGGTAGAGGTAGAGGTAGAGGTAAAGGTAGAGGTAGAGGTAGAGGTAGAGGTAGAGGTAGAGGTAGAGGTAGTGGTAGAGGTAGAGGTAGAGGTAGAGGTAGAGGTAGAGGTAGAGGTAGAGGTAGAGGTAGAGGTAGAGGTAGAGGTAGAGGTAGAGGTAGAGGTAGAGGTAGAGATAGAGGTAGAGGTAGAGGTAGAGGTAGAGGTAGAGGAAAAATTAAAACAGAAAATTGAAAAAGTCAGCAACTTTCTCAAACAAAATATTATTGGGAACTTTTGTAAATAATTATTTTATTTGTAGTTAATCTCATATTTTATTTGAGAAAATTAGTTCCCAAATATATTTTGTTGTAATATATTAACATTTGCGTTCCAAACAAAATTTGTTGATTTTCCAAATAAAATTTATTTGTTCACAAATATATAATATTTAAACATTTAGGTTCTCAAAATATTTTCTTTGAATTCACACATATCAAAAAAGATGATTTTTCCCGGTGTATCGTTCAGCTTTTTTGTGGTGTATTGAAAAATATAAGACGCTCGGAAAGCCCTCGTACATATTTCGATATACTTGGTATAATTACATATTATAATTAATTTATAGAATTTTTTATTTAAGTTAATTTTTCAAGTTTTTATAAAATATTAATAATATTATTAATACTATTTGGTTTTTTTTCTCTTAAAATATCAATAATTTTATTTAATACCACAAACATATGTTCCACACATATGTATATACTCGTATATTAATGGTTTCCCATAAATCCATTTGTAGCCTTAAAACGCTTACGTGGATTTTTCACTTCTTTTTTTGGTGCGCACATATTTCGAATTTCTGTTGGTTATTTTGCTCCCCACCCACAAGCCATTTATCATTACTTTGGGTTGTTATAATAAACATTACCACAAATTAAATTAATTGCTTTGGTTTGATGCAGCTACAACAAACGGACGTCGACGATGTCTGTCAAAGGAAAATGGGGGGTTAACTACCCCCAAATAACCATCCGTTCCTAGCCACTCCACAGCTCCAACCCCATCAATATTGTCATGGTCGGTTGTCATCATCATAGCCATCGTCATCGCCATCATAGCATAAAACCTTAACTTCTCTTAAAAGTCTGTCAATAACCCTAAGGGCATTCAACAATACTGATGATGATGATGGTCTGACTGGGTTATGATCGACTCGGGGGTATTAAAGGGTGTTAGAAAAGAGGAGTGACGGACTTCTCAATACTGAACGTATTATAAGAAAACGATTTAAAATTAATTGACTCAATCAAAGTAACGGAATCTGAACAATATTACATTCATAGTATACTTTTACACTTTTAGGTGGTCACCCATAATATAACGGGAAGTAAAGTGAAACACTGAAAATATTATACAAAAAAGCTAGAAAAAATTAAATAAAATCAGCGGGAACTGAGAAATATTTTTTTCAATATATACTTAGGCTTTAAATAAAATAAACCTTGACAATATTTTTAATACTCGAACTATCTTATAAAAGTTCTTCATGATATTAATTTGGTTTCCTTTGACATCCGCAGGCCTTCTCTAGCTCTTTACTAGCTAATGCTGATTTCTTCTTATCAGCGGTAGAGGTCTCAAAGGTTAGGTTATAAGAGGATGACACCAGATCATAGCTTCGTGTCACTCCCTTTTGCAAACACCCTTTAACTTTCTAGTGGTTCATTGAAATACTTGTGTGGCAAATATTTTTTAATTTATGGTAGGGCCACAACATAACCATTGAGAATTTAACGATCATTCGATAAAACTTTAGCAATCTTTTGCAGAATATTTAAGAAACCCCTCATATTTTTTGTGTGTGTTTTTTATTGGCATATATAGAAGGCGGATAGATGAGATAAGGGAAGTCTGGAAAAGGAAGGAAAATATTCCAGTAGAAAATAAAAAAAAAGTAGTTCATTTGACACAAAATCAAATTCAGTTAAATTTGATATTGAGAACTGAATTGCAATTTATATCTTTCAAAGCTTCATGAGAAGGGGTGGTGAAGTACTTTGTTTTTTAGTAAACAAGAATGCTTGATCTATGAATTCGAGTCAGTTATTTTATTTTATTTATTTTATTTATTTTATTTGTTTTATTTATTTTATTTATTTTATTTATTTTATTTATTTTATTTATTTTATTTATTTTATTTATTTTATTTATTTTATTTATTTTATTTATTTTATTTATTTTATTTATTTATTTTATTTTATTTTATTTTATTTTATTTTATTTTATTTTATTTTATTTTATTTTATTTTATTTTATTTTATTTTATTTTATTTTATTTTATTTTACTTTACTTTACTTTATTTTATTTTATTTTATTTTATTTTATTTTATTTTATTTTATTTTATTTTATTTTATTTTATTTTATTTTATTTAATTTAATTTAATTTTATTTTATTTTACTTTACTTTACTTTACTTTACTTTACTTTACTTTACTTTACTTTACTTTATTTTATTTTATTTTATTTTATTTTATTTTATTTTATTTTATTTTATTTTATTTTATTTTATTTTATTTTATTTTATTTTATTTTATTTTATTTTATTTTATTTTATTTCATTTCATTTCATTTTATTTTATTTTATTTTATTTTATTTTATTTTACTTTACTTTACTTTACTTTATTTTATTTTATTTTATTTTATTTTATTTTATTTTATTTTATTTTATTTTATTTTATTTTATTTTATTTTATTTTATTTTATTTTATTTTATTTTATTTTATTTTATTTTATTTTATTTTATTTTATTTTATTTTATTTTATTTTATTTTATTTTATTTTATTTTATTTTATTTTATTTTATTTTATTTTATTTTATTTTATTTTATTTTATTTTATTTTATTTTATTTTATTTTATTTTATTTTATTTTATTTTATTTTATTTTATTTTATTTTATTTTATTTTATTTTATTTTATTTTATTTTATTTTATTTTATTTTATTTTATTTTATTTTATTTTATTTTATTTTATTTTATTTTATTTTATTTTATTTTATTTTATTTTATTTTATTTTATTTTATTTTATTTTATTTTATTTTATTTTATTTTATTTTATTTTATTTTATTTTATTTTATTTTATTTTATTTTATTTTATTTTATTTTATTTTATTTTATTTTATTTTATTTTATTTTATTTTATTTTATTTTATTTTATTTTATTTTATTTTATTTTATTTTATTTTATTTTATTTTATTTTATTTTATTTTATTTTATTTTATTTTATTTTATTTTATTTTATTTTATTTTATTTTATTTTATTTTATTTTATTTTATTTTATTTTATTTTATTTTATTTTATTTTATTTTATTTTATTTTATTTTATTTTATTTTGTTTTATTGCATTGCATTTTGTTTAAAATTATACTAGTGCCGTTATTCATACCTATATATGTATGCTACACTTTTTACATATTCATATTCCCCTAGAAATAGGCACTGCATTTTTTCTGTACATTTTTTGCTTTATATATATTTATTTCATTGTATTTATAATACAATAAAATTAATATTTTATTCGTTCTCCAAAGTATGCTACACTTCCCCATTGAAGCATACATTACATTTTTTTTAATTACTTCATTTAGTTTCTTCATTCACTTCTGGCAAATGTTGTGAACAATAATTTGTATTTCATATAGTTAACAAATGGAGGAAACTGAAATAAAACTATCATAGTAAATCAATTTTTTTATTTTATTTTGTTTAAAACAATTTTCATATTTTATTCTTACCCCACAGTATGCTACACTTTTTACATATTAGTTTCCCCCTAGAAATGTGCACTGCATTTTTGTGTGAATAATTTCATTTAGTTTCTCCAGTCACCACCGGCAATTATATGAATAATAATTTGTATTTCATTCATTCGGTGTACGAATGGAGAAAGCATAAAAATGTCATATTAATAATCTGAGACACGTTTTAGTGACGGTCAGGGACAGACGTCACGCCAGCTTTCCTCTATCTGAGGGGTGGCATCTTTTAATAAAAAAGAAACAATTTCATACAAAAAAAGGCATCTGCAAAAAAAACCGAACAGAAGTTTTCTCTACCCGCCTCCACTACACACAAAAATTTATATACAAAAAACCCAGACATATTAAAGTTGCAAAATGTTTGGCGCTACATACAAATGATGGCAAAAAAACTCGCAGCGAAGAAACCTATTATAGTCAGGAAGTGAAATGTTTCTGTAAATGACAACATTACATTTCATTCGTACATTACATTACGAACAAACAAGCTACCGAACTACCGACAACACATTGTGATGACAATTGAAAATTAGCCAAGACAACCACCACCACGACCATTACCATCATCAGTCAGTTAGTCAACTTCATGCTCATTCACGAAGCAGTCAGGCCACAGGATTCCCCAAAGTCCTCGGCCCAGTGCCAACCCACAGTCGTGGCCAATTCGTAGACTGATTTTCCCATTGCCAACAATTCGTTGACTGAGTGACTGACGGACGAGCACGGACGAGCTGACAAACCATCAGTAGTAATTACAACATGTTGACCAAACTATCCTCCCCTTCCCTCCAATATTCTTGGTAGCTGGAAGGCCAGAAAAGTTCAGTGAGTGGAGTTGTATCCTTTATAAACCCGTTATTTAAAATGTTCTTTAGTTCTCGATGATATTTGCCTTCCTTGTCGTTTCTTCCTTGCTCTCTTCTCAACTCTTACATTGTAATTTTAGTTGTTATTGTTGCTGTTGCTTAATGTTACGGAAAATTCCAAAAGTTTCTCTCTGTGTTATAGAATTAATTAAAATAGAGACCACAGACAAGAGTAGCGACAGGAAGTCATACTACAGAGAAGAAGAGGTGAGGTGGCGATAACCACACTCCAAACAGGTATGATGGAAATGTCCTTCTTCCTTCTCTTCTGCTCTGTTGCTGTCTGCCAGGTCTGCTAGTTTTTTTTTGCTATCTAAAGGTCTTCTACATTTATGTATTAAAATGAGTATTTTGTTTGGCTTTAATTAAGCTCTACACAGAATGGAGAGAAAAAAGAGAAATAAACTAATGTAAAATTGTAGCAGGATTAAAGAGGGAATAGATGATGAACAAAATTAATATCCCTTGAGAAATTACTTAAAACTAATTGATTTTTCACCTTAAATAATCTGCTTAAACAGGCAAAATGTTGTGTTGATAGTAATAACGAATTAATATTGCATATCTTAAGGCTTTGGCAAAAACTTAAGGAAAATATTTGCCTTGTAAATATCTTATGGCTTTAAATGGGTTTAATAGCAATATTTACCTGCTCAAAAACATTTGTCTGCCTGTGGTTTATGATTTTCAACTAAATATGAATATCATAGCATACCTTTAGGCTTTTCGGGAACATAAATTTAAGTGTCTACTTTTGGTTGTCCATAAAATAGGGAAAAAGCAAAAATTTATTTTGCTAGACATTATTTAATAACAAAATCAAATAACAGAAAATGTTTGCAGATAAAAAGAGTGGCTAAACAGGACCTTCTGACTGCATTCAGCGTTGTTGCCCTATTAACAATTATGAGTAACAATCGGGCCACAAACTGTGTGCTGCTTCTCAGTAAGTTTAAAAATGCAAATTAAAATGGTTGCGGTAATTTATGATTTCCTAAAAAATATAAATTTCGCAGCATAGCATTATTAAATTAAATTTAAGTGCGCATAAAATAATTACAACAGATTTAACAAAGCAGTAAGGAAAAGCCAAAAACGGGCGGTGCCGACTATACGATACCCTACACCACTGCCTCTGTAGCCAAATCGGACGAAACATATATAACTAAAATCTGAATAGATTTTTTTCAAATTCGGCAATGTTGGCCCATGGATCAAGAAACTCTACCATGCTAAATTTCAAAACAATTGGATGTTAAAAAACTAATAATCCGATTTGGCTAAAGGGCCAAATCGGACGAAACATATATATGGAAGCTACAACTAAATCTGAACCGATTTTTTTTCGAATTCGACAATGTTGGTTCATGGATCAAGAGACTACAAGGCAAAATTTCAAAATAATTGGATGTAAACTAGAGCTTCTATAAGGCTAACTGGGCCAAATCGGACGAAACATATATATGGGAGCTATAACTAAATCTGAACCGATAAATTCGGCAATGTTGGTCTATAGATCAAGAAACTTTACCATGCTAAATTTCAAAACAATTGGATGTAAAATACAGCTTCTATAGGGCTAAAGGGCCAAATCGGAAGAAACATATATATGGGAGCTATAACAAAATCTGAACCGATTTTCTTCAAATTCGGGAATGTTGCTTCATGCATCACGAAACTCTACCATGCTATATTTCGAAACAATTGGATATAAAATACAGCTTCTATAGCGCTAAAGGGCCAAATCGGACGAAACATATATATGGGAGCTATAACTTAATCTTAACCGAATTTCTCCAAATTCGGATATGTTGGTTCATGGATCAAGAAACTCTACCATGCTAAATTTCAAAATGATTGGATGTAAAATACAGCTTCTACAGGGCTAAAGGGCCAAATCGGACGGAACATATATATGGGAGCTATAACTAAATCTGAAACAATTTTATTAAAATTGAAGAAAGTTGGTTCATGCATCATGAAACTCTACCATGATAAATTTCGAAACAATTGGATATAAAATACAGCTTCTATAGCGCTAAAGGGCCAAATCGGACGAAACATATATATGGGAGCTATAACTTAATCTGAACCGAATTTCTCCAAATTCGGATATGTTGGTTCATGGATCAAGAAACTCTACCATGCTAAATTTCAAAATGATTGGATGTAAAATACAGCTTCTACAGGGCTAAAGGGCCAAATCGGACGGAACATATATATGGGAGCTATAACTAAATCTGAACCGAATTTCTCCAAATTCGGATATGTTGGTTCATGGATCAAGAAACTCTACCATGCTAAATTTCAAAATGATTGGATGTAGAATACAGCTTCTACAGGGCTAAAGGGCCAAATCGGACGAAACATATACATGGGAGCTACTGCTAAATCTTAACCGATTTTCTGCAAATTCGGTAGTGTTGGTTCATGGATCAAGAAACTCGACCATTCTAAATTTCAAAATGATTGGATGTAAAATACAGCTTCTATAGAACTAAAGGGCCAAATCGGACGAAACATATATATGGGAGCTACAACTAAATCTGAACCGATTTTTTTTCGAATTCGACAATGTTGGTTCATGGATCAAGAGACTACAAGGCTAAATTTCAAAATAATTGGATGTAAACTAGAGCTTCTATAAGGCTAACTGGGCCAAATCGGACGAAACATATATATGGGAGCTATAACAAAATCTGAACCGAATTTCTTCAAATTCAGGAATGTTGCTTCATGCATCACGAAACTCTACCATGCTGAATTTCGAAACATTTGGATATAAAATACAGCTTCTATAGCGCTAAAGGGCCAAATCGGACGAAACATATATATGGGAGCTATAACTTAATCTGAACCGAATTTTTCCAAATTCGGATATGTTGGTTCATGGATCAAGAAACTCTACCATGCCAAATTTCAAAATGATTGGATGTAAAATACAGCTTATATAGGGCTAAAGGGCCAAATCGGACGAAACATATATATGGGAGCTATAACTTAATCTGAACCGAATTTCTCCAAATTCGGATATGTTGGTTCATGGATTAAGAAACTCTACCTTGCTAAATTTCAAAATGATTGGATGTAAAATACAGCTTCTACAGGGCTAAAGGGCCAAATCGGACGGAACATATATATGGGAGCTATAACTAAATCTGAAACAATTTTATTCAAATTGAAGAAAGTTGGTTCATGCATCATGAAACTCTATCATTCTAAATTTCAAAACAATTGGATGTAAAATACATCTTCTACAGGGCTAAAGGGCCAAATCGGACGGAACATATATATGGGAGCTATAACTAAATCTGAAACAATTTTCTTCAAATTCGGGAATGTTGGTTTACGCATCACGAAACTCTACCATGATAAATTTCGAAACAATGGGATGTAAAATACAGCTTCTATAGGACTAAAGGGCCAAATCGGACGAAACATATATATGGGAGCTAAAAATAAATCTGAACCGATTTCCTTCGAATTCGGGAATGTTGGTTCATGCATCATGAAACTCTACCATGCTAAATTTCGAAACAATGGGATGTAAAATACAGCTTCTATTGCGCTAAAGGTCTAATCGGACGAAACATATATATGGGAGCTACAACTATATCTGAACCGATTTTCTTCAAATTCGGGAATAATGGTTTACGCATCACGAAACTCTACCATGATAAATTTCGAAACAATGGGATGTAAAATACAGCTTCTATAGGACTAAAGGGCCAAATCGGACGAAACATATATATGGGAGCTAAAAATAAATCTGAACCGATTTCCTTCGAACTCGGGAATGTTGGTTCATGCATCATGAAACTCTACCATGCTAAATTTCGAAACAATGGGATGTAAAATACAGCTTCTATAGCGCTAAAGGTCTAATCGGACGAAACATATATATGGGAGCTACAACTATATCTGAACCGATTTTCTTCAAATTCGGGAATGTTGGTTTACGCATCACGAAACTCTACCATGATAAATTTCGAAACAATGGGATGTAAAATACAGCTTCTATAGGACTAAAGGGCCAAATCGGACGAAACATATATATGGGAGCTAAAAATAAATCTGAACCGATTTCCTTCGAATTCGGGAATGTTGGTTCATGCATCATGAAACTCTACCATGCTAAATTTCGAAACAATGGGATGTAAAATACAGCTTCTATAGCGCTAAAGGTCTAATCGGACGAAACATATATATGGGAGCTACAACTATATCTGAACCGATTTTCTTCAAATTCGGGAATGTTGGTTTACGCATCACGAAACTCTACCATGATAAATTTCGAAACAATGGGATGTAAAATACAGCTTCTATAGCGCTAAAGGTCAAATTGGACGGAACATATATATGGGAGCTACAACTAAATCTGAACCGAATTTCTTAAAATTTGGGAATGTTGGTTCAAGCATCACGAAACTCTACCATGCTAAATTTCGAAACAATTGGATATAAAATACAGCTTCTATAGCGCTAAAGGGCCAAATCGGACGGAACATATATATGGGAGCTATAATTAAATCTGAACCGAATTTCTTAAAATTTGGGAATGTTGGTTCAAGCATCAAGAAACTCTATCACGCTATAGGGCTAAAGGGCCAAATCGGGCGAAAAATGTATATGAGAGTTATAACTAAATCTGAACCGATTTTGTTTTCAAATTCGGCAATGTTAGTCCATTGATCAAGAAACTTTTTTTAAAACAATTTGATGTAAAATACAGCTTTTACAGGGATAAAGGGTCGAAATCGTACAAAACATATACGAGTATATGTACAAAACATATACGAGTATATGGAAGCTATATTTAAATCTGAGACGATTTCAAACAATTTCGGTAGGGGTTTTTTCAGGTGCTAACGGCTCCTAAATGCAAAATTTCAGCAGAATCTCATTGAAATTACCACCTGTTCTCAACGAACAACATATGATGGACAGACGGACCGGCAGACATGGTTAAATCGACTCAGCTAGTGATTCTGTTTGTATCGGTACACTTTAAGGCGGGTGTTTTAGCTGTAGTATTTCTAGGTGTTACAAACATCTGCCATGAAACAAATACCTACCTCTACGACAGTGTGGTGTAGGGTATAAATATTGAGAAAAATCTATGGCAGGTTGAGGGCCAAACAAGACTGTCTGACAGCATTCAGCAGAGTTGACTTGTTGACTCAACAGTCTTGACAAAAAAAAAACCCGACATTAAATACTTCTGTGTTCAGTGGTTTAAAAAAAGCATTGCAAAAACTTCATTGGGCGATGAGAAACCGCATTTTCTTTTTAAATTTATGGAAATATTGTTTTTCCATCTGCAGACTATATCCCTAGAGAAATTAATTTACAATAATTGATTTTTCACTGCAAAATAATCCACTTAAACATGTGCTATGTTATGTTGATATTAATATCGAATTCATATTGCCTACATTAAGGCTTTATTAAAAGCCTTTGCTTTTAAATTCGTGTATATTCCTTATGGCTTTAAATGGGAATTAACGCAAATATTTACATGTCTACACATGTTTATATCTGCTGTTTTTTATGGCTTTTACCTGAATAAAAATTTCACAGCATACCCTTAGGCTTTTTTGAAAAAGTACAATTAATTGTCTACTTTTGGATGTTTGTAATATCTAGGGTATTTATACTAGGTATTTTTACGATAAAATAGCAAAAAAGGTTTACATATAAAATAAGAACTCTGCTTAAAGTGGAAAGAAGACTTTATGCGGCTGTCTTGAAAAAAATTGAGGGGGGAGCAATTTTTTCTACAAACGTTTTTTTTTCAAAAAAAAACTTGGCAACATTTTTTTACAAATTTAAAAAAAAAAATGTAAAAAAAATTGTGCATTGCGCAGTAATTTTTTATTTCGCCTCGCCGTGTCAATTTATTAAAACATTAATATATTGTTTAAATTAATACCATTAAAATAATATTTGAATAAAGAAACTTTAAAAATAGTTAAAGATGTGTCCAACATTTTTGTTATAAAGTAAACATTAATTTTCGGAAGTAATTTTTTTTCTCAAAAACACACAGTGTAAATAATTCTTTGAATAATTCTTATTGACAATATTTAAATGGGTACCATATGTGAACCAACCCCCAAACACAAAAAAAGCAATAGAAAATCGAAAAAAATCGCCAAAAATATATAATATATTGTTCCATTTTTTTTTTAAAGATAGCATCTTAACGAAGAAAACGTTGCCTATTTGAAAAATAATTTTTCATTTTGGCAACTTTGTGTAGGAGGCGCCAAAAGGGGAGTGGCAATAAAGCCCAATTTTTAATATACTATGGGTACTATTAAAAGAATTACACTCCACAAAATTTCAAGTGTTTGTATGTGCAGGAATCGAAGTTATAAGCGGTCAAGTTTTTGTGCCAATTGGTCCATTTGTATGGGAGGTAGCAAATGGGGCGTGGCACTAACGGCCATTTTGCACGGGACTATAGGTACTGTAAAGGCATTACACTCCACAAAATTTTAGGTATTTGTATGGAACGGAATCAAAGTTAAAAGCCGTTAACTTTTTGTGCAGAATGGTCGATTTGTATGGGAGGTACCAAAACGGACGTGGCAATAACGGCCATTTTACACGGGACCGTAGGTACTATAAAAGCATTACACTTTACAAAATTTCACGTATTTGTATGGACTGGAATCAAAGTTATAATCCGTTAACTTTTTGTGCAAAATGGTCCATTTGCATGGGAGGTACCAAAAGGGACGTGACAACTTTTCCCATTGTCATGATAACGACCAAGAAACTAATACTATGTGTGGAATGGTTAAAGATTCTGAATAATAGTATAGAAGTTATGAGATAATCAATATTTCACTAAATTTTGACCCTTTGTGGGGGAGGTACTCGAAGTAGTGGACCAACATAGTCAATCATTGAACTTAGCCTGAGATAGAAAAAAATATTGACACATACCAAATTTTAAGTCAATCGGTTAATCCTGTCGAAAGTTATCGTGCACATCAACCAGACAGACAGACGGACGGACATTCCTCAAATAACTTAAAATGGCCCAAACCGAATTTCGGTCAAATATTCCTGGGAGTCTCTTAGGTCACTCCACTATTGGTTGGCAGCATCTGATATATACCCTGGGTCACAATTGTGGGTGTATAAAAACCGGATTATGTTGAAATTCTCTTATTTCTACCAAAAGTGATGTAATTTCTATATTTATCCATAGCTTTTCTTCAAACAAGTATTGTTTTCTTCGTTCGAATGCTTCCAAAATTGTAACAAACTTTTTTTGCAATTATTTTCCTTGTTTTTTGTTGGTTTTTCTTGCCAGCAAAAAATGATTTTTTTTGCAAAAATCAAATTTTTTCCATTTATTTTAACGACAGTTGCTCAACTTCTGTTTCCACGTGAAAATATCTTTAGCAACATTTGCAGTCTTCATAATTTCCATTAATTTAAAGTATATCCGGACTTTATCGAGCATATACTTAAAAAAAATGGTCCAAATACACTACGCAACAAAACAAATTTTTTTTGTGTCCTATACCTAAAAATTATTTTTTTTGTATAGATTGTGGCATACTGCTATATAAAATCAAAATAAAAAACTTTTTTATGAAAAAATTTTTTTTAAAAATTTTTTTTATTCAAAATGCTATTATCGTCGAAGGTACCCTTAGTATTTGCTCTATAATTTTTGGAGTATATGCCCGATCAGGTCGACTTATGCGTTAAATTGAAGCTATTAATGTGGGCTACCAATGTTGGAAGTATATTTTTCACTTAGAAACCGTGGTTCAGTAACAGTAATTAAACAAATTGGAAAAAGTAGATTTTTTTCAAAAAAAAACATAAAAAATAGAAAAAAATCCAAAAAAAAATATTTTATTTTAATTTTTAAAAGTTTGCATCCTAAAATAATGCCTATTTGAAAAAAATCTATGTATAAATGTAGAAATTATAGCCATTTTGGTAGAGGTAAGAGAATTTCAAAAAAATCTTTTTTTTTATATTTCTGTTTAAATAGCGATTTTATTTATTACTTTATTTATTTACTATTTATTTATATGAATTACAATACAAAGTAAATTTATATTATAATTTTAAGGTCCAGGAAAAGGCCGGGTTACAAAGACCATATGGCTGAATTTTGCTGCGACAGACCAGAGCCTCTGGTGGGAATCGAACCCACGACCCCCAAACTCATAGGCGAGTACGCCTACTGGGGCGCTCTTTACTTTATTTATATTATGTACATTTGAGTTTATTTACATGAACAAGTTTCATTAGAAGTAATTTTGAGCTCTTTGTGGACGTTTGAAGATTTCGGAATCGGTTTTTCTAATGAGGAACCAAATATAATCTCCTATCATTCTTTCATCCCAGTGCCCTTGGTAACGCCGCTCGATGGACTTCAATTCTTGGTGAAACCTTTCGCCATGTTCGTCACTTACGTCGCCAAGATTCTCGGTGAAAAAGTTTAAATGAGAATGCAAGAAATCAATTTTGAGGGACATATTTACACCTGTTGGAAGAAAACATATGTGTTATATACATAAATATAAAAAAAATATATTTCTAACCAATTTTTTCATAATTTTTTAACAAATCATTAATCATTGTTTCATATTGCGGGCTTTTATTGGATCCAAGGAAATTTGAAACTACAAGCTTAAACGACCTTCATGCTGCAATTTCATCCGACGTCAAATATGATTCGAAATTCACATCTTTCATCAGTTTACTTATTTTAGGCCCATCAAAAAGGCCTTCTTCGATTTTTTGAAAAGAAAGACTTTTAAATAAACTTTTTAAATATGAGAGTGAATTGCCATCTTTCCTTAAGGCTTTTACAACATTTTCAAAGAGCCCCAGCTTAATATGCAGTGGTGGCAAAATATCGGCTATCCCAGAGGCATAACATACCAACAATGTACTTTTAAATCGCAACAAATTTTCCAGTCATGTTCATATTTTATGTATTTTATCAATTTAGCCATTGTTTCGTATGATTCCTTAGCGTTGACAGCATGAGCAATGGGAATCGACGGTTTCTGATTTCCGTTGTGTAAAAGTACTGCTTTCAAACTTTCTTTACTGCTGTCAACAAGCAACCGCCATTGCTTTGAATTGTATGTTTGATTAAGTTCCTCGAATAATCCGGGAATGTCCTTGCAAAAGCATCTGTTATCCACAGTTGTATAAAATTGTTTGTAAGGTATATCACGGACTCTATAATATGATATGTTAACATCTGGGGCCAAAATATTGTACTGTTTCATCCTAGATGCAAGTAGTTCTGCCTTATCATTGGTCAGTTCCAAATCTCTCACTAGATCAATGAGGTGAAACTGAGTTGAAACTGACTCAAACTTGAATCGCTCAGAGTTGAGTACTCAGTTGAACTTGATGATGTTTCCGTTATTAGGCTGTTAGCTATACATACTTGGACACTTCCTACTCCAATCTATTAACTTAGACAAAAATAGCAATCCGTATCGTGAATGAATGGTTGTCTCCAAATCATTGGCATTCCAAATTCCACGTGAAGTCTAAAATTAAAACGTTTCATTCCACAAAACATTGTAATACATTAATTGTAAAGTACTTACCGCATTCTTCCACTAGTCCATCGAGTACGATTTACATATAGGGTTGCCAGACGGTCGGGATTCGTCGGGATTTTCCCGACTTTTCGCGTATTTGCAGAGTCCCGATTATTGAAGTAATTTTGGGGGGAAATCCCGACTTTTTTCCATTTACTCTCTACACTATGGAAAATAAAAGCGCAGTAAAAAAATAATAAAGAAAGTACAAGAAAATGTTATTTTCATATGTACTTGTTATGTACATTTGTAATTTTTACGTCACTAATCTTTCAAGAAATGTAAATTTTGAACGATTTCAGCAACTTATCTAAAAGAATAGCTATTAACGTGTGCGAATTTGGTAGAAATTTCAAAAGTTATAAAAAATTTAGATGCAGTGTCCAATGACACGTTGTGCATCGACTACTGCAATCTTCGAGCTATTTGTAAAGAATTGGCACGGATATTTATACCCATGTTTCATGGCAGATGTTTGTCAGACATAGAAATGCTACAACTACCCCCACCATAAAGTATACCGATCGACTAAGAATCAGATTTAGTTATATATAGCTCATTAGTTATAAAAGCTGTGTTTTACATGCAATTGTTTTGAAATTTAGCATGGTAGAGTTTGTTATCCAGAGAACAACTTTGCTCAATTTGACGAAAATCGGTACAGATTTAGATTTATATCCCATATATGTATCGTCCTAATTGGCCCTTAAGCCCTATAGAAGCTACACGGGGCAAAATCGGCTTTTTTGATATGTTTGAATCGAAACAAAATATATTTTGAACACCAATTTTTAAATATTTTATATTTCTTTGCAAATAAATTTTATTTGAAAATCAATATAATATATTTGGAACGCATATATTATTATTTTTCAACAAATAATAGTTGCAAACTAAATTTCTCAAATAAAATATGTGTTTAAGTACAAATAAAATTATTATTTAAGAATTTTTCCAAATATATTTTATTTAAAAAATATTTCCAAAACTTTTGCTGCCTTTTTCGAATTTCAGTTTTAATTTCTTCTTGGGTTCGAATTGTACCTCCCAGTTATGATACCATATGCAGCAATAACTATTTTTTAAATCAATCATTTCAAATTTCTGAGTATTCCAAGCCATCATTAGTTGTCAATCCTCTAAGTACTTTATATTGATCTAAGATTTTACGATTTCAATTATTAGTTTTAAAACATTAAACATTTCTAAAAATTTAAATTTGAAATACTGAAAAATTTAAAACAATTTATGTATTTTATGAATACTTATTGCAAATAAATATTTGTTTCGGAAATAACAGTCACATTGGGATGCAAACAAATATTTGTTTAGAATAACATCTTCCCAAATACACAATTTTTGTGTGTACCAAATATTATATGTGTAGAGTGTACCATAAACATATATATGTTTCAAGCCGAATATGTTTGGGACAATATACTACAGAAGCGATTTTTTCAGCGTGTATAGTTTACATCCAAACTTTTTAAAGTAAAAGCGAATTTCGTGAAGAATAACACAAAGAAAGTATTTGTGGCAAACATTGAATATTCTTATGTTAGACTTTTATTGAAACTGTAATGAGTTTTTTTTAAAATGCCAAAACCAATAAAATATTATCTTTTTATTTGTCCCGACAAATCCCGCTTTTAAGTCTCGGTTATCCCGACTTTTCCAATACGGTGTCTGGCAACCCTATTTACATAGCACGAATTACACAAAATACTAGGTGTCCACGGCTCGTTCATATTTTTAACTTGTATACCAAAATATTGCACATACATATATTTCTTCTATTATTTTACTAAATGCACGTCGATTTTTTAATTACATATTTTCCGCAGATGTAGCAGAAATTGTCGGGATCATTTACACATTGAAAAGTTCTTTGCCTTTTACTCATACTTCGAAATATAACTTTGTAATGTAATTTTCAGAAAATTGACTTATCTCTTTAAGGCGCTGAATTACACTAATTTATTAATAAGAAATTTCATTCATAAATTCCGGGTTGCAGTACCTGTAGCTGACATATAGTTTGCTTCGAAAGTAGACACACAATATTTTCAAGACTGCCGCGTACTACTTTGTATTGCGTACATATAATTTTACTACCTGTATATACGACTGGGATGTCCATGCCCCTAAACTGCGGCGTAACTGAATGGAAACCTCATAAATAAAAAACCACAAATATTGTTGAATGACACTCTGTCTGAGCGGAAAATGTTGTGCACAGTGCTTAGACAAAAATTTTGTTGCATAGTGTTACCAAACGACTATCTATATATTTGTAGATAAATTAAGATCATACTATGTATACCCTCACTTTAGAGATACGAAGGTACTAGTAACAAACACATCGAAGTAGTGACATAAGACCCTAAGTATGTTCGGCGGATATCCGTTTTAAGTCGAATGAGCAATGTCCGTCCGTCCGTCCGTCCGTCCGTCTGTCTGCTGGCTGGTGCGCACGATAACTTTCGAAAGGACTTACTTCAAATTTGGTATCTCCGGCTAGTACCTCCCCCACAAAGTGTTAATATTTAGTGAATTTTTGATTATTTAATTACTTCCATACTACATAGTACTTGAATCTTCTGAAATTCTATACATAATATTAGTTTATTAGTCACTATCACCTCGAGAAAAATGAGTACGTGAGTACCAATGCAAGAAAATACAACAACATTTTGCACAGGGTAATATTTTTATAGTACATATTAGGGATGTAACGAATATTCGCATTCGCATATGCGAACGCGAATTATTCGCATCATTTTAAAATTCGCTTTCGCATTCGCATTCGCAAAAACCATCTTTGGATTATTCGCATTCGCATTCGCTTTCGCAAAAATGCATATGTATTTCACTATTCGCTTTCGCATTCGCAAAAAATATATTTCAATATTCGCTTTCGCATTCGCTTTCGCTAAAGCCACTTTCGTTACATCCCTAGTACATATAGCCCTATGAAAACTGGGCGTTATCAACACGCTCCTTTCGGTACCTCCCACACAAAATGGCCAACTCATACCAAAATTGATTGGATCATAACTTTAATATACCAGAGCCCATAAACGCACATAAACGCTACAATATATTTGAAGTATCTACTGTTTAGCGAAAAATAGGAGTATTTGTTAAGCCCCCTCTGGTACCTCCCATACAAATTGACAGATTAATTCATGTAATATTTCATATTCCAGTACTCACAATGTGAGGGGGGTATACCTTAGTCGGTTTACCCGACTAAAACTTTCTTACTTGTTAAGATATTTAAATTGAAATAAGTACTCTATCAAAACTCTTTTTATTAAATAATTAATTGTTCTTCTCCCCCCACCTTCTCCCTTTCCAGACGGGTTCAACATTAACCCCTGAAATGTTATTGACCACAGCAGAATCCTCAACATTTAGTGCCTCCGAGGTAGCGGGCCGTCTACAAGTCGATGTGCGTACCGGTCTCAAATGGACTGAAGCCAAATATCGGGCGAAAATCATTGGCCAAAATGAGCTGAATGTCATCGAGGAGGAGCCCACATGGAAGAAATACATAGAACAATTTAGAAATCCCCTAATCCTGCTATTACTGGGCTCCGCCCTGGTCTCGGTGGTTATGAAACAGTATGACGATGCCGTCAGCATAACGATAGCCATTATTATAGTGGTGACAGTAGCTTTTATTCAAGAATATCGTTCGGAAAAGAGTCTCGAGGAGTTGAAGAAACTGGTGCCGCCAGAATGCCACTGTCTGCGCGAATCGCGTCTAGAGACATTTCTGGCCCGTGAGCTGGTGCCGGGAGATGTGGTACATTTGAATGTGGGCGATCGGGTACCGGCAGATGTGAGACTATTCGAGGCCATTGATTTGTCCATAGATGAGTCGAGTTTTACGGGCGAAACGGAGCCATCACGCAAATGTACAGATATGTTGCTGAATAGCATGGGCAATAAAGATCACAGCAATATGAAGAATATAGCCTTTATGGGAACCCTGGTGAGATGTGGCAATGGCAAGGGTATTGTGGTGAGCACCGGAGAACGCAGTGAATTTGGTGAAGTATTCAAAATGATGCAAGCCGAGGAGGCCCCCAAGACACCTCTGCAAAAGTCTATGGATATTCTGGGAGCCCAACTGAGTTTCTATTCATTCCTGATTATTGGAGTTATCATGTTGCTCGGTTGGTTGCAGGGCAAACCGATGAAGGAGATGTTTAACATATCGGTTTCACTGGCAGTGGCTGCCATTCCCGAAGGTTTACCCATTGTGGTGACGGTCACCTTGGCTCTGGGAGTGATGCGTATGGCCAAGCGAAATGCCATAGTCAAGAAATTGCCCACTGTCGAGACTTTGGGTTGTGTAAATGTTATATGTTCCGACAAGACGGGTACCCTAACCAAAAACGAAATGACGGTTACAGTGATCATAACCTCAGATGGCTATATGGCCGATGTTACCGGAGCAGGTTACAATGATCAGGGCGAAATTCACATCCGCAATTGTAACAACGTTGAAATGGCCAAGTCGAATGTAACGAATCTCTTGGAAATTGGTGCCGTCTGCAATAATGCTTACATCCAAAATGGCACTCTGCTGGGCCAACCCACCGAAGGTGCCCTCATTGCGGCGGCCATGAAGAATGGTATGTATGCCACCGCCGAGAATTATGTACGCATTCAGGAATATCCCTTCTCGTCGGAGCAAAAGATGATGGCCGTTAAGTGCATACACAAATACAACAATAACAAGGAGGAAATCTTCTTTGCCAAGGGCGGTTTGGATATGCTCCTGCCTCAGTGCACGAAATATAAATTTGGTTCGCAAACGATGCCATTGACAAAACAGAATGAGGCGGAATTCTTGGCGGAAGCTTATGAAATTGGCCGTAAAGGATTGCGGGTTTTGGCTTTGGCCAAAGGCAAGAATTTACAAGATTTGGTCTATTGCGGATTAGTTGGCATAACCGATCCCCCTCGGCCTCTGGTGCGGGAATCAATTGAGCTACTGATGCAAAGTGGGGTGCGGGTGAAAATGGTGACGGGTGATGCGCAGGAGACAGCAATGGCAATTGGTGAGTACTACCCAGATATTATAGTATAGTAGCAAATGTTGAAGATGATGCATTTCCTAAGGGGTTTAGTTTGTGAATGAGTGGTTTCCAAGTGAATGCTTCAAAATTAAATGTAAGACAATTAAATTGAAAGAGTAAATGAAAGGAAATAGGATGTGGTGCAGAAAAGTGATAAAGTTTGTAGTTATTTTCTTGGAGAAATCATCAAATGATGAATTTTTTTATGAGAACAGATATTAAGCAAAAACTTTTCTAGAAGAACCAAACCAACAATGAACTTTTCTATAAGAAAAGTCATCAACGATAAAATATCTTCATAGAAAAATCATAAACGGTGACCTTTCCAATAAGAAAAGTCATCAAAAATTAAATTTTCTATATTAAAAGTCATCAACGATGAACTTTTCTTCAAGAAATGTCATCAACGATAACCTTTCCAATAAGAAAAGTCATCAACGATGAACTTTTCTATAAGAAAAGTCATCAGCGATGAACTCTTCTAGAAGAAAAGTCATCAACGATGAACTCTTCTAGAAGAAAAGTCATCAACGATGAACTTTTCTAGAAGAAAAGTCATCAACGATGAACTTTTCTAGAAGAAAAGTCATCAACGATGAACTTTTCTAGAAGAAAAGTCATCAACGATGAACTTTTCTAGAAGAAAAGTCATCAACGATGAACTTTTCTAGAAGAAAAGTCATCAACGATGAACTTTTCTATAAGAAAAGTCATCAACGATGAACTTTTCTATAAGAAAAGTCATCAACGATGAACTTTTCTATAAGAAAAGTCATCAACGATGAACTTTTCTATAAGAAAAGTCATCAACGATGAACTTTTCTATAAGAGAAGTCATCAACGATGAACTTCTCTATAAGAAAAGTCATCAACGATGAACTTTTCTATAAGAAAAGTCATCAACGATGAACTTCTCTATAAGAAAAGTCATCAACGATGAAATTTTCTATAAGAAAAGTCATCAACAATGAACTTTTCTATAAGAAAAGTCATCAACGATGAACTTTTCTATAAGAAAAGTCATCAACGATGAACTTTTCTATAAGAAAAGTCATCAACGATGAACTTTTCTAGAAGAAAAGTCATCAACGATGAACTTTTCTAGAAGAAAAGTCATCAACGATGAACTTTTCTAGAAGAAAAGTCATCAACGATGAACTTTTCTAGAAGAAAAGTCATCAACGATGAACTTTTCTAGAAGAAAAGTCATCAACGATGAACTTTTCTAGAAGAAAAGTCATCAACGATGAACTTTTCTAGAAGAAAAGTCATCAACGATGAACTTTTCTATAAGAAAAGTCATCAACGATGAACTTTTCTATAAGAAAAGTCATCAACGATGAACTTTTCTATAAGAAAAGTCATCAACGATGAACTTTTCTATAAGAAAAGTCATCAACGATGAACTTTTCTATAAGAAAAGTCATCAACGATGAACTTTTCTATAAGAAAAGTCATCAACGATGAACTTTTCTATAAGAACAGTCATCAACGATGAACTTTTCTATAAGAAAAGTCATCAATGATGAACTTTTCTATAAGAACAGTCATCAACGATGAACTTTTCTATAAGAGAAGTCATCAACGATGAACTTTTCTATAAGAAAAGTCATCAACGATGAACTTTTCTATAAGAAAAGTCATCAACGATGAACTTTTCTATAAGAGAAGTCATCAACGATGAACTTTTCTATAAGAAAAGTCATCAACGATGAACTTTTCTATAAGAGAAGTCATCAACGATGAACTTTTCTATAAGAAAAGTCATCAACGATGAACTTTTCTATAAGAAAAGTCATCAACGATGAACTTTTCTATAAGAAAAGTCATCAACGATGAACTTTTCTATAAGAAAAGTCATCAACGATGAACTTTTCTATAAGAAAAGTCATCAACGCTGAACTTTTCTATAAGAAAAGTCATCAACGATGAACTTTTCTATAAGAAAAGTCATCAACGATGAACTTTTCTATGAGAAAAGTCATCAACGATGAACTTTTCTATAAGAAAAGCCATCAACGATGAACTTTTCTATAAGAGAAGTCATCAACGATGAACTTTTCTATAAGAAAAGTCATCAACGATGAACTTTTCTATAAGAAAAGTCATCAACGATGAACTTTTCTATAAGAAAAGTCATCAACGATGAACTTTTCTATAAGAAAAGTCATCAACGATGAACTTTTCTATGAGAAAAGTCATCAACGATGAACTTTTCTATAAGAAAAGTCATCAACGATGAAATTTTCTATAAGAAAAGTCATCAACGATGAAATTTTCTATAAGAAAAGTCATCAACGATGAACTTTTCTATAAGAAAAGTCATCAACGATGAACTTTTCTATAAGAAAAGTCATCAACGATGAACTTTTCTATAAGAACAGTCATCAACGATGAACTTTTCTATAAGAAAAGTCATCAATGATGAACTTTTCTATAAGAACAGTCATCAACGATGAACTTTTCTATAAGAGAAGTCATCAACGATGAACTTTTCTATAAGAAAAGTCATCAACGATGAACTTTTCTATAAGAGAAGTCATCAACGATGAACTTTTCTATAAGAAAAGTCATCAACGATGAACTTTTCTATAAGAGAAGTCATCAACGATGAACTTTTCTATAAGAAAAGTCATCAACGATGATCTGTTCTTATAGATATGTCATCAACGATGATCTGTTCTTATAGATATGTCATCAAAGATCATCGTTGATGACTTTTCTTATAGAAAAGTTCATCATTGATGACGTTTCTTATAGAAAAGTTCATCATTGATGACTTTTCTTATAGAAAACTTCATCAGTGATGACTTTTCTTATAGAAAACTTCATCATTGATGACTTTTCTTAAAGAAAACTTCATCATTGCTGAATTTTCTCGCAGAAAACTTCATCATTGATGAATTTTCTTGCAGAAAACTTCATCATTGATGAATTTTCTTGCAGAAAACTTCATCATTGATGAATTTTCTTGCAGAAAACTTCATTATTGATGACTTTTCTTATAGAAAAATGCATAGCTGATGATTTTCTTTCAGAAAAGTGTATCGTTGATGTCTTTTCGTATACAAAAGATTATCGTTCGTGAGTTCGATTAAAAAAATTGAATTCCATTTTCCCTGCTGTCTGTTACTCTTCCATCTGTCTCTCCAGTGTGGTTATGTGCTGTTATCCTTCTTCTATTTATCATTACCACTTAGTATCATTCTCTTTATTAAAATTCAACCTTCATTTGCGGATGTGGTTAATTTCTATTTAAGGCATATTGTTTGCCCATTTTGAGTAAAGAAACGTTTTCCCTTTACCCCAACCCTCCATTGTCTCCTGGGGACATTGCAGAATTTTGTTACTATTCCACAGACATTGCCAATTACCATCCTACAACTTTTGAAGGTCCTTGCCAAAATAAAATAAAAATGTTGAAGTTTAAATTAAACTTTTCGGTTATTTTTCCTTGCTAACCAATGGTAACCTCACATTTCCCGGTCACTTAAAACACGTTCACTCTTCAGACAATCCATACACAGTTCCCCTGCAAAACTTGCTGCCCTTTCCCAGGGTATCCAAGACAACAACAATCGTAATGAACATTGTGGAACCTGGACTTCTGACGCTGCTTTGGTGTGTTCCATTCAGCAAACTTCAGTTATATGCCGTATATATAAATGGGATGCTGTTGCCATTCAGTGGAGTGTTTTGGGATGTTTGGCCCTTTCCTTCTTTCGGCCACCGCAGAAAAAAATCAGAGATTTATTACTCCCTTGAAATTTGAACTCAAATATTCAAATAAAATACTTGGCCGTGGACGAGTTGTTGGAAGCTATCTCTGGCGCCTGGAATGCTCCAATATACACATACATACATACGTACATTCTCTGGAATATGCAGTGAAGTTGAAAAACCAAAAGAATGGTGAAGTAAACTATTTGATATGCTGCAACTAATGTTGATCTAAATGATGGCAATGGTTGTGTTCCGTGGACGGATGGATGGATGGCTATGTGTTTTGTTGGCGTTCGTCCGTCCGTCCATCCATGTTTGTGTGGGTGATGGCTTTGGAATTGCATTCTATATATAGCATAAAGGCCGCAACAACTCTTCTAAAATCATCTGTAAGCTGACACTGACTGTTCTGCCACTGGGAAAAGAAGAAGATCGCTGAGGCCATAGTTGAAATGTTGGAGGATATAATTCATTTTGTCGAGGAAACTGTTTTCCATTTGTGGGGGTTTATGTTGGTTTGTGTTATGTTGGTTTGGTGAATGTTCTGTTCAGTTCAGTTTAACATTAAATGTCCCTGAGAGAGAAGATGTACTAGGAAGGATGTAAAGGGTCTTATGATTGCATGTAGAGTGATGGATGTTATAATAGGTAATTTTATGTATAACTTGATTAAAATATATTCTAAATCAAATGTAAAAGGAACAGAATGATGGATGCCTAATGAAATGTCATTTTTGTAAGAGGAAATTCATCAACAACGAAATATTCTATATGCAAAGTCATCAATGTTAAACTTTTCTATATGAAAAGTCATCAATGTTGAACTTTTCTATATGAAAAGTCTTCAATGTTGAATTTATCTATAAGAAAAGTCATCAATGATGAACTTTTCTATAAGAAAAGTCATCAATGATGAACTTTTCTATAAGAAAAGTCATCAATGATGAACTTTTCCATTATGAACTTTTTTCAATGATGAACGTTTCAATAAGAAAAGTCATCAATGATGAATTTTTCTATAAGAAAAGGCATCACTGATGGACTTTTCTATAAGAAAAGTCATCAATGATTATCTTTTCTATAAGAAAAGTCATCAATTATGAACTTTTCTATAAGAGAAGTCGTCAATGAAAGTCATCAATTATGAACTTTTCTATAAGAAAGTCATCAACGATGAACTTTTTTCAATGATGAACGTTTCAATAAGAAAAGTCATCAATGATGAATTTTTCTATAAGAAAAGGGATCACTGATGGACTTTTCTATAAGAAAAGTCATCAATGATTATCTTTTCTATAAGAAAAGTCATCAATTATGAACTTTTCTATAAGAGAAGTCATCAATGATGAGCTTTTCTATAAGAAACGTCATCATTTATGAACTTTTCTATAAGAAAAGTCATCAATGATGAACATTTCTATAAGAAAAGTCATCAATGATGAGCTTTTCTATAAGAAACGTCTTCAATGATAAACTTTTCTATAAGAAAAGTCATCAATGATGATCTTTTCTGTAAGTAAAGTCATCAACGATTATAGAAAGTCATCAACGATGAGCTTCTCTATAAGAATCAACGATGAACTTTTCTATGAGAAAAGTCATCAATGATGAAGTTTTCTTTAAGCAAAGTCATGAATGATGAACTTTTCTATTAGAAAAGTCATCAATTATGAACTTTTCTATAAGCAAAGTCATCAATGATGAGCTTTTCTATAAGAAACGTCATCAATGATGAAGTTTTCTATAAGAAAAGTCATCAATGATGAACATTTCTATAAGAAAAGTCATCAATGATGAACTTTTCTATAAGGAAAGTCATCAATGGTGAACTTTTCTATAAGAAAACTCATCAATGATGAACTTTTCTATAAGAAAAGTCATCAACGATGAATATTTCTATAAGAAAAGTCATCAACGATGAACTTCTCTATAAGAGAAGTCATCAACGATGAACTTTACTTTAAGAAACGTCATCAACGATTTTTTCTAGAACAAATGTCATCAACTATGAACTTTTCTAGAAGAAAAGTTATCAATGATGAACTTTTATATAAGAAAAGTCATCAGAGATGAGCTTTTTTATAAGAAAAGTCATCAAAGATGAGCTTTTCTATAAGAAAAGACCTCAACGATGAACTTTTCTTTAATAAAAGTCCTCAACGATGAACTTTTCTTTAATAAAAGTCCTCAACGATGAACTTTTCTATAAGAAAAGTCCTCAACGATGAACTTTTCTATAAGAAAAGTCATCAATGATGACCATTTCTATAAGAAATGTCATCAATGATGAACTTATCTATAAGAAATGTCATTAATGATGAACTTATCTATAAGAAATGTCATCAATGATGAACTTTTCTAGAAGAAAAGTCATCAATGATGAACTTTTCTAGAAGAAAAGTCATCAATGATGAACTTTTCTAGAAGAAAAGTCATCAATGGTGAACTTTTCTAGAAGAAAAGTCATCAACGATGAACTTTTCTAGAAGAAAAGTCATCAACGATGAACTTTTCTAGAAGAAAACTCATCAACGATGAACTTTTCTAGAAGAAAAGTCATCAACGATGAACTTTTCTAGAAGAAAGCTCATCAATGATGAACTTTTCTAGAAGAAGTTCATTCTAGAAGAAAAGTCATCAATGACGAACTTTTCTAGAAGAAAAGTCATCAATGATGAACTTTTCTATCAGAAAACTTTTCTACGATAAACTTTTATAGAAAAATGATGAACTCTTCTATAAGAAAAGTCATCTACGATGAACTTTTCTAGAAGAAAAGTCATCAATGATGAACTTTTCTAGAAGAAAAGTCATCAATGATGAACTTTTTTATAAGAAAAGTCATCAAAGATGAGCTTTTCTGTAAGAAAAGTCATCAAAGATTAACTTTTCTATAAGAAAAGTCATCAACGATTAACTTTTTTTAAGATGAACTTTTCTCTAATAAAAGTCATCAAAGATGAAAAGTCATCGGAAATGAACTTTTCTATAGGAAAAGTCATCAAATTTTAACATTTCTATAACAAGATTAAATTTCTATTAGCAGACTCATCCAAGATAATCTTATCTATAAGAAATGTCATCAAAGATTAAATTTTCTCATCAAATTTGTCTTCTAGAAATGTTAATGACTTTTCTTCTAGAAGAGATCATCGTTGAAGACTTTTCTTCTATAAAAGTTCATAGTTGATGACTTTTATTCTAGAAAAGTTCATCGTTGTTGACTTTTCTTGTAAAAAAGTTCATAATTGATTACTTTTCTTATAAAAAACCTCATCATTAATGACTTTTCTTCCAGTAAAGTTCATACATTCTGTGCTGGTGTGACCTTGATATCCTTTCTTGAATTATCTGTCACTTGCCTTGATCCCCCTTTAGTTCTGTCCACTCAATTTCTATTAGCTGCCGGATGAGCTGATGGTCCAATTGGGATGGACGCACTTTAAACTTTCCTCTTTAGAACATAGAACACGCACCCCAAATATTTTGACTTGCAGCTTCCTCGACGAATAGCAGCACCAGCAGCACAATGCGGTTAATTATTTCTGCAACGTTTATCCCTTCGTGACTTTTTTGTTTGAAGTCTTTGCTATTTATTCATTTTGGCCCTATCGTCCTTTCCAATTGGGGGTGAAAGGTAAAATTATGAGTGTCCTGTTTGACGTAAGATAACCGACCCAGGAAAAAAGAGGAGCAGCTATCCTACTGGTCTATAGGTTCAGCCACATTCGTGCTCTGCTGGTTGAGCGTTATCTTATCTTTAACCAAACACGATGCTGGCCTGTCATTTCTGCGCTCTGGAGCCAACCAACCGACCATTCAGTCTTACATATATGGAAACAAAATAAAAGACACGATACAATTTAATGATTGCTGTTTGTCTTTAGGTCGGTCCGTCCAGCCATCCATTCGTCCGTCCTTCGGTCTGTCGGTCCATCCATCCGTCCGTCTCTTGGGTTATCTTTCGCATATTGCAATCAAACTGGTAATAAATGTACTGTAACTTCAACATTAATGGCAATTGTGAGGGCATCAGGATTGTAATAAGGAGCATCATCATTGCCCTTACAAGGACTTATCTATATGTTGTACAAAGAAAGCGTACGCTCAATGAATCGGAAAAAGGTAGTGTGGGTGGTGGATATGGTCCATCAGTCGCTTGTCCAACTGTCTATAATTCTGTCCATATACTCTTATCCTTCTCTCATTTGTTTTTCACTCTGCCCTGGCCTTTTTGCACTAATTGTAATTATAGCACTACTATGGCAACAATAATAATGTGAAGCGCAAAAAAATTAAGCAATCAAGCATTACATTAAAAACGAAATAAGTATTAAAGAAATTCAAATATATACACATCTCACCATCTCTCCTGTTGGGTCATTAAAATATTGCAAATATTATGGCATACTTTGGGGATGGTAGAATGAAACTGAAATGAAGCATACTTTTGAATGAACCAAGTGGTTTGGCAATAAACTTTATATGGGGAGAAATACATACATTTATATTCACCATAATTATTGGTAAATTTTAGAGGCTTAATGCAATGTCCAAATACGTTTAATATTTTGATAAGATATGAAAGCTTACATCACATTTTCTCTACTAAAGATAATGAGAATCGAAGTGATTTATGGGTAGTAATAAATTCTATAACTTGATGATAAGTTCACCACTGAATTCCCGCTGCTAGTTATAAAGCATACTTTTGGGAGGAATATAAAGGAAACTGTCATTTTGTTGTCAAGCACGAAATCGATTTAATTTGACCTAAATAAAACTTTTTACTGAAGCAAAATTGTATAAAGATGACTTTTTTTATACAAAAGTTCATCGTTGATGACTTATCGTATAGAAAAGTTCATCCTGGATGACTTTTCGTATAGAAAAGTTCATCGTGGATGACTTTTCGTATAGAAAAGTTCATCCTGGATGACTTTTCGTATAGAAAAGTTCATCCTGGATGACTTTTCATCCAGGATGACTTTTCGTATAGAAGGTTCATCCTGAATGACTTTTGTACAGAAAAGTTCATAGTTGATGACTATTCGTATAGAAAATTTCATTGTTGATGACTTTTCGTATAGAAAATTTCATCGTTGATGACTTTTCGTATAGAAAAGTTCATCCTGGATGACTTCGTATAGAAAAGTTCATCCTGGATGACTTTTCGTATAGAAAAGTTCATCCTGGATGACTTTTCGTATAGAAAAGTTCATTCATCGCTGATGATTTTTCGTATAGAAAAATGCATCGTTGATGTCTTTTCGTATAGAAAAGTTCATCCTGTATGACTTTTCGTATAGAAAAGTTTATCCTGTATGACTTTTCGTATAGAAAAGTTCATCCTGGATGACTTTTCGTATAGATGAGTTCATCCTGGATGACTTTTCGTATAGAAAAGTTCATCCTGGATGACTTTTCGTATAGAAAAGTTCATCCTGGATGACTTTTCGTATAGAAAAGTTCATCCTGGATGACTTTTCGTATAGAAAAGTTCATCCTGGATGACTTTTCGTATAGAAAAGTTCATCCTGGATGACTTTTCGTATAGAAAAGTTCATCCTGGATGACTTTTCGTATAGAAAAGTTCATCCTGGATGACTTTTCGTATAGAAAAGTTCATCCTGGATGACTTTTCTTATAGAAAAGTTCATCCTGGATGACTTTTCGTATAGAAAAGTTCATCCTGGATGACTTTTCGTATAGAAAAGTTCATCCTGGATGACTTTTCGTATAGAAAAGTTCATCCTGGATGACTTTTCGTATAGAAAAGTTCATCCTGGATGACTTTTCGTATAAAAAAGTTCATCCTGGATGACTTTTCGTATAGAAAAGTTCATCCTGGATGACTTTTCGTATAAGAAAGTTCATCCTGGATGACTTTTCGTATAGAAAAGTTCATCCTGGATGACTTTTCGTATAGAAAAGTTCATCCTGGATGACTTTTCGTATAGAAAAGTTCATCCTGGATGACTTTTCGTATAGAAAAGTTCATCCTGGATGACTTTTCGTATAGAAAAGTTCATCCTGGATGACTTTTCGTATAGAAAAGTTCATCCTGGATGACTTTTCGTATAGAAAAGTTCATCCTGGATGACTTTTCGTATAGAAAAGTTCATCCTGGATGACTTTTCGTATAGAAAAGTTCATCCTGGATGACTTTTCGTATAGAAAAGTTCATCCTGGATGACTTTTCGTATAGAAAAGTTCATCCTGGATGACTTTTCGTATAGAAAAGTTCATCCTGGTGTATTTATTATCCAATTGTATTTATTATCCAATTGCTGTAGTCCTTTACGGTCTGCCTTAAATATCAACCTTTTATTTTCGCAACGTCAATACATTGCCAATTGTTATGAATTTGTGGCTTGTGGTTGCCAATTATTTTAATCGCTATAGCATACTTTAAGGGTACAATGTATATGAAACTAAAAGTGGTCTTTTTGGGGTCAGAAATGCCGCTCCATTAAATGCAAATATAAAAAGTGCACACACCAAGTGAAATGTTATGAATGGGGGTGGCTAATATTACATAAAGTGTGAATATGATTTGTATATGTATAGCAATAATAAAGCCTACTTTAGGGGTAATGATGTGGAAAATACTTGTGTAGACTTTTTTTATATAAATTTTATGTATTTCTTTAATTTAAAGAATGATTGAAAATTTAATAACGCAATTGTAAACCCTTATATAGGGAGAAGTACGGTGTGAAAAATAATTGTAGATTAATTTTATTTAATTTTCAAAATATCTTTAATATAAAAAAGAAATAATAAGAACATTTCGTCTGTCTATATCTTAACAAATATTGTGTTATGCAATTTTACTATATTTGTATGAACTCTGGATTTTATCCTATTTTATTGCTAAACTTTTGGCATTTTAATTTAGTTCAAAATAACTAAAATATTTTTTTAATTGAATTTTGTTTTAAGTTTATTTTTGAATAACTTTTAAGAAAATACATACATTTTGCAATTTTCCTCCAAAAACGTGGCCTGCCTTTGGGGTTGAAATTTAATTTAACAAAATGAAAACAATTTTTTCTTGTTAGCATATTTCTAGGAGAAGGAAGCAATAATCTCCCCCAACCAACACGAATTTTGATCACATATAATTCCGAATGAGTTTAAAATTTTGTTTCCATAAAAGTATATGTATGCATGTATTGCTACATATGCTTTACTAAAATCCATTGTATACCTTCACGGCATAGTTATTTATCCATGCATTAATACAGCATATTTTAAGGATGTACTATTGTTAATTTCCTCTTATTTCTTCCATATTTTTGTGCACAAATTTATAGATGTTTTAGAAATGTTTGTGTACATTTGAAAAAACATTTGTATCAACTTGCAGAAGCGTTTAGATTCAAAACGCAATAGCAACAACATGTGAATTTACTTTCAGTTGAAGAACATGAGTCGTAGTTATTTTGGTCTGTAGTTTTGGTAGGACTTTAATCGGCTTATGACCGTCTGTCTGTCTATATGTTTGTCCAAATATATTCTTATAGTTAAGATGTAACTCAGAAATATTAACCAATTTTAGTGAAAATTATTACACAGACTTTTTAAGGAACAAGGAGGATGTTTTGTGGTCACAAAGGTCCAACTTTTTAATTTTAATGAAAACTTAGGAGAATCGGATTTTCTTATAAATTTTTATCATTACAGTTTATTTTCTTTGTCATAATTCCTTTTCAATAAATGTGAAGCGATAACATTAGTTTAAGAGATTATATCAATCGGTAAAGCATACCTTAAGGGTACAATTTATGTGAAACTAAAAGTCTTCTTTTGGAGTTCTGATGACTTTTTTAAGCCTAGTGACTTACTTCAATCTGTCGCTGACTTTAATTTGTCTCAGTCCCAACAATAATTCCTTTGTCAAAATTATTCTCATCGAATAAAGTCGACTTCGTTCTTATTTTCAACCATCCTATTAATATGCTATTGAATAAATGGGAAAATTTGGCAAACTAACATAATGTTCCCTCCCCCAGGGAAACATTAATGGGAAATTACCTGACACACTTCTCTACTGCCAATAATGCACAATTATATGCCTACCATTTGAAATAAATTAAATCATATTTTGGCTCCGCTCTCGAAATGGGTCACCCAACTCCAGCGTAGGCTATGCTGATGTTATGCAAATAAACATAAAAACTGGAGCATACTATTAGGATGGCAATATCAATTAAAATGAAATGAATGCACCCTAGTTTTTCGTGGATGGGGCGGGAGAACATTTACTAAAATGTCAACTTATTTGCATATACTACAATGTGGATTGCCAAAAATTTTCTCCCTTTTAAGTAAAGCCTACTTTTACTGACATTACAAGAGACATATATGTAGAACTCATAATGGATATCTGTATGGATAAAATTGGTGGCATAATTTCAAAGGATTTTGAATATTTTTTGGCTGTTATTGATCTTTCATTTATTATTGCAACACCAAATTGAAGAGGAAGCTCCAAATTGCCTATGACATTGATTAGGTTAAACTGTTCTCCCTGTCATCAGGGCCTGGCGTACATTGGGGCTTATGGCGCGCTTTGTGTGTGTATATCATTCAATTGCATATTGTATGAGTGTGTGTATAGTGGCCAACATAAAGGATTTGAAGTACTATGGAAATTCTGAGCACTAAACAAGCGACAGTAAGTGCTTTTCTCTTGAATGTGTAGCCTAGTTTTGGGGGGATTTACTTGAACGTATGTACATTTTGCCATCAGAGCAACATAAAAGCCAAAAATTTGGCACAAATATTTATGTTTCACAAGTACAATTTTCTAAGTTCGGTTTTGGTATTGCTTCCAATGTTTGGTAAATTTTGAAATAATAAGCATACTCTTAGGTAGATATTGCAAAAGCTTGCTTTTAAAACTCGCAATATCATTTGCATACATTTAGGCTAATAATAATTTATATTAATTCGCTTATTAAGTGATGAGCTACTCAAAACAATAATTTTTAATAGATCTGCAAAATTTTTGCCTACCTCCAGGCTAATGAAAATTAAAGCATACTTATGGGGAATAATTGTAATATTTTGCAATGAAATATTTCTAAATAACTGAACGTCATTAGCATATTTTAAAACTGTTGTGAGGTAATCATTTTATAAACGTTATCTCTAAAATATTTGCATACATTCAGGCTACTGAATATTTTAAAATATTTATGAGTAATATAAGGAAGAAGTTTAGTAATATTTTGCAAAAAAAAAATTCCGCTCTATTGAAATTAATTAGCATTCTTTTTCAAGTGGAGCTCATGACAGAATTTTTTGATTAATCTTAAAATATTAGCATACCTTCAGGCTTAAAAAATTTAAAGCATACTTATTGAGAATATTAATGAAAATATGGGGAATATTTGTAATATTTTGCAATGAAATATTTCGAAATAACTTAACGTCATTAGCATATTTTAAAACTGTTGTGAGGTAATCATTTTATAAACGTTATCTCTTAAATATTAGCATACATTCAGGCTACTGAATATTTTAAAATATTTTTGAGTAATATAAAGAAGATGTTTAGTAATATTTTGCAAAAAAAATTCCGCTCTATTGAAATTAATTAGCATTCTTTTTCAAGTGGAGCTCATGACAGAATTTTTTGATTAATCTGAAAATATTAGCATACCTTCAGGCTTCAAACATTTAAAGCATACTTATTGAGAATATTAATGAATATATGGGGAATATTTGTAATATTTTGCAATAAAATATTACTAAATAACTGAACGTCATTAGCATATTTTAAAACTGTTGTGAGGTAATCATTTTATAAACGTTATCTCTAAAATATTAGCATACATTCAGGCTATTGAATATTTTAAAATATTTATGAGTAATATAAGGAAGAAGTTTAGTAATATTTTGCAAAAAAAATTCCGCTCTATTGAAATTAATTAGCATTCTTTTTCAAGTGGAGCTCATGACAGAATTTTTTGATTAATCTGAAAATATTAGCATACCTTCAGGCTTAAAAAATTTAAAGCATACTTATATTAATGAAAATATGGGGAATATTTGTAATATTTTACAATGAAATATTTCTAAATAACTGAAAGTCATTAGCATATTTTAAAATTGTTGTGAGGTAATCATTTTATAAACGTTATCTCTAAAATATTAGCATACATTCAGGCTACTGAATATTTTAAAATATTTATGAGTAATATAACGAAGATGTTTAGTAATATTTTGCAAAAAAAAAATCCGCTCTATTGAAATTAATTAGCATTCTTTTTCAAGTGGAGCTCATGACAGAATTTTTTGATTAATCTGAAAATATTAGCTTCAAAAACTTAGAGCATACTTTTGGAGAATATTAACGAAAATGTTTCTAGTAAGTTACAATGGCAGTGCTCCAATTTTGTATTTTTAGTTGATGTGTAAAATATTTGCATACATTGAGGCTACTGAAATGATTAAAAAAAAGGAAAAGTTATGGACCAAATAGTAAGGCAGGTCTGGTAATTTTGTAATTTTTTCTTTTTTATCCTTTTTTATAAAATTTACACGCAAGGGGAGCCTATGGAAGCATTTTTTAATTAATCTGAAAAATATTAGCCTACCTTCAGGCTTCAAAAACTACTTATTGAGAATATTAATGAAAATGTTTCTAGTAATTTACAATGGCAGTGTTGCAATTTCGTAATTTTAGTTGATGTGGAAAATATTTGCATACAATGAGGCTACTGAAATGTTAAGTCATACTTATGAGGAAAATTATTACAAATAATTAAAAAAAGTAAAATTTATGGACCAAATACTATGGCAGGTCTGGTAATTTTGTAAATTTTTATTTTGTTAATCCTTTTTTATAAAATTTACACGCCAGAGGAGCTTATGAAAGCATTAATCTGAAAATATTGCATATCTTCAGGCTTCAAAAATTACTTATTGAGAATATTTATGAAAAGGTTTCTAGTAATTTACAATGGCAGTGTTCCAATTTCGTAATTTTAGTTGATGTGGAAAATATTTGCATACATTGAGGCTACTGAAATGTTAAGTCATACTTATGAGGAATATTATTACAACTGATTTAAAAAAGGAAATGTTATGGACCAAGGCAGGTGTGGTCATTTTATAATTTTTTCTTTTTTAAATCCTTTTGTATAAAATTTTACATGCAAAGTTTTCCAAAAAAAGAAGGAAAATGTAAAAACTGCCAGAACTGCCTTAGTGTTTCGTCCATAACTTTTACAAATATTGAGCCCCCAAAAATCCAATTACTGTTTTGGTGAGAGTCTGGTGAATATTCTGTATAAATTCGGGAATAATTCTTTTTATACCCTACACCACACTGTGGTACAGGGTATTATAAGTTTGTTTCACGGCAGATGTTTGTAACACCTGAATATAACACAGCACACCTTAAAGTAGACCGATCGACTCAGAATCACTAGCTGAGTCGATTTAACCATGTCTGTCCGTCCGTCTGTCCATGTAAAGTTGTTCGTCGACTATAGGTCGCAATTTCACTCCGATCGTTCTGAAATTTTGCAGTTTAGAGTATTTCGCAACTGTAAAGATCCCTATTGAATTTGGTTGAAATCGGTTAAGATTTAGCTGTAGGTCCCATATATATGTTTCGTCCGATTTGGCCCTTTAGTTCTATAGAAGCTGTATTTTACATCCAATCGTTTTGAAATTTAGAATGGTAGAGTTTCTTGATCCATGAACCAACATTGCCGAATTTGAAGAAAATCGGTTAAGATTTAGCTATAGCTCCCATATATATCTTTCGTCCGATTTGGCCTTTTAGTCCTATAAAAGCTGTATTTTACATCCAATCGTTTTGAAATTTAGAATGTTAGAGTTTCTTGATCCATAAACCAACATTGCCGAATTTGAAGAAAATCAGTTAAGATTTAGCTATAGCTCCCATATATATGTTTCGTCCGATTTTGCTCTTTAGTCCTGTAGAAGCTGTAGTTTTCATCCAATCGTTTTGAAATTTAGAATGGTAGAGTTTCTTGATCCATGAACCAACATTGCCGAATTTGAAGAAAATCGGTTAATATTTAGATATAGCTCCCATACATATCTTTCGTCCGATTTGACCCTTTAGTCCTATAGATGCTGTAGTTTACATCCAATCGTTTTGATATTTACAATCGTAGAGTGGTACACTGTGGCACAGGGTATTATTTAAGTATAAAATGTCCCAAAAGTAAATTTATTTAAACTATTTATACATGAATTACAAAATTTATATTTCAGAGTTATTCCATATTACGAGAGTGGTGTAGGGTATTATATAGTCGGCCCCGCTCGACTTTAGCCTTTCCTTACTGGTTTAAATTAAAGTTTTAAAAAATTTTTTAAAAAAAATTTATTAAAAATGGTCCGTTATGTTTTCTTTCAAACGACATATAATTTGTAAAAATAACAGATTTCGTAAAAAAAAAACAAAAATGCATTTTTCTCTATTTTTTTAAAACTTAAAATTCCCAGAAAATTAGAAATTAGTGATATTAAAAACTTCTTATAAATTTTTTTGGCAAAAATAAAATCTATAGGTTTATATTAAAAATTCTAACCCACTACTCAAATTTAACATCGTCTTGTGCATAATTTTATATATTTTTATTTTTGCTGTTGCCTACTTTTTGGGGTTTATGTTTTTATTACCTTTTTTTTGTATTCACCTAAGGTCTGCTTATTAAATATCAACGGTCTATTTTCGTTACGTCAATGCTTTACCAATAGATATGAATTTGCGGTTTGTGGTTGCCAATTGTTTGAATCGTTATAGCATAGTTTTGGGCTGATGTATATATGAAAGTAAAACATTTTTGTGTCAGGAGGACTGTTGCAATAAACAGTAATATAAAATATGCGCAGACCAAGAGAAGGAATAGTAAACCTTAATATAAAAATTCAACTTTGAGGAAGATGTTGTAATATTCTGCCAAGCATCCTTTATTGGTATAAAAAGCAATTGCATACATTCAGGCAATTGACGATTATTGCATATTTAGAGGAAATTTCCTTTGCAATGAAAGTTTTTTAAATTGGGGATTTTTAAATCACCAAAAAAATGTTAGTATACATTCAGACCACTGAGATTTATTGCATACTTTTGAGTAATAGATGAATATGTTTATAATATAATAATAATATATACATTAAAGCATTTTCTATTTAATGAAATTAATTACCGTATTTGTAACATGAACTCAATAAAGCAGCTTAAAAAAAAACAAAAATAATATATTAATTGTAAAATATATACTTAAATAATAAAGCATACTTATGAGGAATATTATTGTTAATAATTTAGATATTTTACAACAAAAGATTCCGATTAATTAATCTGTAGGTTGGATTTTATTTATACTTATTTAACATATATTTGTTCATACTCTCATTTATTTACATTCTTGTCGTTGCCTACTTCCGGGGGGTTACATATTCATTCCTATAACCTAAGGCCTGCCCCTTAAATATCAACCCCCTATTTTCGTTACGTCAATGCTTTGCAAATTGATATGAATTTAAGGCTTGGGGTTGCCAATTATTTTAATTGTTATAGCATAGTTTAGGGCTGCTGTCTATATAAAACTAAAAGTTGTTTTTTTTTGGGGGTCAGCAGGGCTGTATTGCCTTAAATGCAAATAAAAAAATCACAGCCCCAAGTGAAATATTACGGATGGGGGCTTATGTTGAAAAGCAAGTGGAATGTTGAATCATAATGTTAAAGCCTAGTTTAGGGTTAAAGTTTTAAAAAAGAAACATGGATATGTCTTTAATATTTTGCAATGATAATTTTCCAATTGAAAGTTTTTTGAATTATCTAAAAAAATGTTGAGCCTACATTCAGACTATTGAAAAGAAATGCGTACTTATGAGTAATATTAAAAAAAGATAAACTATTTGCAAGAGAAAGTACAAATTTATAGAAAATTATTACCATATTTCTAAGCTGAGCTCATACAAACATTTGTTTTTTTTTAATCTGATAAATCATAGCATACATTCAGGTTGCAGACAAATTAAAGCATACTTTCTAGTTATTTTAATGAAGATGATTCTGAAAGTTGCAATGAAAAATTTAACAATGTGGTATTTTTAATAGATCTGAAAAATCATAGCACGCTTGAGGCTACTAAAATATTGAAGCATATTTAAGAGGTATATTATTAATAATAATTTAGATATTTTGCAATGAAAATTTCCTATGTATTAAGGGGGAGACATTGATCTGTATTTAAATTTAAGAACTGTTTGTGCATATTCTCGTTTATTTCCAACGTTGTCGTTGCCTACTTTTTGGGGTTTATGTATTAATTGCGAATTTTTTGTAATCAACTATGGTCCGCCCCTTGAAATATCAACTCTCTATTTTCGTTAGAGGAATTCATTGCCAATAGATATGAATTTGTGGCTTGTGGTTGCCAATTATTTTAATCGTTATAGCATACTTTAGGGCTGCTGTCTATATGAAACCAAGAGTTGCCTTTATGGGGTCAGAAGGGCTTTATTGCAATAAATATGTAAATGCAAATACAACAAATGCATAAAACAAGTGAAATGTTGTGAATTGGGGTTATTGTTGAAAAGTAGATGGAATGGCAAGGCAAAACATTAAAACCGTCTTTAATATTTTTCTATGCATATTTTTCTATTTAGTTTTTTTTTTTGATTACCTTAAAAATGTTTAGCATATTTTCAGATTATTGAAAATTATTGCATACGTTTTAGTAATATTAAGAAATATATATGTACTATTTGCAATAACAAAATTTCCAATTTATTGAAATTAATTATCATATGTTTTTCAAGCTGAGCTCGTACTAGCAGTTTTTGATTAATCTGGAAAATATCTGCATACATTCAGGCTGCAGTAAAATTAAAGCATTCATCCTGGAAATATTAATGAAGACGATTTTAGTAATTTTCAAAGAAATTTTTGCAATTTCGAATTTTTAATAGGTCTGAAAAATCATAGCATGCATTGAGGCTACCCAAGTGTTAAAACATATTTATGTGGGAAATTATTAATAACACTGTGCAACAGTGAATAAAATACACGGACTTGACAGTATAGGTTCGATTCTACTATCAAAGGGTAGTATAACCCTATACTCGGTTTGGCGAAATTGGTGACCAATTTTTTTTATAGGCCTCCAAAGTTTCTGAAAATCAGTGGGCCCCTCGAAAAAGGTGTCATCAGCATTTCTCCAACAACTAATTCAGACTTGGTGATACCGCTTAACTATGTTTGGAATTAATGTAGCTAATAATATGCTGAATAAAGTTTCTTAACATTTTTTTGCGAAAAAAAAATTTTTCCGGTACTTTTTTTGGAAAAAGTGAAGGCAAAAAATATTTTTTTTTTACTTTTTTCAGCATAACTTCCGGGGGCTCTTCAATTTTTACTAACAATGCTTGGAAAAATTGTAGCCATCGTAAATCTGAACAACTTTTGTGAACATATCAATACAATCTGAACGTGTCTAGGCACCCCAAATATCTCAAAAAACCACATTGTACCCCAAAAATTTAAGTATTTCACTGTTATGTAACAAAAATATAATGTTTTGGTATAGCAAAATTTTAAGGCCAATATTTTTGTGGAACATTTTAACCCTCTAGCTCCCCCACATAACTGTAATTTTTGACCCAATTTCTGAAAAAAAGCACCCCTTAAAATGGGAAGAGAGGGGATGAAATGTTATACAAAAATGTTCGCCATAAAATTTCACTAAATGTGTCAGAACACACCAAAGCTCAAAACATAACACAAACACCAAAAAACGGTCAAATTCCTGTTCGTGCAGCAATGTTAGTCGCACGATCTAGTGGCCGAAGCAATAAAGATACCAGTAAAGAGCGTTGTTCACTGGAATTTGATAGTTTTTTGGGTTTTTGTGTTAAGATTTGGGCTTTGGTGTGTTCCGACACATATAGTAAACTTATATAGCGAACATTTTTGTAGAACATTTCATCCCCGCCCTCCCACTTTTAAGGGGTGTTTTTTACGATTTGTTAAAATGGGGCCAAAAATTACAGTTATGTGGGGGAGCTAGAGGGTTAATATGTTCCACAAAAATATTGGCCTTAATATTTTCTATAATGTTGCTGGACATACCCTATACCAAAAAAATATATTTTTGTTACATAACAGTGAAATACTTAAATTTTTGGGGTACAATGTGGTTTTTTGAGCTATTTAGTGTGCCTAGACACATTCAGGTTGTATTGATATGTTCACAAAAGTTGTTCAGATTTACGTTGGCTACAATTTTTCCAAGCATTGTTAGTAAAAAATGAAGAGCCCCCGGAAGTTATGCTGAAAAAAGTAAAAAAAAATATTTTTTTCCTTCACTTTTTCCAAAAAAAGTACCGGAAAAATTTATTTTTTCGCAAAAAATTTTAAGAAACTTTATTCAGCATATTCTTAGCTACATTAATGCCAAACATAGTTAAGCGGTATCACCAAGTCTGAATAAGTTGTTGGACAAATGCTGATGACACCTTTTTCGAGGGGCCCACTGATATTCAGAAACATTGGAGGCCTATAAAAAAAAAATTGGTCACCAATTTCGCCAAACCGAGTATAGGGTTATACTACCCTTTGATAGTAGAATCGAACCTATGCTGTCAAGTCCGTGTATTTTTCAAAAAGTGTTCATTTGTTGCATAGTGTAATAATTCAAATATTTTGCAACAAATGTTTCCAATAAATTAATCTATGTATTGCATTTTATTCACATTTAACATCTGTTTGTGGATTCGCTCATTCAGTTTCACCCTAATCGTTGCCTACTTTTTGAGGTTTTATAAATTCATTACTAATCTATTCAATATTAACCCTCTAATTTCGTGGATATGTTTTTTAAATTTTGCATTGAATATTTCCTATAAAGTTTTATTAAATTATCTAAAAATTGTGTAGCATGCATTCAGACTATAGAAAATTATTGCATACTTTTCAGTAATATTTGGGAGGATATATGTAATATTTGCAGTAAAAATTTTCAATTTATTAAAATTAAATCACATATTTCCAAGCTGAGCTACTTAAAGCATTTTGTTAACTATTCCAAAAAAAATATTATCAGACATTCAGGCGACCGAAAAATGTAATCATACTTATTAGGAATATCACTGAAATCTGAAATTTGGAAATTTCTTGGAATTTTTAATAGATCTGAAAAATCATAGCATGCATTGAGGCTACTGAAATGTTAAAACATACTTATGAGGAATATTATTAATAATAATTTAGATATTTTGCAAATGGAAATTTCCAATATTTTAGGAGGGATATTGCTTTTCACTCATATTTAAGATCTGTTTGTGTATATTCTCGTTTATTTCCATCCTAGTCGCTGCCAACTTTTGGGGGTTTATGTATACATTAAATATTTTTTATAATCACCTATGGTCTGCCCCTTAAATATTAACCATCTGCTTTGCCAATAGATGTAAATTTGTGGCTTGTGATTGCCAATTATTTTCATCCTCATATCATAGTTGGGAGCTGCTGTCTATATAAAACTAAGAGTTGTCTTTATGGGGTCAGGAGGGCTTTATTGCAATAAATGCAAATAAAAAATGCACATACCAAGTGAAATGCTATGAATGGAACTATTGTGATGAAATACTGGATCATAATATTAAATCCTACTTTATGATTAAAGTTAAAAAAGAAACGTGGAAATCAAAATGCAACTCTTTAAATTTTGTAATGGCATATTTCCAATTTAGGGGTTTTTTAATTTATCCGAAAAAGAATATATAAAAAATACATTTAGCATATATTTGGGAAGATATTTACCATAAGGAAGATATTTGCCATACTTTGTAATCAAAATTGTCAAATTTATTGAAACTAATATTTATATTTCATATTTTCAATAGGACCTAACAACTATTCTGAAAAATATTAGCATACATTCAGGCTACACAATTTAAAGCATACTTACTAGGTATATTAATGAAGATGATTCTAGAAATTTGCTATGAAAATTTTACCAATTTGGCTTTTTTTAATAAATCTGAAAACTATTAGCATACATTCAGGCTGATTCTATGTTAAAGCATAGTTATTAGGAACATGGCTAATAATAATTAAAAATATATTGCAATGAAAATTGTCGATTTATTACATATAACTCAGATTTAAGATTGTATTTTCTGCTTTGGAGTTTATATATTCATTAGGTCTATATTGGCTAAAGTATGGTATGAATTTGTGGCTTGTGGTTGTCAATTATTTTAGTCGTTATAGCATAGTTTAGGGCTGATGTCTATATGAAACTAACAGAAACTAACTTTCAGGTCTTTCTTGCAATAAATTAAAATAAACCAGTAAGGAAAGGCAGAATGTCGGGCGGGGCCGACTATATAATACCCTACACCTCCCTAACAATGCTATAAGGGTCATTGCCATAATAATTTGGAATAATTGGTAAATGGGTAGAAAAATATTATCTAATTCAGAAACGATAATCGCTAAATTTTTATTTTAGTTTATCTTATTTATTTAGTTATCTCAACTGTATTGTACTGTAATTTACTACATTGGCCATAAGGCTTCAAATTACTTTTTTGAATAAATAAAAATAAAATAAAATAAATAAATTAAGCAATATTCGTTCCTAAAGTGAGAAACATCTTTCTGGAAAATTTTAATGATCGGAAGTAAAATACAACTTCTATAGCGGTATGATACCAAATCAGGAGGAACATATATATGGAGCTTTAATATAAATCTGAACCCATCTTCCCTGAATACTTTTTCATGTAAAAAGACCTCCTTCTGTCGAATTTCGTACTGATCGGATATAAAATACAGTCTCTACAGCGCTTACATGTCAAATCGGGGGTAACATATATATGGGAGCTATATCTAAATCTGAACCGATTTTCTCCGAATTTGGTAGTATTCCTTCATGTAATAAGAAACCTCTCTTTGCCGAATTTCGCACTGATCGGATATAAAATAACATTTTTACAGTGCTTACATGTCAAATCGGGGGTAACGTATATATGGGGGCTATATCTAAATCTGAACCGATTTCTTCCAAATTTAACAGTGTTCATTCATATAATAACAAACCTCTTTCTGCCGAATTTCATACTGATCGGATATAAAATGAAGTTTTTACAGCGCTTACATGTGAAATCGGGGGTAACATATATATGGGGGCTATATCTAAATCTAAACCGATTTTAACCAAATTCAATAGGGATCGTCCTTGGGCCAAAAAAAAAGATATGTGTAAAGTTTCGTCGAGATCGGACCATAATTGCGACCTGTACTTTGATTACAAGAATACATGCACAGACGGACAGACAGACGGACATAGCTAAATCAACTCAGAAAGTGATTCTAAGTCGATCGGTATAATAAACGATGGGTCTATTTCTTCTCCTTTTGGGTGTTACAAACAAATGCCCAAAGTTATAATACCCTGTACCACAGTGTGGTGTAGGGTATACAAATTACAGACCAAGCGGAATGCTATGAATTGAGGTTATTATTAAAATTTAGTTGGCATGGTAAATTATAGTATTAAAGACTACTTTAGAGTTACATCTAACAAATAAATATTAAAGGAGATGCCTTTGATAATTTAATATGCAATTTTTCCTATTTAGGTTTTTCAATTACCTAAATCAAAATGTTTTGCCTACATTCAGACTATTGAAAATTATTACATACTTATGAGTATTTAGTGAAATTAGTTATCATATCTGCCATAGCAGCTCATTAAACCATATTTTGATTAACCTGAAAAATATTAGCATATATTCAGGCTGCAGAGATATTAAAGCATTTGTATTGGGAATATTAAAGAAGATGATAGCAGCTATATTGAATGACAATGTTTCAATTTGGTATTTTTAATATATCTGAAAAATATTAGCATACATTCAGGCAACTGAAATGTTAAAGCAGACATTAGAGGGATGTTATTAATAATAATTTAGCTATTTAGCAAAGAAAATTTTACCAATTTGGTATTTTCATAGACATGGAAAATATTAGCATACTTTCGGGCGACTAAAATATTAGAGAATACTTATTGGTAACGGTAATAATTATTCTAAATGTTTTGCAATAGGAATTTAAAATTTATCAACGTGGATTTTTTTTATATTACTCAAATTTATGATTTGTTTGTGCATATTCTCATTTATATTCATCTGTTCCGTTGCCTACTTTTTGCAGTTTGTCATTTCATTACTCATTTTTTGCATTCACCTTAGGTCTGCCACTTACATAAATATCAACCATATATCTTCCTTACGTCAATGCTTTGCCTATAGATATGAATTTGAGTCTTGTGGTTGCCAATTATTTTAGGCTTTAGAGCATAGTTTAGAGCTGTTTTCTAGATGAAACTAAAAGTTGTCTCTTTGAGGTCAGGTGGTCTTTATTATTGCAATAAATGCAAACAGAAAAAGCACAACCCAAGTGAAATATTATGAATTGGCGTTATTTGATAAATCTGGAAAATATTAGCATACATTCAGGCTACAGAAAACTTTGAGCATACTTATTAGGAATATCTACTAATTTTCAATGAAAATTTGCCAGTTTGGCATTTTTAATAGATTTAAAAAATATTAGCATACATTCAGGTTACTAAACTGTTAAAACATACGTATGATGAAATGAAATGTTTCCGATTTATTAATCTATATATTGCATTTAATTCACATTTAACATCTGTTTGTGGATAACCTCATGTATTTGCATTACGTTAATTCGTGCAAAAAAGGGACATTTTTATGATTTTTTGTGACAAAACGGTTTAAATTTTTAATTGAAACCAATGGCAGATTAAAATTGAACTTTGAAAGTATATTGTGTAAAATTTTCATAAAAAATATTAATTAATTATGCGAAAGTGTCTCGAAAAAAAGTTGAATTGCGGTGGCCCTCATAACTCGATACCAGATCATCTGATATTAAAACAAGTAAGAAAGTTATGAATCCCCTCACCATGAGTCCCAAAAAATATTAGTAAATTTATTTATTTTTTTGTTTTTAAAGGGGCTGTGATTTTTTTATTTGCATTTAAGGCAATAAAGCCCTGCTGACCCCCCAAAAAAAAAAACGTTTAGTTTTATATAGACAGCAGCCCTAAACTATGCTATAACAATTAAAATAATTGACAACCACAAGCCTTAAATTCATATCAATTTGTAAAGCATTGACGTAACGAAAATAGGGGTTGATATTTAAGGGGCAGATTTAGGTTATAAGAATGAATGAGTTACACATTCAGGCAGAAAGGAAGAAATTATTACCACATACCAAGTTTTAAGTCAATCGGTTACTCATTGCGTGAGCACCAGTCAGCAGAAAGACGGACGGACGGACGGACATTGCTCATTCGACCTAAAATGACCCAAAACGGATATCCGCCGAACATACTTAGGGTCTTAGGTCACTCTTTCGATGTGTTACACTTTTGACTCGTAGCAAATGATACACCCAGGAAAATAATTGGTTGGAATTCGATTGTAACAATAAAAAATAGTACTAGCAACAAAAAGTATATTGCCTACACCGTCTGTTGGTTGTATTAATTAATAAATGGTTAAACCAACAATAATAACATGGATAGGATCAAATGAAAATGCTTGCAACTAAATCGATGGTTGTATCAATCGAATTAAGATTGTTTTTTTCATTGACACTCGGTTAGTTGTGGTAACCGATTTTAAATTTTCATTATAGTACCATATGATAGATTTTTGGTTGTGACAACCAATGTTTTATTCTTGACAACAGAAATTGTATCAATAGACCAAAGATTATCATTGCAACGAATAATTGGTTACTACAACAGACAAATATTAATAAATAATCATTTATTGGTTATCCCAATTATTTCCCAAATTTAGAATAATTAAATGTATTTTGGGAAATACAACCGAAAGATTGGTTGCTGTTTACATTTGCTGATACATGACAAACAAAAAATAAAATTACTCGTAATAAAAAAGCTTCAACATTTTGTTCAAGAACGGTATAGATAATCAAAAATAATCTCGTGTGGATAATAATGTGTGGAATGCAGAATATGTGTGCAAAATGTTTTACATAAATAAAAAATAAAAGCAACAATCATGAAATTGAAAGCATAGGGTTAAGCGATATTTGCATAAAAGTTTTGTGTTATTTTTCGTGTACTAAAATGTGTGTCAAATATTTCCACATCTCATAATAGTGATGAATTTGTAATATGGGATTTTTAATTTTGTTATGAATTGTTTTGTTTTTTGTTCAATACATAAAATAAAAATTAATGAAAACTGTTTTTAATTAATTGTCGGTAGTATATGACTGACAAATTGTCAGAACAACCAATTTTTCAAAACAGTTGGTTGTGGCAACTACAACAGATAATTTTAGCCACCATTTTCGTAGTTGGTGCAACCAAATATGATTGTTGTCAACATGGAAGCAGAAGTATACCACAACCAAAATATTGGTTGTCCTGATGGAATCGCATGATAGTAGACAGAACTACCAAAATTCGGTTGAGGCAACCAAACTGTATTCTGTGTGTATATACCCTCCTCTCTAAGGTGAGGGGATAAAAAATAAATTTATTTAATTAGATAATCGTAACGCTTTTGAGTTTTTTTTTTAATTAAAATTTTTTAATTTTTGGGAACACTTTGAAGTGAAAAATAAATTGTTTACATAAATTTACTTTTGGGACATTTTATACTTGAATAATACACCACACCCACAGAGTGGTGTAGGGTATAAAAACGATTGGATCTAAAGAGCCAAATCGGATGAAACATATATATGGGAGCTATAGCTAAATCTTTACCGATTTTCTTCAAATTCGGCAATTCGGCAATGTTGTTTCATGGATCAAGAAACTCTACCATTCTAAATTTCAAAACGATTGGATGTAAAATACAGCATCTATAGGACTAAAGGGCCAAATCGGACGAAAGATATGTATGGGAGCTATATCTAAATCTTAACCGATTTTCTTCAAATTTGGTAGTGTTGTTTCATGGATCAAGAAACTCTACCATTCTAAATTTCAAAATGATTGGATGTAAAATACAGCTTCTACAGGACTAAAGAGCAAAATCGGACGAAACATATATATGGGAGCTATAGCTAAATCTGAACCGATTTTCTTCAAATTCGGCAATGTTGGTTCATGGATCAAGAAACTCTACCATTCTAAATTTCAAAACGATTGGATGTAAAATACAGCTTTTATAGGGCTAAATGGCCAAATCGGACGCAACATATATATGGGAGCTATAGCTAAGTCTTAACCGATTTTCTTCAAATTTGGCAATGTTACTCCATGGATCAAGAAACTCTACCATTATAAATATCAAAACGATTGGATGTAAACTACATCATCTATAGGACTAAAGGGTCAAATCGGACGAAACATATATATGGGAGCTATAGCTAAATCTTAACCGATTTTCTTCAAATTTGGCAATGTTACTCCATGGATCAAGAAACTCTACCATTATAAATATCAAAACGATTGGATGTAAACTACATCATCTATAGGACTAAAGGGTCAAATCGGACGAAACATATATATGGGAGCTATAGCTAAATCTTAACCGATTTTCTTCAAATTTGGCAATGTTACTCCATGGATCAAGAAACTCTACCATTATAAATATCAAAACGATTGGATGTAAAATACAGCTTCTACAGGACTAAAGAGCAAAATCGGACGAAACATATATATGGGAGCTATAGCTAAATCTTAACCGATTTTCTTCAAATTTGGCAATGTTAGTTCATGGATCAAGAAACTCTACCATTCTAAATTTCAAAACGATCGGATGTAAAATACAGCTTCTATAGGACTAAAGAGCAAAATCGGACGAAACATATATATGGGAACTATAGCTATATCTTAACTGATTTTCTTCAAATTCGGTAGTGTTGGTTCATGGATCAAGAAACTCTACCATTCTAAATTTCAAAATGATTGGATGTAAAATACAGCTTCTACAGGACTAAAGAGCAAAATCGGACGAAACATATATATGGGAGCTATAGCTAAATCTGAACCGATTTTCTTCAAATTCGGCAATGTTGGTTCATGGATCAAGAAACTCTACCATTCTAAATTTCAAAACGATTGGATGTAAAATACAGCTTTTATAGGGCTAAATGGCCAAATCGGACGCAACATATATATGGGAGCTATAGCTAAGTCTTAACCGATTTTCTTCAAATTTGGCAATGTTACTCCATGGATCAAGAAACTCTACCATTATAAATATCAAAACGATTGGATGTAAACTACATCATCTATAGGACTAAAGGGTCAAATCGGACGAAACATATATATGGGAGCTATAGCTAAATCTTAACCGATTTTCTTCAAATTTGGCAATGTTACTCCATGGATCAAGAAACTCTACCATTATAAATATCAAAACGATTGGATGTAAACTACATCATCTATAGGACTAAAGGGTCAAATCGGACGAAACATATATATGGGAGCTATAGCTAAATCTTAACCGATTTTCTTCAAATTTGGCAATGTTACTCCATGGATCAAGAAACTCTACCATTATAAATATCAAAACGATTGGATGTAAAATACAGCTTCTACAGGACTAAAGAGCAAAATCGGACGAAACATATATATGGGAGCTATAGCTAAATCTTAACCGATTTTCTTCAAATTTGGCAATGTTAGTTCATGGATCAAGAAACTCTACCATTCTAAATTTCAAAATGATTGGATGTAAAATACAGCTTCTACAGGACTAAAGGGTCAAATCGGACGAAAGATATGTATGGGAGCTATATCTAAATCTTAACCGATTTTCTTCAAATTCGGCAATGTTGGTTCATGGATCAAGAAACTCTACCATTCTAAATTTCAAAACGATCGGATGTAAAATACAGCTTCTATAGGACTAAAGAGCAAAATCGGACGAAACATATATATGGGAACTATAGCTATATCTTAACTGATTTTCTTCAAATTCGGTAGTGTTGGTTCATGGATCAAGAAACTCTACCATTCTAAATTTCAAAATGATTGGATGTAAAATACAGCTTCTACAGGACTAAAGAGCAAAATCGGACGAAACATATATATGGGAGCTATAGCTAAATCTAAACCGATTGCAACCAAATTCAATAGCGATCTTAACAGCCGCGAAATACTCTAAACTGCAAAATTTCAGAACGATCGGGGTGAAATTGCGACCTGTAGTCGACGAACAACTTTACATGGACAGACGGACGGACATACGACATCGTTAAATCGACTCAGCTAGTGATTCTGAGTCGATCCGTATACTTTAAGGTGGGTCTAGCTGTGTTATTTTCAGGTGTTACAAACATCTGCCGTGAAAAAAACTTATAATACCCTGTACCACAGTGTGGTGTAGGGTATAAAAAATGCATTGAACAAGTGAAATGTTATTTATTAAGGTTATTGTTGAAAAGTAGTTGGGATATTAAATCATACTCGTAATATTGAATCCTACTTTTGGGCTTAAATTTGGATTAAAATATAGCAATGAAAAAGTGTCTATTTAAGATTTGCTAAATAAGCTAAAAAAGTTGAGCATACATTCTGACTATAATAAATTATTGCATACTTATGAGCACTATGAAGTAAAATTTGTAATATTTTGCAATACAAAATTTCCAAAATATTGAAATTAATTACCTTTATGAAATAAAATTTGTAATATTGTGCAATAAAAAAATGTCCAATTTATTGAAATTAATTATCGTATTTTCAAGATGATTAAAGTAGGCATAATTTTTAGGAATTTTATTGAGGATGATTCTAGTAGCTAAGCTAAGAAAAATTTTCCAATTAGAAAATTTTAATAAAACTGAAAAATCATAGCATGCATTTAGGCTACTAAAATGTTAAATAAATTACAATTTTTGAAGCTAAGCTGATGAAAGTATTTTTGGATTAATCTGAAAAATATAAGCCTACATTCAGGTTACAGAACTAATTAAAGCATTCTTGTTCGGCATATTAACGCTAACATTTTTTGATTAATAGTTTTAAAAATATTAGCATACATTCAGGTTACAGAACAAATTAAAGCATACTTTTTAGGAGTGTTAACGAAGATTAATTAAGTTTCGAATTTTTAATAGATCTGAAATAATTAGCATAATTTCAAAAAACTCATATGTTATATACATATTATAGGGTGGTGTAGGACACTGTGGTTCAGGGTATTATGAGTTTGTGTATTTGTTGGTAACACCCAGAAGGAGAAGACATAGACCCATCGTTTATTATAGCGATCGACTTGGAATCACTTCCTGAGTCGATTTAACAATGTCCGTCTGTCCGTCTGTCCGTCCGTCTGTCCTTCTGTAGATCTATCGTTGTAATCAAAGTGCAGGTCGTATTAATGATCCGATTGTGCTGAAATTTGAGGTGTTATTTTGGCATTCAAAGAAAAATACCATATTTTGAGATAAATGATCGGATGTTTATTTCATAATAAAGAGGAAGGTATGCCGTTAATAATGAAAAACAACATCAGCCAAATGGCCACCACGACCACGAGTACAGGACCATATCCTTTTCATGAAATTTTCCATAACCAAATCGCAAAGTGGCTGCCCTATGTCCTCGATAGCCTTACGAATTCTATCTTTGAGGTCTTGAATCGATGCTGGGCTGTTGGCGTAGACCTTTTCTTTCACGTGACCCCAAATTGAAGAAGTCACAAGCTGTTAAATCAAAAAAGATCTCGGTGGCCAATTGTGACCACCTCTTCGAGAGATAACACGGTCCGGAAACTTTTCCCGTAACAGAGCAATGGGTTCGTTGCTTGTGTGGCACGTAGCGCCGTCTTGTTGAAAGTAAACGTTATCCAGATCAATACCATCCAACTCCGACCTTAAAAAATCATTAATCATCTCTCGATAGCGCAATCCATTCCCCGTAACTGTTGATCCAACCACATTTTCGAAAAAGTAAGGTCCAATGACCCCGCCGGCCCATAAACCGCACCAAACAGTCACACGTTGTGGATGGAGAGGCTTCTCAACAATAATTCTGGGGTTTTCCGAGCCCCAGATGCGACAATTTTGCTTGTTGATGTAGCCACCGAGGTGGAAATGGGCCTCATCAGTCAAGATGATTTTTCGATGGAATTCCGGATCATGTTCATGCATTTCAAGGACCCAAGCAGCAAAGACACGACATTGTTGATGATCGGCCGGCTTGAGTTCTTGTGTTAACTGAACTTTATAAGCCTTAAGACCCAAGTCTTTATACAAGATACGGTGTAATGACGTTTGTGGAATGCCTAATTCCAAAGAACGACGAGGAATGGACAAACCGGGGTTTTCTTCAACACTTTGGGCTACATCAGCAATATTCTCAGTTGTTCTTGAGCGACGTGTACGGGTTTTATTCTTCACATCACTAACCTGTCCCAACAGCTTGAATTTTTCCACCAATTTCTGTATTGCGGTCCTACAAGGTGCTTCACGACGACCCAAAAATGCTTTTGTTTTGCGAACTGTGACTGCAAGATTTTCACCATTTGTTGAATCGTGTATCGTTCCATGTTTAGTAATGGCGTAGTTTCTACTTGTCAAATGTCAATGAATAAAAGCTTCAAAAGTGACAGCTACCGAAATACCGGGTGATTCAAAATAACACCTCTTGTTGGAAAACCCTGTATATATTTCAACCGATTTGACATATAAGCGCTGTAGAAACCGTATTTAATATCCGATCGGTACGAAATTCGGCAGAGAGAATTTTCTTATTACATAAATGAACACTGCCAAATTCGGGGAAAATCGGTTCAGATTTAGATTCAGCAACAATATATTATATGTTACACCCGATTTGACATGTAAGCGCTGTAGAGACCGTAGTTTATATCCGATCAGTACGAAATTCGGCAGAGAGAGCTTTCTTAATACAGGTATACCCACGGCTAAATTCTTATCGCAATGCCCACTTTCGCATTGTTAGGTTTTATTTTCCAACTATCTTGAATAGAAAAATTGTAAGGAATTTTTAGTTTAGGAAACACAAATGGAAATTAAAATATAAATTATGTACGAGTATAAATTAAAATTTTAATATATTTTATTAGACTCTGCAACTATTTTCCTTGGGTATTTTAATGAAAGTAACAGAAAATGTTGCTTTTTTGAAAACTGGTAGCAGATGGACAATCTCACATATTTTATTTTAATAATAATTGTAAAAGACATTTAACTATGCCATAATTTCTGGCATTTTCCTCCCTTTTCGTTGCCTACTTTTTGGGGTTTTTAATTTATTCCAATAAAATTAAAACTACATTGTCCTTTTAGCATATATCTCTGGGAGCCTGAATAATTATTCCACCCCTCAGCCATTTCCATCTCTCTCTTTACATTTATTTCAATTAGAATTCTAAATGACATTTCGAAAATGCATAAATGCAATGGATAATGGATTTTAAGTGAAGTGGAAATCTGCCAAGCTTCCCGTTGTGGCAACTTAACCATTGCAATGGCACTTGCATTCCATTATATTAAAAAAAATTAATAAACTCTTAAATGCATATTTGCCGCATACACACATAAATCTTAGCATACATTTAGGATTACATATATTGAAATACTCGTACATTTCATACATACTCGTACATGCATATGTGTATGACATAGTTATTTATGTATTTGTGCATTTCATATAACATATTTCAGGGATGTATTATGTTTAATTCCCTACTTTTTTCTCATTTACCCTTAGATGTTTTAGAATATTTCTATGCACTTTTGATAAATTGAATTAGACAATCCCATACAGAGCGTGAGCTTATTGTGTGTTGTGTGTTTTGGAAATTCTAGAATGACAGCAACAAGTAAAAGCCTACTTTCAGGTATAGAACACAGATTATAGTATTGGGTTTTCCAACAAGAGGTGTTATTTTGGTATTCAAAGAAAAATTCAATTTTTTTGAGATAAATGATCGGATGTTTATTTCATAATAAAGAGGAAGGTATGCCGTTAATAATGAAAAACAACAGCAGACAAATGGCCACCACGACAAAGCTTACTGGACCATATCCTTTTCATGAAATTTTCCATAACCAAATCGTAAAGTGGCTGCCATATGTCCTCGATCTGTCTTTGAGGACTTGAATCAACGCTGGGCTGTTGGCGTAGATCTTATCTTTTACGTGGCCCCAAAGGAAGAAGTCGCAAGGTGTTAAATCACAAGATCTCGGTGGCCAATTGTGATCACCTCTTCGAGAGATAATACAGTCCGGAAACTTTTCCCGTAACAGAGCAATGGTTTCGTTGCTTGTGTGGCTCTTAGCGCCGTCTTGTTGAAAGCAAACGTTGTCCAGATCAATACCATCCAACTCCGACCATAAAAAAAATCATTAATCATCTTTCGATAGCGCAATCCATTCACCGCAACTCTTGATCCAAACTCATTTCGAAAAGTAAACTCAGTAAAAAAAGCACCAAACAGTCACACGTTGAGGATGGAGAGGCTTCGCAACAATAACTCTTGGGTTTTCCGAGCCCCAGATGCGACAATTTTGCTTGTTGACGTAGCCACCGAGGTGGCAATGGACCTCAAGATGATTTTGTATCGTTCTTATCGTTTTTTTTTATTGTTTTGTATCGTTCGATGATCGTGTATCGTTCCATTTTTATACCCTACACCACACAGTGGTACAGGGTATTATAAGTTTGTTTCACGGCAGATGTTTGTAACACCTGAAAATAACACCGCTAGACCCACCTTAAAGTATACCGATCGACTCGGAATCACTAGCTGAGCCGATTTAACGATGTCTGTCCGTCCGTCCGTCTGTCCATGTAAAGTTGTTCATCGACTACAGGACGCAATTTCACTCCGATCGTTCTCAAATTTTGCAGTTTAGAGTATTTCGCGGCTGTTAAGATCGCTATTGAATTTGGTTGAAATCGGTTCAGATTTAGATATAGCTCCCATATATATGTTTCGTCCGATTTTGCTCTTTAGTCCTGTAGAAGCTGTATTTTACATCCAATCATTTTGAAATTTAGAATGGTAGAGTTTCTTGATCCATGAACCAACACTACCGAATTTGAAGAAAATCGGTTACGATTTAGCTATAGCTCCCATATATATGTTTCGTCCGATTTGACCCTTTAGTCCTATAGATGATGTAGTTTACATCCAATCGTTTTGATATTTATAATGGTAGAGTTTCTTGATCCATGGAGTAACATTGCCAAATTTGAAGAAAATCGGTTAAGACTTAGCTATAGCTCCCATATATATGTTGCGTCCGATTTGGCCATTTAGCCCTATAAAAGCTGTATTTTACATCCAATCGTTTTGAAATTTAGAATGGTAAAGTTTCTTGATCCACGAACCAACATTGCAGAATTTGAAGAAAATCGGTTAAGATTTAGCTATAGCTCCCATATATATGTTTCGTCCGATTTGACCCTTTAGTCCTATAGATGATGTAGTTTACATCCAATCGTTTTGATATTTATAATGGTAGAGTTTCTTGATCCATGGAGTAACATTGCCAAATTTGAAGAAAATCGGTTAAGACTTAGCTATAGCTCCCATATATATGTTGCGTCCGATTTGGCCATTTAGCCCTATAAAAGCTGTATTTTACATCCAATCGTTTTGAAATTTAGAATTGTAGAGTTTCTTGATCCATGAACCAACATAGCCGAATTTGAAGAAAATCGGTTAAGATTTAGCAATAGCTCCCATATATATGTTTCGTCCGATTTTGCTCTTTAGTCCTGAAGAAGCTGTATTTTACATCCAATCATTTTGAAATTTAGAATGGCAGAGTTTCTTGATCCATGAACCAACACTGCCGAATTTGAAGAAAATCGGTTAAGATTTAGCTATAGCTCCCATATATATGTTTCGTCCGATTTGGCCATTTAGTCCTATAAAAGCTGTATTTTACATCCAATCGTTTTGAAATTTAGAATGGTAGAGTTTCTTGATCCATGAACCAACATTGCCGAATTTGAAGAAAATCGGTTAAGATTTAGCTATAGCTCCCATATATATGTTTCGTCCGATTTGACCCTTTAGTCCTATAGATGATGTAGTTTACATCCAATCGTTTTGATATTTATAATGGTAGAGTTTCTTGATCCATGGAGTAACATTGCCTAATTTGAAGAAAATCGGTTAAGATTTAGCTATAGCTCCCATATATATATTTCGTCCGATTTGGCCATTTAGTCCTATAAAAGCTATATTTTAGTTCCAATCGTTTTGAAATTTAGAATGGTAGAGTTTCTTGATTCATGCACCAACATTGCAGAATTTGAAGAAAATCGGTTAAGATTTAGCTATAGCTCCCATATATATGTTTCGTCCGATTTGACCCTTTAGTCCTATAGATGATGTAGTTTACATCCAATCGTTTTGATATTTATAATGGTAGAGTTTCTTGATCCATGGAGTAACATTGCCAAATTTGAAGAAAATCGGTTAAGATTTAGCTATAGCTCCCATATATATGTTTCGTCCGATTTGACCCTTTAGTCCTATAGATGATGTAGTTTACATCCAATCGTTTTGATATTTATAATGGTAGAGTTTCTTGATCCATGGAGTAACATTGCCAAATTTGAAGAAAATCGGTTAAGATTTAGCTATAGCTCCCATATATATGTTTCGTCCGATTTGGCCATTTAGTCCTATAAAAGCTATATATTACATCCAATCGTTTTGAAATTTAGAATGGTACAGTTTCTTGATTCATGCACCAACATTGCCGAATTTGAAGAAAATCGGTTAAGATTTAGCTATAGCTCCCATATATATTTTTCGTCCGATTTGGCTCTTTAGTCCTATAAAAGCTGTATTTTACATCCACTCGTTTTGAAATTTAGAATGGTAGAGTTTCTTGATCCATGAACCAACACTACCGAATTTGAAGAAAATCGGTTAAGATTTAGCTATAGCTCCCATATATATGTTTCGTCCGATTTGACCCTTTAATCCTATAGATGATGTAGTTTACATCCAATCGTTTTGATATTTATAATGGTAGAGTTTCTTGATCCATGGAGTAACATTGACAAATTTGAAGAAAATCGGTTAAGATTTAGCTATAGCTCCCATATATATATTTCGTCCGATTTGGCCATTTAGTCCTATAAAAGCTATATTTTAGTTCCAATCGTTTTGAAATTTAGAATGGTAGAGTTTCTTGATTCATGCACCAACATTGCCGAATTTGAAGAAAATCGGTAAAGATTTAGCTATAGCTCCCATATATATGTTTCATCCGATTTGGCTCTTTAGATCCAATCGTTTTTATACCCTACACCACACTGTGGTACAGGGTATTATTTAAGTATAAAATGTCCCAAAAGTAAATTTATGTAAACAATTTATACATGAATTACAAAGTTTATATATCAGAGTTATTGAAAATATTACGAGAGTGGTGTAGGGTATTATATAGTCGGCACCGCCCGACTTTAGCCTTTCCTTACTGGTTAGTAGTGGCGTTGTTTCTACTTGTCAAATGTCAAAGAATAAAAGCTTCAAAAGTGACAGCTACCGAAATACCGGGTGATTCAAAATAACACCTCTTGTTGGAAAACCCTGTATAATGACATTATTTACATGTTTTGGTGCATTTTTAATCGGCTTGTATATTTACATGAATATTTAATATTACTTTGGTATTTCTAATTTGAAGTCAAGGATTAGTTTGCAACGATGCATAAGGAATTATTATAAACTGTGATTTATATAATCGTTTTAAAATGCAGGCATATGTAATTGAGTATAAATAATAAAACTTTTGGCTATTGTGAGGGAATGAATTGTTGTTATTATTTAAGAATACTTGACAATTTGATGTGGGATATATCAGTAGCGGGCTTGACAAATTTTCCCCTTTGTGCACATCACTTTGCTAATGCTATGCATTTGAAAATTTAAAGCGTACTTTGAGGATTATGAGTGAAAGAATAAAAATTGTTGTAGGCATTGTAACATTTATTGGAATAAACGCTCCCATATGAATGAGATATTTTAGTTTAAAATGTTTGCCATAATTTGATATTTGAAGCCTACTTTGAGGATTTTGGCAGAAAAGAATACAAACTTCTCTGAAACTTCACAGTTTTAGTTAAAATTTTCCAAATGAAGTGTATTGACATCAACTATTTGTCGTTAAAAATTTAAAAAAAAATGTAGCATACTTAAAGGAGTTTAAGTGAACTAATAAAATCTATTCTGGAGTCTTAAAGATTGTAGAATATACTTTCCACTAAATTAAATTAATTTGCCTGAGCTATTTGTCTCAAACATAGAGCTGATATACAGGATTTTCCAAATACCGGGTGATTATTTTAAATCACCCGGTATTTCGGTAGCTGTCACATTTGAAGCTTTTATTCGTTGACATTTGACAAGTAGGCCCATTTCCACCTCGGTGGCTACGGAAACAACCAACATTGTCGTACCTGGGGCTCGGAAAACCCAAGAGTTATTGTTGAGAAGCCTCTCCCTCCTCAACGTGTGACTGTTTGGTGCGGTTTATGGTCCGGCGGCGTCATTGGATCTTACTTTTTCGAAAATGAGGTTGGATCAACAGTTACGGTGAATGGATTGCGCTATCGAGAGATGATTAATGATTTTTTATGGTCGGAGTTGGATGGTATTGATCTGGACTACGTTTACTGGCAACAAGACGGCGCAACGTGCCACACAAGCAACGAAACCATTGCTCTGTTACGGAAAAAGTTTCCGGACCGTGTCCGAAGAGGTGATCAAAATTGGCCACCGAGATCTTGTGATTTAACACCTTGCGACTTCTTCCTTTGGGGCTATGTGAAAGATAAGGTCTACGCCAACAGCCGAGCGTAGATTCAAGACCTCAAAGATATAATTCGTGAGGCTATCGAGGACATAGGGCAGCCACGTTATGGAAAATTTCATGAAATGGATATGGTCCTGTAAGCGTGGTCGTGGTGGCCATTTGGCTGATGTTGTTTTTCATTACACTATGCAACAAATGAACACTTTTTGAAAAATACACGAACCTGACTGTATAGCTTCGATTCTACTACCAAATGGTAGTATAACCCTATACTTAGTTTCGCGAGATTGGTGACCAATTTTTTTTATGGGCCTCGAAAGATTCGGAAAATCAGTGGACCCCTTGAAAAAGGTGTCATCGGTTTTTGAGCAACAGCTACTTCAGACTTGGTGATAGCGGTTAACTATATTTGGCAATAATGTAGCTAAGAACACGTTGAACAAAGTCTGCTAACATTTCATGCCAAAAAATTTTGTTTTCCTGCACTTTTTTCGAAAAACATGAGATTAAATTTATTTTTTTCACTTTTTTTGGCATAACTTTAAGGGATCGCTGATTTTTTACTAACAATATTTGGCAATATTGTAGCCACGGTAAATCTGAACAACTTTTATGAACATATCAATACAATCTGAACGTGTCTAGGCACCTTAAATAGCTCAAAAATCCACATTGTACCCCAAAAATGTAAGTATTTCACTGTTATGTAACAAAAATATATTTTTCTGGTTTAGGGTATGTTCAGCAATTTTATAGAAAATATTAAGTCCAATATTTTTGTGGAACATTTTAACCCTCTAGCTCCCCCACATAACTGTAATTTTTGGCCCCATTTTAACAAATCGTAAAACACACCCCTTAAAAGGGGGAGGGCGGGTATGAAATGTTCTACAAAAATGTTCGCCATAAAATTTTACTATATGTGTCAGAACACACCAGAGCTCAAAACATAACACAAACGCCAAAAAAAGGTCAAATTCCTGATCGTGCATCAATGTTAGTCGTACGATCTAGTGGTTGAAGCAATGAAGATACCAGTAAAGAACGTTGTTGACTGGAATTTGACCGTTTTTTGGGTTTTTGTGTTAAGATTTGGGTTTTGGTGTGTCCTGACACATATAGTAAAATTTTATGGCGAACATTTTTGTAGAACATTTCATCCCCGCCCTCCCCCTTTTAAGGGGTGTTTTTAAGATTTGTTAAAATTGGGCCAAAAATTACAGTTATGTGGGGGAGCTAGAGGGTTAAAATGTTCCACAAAAATATTGGCCTTAATATTTTCTATAAAGTTGCTGTACAAGCCCTATACCAAAAAAATATATTTTTGTTACAGAACAGTGAAATACTTACATTTTTGGGGTACAATGTGGTTTTTTGAGCTATTTATGGTGCCTAGACACGTTCAGATTGTATTAATATGTTCACAAAAGTTGTTCAGATTTACGTTGGCTACAATTTTGCCAAGCATTGTTAGTGAAAAATTACGTGTCCCCGGAAGTTATGCTGCAAAAAGTGAAAAAAAAAAATATTTTTTTCCTTCACTTTTTCAAAAAAAAATACAGGAAAAAAATTTTTTTTCGCCAAAAATGTTAAGTTACTTTATTCCGCATATTCTTAGCTACGTTATTGCCAAACATAGTTAAGCGATATCACAAAGTCTGAATTAGTTGCTGGACAAAAGCTGATGACACCTTTTCCGAGGGGCCCACTGATTTTCAGAATCTTTGGAGGCCCATAAAACAAAATTGGTCACCAATTTCGCCAAACCGAGTAAATGGTTATACTACCCTTTGATAGTAGAATCGAAACAATACTGTCAAGTCCGTGTATTTTTTTCACTGTTGCACAGTGTAATTAAATAACGACTAACAAAATAATGACAAAAAAAAGTTATTGCTAGTAATCTAATTTAGAAAATCTTATTTATACCCTACACCACACTGTGGTACAGGGTATTATAAGTTTGTTTCACGGCAGATGTTTGTAACACCTTAAAATAACACAGCTAGACCTACCTTAAAGTATACCGATCGACTCAGAATCACTAGCTGAGTCGATTTAACGATGTCCGTTGTTCGTCGACTACAGGTCGCAATTTCACACCGATCGTTCTGAAATTTTGCAGTTTAAAGTATTTCGCGGCTGTTAAGATCGCTATTGAATTTGGTTGAAATCGGTTCAGATTTAGATATAGCTCCCATATATATCTTTCGTCCGATTTGGCCCTTTAGTCCTATAGAAGCTGTATTTTACATCCAATCGTTTTGAAATTTAAAATGGTAGAGTTTCTTGATCCATGAACCAACATTGCTGAATTTCAAGAAAATCGGTTAAGATTTAGCTATAGCTCCCATATATATGTTTCGTCCGATTTTGCTCTTTAGTCCTGAAGAAGCTGTATTTTACATCCGATCGTTTTGAAATTTAGAATGGTAGCGTTTCTTGATCCATGAACCAACATTGCCCAATTTGAAGAAAATCGGTTAAGATTTAGCTATAGCTCCCATATATATGTTTCGTCCGATTTGGCCCTTTAGTCCTATAGAAGCTGTATTTTACATCCGATCGTTTTGAAATTTAGAATGGTAGAGTTTCTTGATCCATGAACCAACATTGCCGAATTTGAAGAAAATCGGTTAAGATTTAGCTATAGCTCCCATATATATGTTTCGTCCGATTTGGCCATTTAGTCCTGTAGAAGCTGTATTTTTCATCCAATCATTTTGAAATTTAGAATGGTAGAGTTTCTCGATCCATGAACCAACACTACCGAATTTGAAGAAAATCGGTTAAGATTTAGCTATAGCTCCCATATATATGTTTCGTCCGATTTGGCCCTTTATTCCTGTAGAAGCTCTATGTTACATCCAATCATTTTGAAATTTAGAATTGTAGAGTTTCTTGATCCATGAACCAACACTACCGAATTTGAAGAAAATCGGTAAAGATTTAGCTATAGCTCCCATATATATGTTTCGTCCGATTTGGCCCTTTAGTCCTATAAAAGCTGCATTTTACATCCAATCGTTTTGAAATTTAGAATGGTAGAGTTTCCTGATCCATGAACCAACACTACCGAATTTGAAGAAAATCGGTTAAGATTTAGCTATAGCTCCCATATATATGTTTCGTCCGATTTGGCCCTTTAGTTCTATAGAAGCTATATTTTACATCCAATCGTTTTGAAATTTAGAATGGTAGAGTTTCTTGATTCATGAACCAACATTGCTGAATTTGAAGAAAATCGGTAAAGATTTAGCTATAGCTCCCATATATATGTTTCATCCGATTTGGCTCTTTAGATCCAATCGTTTTTATACCCTACACCACACTGTGGTACAGGGAATTATTTAAGTATAAAATGTCCCAAAATTAAATTTATGTAAACAATTTATACATGAATTACAAAATGTATATATCAGAGTTATTCAATATTACGAGAGTGGTGTAGGGTATTATATAGTCGGCACCGCCCGACTTTAGCCTTTCCTTACTGGTTTTATTTATAAACTTTTCGTTAAATGATTTTTACTTAAATGATTTACGTATATACGTTGTAGTTGGTATTCAGTTAAATCATTTAAAGAAAAGTTTATAAGTTCAAATTAGATTCTCTAAGTTAGATTATAATAATAATAACTTATTTTTGTTTTAATTTAGTTAGTCGTTATTTATTTACCGAAAGTAATGCTGGCGATATTGAGATATCATTACCTGGTAAGGCAAGTGGTAACGACATTTACTTACCAAGATTTTGATGGGTTATATTTTTGTACTTGATTATTAAGCGATTTGTCTCCGAATCGCGAGGTGGGCCAGTGGTTGTGATGCTAAACTACGAAACCAGGAGGTCGCGAGTTCAATCCCACCTCCCGGCAAATGAAATTTTTCGTCATATGATGACAACAATCGATAACTACTCCCTCACAGTTATACGCTCTACCCAATGTTGCGCTCATCCCAATGTTACGCTCTTCCCAATTTTACGCTCTTCTACTTTCTCACCGCATGCCACCACCGATGGTGGTGAACAAGCAGTAGCAACTCAGAAATATCTACGACCCACAAACACACTCATAAAAGTATTACTTACATCCACGCTTACTTTTTAATAATTGTAAGCGTGGGGGTAAGTGGTTATTTTTCAGCTTCTGGTATGCTTGAGTGGAAGCACTTTCCTCCAATGACATGCATGTGTAAAAATAATTCGAAGGGAGGCCATATTATTATGAGCAGTTACTAGATTTGAATTTAGCTTACCCGTCAGGTTATTTGGTAATGGGAAATTTTGCTGGGTATGGTGTAACGAAAACACGCCTAGTGTAATATGTATACATATGAACTGTTCTAGGACACATTACACATTTTGCTGAATATACTCTCCATTAAATTAAATTTATTTACCCCAACTAGAGCTGGGCAAGTGTGAGACATATTTTAACGTAAACATTTTGTAGCACACTTTGCAGCTGTTATACATTTTTAAAATTTGATGCATAGTTTAAAGGGTTACAATAATATAATATACATTGCTGTGGGACGGCATATCTTAAGAGGAATGTCTATACAAACTGCGCACTTCGCACTAAAATTCACGCCATGTGTTCACGCTCGATGAAATTTAACTATTATTAGTCAACTTGACAGATGTTATGAATTTTAAAATTTCAAACATACTTTGGGGGATTTACGAACGACAGCACATACGCCTGAAAAACTTAAAATCTTAAATGCAAAACACCACATCATTACAAAAATAGAAAAATTAAAGCCTACTTTGTGGAGCTAAACTATAGACACGTAGTGTTGGCATACTTTTGGGGGTGGAGTGAGGGATTGGGGGTTAGTGCTGCGAATATTTAACAATAGTCGTTGTTTGTCGTGATGAAATGCGTTGTCATCAGTTTTAGTTTTTTTCTCAAAGATTTTTAACTTAGCTTTTCGCCCACTGCTGGTGGTGCTAGATTACAAGAGACGCTGAGAATGATGTGGATGGTGATAATAAGCTGTGAAATATAAGTAGCTGTTTGCCAAGACAACTATTTTTTTACAACTCTAACATTTGTTTTTAATTAAAATTTATGTTTGTACTTTATGTAGAATAATATGGCAAGCATTAACATACTTTCAGCAAGTCAAAACATGATTCTAAGTATTTATATATGTGGGAGGATGACATTCTCACGAAAATGGCTTAAGCACCTCCCACCACCCTCTCATACTCATACTCATCTTGTGAAGAAAAATACTCTCTGGTGTGCGACTGAGTGTGGATGAAGGAGGGTTGTTTAGTGTTTGTGTGTGTGTGTATAGGGGGAGTGGATGATAGTTTTGGATAAACTAAAGGTAGTTTTCATAAACAGCTATATAAGTTTTTATGAATTGTCCTGTCGTCGAGTCTCCTTTTTCCCCTCCTCCTCCTCCTCCTCCTTTCACTTTTGGCTCTCGAGTTAATTTGAAAAACATTTGTTGAGTTTGGCTTTTCCTTCAGTTGGCAAATGTACTTTTCATTTTTATTTCTGTGAAAAAAAAACTTTAAAGTTTATTGCCAATTTCTCTTTTGTTTTCAAGAGTAAGTTTTCCCAGGAAAAATTCCGCTGCCATTCGTTCATCGCATTATTCTAGTTGCCGAGTTGTTGTTTGTGATGGCCTGAATTCCAAGCCAACCCAAGCCAAGCCCTTCCATGCCATTCATCGCTTTCCATTGCATTTTGATTGCAAATGCATTAAAAACTTTTGCTTTTCCCTTGACGAGTTTCAGATGCACTTTTCTGCTTAATTAATTCAACAGCACACATTGTGTTCAGTAATGACTGGATTAGTTGTTGGTACAAAAAGTTTCACATTTTTTGTTCTGCTTGATCTGATCCTTGGGAACAGAATTTTCTCTTTAACAAATTTTTGTTCCTACAGCTATTCCTATAGTTTCCAAAGAAAACTAAATGAAAATTGAATTTGAAAGTTTTCAAAAAGGGAAAACCGGATACAAAGAAAGCCAATGGGAAAAATGGCACAAGGATTTTTTCTCTTTTAAACTTTAAGCAGAGCTCCTCAACCATTCCTAAAGTCCTGCAGATAATTGTATATGTAAACTTCCATCCAAACATCTTTATCTTTTCTGCTTATTTCCATTTAATGATGTTCATAAATTAACCAAATCATCAATATAAATCTGTCTCGGAAATTTGTCAAACTTTATTGCCTACCTTTAGGCCTGTTCACCTGCAGCTTCTCCTACATCTGCCACTCCTTCTCCTCCTCATCCTACTAATATTTACCTTAACCCAAAGGCACATTCATGTCCTTCGCTTGCTTGTATATGCCACAAATGTTTGTTCTTAACATCTGGACCATTATTCAATTTGTGGCTTTATTGTTGCATACATTTAGGCGCACATTGTCTATGCTACTTTCCAGAGGAAAAAAAACCCCTATATGAAGCAACAGCAGCACTCTCATTCAGCATCAAATCAATAATACATAAATTAAATGAAGCAATTAGAATTTTCAATTAATTGTCCTGTGCACACACACACACATAGTCGGTTGCTATGCCATAAACCTTCACCAAAATGTGTCTCGACTACAAAGTTTTCCCAAGTTTTGCCCAGTCACATTGGCAATGGAAATTTGAAGGCTAAAGTCAAATTAATGGTTTGAGAGGACATACAATTTGGGCTTTGCATTGAGTTCCCAATGAAGAGGGGCTCATATGCGGAATTAAGGATTTTGCCATTTTCAAAGCCTAAAGATATGCAATTATTGGAGACTTATGAAAGGAGAATAATTGTCATATCGCTCACTCACTTCAAGACTGTCATAACTCAAAATTAAAAATGTTTGAGGTTGCCTTACAGATATGCTAATTTTGCAAATATCCATAAATAAATCTCAACGAAATTTAGTTTATAAGTTAACAATCATATTTCGGATTGTTCCACCTTTTTTAAACGTCTTATTTCATGTTATTTATTTTATTATACGGACTTAAAGTTACACATCCTGACAATTTTCAATTTTGAGTTATGACACTCTTGAAGTAAGTGAGCGATATCATCCTGATAGAAGAGAAACATTTCTCTCCTTGCCATACTAAGCATTTTAAAATCATCTGGAAATATGGGCAAAGTAACGAATGGCTTGAATATACCAAAACTTTAGAAATAGGCAATGGATCTTGAATTATATTCTACCTTAGAGTATGCAATGGAAATGTATATATATATATATTTGATAATATCTGTGGTCACAAGCAATAACAGCCTAAGTCGAAAATCATGCTTTCGAGAAAAGCTTAATGCCTAAAGATATGCAATTGTCGTAAATATTGAATAAAGAATATCGAATGTCGAATGCGACATTCGTACGCATTCAAAGCAAAAAAAAAACATATGTCAAAACATTATTTCATGTTAATGAAATAATGTCTTGATTAGCACTATAATTGGGGGCTAAGGCTGCCTTTGGTCAATTGTTCGTTTTCAAGATAATTACAAAAAACCAAGACATTCGCATGCGACAAAAACAGAAGTCGCTTTCAAGCCAAACTCTGATTTCAGCGAAACCTGAAGGAATATTTTAATGCGACTAATTTTAAAATGTCATGGATTCATGTATCTTAATAATTTTTTTTATTTTATTCAAAAATACGAAGTAGTTTATTTTTTATTTAAATTTAATCATATTTTACTCCATCATTCTTTTTATGTTTAATTTTTTACTTTTTATGGAATTAGACAGCCAAAGGTTGATTATAATATATTATTCAATATATTTTTTTTCGTAACAAAAATTATTTTTATTAGTTTCTTAAAAACTATTTTTTTTCGAAAATGTTGTCAAAAATTTATCTTTTTAAATTTTGTTGAAAACAAATTTGCATAAAATATTTCGTTTTTTCTAAAAAAATATATTTTCTTGTAAATTTTATCAAAAGCCATTAATATGCAAATTTAATTTTTGCAGAAAAAATAGTCACAATTTCATTTTAACAAAAAATTTCGCTTACAATTGCATAATTACAAATAAATTTCGTTGAAATTGAATTCGAAAATTTTGTCACTTTTTTTTAAATTTTTTTGAAAAAAAAGAAAAATTCTTAAAAAAAACTTTATTTATTCTTGAAAATCCTCCTCAAATTAATATTTTCTTGCAAATTTCATAAAAAAATACATATTTATTATAAATTTATTTTTATCCAAAAAAATTCGTTGAAAATTTTATTATTACAAAAATTTTTGTTGAAAATTTCTTCAAAATTGCATTTTTTCGAAAATTTGTAAATTTTTTTTTTTTTTAAATTTGGTCGAAAAAAAAATTTCGTTTTTTCTAAAAAATTATATTTTCTTGTGGATTTCATCAAAATTGCATATTTATTGTAGATTTAATTTTTTCAGTAAAGTTTGTCAAATTACATGTTTACAAAACGTTTCGTTGAAAATTGCATTATTACAAAGAATTTCGTTGCAAATGTATATTTCTACAAAATTTCTTCAAAACTGAATTTCTTTTCGAAAATGTAAAAATTTATTTTGTTTAAATTTTAGAAAATTTAGATTTTTTAGAAAATTATGCAAAATTGCTGTTGACATTTCTTTGGAATTTCGGAATTGTTCGTCAAATTGACGTTTTTACCAAAAATTCGTTGAAAATAGCATAATTACAAAAAAATTTTTTCTTAAAAACTAAATTTTTTTTCGAAAATGTTGTGAAAATTCTTTTTAAATTTTGTTAAAAAATTATATTTTCTTGTAAATTTCATCAAAATATATTCATCAAAAATTTAACTTTTGCAGAAAAATTAGCATAATTACAAATAAATTTCCTTGAAATTGAATTTTTCTATAAAATTTCTTCAAAATTGCCTATGTCATTCGTCAATCGCCTATGTCATTCTCCAAATTTGTCAACATTTTTTAAATATTTTTTTCAACAAAAAAAAAAGAAAATTTCTTAAAAAAAATGTATTTTTCTTGAAAATCCTCCCCAAATTAATATTTTCTTGCAAATTTCATAAAAAATTGCATATTTATTATAAATTTATTTTTTTCCAAAAAAGTTCGTTGAAAATTTTATTATTACAAAACATTTTGTTGAAAATACATCGCTGTATAAAATTTCTTCAAATTTGCATTTTTTCGAAAATTGTTCAATTTTTTTTTTAAATTTTGTCGAAAATAAAATTTTATATAAAATTTCGTTTTTCTAGAAAATTATATTTTCTTGTAGACTTCATCAAAATTGCATATTTATTGTAGATATAACTTTTACAGTAAAGTTTAATTTTTTAAAATTTGTAGAAAATTTCGATTTTTTAGAAAATTAAGGCAAAATTGCTGTTGACATTTCTTTGGAAATGCCCATATTTAATATTTACAGAATTGTTCGTCAAATTGACGTTTTTACCAAAAATTCGTTGAAAATAGCATAAGTAAAAAAAAATTGTTTCTTAAAAACTATTTTTTTTTTTTCGAAAATGTTGTCAAAATTTAATCTTTTTAAATTTTGTGAAAACAAATTTGTATAAAATATTTTGTTTTTTCTAAAAAATTATATTTTCTTGTAAATTTCATCAAAATGTATTCATTGCAAATTAAATTTTTGCAGAAAAATTAGTCACAATTTCATTTTAACAAAAAATTTTGCTGAAAATTGCATTATTACAAATAAATTTCCTTGAAATTGAATTTTTCTATAAAATTTCTTCAAAATTTCTTATTTCATTCGAAAATTTCGTCAACATTTTTTTATATATTTTTCAAAAAAAAAAAAAAAACAAAGAAAATTTCTTAAAAATATTTTATTTTTCTTGAAAATCCTCCCCAGATTAATATTTTCTTGCAAATTTCATAAAATATTGCATATTTATTATTATTATTTATTTTATTTATTTATTTATGTACATGAATTACAATACAAAGTAAATTTATATTCTAATTTTAAGGTCCAGGGAAAGGCCGGGTTACAAAGACCATATGGCTGAATGTTTGCAGCAAAAGACCAGAGCCTCTGGTGGGAATCGAACCCACGACCCCCAAACTCATATTTATTATAAATTTATTTTTTTCCAAAAAAGTTCATTAAAAATTGCATTACTACTAAACATCTTGTTGAAAATGCATCTTTCTATAAAATTTCTTCAAAATTGCATTTTATCGAAAATTTGTCAAAATTGATTGTTCGGCAAATTACATTTTTACAAAACGTTTCGTTTCGCCAACTTGGTTATTGAGTTTGGAAACGCCTGTTATAAGTAACGAATCTCCCATGTCCTGGGATACAACCATTTCATTCTGATTTATCAGTTATAAGAGTGCGATATTTCTTGTCAAAGAGTGGGTTAAGACATAACAAAAAGTGGTGCAGATATAATGTAATCAACTATGCCCGGAAGGTCAGGCATTGTGTCTATAATGACACTATGTTCGTAGCCATTTCCTGACCAGAGTGATAGTTTAATAGCAGTACATCAGTCATATTGCCTTGCTATAATGTCTGGCTGCATTAAATGTAGTATAACAATTATTGCCGCAGTTGGTGTCGTTCTAAGCGCACCAGTGTTACGTATAGCAGTCATTCGCTGAACCTTGAACCAGTATTACAAAAGGTAGTTTCTGCAGAGCTATCCATCATTTGACGCACTATGCTTCTAATAGAAGTTCAAGGAACATATACATATATCCACCAGACGACAATGCCGGACAGCAATATCTGTCTGACTAATGACGTATACCACCAATAACTTATACCCAGCTTCAGACACCCACGTTTTTCTATAGCCCTTTAACAGGTAAAAAACGCCTTCATTCCTATATCCAAAATGTTGCGCTTTCAGATAAGTTAACAGCAATACCCTTCAAGGAGACAGATGCAACTGTTGGTCCTTATATGTCCTGCTGAAAATAACTGGTTTGTTCTTGGTCTGGCTTACACTAAGACCATTATCGGAACCCCATCTTGTGGGTGTATGTAGACCTATCATAGGATGTCTCTGAGAGTACTCGGAAACTGATCTCTTATAGCTATTGCCACTTAATTTGCATGGACAATAACCTTAACACTCTTCTTCTCCAAAGATAGCAGAATATTGTTCATGCGCTTGGGGCGTTCTCCTGTTGACTATCCTATGGAAGTCAGTTGACCCTAAGCTAGCAGAAATGCGCCTCTTAGTCAGAATGTTATGCATGAACCTTCCTATACTGCTTCCAACTCCCAAGTTTGCTAGAGCCGTAACAAAAAAAAATTTTTTGTGTCCTAGACCCAAAAATTATTTTTTTGTATAGATTGTGGCATACTGTTATATAAAATCAAAACCAAAAATTTTTTTATGGATGAATTTTTTATTAAAAATACTATTATCGTCGAAGGTACCCTTAGTATTTGCACTATAAAAAATGAGTATATGCCCGATCAGGTCGACTAATACGTTAAATTGAAGCTATTAATGTGGGCTACCAATGTTAGAAATATCTCTTTCACTTCGAAACAGTGGTTTAGTAACAGTCATTAAACAAATAGGAAAAGTAGAATAAAAAAAAATCCAGGGACAAAAAAAAACATAAAAAAAATCGAAAAAAAAAATAATTTATTTATTTTTTAAAGGTTTGCATCCTAGCGAAGAAAATAATGCCTATTTGAAAAAATCTATGGATAAATGTAGAAATTATAGCCCTTTTGGTAGTAGTAAGAGAATTTCCAAAAAATCTTTTTTTTTAATTTCTGTTTAAATGGCGATTTTATTTATTACATTTATTTATATTATGTACATTTGAGTTTATTTACATGAACAAGTTTTATTAGAAGTAATTGTGACTTCTTTGTTGACGTTTGTAGATTTCGGAATCGGTTTCTCTAATGAGGAACCAAATAAAATCTCCCATCATTCTTTCATCCCAGTGCCCTTGGTAACGCCGCTCGATGGACTTCAATTCTTGGTGAAACCTTTCGCCATGTTCGTCACTTACGTTGAGAATGCAAGAAATGAATTTTGAGGGACATATTTACACCTGTTGGAATACATAAAGCGAAATTTAAGTTTGAAGAATACATACATATGTGTTATATACATAAATATAAAAAAAATATATTTCTAACCAATTTTTTCATAATTTTTTAACAAATCATTAATCATTGTTTCAAATTGCGGGCTTTTATTGGATCCAAGGAAATTTGAAACTACAAGCTTAAACGACCTCCATGCTGCAATTTCATCCGATGTCAAATATGATTCGAAATTCAATTCTTTCATCAGTTTCCTTTTTCTAGGCCCATCAAAAACGCCTTCTTCGATTTTTTGAAAAAAAAAAGACTTTAAATAAACTTTTTAAATATGAGAGTGAATTGCCATCTTTTACAAAATTTTCAAAGAGCCCCAGCTTAGTATGCAGTGGTGGCAAAATATCGGCTATCCCAGAGGCATAACATACCAACTACTTTTAAATCGCAACAAATTTTCCAGTCATGTTCAAATTTTATGTATTTTATCAATTTAGCCATTGTTTCGTATGATTCCTTAGCGTTGACAGCATGAGCAATGGGAATCGACGGTTTCTGATTTCCGTTGTGTAAAAGTACCGCTTTCAAACTTTCTCTACTGCTGTCAACAAGTAACCGCCATTCCTTTGAATTGTATGTTGGTTTAAGTGCCTCGAACAATCCGGGAATGTCCTTGCAAAAGCATCTGTTATCCACAGTTGTATAAAATTTGTTTGTAAGGTTTATCACGGACTCTACAATAAGATATGTTAACATCTGGGGCCAGAATATTGTACTGTTTCATCCCACATACAAGTAGTTCTGCCTTATATTTGCCCAGTTCCAAATCTCTCACTAGATCAATGAGTTGAAACTGAGTTAAAAGCGATGACTTCTGACTCAAACTTGAATCGCTCAGAGTTGAGTACTCAGTTGAACTTGATGATGTTTCCGTTATAATGTTGTTAGCTATACTTGGAAACTTACTACTCCAATCTATTAACTTAGACAAAAATAGCAGTCCGTATTGTAAATGAATGGTTGTCTCCCAATCATTGGCATTCCAAATTGCACGTGATGTCTAAAATTAAAACGTTTTATTCCACAAAATATTTTAATACATTCATTTTAAAGTACTTACCGCATTCTTCCACTAGTCCATCGAGTAAGATTTACATGGCACGAATTACACAAAATACTAGGTGTCCACGGTTCGTTCATATTTTTAACTCGTATACCAAAATATTGCACATATACATATTTCTTCTATTATTTTACTAAACGCACGTCGATTTTTTTAATTGCATATTTTCCGCAGATGTAGCAGAAATTATCGGGATCATTTACACATTGAAAAGTTCTTTGCCTTTTACTCATACTTCGAAATATAACTTTGTAACATTTTTCAAAAAAACTACTTATCTCTTTAAGGCGCTGAATTACACTAATTTATTAATAAGAAATTTCATTCACAAATTCCGGGTTTAAGGTTCATAAGTTGCAGTACCTGTAGCTGACATATAGTTTGCTTCGAAAGTAGACACCCAATATTTTCAAGACTGCCGCGTACTACTTTGTATTGCGTACATATAATTTTACTACCTATATATACGACTGGGATGTCCATTCCCCTAAAAGGCGTAATTGAATGGCAACCTCATAAATAAAAAACCACAAATATTGTTGAATGACTCTCTACTAGAGCGGATCTCATCCAATATAGTTCTCACATTGCATATCATGTTTTATGGAGGGTTACGAACGGCCATAAAATGCAAGGGCAATGTCTCTTATATGTCTCTCTCACATATGGCGAATGCAATATAAGTTTTGTTTTAAAAAAATTATCAAATTTTTTTTAGAAAATTTGTTAAATTTTCTTATAGAAAATTTTTTCAATTTTCTTATAGAAAATTTTTTCAATTTTCTTATAGAAAATTTTTTCAATTTTCTTATAGAAAATTTTTTATTTTTTTTTATAGAAATTTTTTTTAAATTTTCTTATAGAAAATTTTTTAATTTTTTTATAGACAATTTTTTCAATTTTCTTATAGAACATTTTTTAATTTTTTTTATAGAAAATTTTTTAATTTTTTTTATAGAACAGTTCTTAAATTTGTTTATAGACGCCTTATTGGACGGCACGCAGAGAGATTAAAGGTCTTGCATAATGACTTTTGCACAAGCTGTGGAGACGAAGAGGAGGAGATATCAATAGAACACCTTCTGTGTATGTGCACCGCTCTCTCTAGAAGGTCGCCTACAACCTTGGGCTCTTATTTCTTTGAGGAGTTAGCTAACATGGCTGATGTTGGAATCCGCCAACTTTTCAGCCTTTTAAAGCAATCAACGGGAGCGGCTAGGGACTTATGTTTTCCCTTACGTCCTTGTGGTAACACAAGGGACTGTATAGTCTAAGTGAGTCTTTTTAACAGGCTGCCACTCTTAATCTAAACCTAAGCTAAACCTAGACAGTAGATTTTTGTCCGAAGGCAACTATCTATTAATCTCGCTAGGATTTTAAGAAGAAATGACATTAGACTAATCGGGCGGATATCCTTAGCTCCTGTATGGGATAGCTTTCTTGGTTTTTGGGATGAAAACAAACTTGGTTGCTCTTCATATTGTTTATATATAGGCCTGCTGGATACAACAAGTATAGATCTCTCTTCCTGTAGCTCCGCGAAACATTATCTGATCCTGGCAACTTAAATAGCTCAAATGATCTAAAATTTCCTAAAACGGATTTCCGCCGAACATACATACTTTGGATCTTAGGTCAGTCTTTCGGCGAAAAGGATTTTAGCTCAATTATTTTAAATGTTTCTAACTCCTAAAATTATACTTTAAAATATAAATATTGCTCCTGAATGTATGGTACGATTTTTTTTAAGATTTATAGCTATACTAGGATCCAATAGAAGGCGCTGTGATCAAGCTATGATAAATCCAAAAATTTGCTAGGCATCTGGGGAGTTCGATATCCCACGTTCCGTATAAAAACCTGTTTTTCAATCAATGCCACTCATGCTATGCCTTAGATATCCTGCAGATGTCCAGTTATCCTTTTCCTATTAATGTCCACCTAGCAGCCATCCACAAACACATGGAATGCCCATCATTGACTGCTACAATTACATAGATTTATACAAGACAAGAGTGGAAGGAGTAGTGCACTGAATTGTTTGCAAAATACTATTATTCCACTTACCTGAGTCCCTTTGCATCCATCTTCTTTCCTACATTGGTCCTATGGGTCATGACATAATTCATAACTACACAATTTTTTGAATCACAAAAAAAAAAATAGGTGATGTCAACCATGGGTAAACGAAAAGAAAAAAATAATAAAAGAAAATATGACAAAACTAAAATGCCATCTCGAATTGAGAAACAAGAAACATAAAAAATCCATTTTAAGTTTCAAAGTAACAGCAGTGCTACTGAGCGATACTGAACCATTGCATTTGTGTTATTGCAGAAATTCCATTCAATTGTCAACAACAAGTAAAAAATTGCCGTAACCACGACCATTAGACAACAAATGGTGGAAAGGTCCTGCGAGAAGGAAAAATGTTCACACATTGTTGTCGAGACAAAATTGCTGCAGCAAAAGGAGGATACACGTATAGTTTCTGCCATTGTGGCAACAACAATTGTATAGTTATGCTTTTCTCCAGCAATTTTCAGTTGCAATTCTTGAACGTTCTACGGATGCACAGTATTCGTTTCAAGGTGTACTCGGCGGAGCATATCGGAAGCATGTGTGGACTGTTGTAATGATTGTGGAAAGGAATCTGGGGTGTATGTATGTATCTTAAAGATGGTTGAATGTAAAGTTTAAGACAATTTGAAGGCATTGAAGGCTTACAAAAATATCTACGAACTCCTAGAAGTATACTGCAAAATATAGAAACAGTCTCCCCAAAGGTATGCTTCAAATTTTGAAATCGCATTTTAGGATAATTTTCATGGTTTTTGTCAAAAAAATCGTCTACTCCAGCATGTATACCTTAATTTATATTTATACCCTACACCACACTGGGGTGCAGGGTATTATGAGTTTGTGCATTTGTTTGTAACACCCAGAAGGAGAAGAGATAGACCCATCGTTTATTATACCGATCGACTTGGAATCACTTCCTGAGTCGATTTAACCATGTTCGTCTGTCCGTCCGTCCGTGTCTCCGTCTGTCTGTCCGTCCGTCTGTCTGTCCGTCCGTCATTCCGTCCGTCTGAAGATGTATCGTTGTAATCAAAGTGCAGGTCATATTTATGGTCCGATTGCAAAACAATCAGGTTAACCTTATAAATTGGTTTCAATTTCTTAGATTTCCATAACGCCACTCGTCCCTCTACGAGTATATGTATATGTATCATTCAAAAATGACAAACAAAACTCCTCAACATTTTTGCACCTTTCTTCATCGCTTGTTCAAATGCCATCAACACCATTTGCCATCAAGAATGGGGAAGAGAGGGTTGTGGAAATATAGCGTGATCCATTTCGAGGTTCTCTACTTTTTTAGAGAGAAAAACACAGAAAATTCAAATTGAATGGAGAATGTTTATTATCTTTTGAATGAACATTCTTTGGCATTTATTTTTTGTAGATAATGTCTATCAAATGTTGGCCGCGGCTCCGTCTCAGATGGTCCATCCGTTGAGTCCCACTTTCGATGACTCGTTCGAGCATTTCGACTGGTAACTGGCGAATAACAGGCGTGATGTTTTGCTCCAAGGCCAAAATCGAAGCGGGTTTGTCCGCATAAACTTTAGACTTTACATATCCCCACAGGAAAAACTCTAACGGTGTGATATCACACGATCTTGGTGGCCAATCGACCGGCCCAAAACGTGAAATTATCTGCTCACCGAAGTGTTCTCTCAATAAATCCATTGATTGATGCGATGTGTGGGAAGTGGCGCCGTCTTGTTGAAACCAAATGTCGCCGAGATCACGAGCTTCAATATCAGGCATCAAATAGTCGGTTATCAGGGCACGATAACGGTCGCCATTGACGGTTACGTTCTCACCGGCATCATTTTTCAAGAAGTATGGGCCGATGATTCCGGTACGTCGGATCGGGAATCGGTCAATGGCAAAAAGATAGCTCTTAACGAGAGCTAAAATATTGCTCATGGGTGTAAAGGTCGTGGGTCGACTGGAAAGTGTATTTTTTTGGATTTCAAAAAAAAAATGGACTTAGCGCAATTGGCGAACGATTATTTTGATAATAAAACTGAATACTTTGTAAACGTTATTCAGGCGTAAGTCTTTCCATGATGAAATGCCAAAGAATACTTAACAAAAATAACATAACAGCATAACACGACTCACACGTGATCTGTCAAAAAAATGGCTATTGAAAAAAGTATCTCTACTTAGATCACCCTTTACTTCTCGAACATCTTGAGTAGGATGTTGTCCGTGATTTTAACCTTATGCACTTGAACGACAAGGAAGATGATGTCAACAACAAAAACAAGAACAACAACGCCATAATCTGCTGCTGTTGCAGCAGCAGCATCAACGAAAACAACAAAAGTGTAGTCGTCCTGGAAATCCTGGCATTTTATGTCGTTATCTATCTTAGATTTTTTTGTACTTGGTTTTCTTGAAGCATCGATCGTGAAGGAGCAGCATAGAAGGCTGGGCAAAAAGGGTGGTAAGAAGGGGCGGTTGCAGCCAGGTGCTTATGGATTGGTTTATGCTGTTTTTCTTCTTATACCTCTGTTTACTTTTAATAATCATAATAATGATAGGAAAAATATGTATTTCTTTTATGGATAAAAGACATAGGATTTGTAGTGCATTGTTGACAGGACTTGTTTCTTTTTCTCCAAAGTGGTTCCGGGATTTATTGTAATAATGGAGGAGGGCAATACATTCTTTAAAGTCTTTTTAAAGACTTGAGGATTAAAAACATTTTTCTGTAAATCGGAATGTTTTCACTTCAAAAATTACAGATTTTATAAAAAAAAACAGTAAGGAAAGGCAGAATGTCGGGCGGGGCCGACTATATAATACCCTACACCACTCTCGTAATATTGAATAACTCTGATATATAAATTTTGTAATTCATGTATAAATTGTTTACATAAATTTACTTTTGGGACATTTTATACTTAAATAATACCCTGTACCACAGTGTGGTGTAGGGTATAAAAACGATTGGATCTAAAGAGCCAAATCGGATGAAACATATATATGGGAGCTATAGATAAATCTTTACCGATTTTCTTCAAATTCGGCAAAGTTGGTTCATGGATCAAGAAACTCTACCATTCTAAATTTCAAAACGATTGGATGTAAAATACAGCTTCTATAGAACTAAAGGGCCAAATCGGACGAAACATATATATGGGAGCTATAGCTAAATCTTAACCGATTTTCTTCAAATTCGGTAGCGTTGGTTCATGGATCAAGAAACTCTACAATTCTAAATTTCAAAATGATTGGATGTAAAATACAGCTTCTATAGGACTAAAGGGCCAAATCGGACGAAACATATATATGGGAGCTATAGCTAAATCTTAACCGATTTTCTTCATATTCGGCAATGTTGGTTCATGGATCAAGAAACTCTACCATTCTAAATTTCAAAACGATTGGATGTAAAATACAGCTTCTACAGGACTAAAGAGCAAAATCGGACGAAACATATATATGGGAGCTATAGCTAAATCTTAACCGATTTTCTTCAAATTCGGCGATGTTGGTTCGTGGATTAAGAAACTCTACCATTCTAAATTTCAAAACGATTGGATGTAAAATACAGCTTCTATAGGACTAAAGAGCCAAATCGGACGAAACATATATATGGGAGCTATAGCTAAATCTTAACCGATTTTCTTCAAATTCGGCAATGTTGGTCCATGGATCAAGAAACTCTACTATTCTAAATTTCAAAAGGATTGGGTGTAAAATACAGCTTCTATAGGACTAAATGGCCAAATCGGACGAAATATATATATGGGAGCTATATCTAAATCTAAACCGATTTCAACCAAATTCAATAGCGATCTTAACAGCTGCGAAATACTCTAAACTGCAAAATTTCAGAACGATCGGAGTGAAATTGCGACCTGTAGTCGACGAACAACTTTACATGGACAGACGGACGGACGGACAGACATCGTTAAATCGACTCAGCTAGTGATTCTGAGTAGATCGGTATACTTTAAGGTGGGTCTAGCTGTGTTATTTTCAGGTGTTACAAACATCTGCCGTGAAACAAACTCATAATAGCCTGTACCACAGGGTATTATAAGTTATTATAAGTAAATATGAGCATTTCCATGTTAAGTGATCAGAGTATTTTCGTCTCAAGTCACGGATTTTGATAAAACTTGGTACAATGGTTATAATAAGTGTTGTCAACAAACCATGCAAATTATTTTGCAAAAAAAATAAAAAACCGGTCTACTCGTACTATGAAGATTTTAAAATTTTCGAAATTGTTAATTTTGAGGAATACTGGGTTTATTAAAAAAATTATATCTTTTTATCGGCAAAAGCTATCAATATGGGACTTTTTGCAAAATGTTAGTAATAATTTGCACTCTTAATGAAAAATAGAAAAATTAATTTAAAAATATTTTTTTTCTTATTTTTTTTAAAAACATTTATTAAAATTAATTTAAAAAAAATCCAATTTTTATTTTTAAATTTTATTTTTTGTATTTTAGGCCTAATTGTCCTCTACAATATAGCCAATTTCCACGATGGCCTTTTTTGTCTTTCTCGAGAAATAATTAAATCTTTATGACAGGTCTGTCCCAGTATTTTCTAAAATGCTCAATAGGCCGGATTTAAACGCAAAAAATTACCATTAATCACTTTTGAGTAACACACAAAAGTTGTATCATGATGCCAACAGTTCTGTACCAAAAGGAAACAAATCTAACAAATTTCCTTAAGTTCGCGCAAGGACGATCTTTGCAAAAAGTAGAAAATAAATGGCATTTAATAACTTTAAAGTATGTACTGGTATTAAAGTTAAAAGCTGTTTACTTTTGCTACAAATTGGTCCATTTGTGTGAGAGGTACCAAAAGGGGCTAACCAATAAAGGTCACTTTTCTCTGGACTCTAGGTATTATAAAAACATTACACTGGACACAATTTCAACTTTTTGACTTTTAGTGTAAAATGGTCCATTTGTGTGGGAGGTACCAAAAGGGGCGTGCCAATACGGCCACTTTTCTCTAGACTCTAGGTACTATAAAAGCATTGCACTGTACGAAATTTCAAATATTTCTATGCACTGGTATTAATGTTATAAGCTGGTAACTTTTGGTACAAAAAGGCCCATTTGTGTGGGAGGTACCAAAAGGGCGGGCCAATAACGCCCTTTTTTCTCTGGACTCTAGGTACTATACGAGCATTACACTGAACAAAATTTCAAGTATTTATATGTACTGGTATTAAAGTTATAAGCTGGTAACTTTTGCTATAAAATGGCCCATTTGTGTGGGAGGTACCAAAAGGAGCGTGACAATAATGCCCATTTTTCACTGTATTGTAGGTACTATTAAACCATTACACTTTACAAAATTTCAAGTCTTTGTCTACACTGGTAATAAAGTTATAAGCTATTAACTTCTGATTCAAAATTGTCCATTTGTGTGGGAGGTACCAAAAGGGGCGTGGTAACTTCGCCTATTTTTCTCGAGATAATAGTGACTAATAAACTAATACTATGTGTAGAATATCTGAGGATTAAAATAAGTAGTATAGACGTTTTTAAATAATCAATATTTCACTAAATGTTAACCCTTTGTGGGGGAGGTACTAGAAGGAGTGGACCAATATGGCCCATCTTCGAACTTAGCCGGAGATAGAAGAAAATATTACCGCATTCCAAATTTGAAGTCAATCGGTTACTACTTTCGAGAGTTATCGTGCGCACCAGCCAGCAGACAGACAGACATACGGACGGACGGACATAGCTCATTCTACCCAAAACGCATATCCGCCGAACATACTTAGGGTCTTAGGTCATTCCTTCGATGTGTTACACTTCTGGTTCGTAGCAAATGATATACAGGGTGGCTGATATGTAATGCAACAAAGTAAAGCGCTATTTTTTTTTTTAATTTTATTGTTCAAAAGGAAAAAATGTCGGAAATAACATACAATTTTAGAAACAGTTTAGATTTGTTCGAATTTGCCACCTTTGGTACGAATTATGGCCTTCAAACGGCCGACAAAGCCATCACACGCTGCACGAAAGTGGCTCTGCGGTATTTTGGCCCATTCCCGGCGAAGCGCCGTCTTGAGATGATCGATACTTTGGTATTTTGTAGTGCGAACCTTACTCTCTAAAATAATGCCCCAGGCGCAAAAGTCCAACGAATTGAGATCCGGAGATCTTGGTGGCCATTGTGCGGTACAAATGAAGCGAGGAACCTTCTTTTTAAGCTGAGTGCGATGGTGCTGAGTCCTGTTGGAATGTCCATGGTCTGCGGCCGAAATGTTTGTCTGCCCAGGGCTTCAATACTGTCTTTAGGATAATATTCGGCATTTATTTTGACCCCATGGTCGATGAATACGAGCGGGGAGCGACCATCGGCCGTTACGGCGGCCCACACCATTACCATCGGCGGCGCTTGAGTTCTGGTGGCCAATCGAAGGTGTAAATTTGCAGCTGACCTCTTTGGCAAGTAAACCCGATCATTTTGTTTGTTCACAAACTGCTCAAGTTGGAATGGCTTCTCATAGGAGAAAACCAAATTCGGTAACTGGCCACTTTCGTGCAAGCGAAGCAACTCCTTGGCTCTTTCCAGTCTAACTTTTTTTTGTGCATCGGTGAGCTCTTGCACGTTTTGGAACTTCAATGGCTTTAGTCCAAGCTAATTTTTTAATATGTGTTGTATCCCTTCTCACGATATGTTCAGCTCACGAGCAATTTTTCTACCACCGCGGCGTGGATTTCGAACAAATCTGGCCTTCACTTTTCGGATCATTTCTGGTGTTGTTACCGTTTTTTTTCGTCCACTTTTTGGACGCGATGCAACACTGCCAGTATCACGGTAACGAGCAATGGTACGAGAAACAAAAGATTTATTCACATTTAAATGCTGGAGGGCTCTAACGATAGCCACTTGTGTTTTTCCACCCAAATATAAAGCAATCACACTATCACGCTTGAATTCCATCACGAATAACTTTTTTCTGAATGCAATAGATCAAAATGCTTTTGTAAGCTTGCAAACAATAAAATGATCTGTCACTGAAATAAATCTGTCAGCTATCAGACTAGCGGTTTAGAAATGATAGCAACCTGAAGTTGGTTGCAATACAAATCAGCCACCCTGTATACCCTCCTCTCTAAGGTGTGGGGTAAAAATGTCAAACTTTGCAAATGGAAGTTGCAGTTTGCAATTGGCAACACTAATATTGCCAGGACCCGCAATATAAAAGCAACCCTCGTAACTTTTTTAATATCTTAATAGTCACAAAAATCCTTTTACCTTTTTTATAATGATTTCACTTACGCCTGAAAGTACACTTCAAATAATAAATATTATCTACATTCAGGAGTGCTTTAAAATTTTTGGAGAATGAGGGTAATTATCTATAATTATAATGAGGGCAATATCTTTTAAGTTTTTACTAAACCTTCGATGTATACCTCATTGTTGAAGAATGGCATCCGTAACATATGCAATAATTTCATTCTAGGAGTATGAGCCTTATTCGTAGACTTTACGATTTCAATGCAAAAATCGTATATATTTTATTTTGGTCTCTTACTAAAGGCTGACCTTTTAAATGTTTAATATTGTGGAAAATTAACTACTGCATTTAACCACAAAGGCGCTTCACATTCAATGAGTTTTATGGTTGTTGTTGCTGATGACCCCCTTTTTCGGCCATAACATAGAGCCCCATTCATATTTAACGACCCAAATACACTGACGACGACCATAAATTGGTTGACAATATATATATATATATTTGCGGGAGTCTTTCGTTGCAATGCTGCTGTCATCAAGTTTATTTCCAAAACATCAGCAACATTATTTCAACTGAACCGCAACAGTGTTGCGACATCATCACCACCAACAGAATCACCAACATTGACATGGACATGAATATATGTACGTACATATATATATATATATGCATATTCCGTTGATGAACATTTGACAGCGCGAGGCGCAATATTTACTCGAATATAGACATTCGTGAGGCATATCATCACAGGGCCACTGATGACTCGATAAACCCACCACCCCACACCACAATTCAGACACTTTTGAACAAACACATTTCGTTCTTGTCATGACTTCCATTATTGAGTGCAAACAATTTTCAGTTTTCAGCATTTTCCATTATATTTTGTTTTGCACGCTTAATTTTCATCTCGATGCCCTTCATCAGCACTGGCTGTGTGTCTGGTGGGCGCATTCGGCTTTACGCCGACATACAACAAAAAGTGGCAGTATTGGCGAAAAAACACACATCAGGCTAACTCATCACAATTCAATTATGTCCATTGTATTGAATTGTCGGGTAATGATGCAATGATGCAACATACCACGCCATGACATGCCATCCATGCCTCCGAGTAGCACTCGATGCCCACAGTAGCCGGCAACTCCGGTAGTCGTGCCCATTGTTGGCAAGGTTGCCCATGGAGCAGTACTTGTCATGCTGGATGTTATTGCATGCGGTGTTAATGAAATAACAATTAATTTATGGAAGTTTCGGGGCGTTTATTCCGAGGTTGAGGAGATAAATTAAGCAAACAGCAAACATGGATTTTTGCAAATTTAATGCAAACAAAAAATTCCTAAAAAAAGTGCATCTAACGATGATGTAATGGCAGATAGGTTTGAAGGTAGATGGATGATGGATGATCATAAATCATCAGTTGTCAATAGTTCTACTTTAGTTTTTCGATATCTGATAGAGATAATAGAAAAAAAGTGTATTTGGAAATTTGTAGTATACCTTTAGATGTTAAGCTTTAGCAGAAATCTGAAGCATAATTCAGGGAGTACATATACTAATAATATACATACCATTTGGAAACACGAACATAACTTTTATGGTAAACATATATGTCATCAATAATAAATAATAAGCAAGATGCTGTACAAAATTTATGAATATTAAAACAATACATCATAGTTTTAAGTGTTTCTGTTATTATGATTCTTGTATATCCAAAATTATGTATGAAAAAAAAGACTCAATAAACCTGAAACTTGAAACTTGGCAGTACAGTTCTGTTAGAGATCGTTTACTATTAGAAGTCATTTTACCAAAACCATAATAATGGTCCTGTTGGAAACTGTTCTACAAAACAGAATAATAATTTTTTTGCACGACTTGCAGAATGTCCAACAAATCATACTCTTAGTTCTGTTCCAAGAGTACTTTAAAGCTTCAGAATTTAAATTATAGCAAATCCCAAATTAAGATATTTCTAGAAAACACAAAATTTTCCGCATCTTCATTCAATGTAGTTTTCAAATATGTGTCAACTTTTAAGAAAAATAGTTAAATTTTCAGTATTTTCGTAATAAAAGTTTTACATATTTCACAAAAATCTTCAATAATTGATGAGGGAAATTGGCATTACGAGTACAGATACATTAAAATAAACTTCATGATGTTGAAATCAATTTTTTGTTGCACAAAATTGGCAATGTAAAAAATTCTTCTGAAGTTTTCTGAATTTAAAAAAATTATTGCCCTTTTGATAGTACTTAAAGTTGCTTTAAAAATCTTCTTTAAATACACAAAAAAAAAAAAACAATTTTTGTGAGGAAATTATTAATTTTTGTTATAGAGAAGACAACAAATATTATACTAAAAAAATTTCACACCTATAACTTTCCGTCAATGATGCTATAAAAAATTATAGCAAGTCTCAAGTTGAAATATTTCCAAAAAATAAAATGATTTTGGGTTCTAAATCAAATGTCGACTTCAATTATAATAGGTTTTACAAGAGAACGATTTCAAGTGTTTATATTTCAGTCAATATAGTTTCGCTGTTTGACCTAAGCTAATGAGAAAAAAATTACACAATTTTCAGTCTAAAACACGCTTTTGTAATTCCAAACAAAACAAAATAATTCTTGTTAAAATACTTTAAAGTTTCAGAACTTATAGAAATTGTCGCTCTTTATCTTCTACTAAAAGTTGCTATAAAAATTATAGCAAGTCTCTCGTTGAGAAATTTGTTTTGTTGGCAAAACGTTTCAATAACCGATGAAGGGAAATTGGCATAATTTGATACATTAATTTTAATGTACATATATCATAAAATTTGTTTAAAAAAATTGGCATTACGAGTATAGATACATTAAAATAAACTTCATGATGATGAAATCAATTTTTTGTTGCATAAAATTGACAATGTAAAAAATTCTGCTGAAGTTTTCTGAATTTAAAAAAAATATTGCCCTTTTGATAGTACTTAAAGTTGCTTTAAACATCTTTTTTAAATACACAAAAAAAAACAATTTTTGTTATAGAGAAGACAAAAAGTATTATACTAGAAAAATTTCGCACCTATAACTTTCCGTTAATGATGCTATAAAAAATTATAGCAAGTCTCAAGTTGAAATATTTCCAAAAAATAAAATGATTTTGGGTTCTAAATCAAATGTCGACTTCAATTATAATAGGTCTTACAAGAAACCGATTTCAAATGTTTATATTTCAGTCAATAAAGTTTCGCTGTTTGACCTAAGCTAATGAGAAAAAAATTACACAATTTTCAGTCTAAAACGCCCTTTTGTAATTCCAAAAAAAAAAATAATTCTTGTTAAAATACTTTAAAGTTTCAGAACTTAAAGAAATTGTCGCTCTTTGTCTTCTACTAAAAGTTGCTATAAAAATTATAGCAAGTCTCTCGTTGAGAAATTTGCAGAAAACAAATGTAGTTTTCCAAATATGAAAAATAATTTAAATGCCAATAAGTTTTGTTTTGTTGACAAAACATTTCAATAACTGATGAAGGGAAATTGGCATTATTTGATACATTAATTTTAATGTATATCATAAAATTTTTTTTTGAAAAAATTTGCATTACGAGTATAGATATATTAAAATAAACTTCATGATGTTGAAATCAATTTTTTGTTGCACAAAATTGGCAATGTAAAAAATTCTGCTGAAGTTTTCTGAATTTAAACAAAATATTGCCCTTTTGATAGTACTTAAAGTTGCTTTAAAAATCTTCTTAAAATACACGAAAAAAAAAAAAACTATTTTTGTGAGGAAATTATTAATTTTTGTTATAGAGAAGAAAACAAATATTATACTAAAAAAATTTCACACCTATAACTTTCCGTTAATGATGCTATAAAAAATTATAGCAAGTCTCAAGTTGAAATATTTCCAAAAAATAAAATGATTTTGGGTTCTAAATCAAATGTCGACTTCAATTATAATAGTTCTTACAAGAAACCGATTTCAAATGTTTATATTTCCGTCAATATAGTTTCGCTGTTTGACCTAAGCTAATGAGAAAAAAATTACACAATTTTCAGTCTAAAACACCCTTTTGTAATTGCACAAAAAATAGAATTCTTGTAATATACTTTCAGAACTTAAAGAAATTGTCCTTAAAGAAATTGTCGCTATTTGTCTTCTATATACTAAAAGTTATATACAAATTATAACAAGTCTCTCGTTTAGAAATTTGCAGAAAACAAAGTATTTCCCGCATATTCATTCAATGTTGTTTTCAAATATGAAAAACAATTTAAATTCCAAAAAGTTTTGTTTTTTTGACAACAAATTTCAATAATTAATGAAGGGAAATTTACATTATTTGATACATTAAATGGAATCCATACATAATGCATAAAATTTGTTTAAAACTTTAATTAAAAAAAAATTCCACGCCATTTTTTACGAATCTTTTTAATTATTTTTTTTTTTAAATTTTCATATATTTTTATACCCTACACCACACTGTGGTACAGGGTATTATGACTTTGTGCATTTGTTTGTAACACCCAAAAGGAGAAGAGGTAGACCCATTGTTTATTATACCGATCGACTTGTAATCACTTTCTGAGTCGATTTAGCAATGTCCGTCTGTCTGTCTGTCTGTAGATGTATTCTTGTAGTGGTCGCAATTATGGTCCGATCTCAACGAAACTTTGCACATATCTTTTTTTAGGCCCAAGGACGATCCCTATTGAATTTGGTTAAAATCGGTTCAGATTTACATATAGCTCCCATATATATGTCCCTCCGATTTGGCATATATGCACTGTATAAGCAACATTTTGTAACCGATTTGTACAAAAATTGACAGAGAGTAGTCTCCTGATACACTTAGATACAATACAAAATTTGGGGGAAATCGGTTCAGATTTAGATATAGCCCCCATATATATGTTACCCCCGATTTTAAATTCAATAGCTGTAGAAACTGTATTTTATATCCGATCACAGCGAAATTCGGCAGAAAGAGGTTTCTTATTACACGAAGGAATACTGCCAAATTTGGAGAAAATCGGTTCAGATTTAGATATAGCCCCCATATATATGTTAGCACCGATTTGACATTCAAGCGCTGTAGAGACTGTATTTTATATCCGATCAGTACGAAATTCGACAGAAAGAGGTTTCTATTTTACATGAATGAGTATTCAGGGAAAATCGATTCAGATTTATATATAAGCTCCATATATATGTTCCTCCTGATTTGGTTACAAAGCGCTATAGAAGTTGTACTTTACTTCCGATCATTATAAAATTCTCCAGAAAGATGTTTCTCATTTTAGGAACGAATATTGCTTAATTTAGCGATTATCGGTTCAGAATTAGATATATCCACATATATATGTTCTTACCCATTTACCAATTATTCCAAATTATTATCGCAATAACCCTTATCGCATTGTTAGGGAGGTGTATGGTATTATATAGTCGGCCCCGCCCGACTTTCTGCCTTTCCTTACTGGTTAATATTAAAGTTCTTAAAAAATTTCCAAAAAATTTTTTAATTTTTTAAAAAAAAATTATTATTGAAAATTTTTGGAAACAAAATTTGGAAAAAAATGTAAATTAAAAACAAACAGCATCTATAAAAAGTGGCTTTGTAGAAAGTAAACTTTGTAGAAATAGTTTCAGCCGTTCAAGAGTAACAACATAAAAATCCATTATTCTCTCTTTTTTTTTTAAATTTCATTCATATCCCCATATAATATTGGAATTTTTTTTCGAAAAATAAATGATAGCTATCGATATCTTATTTTACAATTTTGCAAATTTTTTAAGCCTTTCAGGCAAAAATAATAACAAAAATTCTGACACCTATAAGATTTTTAGAAAAATTTGCAGAATCGATCTTTTCTAGAGAATCATTCTTTTTAAACAATCCTATGAAATTGAAGTTTTGTTTGAAAGCTCTTTTCAATACTGATTCATAGATCTGAAATAATATACTGGTACAGTAGTTATGTTATCGTAGTTCTATTAGAGGAATCTAAATTGTTATAATACTTCTGCATAATTGAAGTTCTGAAAGTTAACTTCCGCCGGGCTGAAGTTTTATTAGAAATCTTTTAATTTTCATCCCTCAATGTATGCTCCACATATTTTATTTTTATATTAAATTAAATTATGCTACACTTTTTCTTCATTTGCTCTACATTTCAATCAAAGCTCTGTGGGAAAAAAATGCATATCATTAGGCAGACATTTTTTTTACTAAAGGAATTTTACTCTCATTACACTGCACTACAATACCTACTCGACTTGTCTTTAACTACAAAGCCGCAAACGTTTTCTCCCTTTCTGCCTCTCTGCCCCACAAACAATACCACTTTATGCATTGTTCACAAACAATTAATTTGCCAAGGACTTTTTAATGCCTTTATTTATTTATTTGCATGCATTCAATTGTTGTTCATGCATTCATTGTACTATTTCTAAAATTCATTCATTCATTCCCGCACTCCTTGACTCATTCATCTTTTCATGGATTCCCAGTCGCATTCAGAACGCCAACGAGATTCATTCTTTCGCTCATCATCGTCACCCCAACATTGTTTAGCTTAGGATTTAATCAAGAGTTGGTGTGGTAAGAGCAAAAAAACCCAGAGCACTGTTTTTCTTCTTTGCCGCTTGCCGCCAAGGATGTCAGCCCAGAAGTCATCATCCCACAGTTGCAGTTACTGCAGTCTAATCCAATTTTTCGCATCTTTCAAAGAGTTTGCAGCGCTTTTTTTTGTTGTTCTCTCAGGTCTTTCTGTTCAGCTTATTTATGCCACTAAAGAGGTAAAAAGAATGGAAACGCCATTTCCATTGTTAGCCCGATTTCCTTTTTGTTTTTAAGAAAGAAGGAGTTGTTTTTTCTATAAGAATGATAAAAAGAAAACTATAGCATCTGCAGCGAATGCTCAACTCGGTTCAGCATTTGTGACTTCCCAGAGACCTTTCAAGTAAATTCCCTAACAAAACACAAAGCTCAGGGATGATTTATTTATATAGATTGAGAGAAGATCCTTCTCCACCCAGAATTGTTGTCGGTGTAGAAGAATTCTAATGAATTAATTGTTATACTAAAAGAAAGGTGGTAACTTTGGTATGTTTAATTAATTAATACAATTACTTTTATTATTTCTCCTTGAGTAATAATGTTTTCTTAAGGTTTAGGACTTTAAAAAATTGTTATTTGAAAGCCAAAAACTAAATTTGGGATCTTTTTTGTTAAAATGGGACAAGAAGGGATAAATAGTGTTCTACCAGATACATATTGCAATATAAAGTAAAATCTGCAAGAAGAACTGCAAAAGGTCTTGTATTATATCTGCATTTTTTTCTTCTAAAGCAAAAAATCTTACTGAAGGTCTTGAAGACAAAAAGGTCTGCTTAAGATAATATACGTTACATCTACAGAACAACTACTGAGGATATTTGGTCACCAAAGCCGAAACCCTACTAAAGGTCTCCTACACGTTTTTAATATTTTTCTTCTAAAGCAAAAAATCGTACAACGGTTTTCTAGAACAAAAGACCTGCTATAGCTAATCTACATTAGAACACCTACTGAGGATCTGTTACTGCACTATGGTCACTAAAGCCGAAGACCTACTAAAGATCTCCCATAGACGTACTAAAGGTATTCTCGACATGTCAAAAGTATTTTTTTTAGTAAAAGACCTACATCAGAAGACCTACTAAAGGTATTTTACATCAGGAGATCTACTGAAGGACTTCTATAGCTGAAGACCTACTGAAGAGACTCTATGGGAAAATACCTAAATATGTCCATGGCAGACGTCCTACCGAAGTTTTTCTACTGCCAAAGACATATTAAATTTCTACTATAGCAGAAGGTTTTCTACAGCAGAACACCTACCAAAGATCTTCTACAGCAAAATTCATATGTCAAGTGTCTTATATAGATGAACACCTCTGAAGGGTTTGCTCAGGAATCTCTAAAGATAAGCTTTTGCATTACTCCTGTTTTTGTGTTGCCTTTTTCGGGAAATATTGTCATAATTAAATAAAAAGATATCAATTCCATCCATTTTCTTTTGTAGTATTAGGTCAAATCGATTAAATACATTTGTTTTACATTGTTTTTATCGGTCATTGCTATGTCGCCAATTGAGGTCCTATTTTGTTTTTGACCATGATCTACTGAAAGTCTTCTATAGCCGAAGACCTACTGAAGATATTCTATAGCAGAAAACCTACTAAATATTTTCTACATCAGAAAACCTGCTACAGGTTTTCTATAGCAAAATACTTAAGGCATTATACACCAAAAGGCCTTCTTAAGGACTTCCATAGCTGAAGACCTATTATAGGGTTGATATAGCAAAATACATACTTAAGGGTGTCTAAAGCAGAAGACCTACCAAAGGTCTTCTACATCAGAAGTCATACTAAAGATCTTCTTTAGCAAAAGACCTACCTAAGGTTTTGGGTGCTATAACAAAATGCATACTTAAGGAAGTCGATAGCATAAGACCTACCGAAGGTATTCTACGTCATAAGGCATACTAAAGGAATTCTTTAGCAAAATACATACTAAAAGTTTTCTTTAACAGAAGGTCTCCTATAGCAGAAGCCCTAATGAAGGTTTTCTATTCAATCTACGTCTTCATATTTTTCAGCTAAAGCAAAAATCGTACTCAAGGTCTTCTAGAACAAAAGACCTGCTGAAGGTAATGTACAACAAGTTTTCTTTAGCCGAAGGTCTACTAAAGGTCTACAAGATCTACGGAAGGTCTTCGGCATCAGAAGACTTACTAAAAGTGTTTTTTTAGCAAAATTCCTACAACAGAAGACCTAGCAACGGTCTTCTATTCTATAGGCGTTTTTATATTTTTCTTCTAAAGCAAACAAGTGCACAAAAGGCCTTCAACAACAAAGGATCTGCTGAAGATAATCTACATTAGAAGACCTACTGAGGATCTGTTACAGCACTAATGGTCGTCTATACTCAAATATCCACTTAAAGTACAACAGATCTTCTGAAGGTCTTCTTTAGCAGAAGACCTGCTGAATGACTTCATCAGCAAAAGACCTACTAAAGGTTTTCTTTAGCAAAAGTCCTACATTAAAAAACATGCTGAAAGTCTACTGTAGTCGAGGACCTTCTCAAGGTCTTCATAGCCCAGGATCTACTGATGGTCTTCTGCATCAGAAGACCCACTTTTACAATTAAGTTTTAAATTATACAAAAGATCTGCTGAAAATCATCTACATTAGAAGACCTACTGAGGATCTGTTACATGACTAAAGTCTTCTATACCAAAATACCCACTTAAAGTTGTCTATACCAAACAATCTGCCCGCTGGTCTTCTTCAGCAGTAGACCTACTTAAGGTTTTCTATAGCCCAAGATATATTGAAGGTCTTCTACATCCGAAGATACTAAACGTCTTTTTAAGCAAAAGATCTACTAAGTAAATTTGTTCTGTTCTGTACCTACTAAAGTTCTTCTGTAGCAAAATACCTACTTAATGTATTCTATACCAGAAGACCTACTGAAGATATTGCTCGGAACTGAACAAAAAAGTATCAATTCCATCAGTTTTCACTTGTAATATTGCAAAAGAAAAGGGATTCAGGTTTAAAGTTCTTATGTGTAAGTATAAGTAGTAAATCTACTATCAAATTACTTACGTAGGGTATCCTACTTCAGAAGACCTACTGAAGATATTTAACAGCTGATGACTTACTAAAGATCTTCTACAGCAGAAGTGTTCTATATGTATACCTGGATACCAACATAGGGTCTTCTGCAGCAGAAAACCTGCTTAATGTCTTCTATAGCAGATGATCTGCAGACGGTCTTCTATAGCAGAGGACTTTCCAAAGGTCTTCTTAAGCAAATGATCTACCAAGTATTTTCTATAGCAGAAGACCTACTGAAGTTTTTCTACTTTAGGAATCTTTTCGAAATACGTCAGTAGTTGAAAACCTACAGCTGTACTGTGCATCAGAATACATGCTAATGGTCTTCTGCATCAGAAGACTTGTTAAATGTATTCTACGGCAGAAGGTCTTCCACAGCAGAAGACGTACTAAAGATCTTCTATAGCAAATACCTACTTAAAGTCTTCTATAGCAAATACCTACTTAAGGTATTTTATAGGAGAAGACCTACTGAAGGTCTTCTGTAGGAGAAAACCAACTAAAGGTCTTTCATAGCAAAATTCCTACTGAATACATTATATTATAAAGAACATACTTAAAGTCTTCTATAAAAGAAAACCTATTGGAAGTATTTCTTGCACTACTGCAGGTATTCTACATCAGATATCTACTGAAGGTCATCTATAGATAAGTATGTAAACTACTTAACCCTCTAACAGGCCAAATCGTAAAATGATCGTATGAAGCCTATATTTTTTTCCAAGTATATATGGGCAAAATAACCTTAACTTTTCATTTTTAGGCGAAAAAAGTCAGCGAAACGAATGTCAGGTGAAAAATAGTGAAAAAATATTTTTTACTATTTCCATTAGAAATCACAATTGCATTTTTTGTTATCTCCAAATACATTATAAAATTAAAATAAAATTTGCTTTACTATAAATGTCGTTTTTTTTAATTAAAAAAAGCGAAATTGGAAAAATAATTTTCAGATCTAATTTGTTGATTTCTCAAATTCGATTGACCATATCTCAGGATGGACATGTCATAATGTTTTGGGGAACATATCAAATTGTCAAGTAGGACCGCCTAAAGAGAGTTGTCACAATTTTGAATGGAAAATGTTTTTTAATTCAGCACTGGAGCCCAAAAAGCAAACACCGTATGTAGACGGTCTTGCCTTTTAGAGGGTTAAAGTTATTATACCAGGTATTCTACAGCTGAAGACCTACTAAAGGTCTTTTTTAGCGTGATTTAAACTAAGTATTTTCTATTGAACAAGACCTACCGAAGGTATTTTACATTAGAAAAGGTCTTCAAAAGCACAGGACCTTCTATAGCAAAGTACCTACCTAACGTCTTCCATATTCTGCATTCGAAGGCCTACAGAATGTATTTTACAGCTGAAGACTTACTTAAGACCTTCTGTAGCAAAATACATACTTGAAGTTGTTTATACCTGAAGACCTGCTCAAGGACTTCTACATATAGCAGATGACCAACTAAATGTATTCTTTTGCAAAAGTCCTCCTAAGAATTTTCTATAGCAGAAGACCTACTAAAGGTCTTCTTTATATCCCAAGATCTGCTGAAGGTCTTGTACAGCAGAATACATACTAAAAGTCTTCTACGTCACAAGACCTGCTAAGGGTATTCTATGGCATAAGCTCTGCTAGTGCAGAAAACCTTCTAATGAGTTCATTCATTCTTCGTTTTTATATTTTTCTTCTAAAGCAAAACATCATACTGAAGTTCTTCTACAACAGAAGACCTGCTGAAGATAACCTTTTATATTTTTCTTCTAAAGCAAAACATCATACTGAAGTTCTTCTACAACAGAAGACCTGCTGAAGATAACCGGCATTAGAAGACCTACTGAGGATATTATTCTGCAGAAGACCTACAAAAGGTATTCACTACAAAATACCCACTTAAAGTTTCGATACCAGAAGACCTGCTGAAGATATTCTACTTCAGATGACCTGCTGAAGATATTCTACTTCAGAAGATCTAATAAAATTCTTGTGTTTCAAAAGTCCTACGAAAGGTTATCTTTAGAAAAAGTCTTATATAGCTGAAGACCTGAAGAGACTGAAGGTATTCAATATATGAAAATCGACCGAAAGTCTTATGTATCCTGTGGCATGCAAAAGGTCAAAGTCAAAGATCTACTGAAGGCTGCATCGGAAGTGCTTATAAAGGTATTTGTTAGCAAAGTTCTTCCATTTATTAAGTTCTTCCATAGCTGAAGGTGTTCTATGACTGAAATCCTACTAAAGAACTTCTGTAGCAAAATACCTACTCAAGGAATGTTATAGCTAAAGATCTACTTAAGGTCATCTATATTACCCGGCGCCAATAAAGGTATTATGCGTAATTTCTGTTCCTACTTACTCTTTCTAAATACCTACTTAAGATCTACTAAAGCAGAAGACCTACTGATGGTAATGCTCGGACTTTGAGCTATTCGTGTCCCTGCTTACTTTTTTATGTAAATATTGTAATATAACGTAAAATATATAAATCTATTTGACATTTTCACTTTTAACATTTGGGGTTTCTGCTCGATCGGAAAGATTTCTAAAGGTCCTCTTCTATCCGCTTCCTTCTGGCTGCATAATAAAATCAATTTACAAACATAACATTCAATATTTTAGTTAATATTTAAGTCATATATTTGCAATAAATTAGTTAGCTGTGAGCACTTTAAAAATCACCAAAAGACACTAGCATACATTTTGGAACTGGCTCTTTACTCATTCGTGCTTTCCAAAATAATGAAGGGAAAAAGTTCATATTATTTTTCAAAAAAAAAAAAAAATATATATATAGAAAAAAAACTATTTGTATCTGGCGTTTGAACGAAAATGTACATTTCGTGTTCCATATTTTTCGGATGTGAACATTTTCCATGTACCCAAGAAGAGAAGTGCCAAGTGCTGCAGCTGTCATAACTATAGCAAAAGTGATGGCTGTAATAATAGCAATAGCGTAGAGAAGCACCGACATTAACACCAGCATCGAACACCGCCAGCGTCGCCATGCCACCAGCAGGAACAGGAGCAGCAATAGAGCTTCATCGTCAACATTGCAAAGAAGCAACAAGAAGCGGAGAAGCTTCGCTTTTTTCAAAAACTCAAAAGAATCCTTTGTTGTGTTTGTATCGTCGTATTTCGTATGGCACAAAAAGTGTTAACAATGAGCAGTTATTCTGCTCCTTCACTTTCATCTCCTCCTCCCCTTTTTGTTTTTTGTTCAAGCTGTCAGGGATTTGTTCCATGCCGGGTGTTTTGTTTTCGCGAGCTGCATTACTTTGCTGCTGCTCTCCAACTTCCGTTAAAAACCAAATATAAACTGGCAAAATATAAGAAACGAAAAAGAAATATGAAGCGAATAGCGTTCTATTTTCTTACAATAGACATGGTGTGTTGGTTTAAGGAGGAAGGATTGAAAAGTTAGGGGATTACTCTGTAAGAGAAAACATTGTAGATTTTCAATTGGTTGTCAATTGGTCTAATAAGAGACATACTAAAATAACAGGAAGTGCCCCTGCTCGGTCGCCAGTAGTAAGTTTACACGTGCATAAATGTATATGGTATGAGTCCCTGATAACAACAAGCAAGTGCCTAAAACTGCTCTTCAAAAATAATATATTTTAAATCGTACAAAGAGTTCTGCGCTCGGTAGCCACCCATTAGTTCTCTCCTTAGTGTAGAGAGGTTTATGTTTAAGTGCCCCTGCTCGGTCGCCACTAGTAAGTTTACACTTACATACATGTATATGGTATGAGTCCCTGATAACAACAAGCAAGTGCATAAAACTGCTCTTCAAAAATAATCTATTTTAAATCGTACAAAGAGTTCTGCGCTCGGTAGCCACCCATTAGTTCTCTCCTTAGTATAGAGGTTTATGTCTTTGATATTCGCTACAAAACGCCTAAAACTGCACTTCGAATTGTTTAAACTGTAACCGCCCTCATACCAACCTCACTTTGAATATTTTCCAAGATAACAATAGATATGCACTGCTCTTGAAGTTTGTAATTTTAAAAGTTATCACTTTCCCCCACTTTACGATTCGAGTGCTGTCAATAATTTTCTCCCGAGTTCTTGGTCGTGTTAATTTTTCAATTTTTTCTCTTTGTTCTTTGAAGAAAAATTCCTTTGTTTTTGAAGAAAATAATTAAGCAGCTCCCTCGTTTCTTTCTCGTTGACTTCCTTCCCCCGCCACAGATGTTATCTCAGAATTAAGTATATTTTTCCAGAAAAAAAAGAAAAGAATGTTGAGAAAAAAGCAAAACTTAAATTGTCTGTTGTGGGTGAATTAATGAACGGATGTTCACCATCAGCTTCAGTTGAAATATCAGTAACAACCCTAATGTACAGCTAAAATAGCTTCGACGTTGGAAGCTGTTGAATAACACTACAAAAGAAGAAACTGTTCGTAATTGAAAATAATAGCAGATGTTTTTATTTGTGCAACAGACAGATTCCAAAACAATATATCAATCAACGTAGGACAAGGAGTACTAAAGGGGTGATATTAAAAAAATGGTTAAACAGATATCTACAATTATGTACATATTGCAGAGGTTCTTCCACAACATAAGACCTGCTGAAGTTTGGTCTTCTAATGTAGATTTGGTGCTGAAGGTAATCTACATTAGAAGATCTTCTACAGCAGAAGACGACTTAATGTTTTTCCCAGCAAGAGACCTGCTAAAAGTTATTCTATAGCAAATTACATACTTAAAGTTTCTATACCAGAAAACTGCTGAATTTTTTATGCAGCAGAAGACCTACTAGCGATCTTCTTTAGGAAAATACCTGCTAAAGGATTTCTGTTGCAGAAGATCTACTGAAGGTATTCTACATTAGAAAATCTACGGGAAGTCTTCTGTAGCCGAAGACCTACTGAAGGTCTTCTATAGCCCAAGATCTGTCGAATCTACTTTAGAAAAAGTGTTAAAGTGTATCAAAATAGGATGATCTACATCAAAATAGCTACTAAAGGTCAAAACAAAACACCTGTCGATGGTATTCTATATTATAAAATCTGCTCAAGGTCGTATATAGCCCAACATCTACTGCAAATATTCTATAGTCGAATAAGGGAGGAATAATAAGGATGTGGTATTTATAACGGGTTTTAATAAACATCTACATCTTTTATTTTTATTTATATACTCGTGTTTTTCGTACAGCAGAAGATCTTCTAAAAATTGTTTAAAACAGAAAACCAACTGCGATTAATCTACATTAGAGGACGTTTTGAATGACTTCTATAGCAGAAGTCATACTAAAGAGCTTATATAGCAAAATACCTACCTACAGTTTTCTCTAGCAGAATACCTATTGAAAATCTTCATTAGTAAAAGACTTACTAAAGGTCTTCTACAGGGTGGCTGATATGTAATGCAACAAAGTAAAGCGCTATATTTTATAATTTTTTTTAAAATTTTATTGTTTAAAAGCAAAAAATGTCGGAAATAACATACAATTTTAGAAACAGTTTAGATTTGTTCGAATTGGCCACCTTTGGTACGAATTATGGCCTTCAAACGGCTGACAAAGCCATCACACGCTGCACGAAAGTGGTTCTGCGGTATTTTGGTCCATTCCCGGCGAAGCGCCGTCTTGAGATGATCGATACTTTGGTATTTTTTAGTGCGAACCTTACTCTCTAAAATGCCCCAGGCGCAAAAGTCCAACGGATTGAGATCCGGAGATCTTGGTGGCCATTGTGCGGTAGAAATGAAGCGAGGAACCTCCTTTTTAAGCCATTCTTGGTTGACGCATGCTTAGTGCGATGGTGCTGAGTCCTGCTGGAATGTCCATGGTCTGCGGCCGAAATGTTTGTCTGCCCAGGGCTTCAATACGGTCTTTAGGACATTTTCCCGATAATATTAGGCATTTATTTTGACCCCATGGTCGATGAATACGAGCGGGAAGCGACCATCGGCCGTTACGGCGGCCCACCCCATTACCATCGGCGGCGCTTGAGTTCTGGTGGCCAATCGAAGGTGTAAATTTTCAGCTGACCTCTTTGGCAAGTAAACTCGATCATTTTGTTTGTTCACAAACTGCTCAATTTGGAATGGCTTCTCATAGGAGAAAACCAAATTCGGTAACTGGCCACTTTCGTGCAAGCGAAGCAACTCCTTGGCTCTTTCCAGTCTAACTTTTTTCTGTGCATCGGTGAGCTCTTGCACTTTTTGGAACTCCAATGGCTTTAGTCCAAGCTCATTTTTTAATATGTGTTGTATCCGTTCTCGCGATATGTTCAGCTCACGAGCAATTTTTCTACCACTGCGGCGTGGATTTCGATCAAATCTGGCCTTAAATTTTCGGATCATTTCTAGTGTTTCTACCGTTTTTTTCGTCCACTTTTTGGACGCGCTTTTTTTCACACTGCCAGTATCACGGTAACGAGCAATGGTACGAGAAACAAAAGATTTATTCACATTTAAATGCTGGAGGGCTCTAACGATAGCCACTTGTGTTTTTCCACCCAAATATAAAGCAATCACACTATCACGCTTGAATTCCATTACGAATAACTTTTTTTCTGAATCTGAAGATCAAAATGCTTTTGTAAGCTTGTAAACATTAAAATGAACTGAAATAAATCTGTCAGCTATCAGACTAGCGGTTTAGAAATGATAGCAACCTGAAGTTGGTTGCAATACATATCAGCCACCCTGTAGAGCAAAATAACTACTTAAAGTCTTATTCAGCATTATACTTTCGAAAACCCCTGAAAATATTCTGTATCCGAAGACATTTCCAAAGATCTCATAAGATCTACTAAATAGCTGAAGATATTTTTTCTTGAAAGGCTACTTAAGATTTTCCACAGCATGTCTAATTATCTAATAATGCAAAATATCTACTGAAGTTCTTCTATAGCATCTCACCTACATCAAATTTTCTGTAGCAGAACTTCTGCTGAAGATCTTCTACAGCATTACGCGTACTGAAGATCTCCCACAGCAGAACACCCACTGAAGGTATTCTACTGCATTGATTCTACAGTAGAACACCTAACGAAGGTATTCTACAGCAAAAAAAACATATTAACTATTTTCTTATACAGCAGAACGCATACAGAAGATCTTCTGGGATACCTACTAAAAGTTTTGTATAGCAAAATACCTACCTCATGTCTTATATAGCAGAAGATCTACTGAAAGTATTCTACATTAGAAAGGCTACTGATGAAAAACGTCTTATTCAGCAGAAGACATACTAAAGGAATACTATACTATCGAAAAAGACTTACTGAAGGTATTCAACATTATAAAATCTACTCACTGAAGATAATCTGTAATCAATGACATACTTAAGGTTGTCTATAGCCCAAAATCTGCTGAAAAAATATTATAGCGTCGAAGACCTAATAAATAGTGAGGGACTGATATTTAAAAAGGGGTTTCATAGATATATATTAAACTTAAACTGCATTTATATATATTTCTTCCAGAGAAGCAGAAGGCATTCTGAACCAATTTTATAATATATGACTTACTGAAGGTAATATACGTTGGAAGAACAACTGAATGCTTTATGCAGCAGAAGAATGCCCTACTGAAGGTCTTCAGTAGCCAAAGAGCAACCCAAAATCTTATATAACCCTTGATCTACTAATAGTTGTCTATAGCGGAAGCCGTTTTTTGCTGGGAGAATGCCTACTATAGGTCTTCTATAGCAACGGACGTACAAATGCGTTCTATAGCTATAGATTTGCTTAACATTTTCCGCAGGTATTCTATAACAGAAGACCTACAAACGGTCTTCTATATCCAAATACCAACTACAAACTTTCTATAGTAATATACTTATGTATTTAGTGTATTCTATAGCAAACGACCTGCTGACAGTTATCTGCATTAGCAATATTACCGAAAGTCCAATGTAGCCAAAGGATCTTAAGATTTTCTATTGCCCAAGATCTGGTGAATGTATTTCGCATTAGAAAATCTAATGAAAGTCTTCAAAAGATTTACTAAATACCTACCAAAGGTCTTCTTCAGCAGAAAACATACTAAAGTTCACCTATAGCAGAAGATCTACTAAAAGTATTCTACATGAGAAAATCTATTAAAGTATTATCTAGCCGAAGACCTACTCAATGTTGGTTATTTAGTTAGCTATTCATTTATTTCAATCTATTGGACTGAGCCCTTACAGATCCGTTCTTACGTCTACATTTTTAATTCTTAATCAACATATTCGAGAAGTTCCTTTTTTAATACTGTAAATGTAAGCTAAGTTTATAGCCCAAAATCTACTAAAAATTTTCTATAGGTGAAGACCAATAGAAAAATAAGGAGGTGATATTTAAAAAGGGTGTAACAGATATCTACCATTGAAACTTAATTTATTTATTTTTATTCTACAGCAGAAGACCTAACAAAGGTTTTCTTCAAAAGAAGGCCTTCTACAGGCAATCTACATTAGCATTCTGAAGGTATTCCATAACGGAAGACCCACTGAACGTCTTCTACAGCTAGAAACATACTATGTAAAGGTCTTCTATAGCATCTGACCTACTGTAGGTATTTTACAGTAGAAAAACTACTGCAGGTCTTCTGTAGCCAAAGACCTACACAAGGTCTTCTATAGCGTAGCACATCTGAGACTGAGTCTTCAATAGCCGAAGATGTTTTATCGAAGTTTTTTTTTTTCCAAAAAATGTCTACTAATGGTCTTCTACAGCAGAAGACCTATTAAAGGTCTTCTAAAGTACAATACCTACTTAAGGTTTCCTATTGCAGAAGACTTACTAAAGGTATATTTAAGGTTTCTATAGCAAAATACCTAATTACAATTTCTGTAACCAAAGACCTACTGAAAGTTCTACAGCATAGGACTTACTTAAGGGGTTCCTTAAGCAAATTACTCATCAAATGTGTTCTATGGCAAAATAAATACCTAAGGTCTTCTACAGCAGGATAACTGTTGAGGGTATTTGACATTAGAAAATCTAATGAAGGTATTTTGTAGCCGATGGCTCAATGTCATCTTTAGACCAAGATCTACTAAAAAACATACTGAAGTTTTATTTATAAAATAAGACCTAATTAAGGTATTCTACAGCAAAAATCCTACTATAGCATTGCCACAGCAAAATACATACTGAATGTCTTCTGTAGCTGAAGAACTAAGAACTAACATAACGTCTACTAAAGTTAATCTATAGCGTAAACCTACTAATGCCTTATACTTATACATGAGAAGACATACTACGTAGCACAACATTTTTCAATGTCTTGAAGTAGAATATTTTGGGGTAAAAATTTTCTAGAGTCGAAGACCTAATGAAGTTTCTAAAACAGAAGACTTACTAAAGGCTTTTATACGCAAAATATTTAGCAAAGGTCTTTTCTAGCAGTTCTTCTATAGCAGGCGATCTGCAGAGCCTTTTTTACATTCGAATCTCTGAATATTACCATAGAATTATCTACTGAAGGTATTTTGTAGCCGAGGACTTACTCAAGGTCTTCTTTAGTCCAAGTTCAACTAAAAACACTACTTATTTTTTTTATAAAATAAAACCTACGGAAGGTTTTAAACGCCAAAAAAACATACTAAAGGACTTTATTGCAAAATACTTACTGAAGGTATTCTAGAGCTGAGGAACTACTGTTCTATAGCTCTATAGCCCACGGTCTACTGAAAGTTTTCTATAGCAGAAGATCTACTACATAAAATTCTTCTATAGCGTAAACCTATTGAATTCCTTAAATATGTATGAACAGAGCAGAACACTTTTCTATTGTTGAAGACTTTCAATGTCTTCTATAATTGAAGACTTTTTTTCTTATATAGCAGAATATCTTGGGATATTCTATGACGGCAGACCTTATGAAGGTCTTCTAAAGCTAAAAAACTCTGAGAGTACGATATTATATACCACAAGATATGGTATGTGGTATGGTGGACGGCAACTGACAAACTAACCATCACCAACCTACTAACAAAGGTTCAGAGAACTGCCTGCCTGAGCATAAGCGGAGCCTTAAGGACTACAGCGACCGAGTCTCTACAAGTCCTACTCAATATACTGCCGATTAATATTGTGGCGAGAGAAGTTGCAACCAAAGCGGCAATAAGATTAAACTGCCTATCAATGTGGAGGTACAAGAACTATGGTCACATGAGGATATCAAAGTGTAGTGCTATGGTAACCGACCGAGTGGACTATATACCAACTGTGTACACCTTCGAGAGAAATTACATCACTATGATTCCCGCCAGCGATGAATGGGTCGGCAGAATACCAGGTAATAGAAACCATCTCCACTTTTACACGGATGGTTCGAAGCTTGATGAAAAGGTTGGCTTCGGAGTACACTGTGAAGAACTTAGTCTGGATATAGCTTACAGACTACCAGATACCTGCACTGTCTATCAAGCCGAAATAATGGCAATATGGGAAGTCGCCAAGTGGCTGAGTCGCAACATAGTAACCAACACTGGCGTTGTCATTTACTCGGACAGCCAGGCTGCCATACATTTTCTGGAGGCAACATCCCTAAATTCACAAGCAGCCCTCGACTGCCGCAGATCTCTTAACGAGATGGCTGAGCAGTTTAATATACACCTCATATGGGTGCCTGGGCATAGGGATATCCCGGGGAACTGCAAAGCCGATAAACTTGCTAGGAAAGGGACGACACTACAAATTCTCGAAGAATTTGCATATATTGGTGCTCCACTATCCACGTGCAAGCTTTGGCTTAGGCAAGAGGCAATCAGGCAGTCCAACGAAAGATGGACAGAAATCGGCACCTGCAGAGTAGCTAGACAAATCGGCCAAGGTATGACCTGAGAAGGTCAAAATATCTCCTTGCACTAGAGAGGAAACGATTGTCTACGTTAGTACAGGTTCTGACGGGACACTGCTTGATCGGCGAACACGCCAAAAGATTGGGTATTGATTGGGTATTGCGACTGTCCCGCTTTGAGTAAACGACGACTGGACATACTGCGGTCGGCCTTTTTAGGCAGCCTAACAGGTCTTTCCAGTACTGATATTCGTACTATCGATAAATTTATATATCAAACAGGTTGGGTCGATGAGGGGCATTTCAGCCCGTGGTAACACTAGGGACCTAAACTGGTCTATGTGAGCTTGTAAAAAAAATACGGCTGTCACCCTAACCTAAACCTAAACCTACCACAAGATCGCAGGAAGTTCAGATAGAGCAGAAAATCGTATGAAGCTAATGTGAAGGTCTTCCACTCTATTTGATGGACTTATATAACAACAGAGATTACGAATGTCTTCAATAGCAGAAGAAGAACCTATGTCTTCTGTTTGCAGAATGCCTGTGTTTCTATTGTACAAGATCTATGTATATGAGAAGGTCATTTGAAGCACATTTGTAGGTTTTTTCTTGCAGAAGCCCATTTGCAGATCTTCCAAAGCAGAAGTTTTTATTAAACAATAGACATTCTGAAGGTCTTCTATACAAGATGTCCAATAGTAAAATTCTTTATGAATTTCTTCTCTATCACAAGGGCCTTAAGCAAGTGCTACACTACATAAGACCCTATGAAGGTCTACTATGTCTATGCATATCGTTTGAAGCACATTTGAAGGTATTCTCTTCAAGAAGCCCATTTGGAAATATTCCAAAGCAGAAGTTCTCATAATATTTAGACATTCTCAAGGCCTTTTTTACAAGATTTGATATAGTTGAATTCTTTATGAAGGTCTTTGGTATCAAAGGAACTAATGGAAGCCCTACCGTCTACTATGGCTATAGGAAAGGTTCAATCGAAGAAAATCTTATAGAATCTTAATTTATCATAAGATCTTATGAAGGAACATGAAGAATTCTATACCGGAATTCTATACTTCTAAAAGTTTGATATGGTCTGGTCTTTTCTTGCAGAAGACCATTTGGAGATCTTCTAAGCAAAAGTTCCTATGAAACTTAATATTTCTGTATATAATTATAATTACTAAAGAATGTTCCTATGAAACATTAGATATTCTGAAGGTCTTCTATGCAGAAGACCTTTGACGGTCGTCTTTGAATATATGTAGGTAATTCTGCCATTGAAGAAAATATTTTGCAATCTTATCTTTTTGATATAAAAATTTGTTATAGTAGCAGACATTATGAAGGTAATTTTGAAGTTCTCCTTATATATAAATAAGTATATAAGTAATATGCTACAGCTGAATTCTTTATGAAGGTATTTCATATAGGAAATCGAAGAAAATCTTATGGAATCTTACCCTATAAAACGTTGCTAGAAATCTGGAGTAATTATGAAAGATCGGATGTTTTAAAGGTCTTTGATACAAGGTCTGATATAGCAGAATGGTTTATCAAGATCTGTTGTATTATAGCATGTATGTAGCAGTAATAAGGTAATTATGATGTTCTTCTTATAGAATGTGTGTTATAGCTGAATTCTTTATAAAGGTATTTTAAATCAGAAGACCTTATACGGGTCCAATATTTCATACGGTCCTACGAAGGTCTTCCATGTCTATAGGCAAGGTAATATAAATAAAGGATTGATATAAAGTTTGCTGAAGTCCTTATGAAATATCAGATCTTTTGAAGGTCTTCTTTATAATGTATGCTATAGCAGAATTCTTCCAGAAGTTCTGCTTTATCCAAGCACCTTATGCTAGTCCTGTATTGTATAAGATCCTTTGAAGGCTTCTATGTCTATAGGTAAGGTCTTCCATCGAAAAAAAAATCTAATAGTCTTATTGGTTTATAAAGGTTTGCTATAGTCGAATTTATTTTATTCGCCTTATGGCTGAATCCTTCTTTAATTTTAAATGCACCAATATGAAAATCACAAATAGTTCTTACTTATAGGTAATTAAGAATTTCGTTGAAGAATATCCAATTGTATGTAGTTCTGTTACCTGAGGCTTTTCTCAAATTCTTCCATTGGATGCTTTGCTCTGTTCCTGTTTCCTCTTCATTTGCATGACAGTTCTTGTCTTCTTTTGCATTCCGAAACATTTAAAAGGAAATTGTGCTTGTCTCTCATTCGGTAGTTAAAGGACATTTTTAATATAGCGGTTTTCGGTCATAGTCTCTTTGCTTTTTTGTCGTTCAGACGGAATTCCTTCTGTTATTTTTAACAGAACTCTTAAAATGCATAACATCATTCCCTTTGGCTTCTGTGTATTGCTCGCTTCGTTTTTGTCCTCGCTACACAGAAAAAAAGGTGAGTCCACGGCTTCATTTCATTTCGCGTTGGAGACAAAAAGGACAAGAATTCCCAACGCATTTCCTTTCCGCGACAAAGGATATGAAAGGGAAGAACTGCTGGCCATGTATTCTCTGAATACATGAAATTGTATGCATTTGCTGGTTGGTTATTTTCCTCTTTTTTTCTCTTTTCTACCGAAGGGCACAAGCTTTGGTGGTATGTCACATGGCGAATTCCTTGATACTTTGCCGCAATTCGATGTCATGGCAATCGGATGTAATATGGATTTCCTATTTGGTTGAGATATATACACTGTAGTGGTTTCCTTTTTCCGCAGAGGGCCTTGTAGCTTTTATTTAACTTTTTTTATATGAAAAATTTATTTTGAAAAATATTAATTAATGTGTATATTATTATAATCGAAAAAGTCTTCATAAAAATATATACCTATTTATATAATTAGTAACTTATTGATATAATAAGGGTAGTTATAGAGAATTTTTACTATTATTTTTGAAACTGGCTATCGTCTATCTTCATAAGAACTTTTGCTGTAGAATATATTTACCAGAGTTTATGTTATAGAGACCATTCACTAGTTCTTTTGCTACATCGAAGATAGGTCTTTTATAGCAGATACTCTGCCACAGATAATCTTCATAATGACATCTGCTATATAAAATATTTAAATTGTCTTCTTCGGATGACTTTTATATGTGTATATGGTCTTCTGCTATATAGGACCTTAATCGCTCAATCTTCTGTCATAGAGCCCATTTTAATATCCACTTTTATTATTGATATTTCCAAAATCGTCTGCTACTGAAGATACCGTTGATCTATTCTGCAAAATTGTTTACCTAAATACTTCCTCAAGGGTTTGTGCTAAAAAAAAAACGCCTTTATTATTTATTCTGCTATATATATACTCGTATATATAAGTTGTATAGAATACCTTATGAAGTTATTCTGTCATAGAAGACCTAATGAGAATAATAAAAAAGACATTCTGCTTTAGATAACCCTTATAATGTCTTTAGGTCACAAAAAATCTAAAGAATGTTTTTTTTTTCTTTAGAAACCTCTCATAATGTCTTCTGCTGTAGAATACCTTAATAAAATCTTCTGCATTTGGAACTCTTTTACAATAGCCCCTCTTCTTATTGGCCTTTCTAAAATCGTCTACTACCGAAGATATTCTGCTAAATTCAAATATTAGCTATTCTGGTAAATAGGACTTACCTACAAAATACCATCATAAGGACTTCACATACACTGAAAAATTTTTTTTCATAAAATTAAAGAATTGCTCCAAAGACGTCATACGTTATTAAAATAAGTACATTTTGTATTTTAAGTAAATTTTCTTAATTTTAAGTACAAAATGTACTTATTTTGAAGACTAAGGACGTCTTTGGAGCAATTCTTTAATTTTATGAAAATTTTTTTTCAGTGTACAGACCACCTTCACATGGTATTCTGCTAAGGTCTCGATAAGGCCTTCTGCTAAAAAGGTCTTCTGCTAAAAAGGTCTTCTGCTAAAAAGGTCTTCTGCTAAGGTCTTCTGGAATAGGGGACCTTCATAGGGTCTTATGTTCTGGCATAGAGAATCTTCATAAGGTCGTCTAGGATAGAGGTCTTCTGGAATTGGGGACCTTCATAGGATCTTGTGCTATATAGGATCTTCGTAAGGTCTTCACCTACTTCACCAAATATACATAGAGGACCTTAAAAAAGATTTGTGTTATAGGCAGATAAATGTAAGCGATAGAATAGCTTTACAGGGATTTCTGCTGTAGCAACTATTCTAAAGGTATACTGCCATAGCAGAGCTGCACATTGTTTTCTGCTATAATAAACCTGTATATGATATTCTGCGGTAGTAGATCTTCATATGGCAATTTGCTATAGTACACATTCCGCTAAAATGCCATCCTCTACCTTCATTAGGTATTCGCCTAAAAAGGACGTTTCTCTTATTTAGGTCTTCTGCAACAGAAAACTTTTGCAACGTATTTTGCTAATCAGTATTCCACAATTCTGACAACAAAAAAGATCTTCATAAAGGGACATAAAAGATGTTCATAAAAAATAAAAGATGTTTCATTAGAGGGACATTATCAAGGTCTTCTGCTATAGAACGCCTTCGTAAGATGTTCTGCTATAAATGACGTTAATCACATAGAAGAAGACCTTATAATGTTATTATCATATAGAGGAATTCATGAGAAAATATAATGTCTTCACGTCATAGCAGACCCAATGAACGAATTTAGATATAGAAACCCCTCATAATGTCTTCTACTGTAGAATACCCTTATAAAATCGTCTGCTCTGAAATCCCATTATAATATCCACTTTTCATATTGACCTATTCTGCTGACATCAACTATCAGCTATTTTTCAAAGAGGGCATTCGTACCATACGAGTATTTCCCTGCAAAAGACCTGCATAAGGTCTTCTGCTACATAACACCTTTACACGGTATTCTGCTAGGTCTTCTTCTTCTCAAGTGCATCTGCTACAAAACGCCTTCATAAGTTACTCTGCAATAAATGACGGAAGACCTGAAGTCATGCTGTCATAGAGTACCAAAAAGAGAATATTCTGCTATAGAAAGCCTTAATGAAATATTCAGGCCATAGAATACCTAATGATGGTCTTTTGCTGTAGAAATCCCTCATAATGTCTTCTGCTATAGTATAAATATACCTTATTAAGATTTTCTGTTTTAGAATCCCATTATAATATCCACTTTCTTATTGACCTTTCTAAAATTTAGAATAATGTATTAGTATTATTCTGAATTTAAATATTAGCTATTCTGGTGAACAGGACATTCATAAGGTATTTCGTTAAAAGAAAACTTCATAACGTCTTCTGCCACAGACCAACCTTACAGGGAATTCTGCTATTGAGAACCCGCATAAGGTCTACTGCTACACAAGGCATTTTGGAATATGGGACCTTCATAGGATTATATGTGTACGCTGCAGAGGATCATTATAAGTTCTGGCATAGAGGATCATCAAAGGTCTTCTCGCATACGTAGAGGACCCTCAAACGGTATTCTACTATAGAGAACTTTCATAAGATGTTCTGCTATAGGGGAGATTCATGAGGTCTTCTGGAATAGTAAACCTTCATACGGTCTTGTTCTATATAGGTTTTTCATAAAGTCTTCTGCATATGTTTATGATAGGGGACCATGATGTTCAAATATAGAGGACCTTCATAAGGATTTAAATAATAGATGTTCTTTATAAGATCTTCTGCAATAGAAAACATATTTAATGTATTCTAACATGCAAGGCTTTTAAAATATATTCTGCTATATAAAATTTAATAAATTCTTTTGTCACAAACTTTAATTAAGACTCAACAAGGGTTTATAGATTCTTCTGCTAGAGAATACCTGCAAAAAGTCTTCTGCTGCAGAAAACCTTCATATACTCTTCTGGACTTGAACACCAGTCTGATTGACAAGAGGTCATTCATAAGGTATTTCGCTGAAGGAAATCTTCATAAGGCCTCATATTTCTGAACACCTTCATAGAGTCTTCTGCTATAGATAACCTATATACAGGGTGGCTGCTGAATATTGCTACATTGATGCATGTGCGGCATCTTACCAAAAAGTTGTTCATTACTGCTTGGAGAGTTGAGACGGGAATAGCCGCAATTGTTTCACGAATGGATTGCGTTAGTTCGTTCAAATTTGTTGGTTTTGATTTGTAGACTTCCTGTTTGCAATAACCCCACAAGAAAAAGTCAGGTGCAGTAAGGTCAGGCGACCTGGGGGGCCAACGGAATGTGGATTTTCTGGATATCAGCTTATTGGGAAATTTTCGCCGCAATTCTGTCATAACAGGCCGGGCTATGTGAGGAGTTGCACCATCTTGCTGAAACCACACAGAGTTGAAAGAAATTCTCATTCGGCATAATTCTGGATAGAAAAACTCTCTCAACATGCTCAAGTAACGGCCTCCAGTCACTGTAACGGTGTGACCGTTTTCTTCGAAGAAGTAGGGCCCGACAATGCAGCGTGATGAAACTGCACACCACACTGTGCACGAAGTGAATGCAATTCCGTCTCATGGAGTATCTGTGGAGTATCTGTGGGTAGAAAGCACTCCATATTCGACAATTTTGTTTGTTTATGTTGCCGTTTAAATCGAAATGGGCCTCGTCAGACATGAAAAGACAGTTCAACATGTTTCCGTCCTCTTCCACCATTTGAAGCATCTTCTGGCAAAATTCCAAGCGAATCGGAAAGTCTGCTGAGTTCACTTTGTTGGCCATTTGAATTTTATATGGGAATAACTCCAAATCTTTGTGCATAATTGACTGCAATGACTGTCTGCTTATACCCATTTGAGCAGATAAGGTTCTTGTCGAAACCCTTGGATTGTTTTGTATGGCATCAGCTACAGCAGATAAGGTTCTTGTCGAAACCCTTGGATTGTTTTGTATGGCATCAGCTATGGGAATAACTCCAAATCTTTGTGCATAATTGACTGCAATGACTGACTGCTTATACCCATTTGAGCAAATAAGGTTCTTGTCGAAACTCTTGGATTGTTTTGTATGGCATCAGCTACAGCAGGAAACATTTTAACAAGTCTCTTTATGTTCTTCTGCTCGGAGGATTGCCGCCAAACGTGCCCCTATACTATCTTTGAACCGAAACTACGGACTTCAGTGCGTAATAGCGGCGGACAATCCAAATTCTTGTTTCAGTGTCCCAGTTATCCATTTTTGTTAAATCTAAAAATCAATCTGCAAAATAAAAAAAAAATTAACCAGATTCATTAAATAGAAAAAAGTTATTAAATTTTTGTTTGGTAGCTGCTTTCAACAGCCACCCTGTATGATGTTCTGCTATAGAAAGCCTTCATAAGGTCTTCTGCTATAGAAAGCCTTCGTAAGGTCTTCTGCTAGAGTGGACCTTCATATGACCTTCTACTGTAAAATACCTTCTGCTGCACAAGAACATCTGCTTAAATATCTTCAAAAGGTTTACTATTAAAAAGAAATGCGCCCAGTAGGTGAGCTTGTAGCGAGCTCACCTATTAGTTTGGGGGTCGTGGGTTCGATTCCCGCCAGAGCCTTTGGTCTGACGCAACAAAAATTAACAAGCAACATGGTCTTTGCCACCTGGCTTCTCCCTGGACCGTAAAATTAGAATATAAATTTACTTTGTATTACTTTGTATTGTATTCTATTTTTCTATAGAATGTATCTTATATTAGACTAGCTGGGCCCAGCAGACTTTGTCCTGCCCGTTCTCTTTGGGATTTATTGGTTTATTATTCACTGATATTTCAGACAAAAATTCATATACTCCGAGTTTCAAGAAAAAAATTACCATAAAAATGTCTATTGGACATTAGTCCACTACAGCGCCATCTGCGGGTTAGAATCATACATACAAACTATTGTTAAGACAAGTAAGAAAGTTTCAGTCGGGTAAACCGACTAAGGTATACCCTCACTTTGTGAGTAATGTAATATTGAATATTACTCGAATTATTCTGTCAATTTGTGTGAGAGGTACCAGAAGGGGTTTATCAAATACACCTATTTTTCGCTGAACATTAGATACTTTAAATTCATTGCACTGTGTCGAATTATAAGCATTTATGTGCACTGGTAAAAACGTTATGAGATATTAAATTGTGGTATGATTTGGCATTTTGTGGGGGAGGTACAAAAAGGGATGTGGCGATAACGCCCATTTTTCACAGGGCTATAGGCACTATAAAAACATTACACTGTACAAAATTTCAAGTATTTTTATACACTGGTTTTAATGTTATAAGCTGTTAACTTTTGGTGCAAAAAGGTACCTTTGTGTGGGAGGTACCAAAAGGGGCGTGGCAACAACACCCATTTTTCCCTGGACTGTAGGCAATATAAAAGCATAATACTGTACACAATTTCAAGTATTTTTATACACTGTTATTAATGTTATAAACTGTTGACTTTTTGTGCAAAATGGTGCCTTTGTGTGGGAGGTACCAAAAGGGACGTGGCGACTTCGCCCATTTTTCTCGAGTTGATAGCGACTAATAAGCTAATACTATGTGTGGAATTTCAAAAGATTCGAATAAGTAGTATAGCAGTTAATAAAGAATCAATATTTCACAACATTTTAACCATTTGTGGGGGAGGTACTAGAAGGAGTGGACCAATATGGCCCATCTTCGAACTTAGCCGGAGATAGAAAAAAATATTACCACATACCAAATTTGAGGTCAATCGGTTACTCCTTTCGAGAGTTATCGTGCGCACCAGCCAGCAGACACACAGACAGACAGACAGACGGACGGACATTGCTCATTCGACTTAAAATTACCCAAAACGGATTTCCTCCGTCTTAGGTCACTCCTTCGACGTGTTACACTTTTTTCCATAGCAAATGATATATACCCTCGTATCACTAAAGTGAGGGTATAAAAAACCACATACATATACATTTTAAATTTCAGTTAAGTCGCTCTGAAAATTTGGATTTTGCAAATAACTTGACCACTCCACAATTTATAGCGGTTAAAATAATTCTAAAACACAGATGGCCCCGAACTGAACCTAATGTGCAATTTTAAGCCCATTCGCTTTTATGGTTTCGCAGATCAGGCGTTACTAACAAACGTACAAAGGATTTTATATATAAAGATATTCTGCTAAAAAGGCCTTTATAAACTCTTATGCAATATCCCACCGTCTCCTAAATATCATAAATGTTCTTATGAAGATAGTCTGCCAAGAACACTTAATGTCTTTGGAAATCGAAGTCCTTTATATGTTCTTATGCAGAAACTCTTTATCATGCCATCTGCTAAAGAAGACTTTTATAACATCTGCTGCTTTAGAATACCTATTTAAAAGGTATTCTGCAACAGAATGCTGCTTAAGAAGACTTTTATAACATCTGCTGCTTTAGAAAACCTATTTAATATTATATTATTATTGGTCTTTTAGAAATTTTTCTGCTGCAGAAGGCTCTTGTAATGTATTCTGCTATGTAAGTTTCTAAGCTATTCTGGCAAATGAGGACTTTTATAATGGCTTCACAATGTATTCTACAACTTTATACTTTCATAGAGGACCTGCATAAGCTATTCTGCTATAGCAGACCTCCAAAAGGTATTCTGCTATAGTGGATTTTCATAGGATCTTGTGCAATAGAGGACCCTCAAAAGGTATTCTGCAACAGAAGGCTTTAATAAGGGGACTTGATAGATGTCAGCTATAAAATAGCATTAGAGAGTTTTGAAAAAACCAATCTGCCTATAGCCTTTAAGTGACCATCATAAAAAGATAAATCCGAGTTTGGAGGGATGTAGGAACATGAAACCAATAATTTAGCTTTATCTAAATTAATAGAGACAACAATAAGTTCAATATCATCAATCTCATCAAGAATGACACGCTCAGAAGAAAGCGAACTTTTTACAGCAATAAGAACTCCACCACCAATTTTTTGAATGCGATCTTTTCTATATACAACATATTCATTCGACAGTATCTCTGAATCAAATATTGAGGGTTTTAACCAGGTCTCAGTGAAACACAAAACTGAAAAATCAAAGTCAAAGCTATCAGCAAATAGTCGGGTTAATTTAGTATTAAGCCCTCTTACATTCTGATAAGCTATGACCAAAGAGCTATTCAGTTTTTTGATGAATTAGAGCTAGGAGGCCTCAAAGGTAATTGCGCTAAATTGGCGACTCTATCAACAAATTCTTTAACAAATGCCTTAGGCGGCCAAAAATCAGAAGATATCAGTTTATCAAAGATCTTCGCTTGCACGATGATCTTAAATGATGACCTAGAATTAGAGGAAGACAAACGAATCTTAAATGTCTTAAGATAAAAGTCACCTTCAATCTTAGATCTAATATAAAAGTCTATATCTTCGGAGGATGTGTCGGGAGCAAAGCGCGAAACAAAAACTACTTTCTTGGCTGCGACCACAGTCAGAGTTTTCGATTTCCCACCGGCTCGTGATGCTTCATTTGCAGGAGGTTCAGGATTCATTTCAAGATTACCCATTGAATTTCCCTCCTGTATAGAGACAACCTTATCAACCCTTGGTGTTACAGCGAGAGCAACCCTCTGCTGATCAACAGAAACCGAACAAGGAGCACTGACAGAAGCTGATGATGTTGTAGGCTCATCCAACGACGTACGGTCAGAAGCACTCGGTGTACCGACATCGAGCTTCTTAGGAAGCGTCTTTTTCGTCGACCTTTTGCGCTTCTGTCCAACAACGTCAGGCGAACACACAAATGCATTCAATTCCGGGAACCTATCAAACAGAGATGCATATTTATTAAATCTCGAATACAATGACCACATTTCCTTACCAATTTCGGCCATTTCCGAAGAATAATCTTTAACAAATTTATAGAACTCTACATTAATTTTCCTACAGTTCTTGCAACATCATTTAAGACCACTATCACTATCTCCGTACATAACATCTACAACCTTTGCAGATAAACCTGCACACTTAGAATGCCAAATGTTAGTACAAAGCCAACACTCTATAGATCGTTCGGTTTCCGAAACAATCTTACAGTTTACATTTACACACGACATTTTTTAATTGTACATTAATTGTAAAACAAACTAACAAACAGGAATAGGAAGAACAAACAAGAATACACGAAAATTAGATTTAATATTTCACCCTCTACTATAAGGAGTTAAAGATGAGAATATTTGGCAAAAGAAAAAATGCTCGATGGCAACTCTGTTTGAACAAATGAAACAATGTGAAAGCACACACACGAAAGGAGGGAGTAAGTATAACAACAACAAATGACACAAATGGAACACAACAGTTGTTATCTAATTGCAATAGCAAATAAATCCCAACTTAAAACACAGGAATTTTCACAGAATGTAAATAATTAATAAAAACAATAGGTGCACTTATTGAAAAATACACTTATCTGTACTTAGAACACAATTTTAAAAAAGCAAGAAACTATTAAAATCGGCTAAAATTAATTAATTAAATTGTCACAGGAGCACAAACTCAAAAATCAAACTATTGGAACAGGGTTGCCAACGAATATGTTAGATATTCAAAAGGTATTCTCCTATACTGGGCCATTAAAAGGTATTCTGTCGTCGAAGATCTTTACATTGTTTTCGGCTACATATAATAAACCTGTATATGATATTATGGTATAGTAGATCTTCAGAAGGTATTCTGCTATAGCGGACCATTAAAAGCTATTCTGCTATAGTGGACATTCATAGGATCTTGTGCAATAGAGGACCTTCAAAAGGTATTCTGCAATAGAGGGCTTTAATAAGGTTACCATAAAAAGGAGACCTTCGGCAACCTTCATAGGGTCTTGTGCTATAGAAGTCCTTCATAATGTTTTCCGTAATAAAAGCATCCATAATGTCTTCTTCCATGCAAGACTTTCAACAGATTCTCTGCCATAAAGACCTTCATAGCCTTCTGCCATAGACAGAAGGTTTAAGAAGGGTTTATAAAACCTTCTGCTATTGAATATACTCACCTCAAACCCTCATATTCTCTTCTTCATAAGGTCGTCTGCAATAGAAGACCTTAATGAGGTCGTTCTCGCCTTCATTTAATAGTAAATTTTTTTTGCTAAATTATTCTTCTTGTCTAAGATTTAGCAAAGCTTTAATCTTCTGATGCGACATACTCGCATGTTTAAACACTTCATTACTTTCTCATCACTAAGTTGTCCCCCTATTGAATTGTATTTATTTTGGGTGGGGTTACATTGATTACATGTCTCTTTGCCCCCTCCTGAATGTCAACAACATTAAGTCACAATCACGAGAAAAACAAAGAAGAATCTTTAAAGACAAAAGAAAACCAGTAAGGAAAGGCTAAAGTCGGGCGGTGCCGAATATATAATACCCTACACCACTCTCGTAATATTGAATAACTCTGATATATAAATTTTGTAATTCATGTATAAATTGTTTACATAAATTTACTTTTGGGACATTTTATACTTAAATAATAAACTGTACCACAGTGTGGTGTAGGGTATAAAACGATTGGATCTAAAGAGCCAAATCGGATGAAACATATATATGGGAGCTATAGCTAAATCTTTACCGATTTTCTTCAAATTCGGCAATGTTGGTTCATGAATCAAGAAACTCTACCATTCTAAATTTCAAAACGATTGGATGTAAAATACAGCTTTTATAGGACTAAATGGCCAAATCGGACGAAACATATATATATGGGAGCTATAGCTAAATCTTAACCGATTTTCTTCAAATTCGGCAATGTTGGTTCATGGATCAGGAAACTCTACCATTCTAAATTTCAAAACGATCGGATGTAAAATACGGCTTCTATAGGACTAAAGGGACAAATCGGACGAAACATATATATGGGAGCTATAGCTAAATCTTAACCGATTTTCTTCAAATTCGGTAGTGTTTGTTCATGGATCAAGAAACTCTACCATTCTAAATTTCAAAACGATTGGATGTAAAATACAGCTTTTATAGGACTAAATGGCCAAATCGGACGAAACATATATATATGGGAGCTATAGCTAAATCTTAACCGATTTTCTTCAAATTCGGCAATGTTGGTTCATGAATCAAGAAACTCTACCATTCTAAATTTCAAAACGATTGGATGTAAACTACAGCTTTTATAGGACTAAATGGCCAAATCGGACGAAACATATATATATGGGAGCTATAGCTAAATCTTAACCGATTTTCTTCAAATTCGGCAATGTTGGTTCATGGATCAAGAAACTCTACCATTCTAAATTTAAAAACGATTGGATGTAAAATACAGCTTCTATAGGACTAAAGGGCCAAATCGGACGAAAGATATATATGGGAGCTATATCTAAATCTGAACCGATTTCAACCAAATTCAATAGCGATCTTAACAGCCGCGAAATACTCTAAACGGCAAAATTTCAGAACGATCGGAGTGAAATTGCGAACTGTAATCGACGAACAACTTTACATGGACAGACGGACGGACAGACATCGTTAAATCGACTCAGCTAGTGATTCTGAGTCGATCGGTATACTTTAAGGTGGGTCTAGCTGTGTTATTTTCAGGTGTTACAAACATCTGCCGTGAAACAAACTTATAATACCCTGTACCACAGTGTGGTGTAGGGTATAAAAATCAGACATAGATACATCGAACATATACTTTTATATACATACATATATTTGAAAAGCAAAGCAAGGCAAAAAATCGCGAAAAGAAAAACTATGCAATAGAAGTCTGGCGGCATTAAGAAAAATCTAGTAAAGAAAATTAAAATGACATCAGAAGTTAGTTGCCAGGCATATCGCAAGAATGTTGAAGAAAAACTGAAACAACAACAACAACTGCAACAAGATATATCATTGCAATCAGGAAGGATGTTACAAGAAACAGGATGGGAAAAAAAGAACCCGACAACGACAAGTACAGACATCAAACCGCCATATCATGCAACCATCGAGCCAACCAAACAACATGAAACCACGAAGAGAACGTTGTAATTTAAAATGTAAAACAGTGTAATCAAAAAAGGATAACAAACAGGAGCAGGTTAGGAGATGGAGCCAAGGAAGTAACAGAGCATAATATTAATGGAAGGAAAGCAAAACAAATAGCGGTTAGATGTAGTTGTTTTTCTACTTCATGTAATTTCAAAAAAACCTGCAATGTTTCGTATTAATTCTAGTTTACAAAAGAATAAGGTAATGTCCTTAATGAAGGACTTTTTAATTGACTTAAAGATAAGAAATATACAATTATTAAGAGAACACATAATATTTTTTTAATATTTATTTAAAAACCATATCATACAACTATTTAGAATAAGTAAGAAAGTTTCAGTCCGGTAAACCGACTTAGGTATACATACTCTCACTTTGTGCGTAATGCAGTATGGAATATTACACGAATTAATGTGTCAAGCTGTGTGGGAGGTACCAGAAGGGGTTTATCAAATACACTTATTTTTCGCTAAACAGTAGATACTTTAAATTCTTTAAATTTAAATACTATGCCAAACTACCGGGTGATCCAAGTAGAGATACTTTTTTCAATAGCCTCTTTTTTGACAGATCACGTGTGAGTCGTGTCATGCTGTCATGTTATTTTTGTTAAGTACATATTGTTTGGCATTTCATCATGGAAAGACTTACGCCTGAACAACGTTTACAAATCGTTCAACTTTATAACGAAAATTCACGTTCTGTGAGGAATGTGTTTCGTGCACTTCGCGCAACTTATGGTCAACATAATCGAGTCATCGAAAATTGGACTCAACGGATGGACCATCTGAGACGTAGCCGCTGCCAACATTTGATAGACATAATCTTCAAAAAATAAATGCCAAAGAATGTTCTTTCAAATGATAATAAACATTCCCTATTCAATTTGAATTTTCTATGTTTTTTTCTTGAAAAAAGTAGGGAACCTCGAAATGGATCACCCTATAAAATAAAGGGTAGTTAAATTGTAAGGGCCAAGCTGTTTGCTCGTTCATTTCCAACCACTCCGTTGTGTCCCGGTACCCAGAAAGTACGCAGTTGACCTTGGACTGAGTAATTATTTATCGTTCTTTTACAGTCTAACACTGTTCTGGATTTGACTTTTTCCGATATTATTGCATGGATCGCCATTTGGCTATCTGTGAACATGTTGGCATATTTAGGCTTTGTGGTATTACTGAGCCAGTTAACACACTCCGTGATTGCTCGAACTTCTGCTTGAAATACTGTGTTATGGTCTGGGAGGCGGAAGTAAAGTTCGACTTCTGGTTCATCAATAAAAAGTCCCAGACCCGTCCTTCCTCCTAGCCTGGAGCCATTAGTGTAGCAGCTTGTTCCCACTGGCGCATGAGCTAGTGTTCCGTTTTCCCAGGAGCGTCGGTCTGGCACGAACGAATCACAGGTAGCTGTAAGCCGCACTTCAGGAATACGGTCGGAGATTTCCGTGATTTCCCAAATGACTTAAAATGGCTCAAAACGAATTTCCGCCAAACATTCTAGGGGTCTTAGGTCACTCCTATTCCTAATATCTTTCCGAAAATGTCAGATTCATACAATTCTGAATATAAAGTCCCTGCACGAGCGCCAAAAAGTAAGCTTAGGAATCATTTAGGAATCATAATGAAGAGCTTTATAGAGTCTCAATAAATGGGATTTAATCAATTCAACTAAAAATACTGTAATATTTCACACTTATGCTACACTGAATAATGAATCGGAATTACAAGGTAATGGTCTTCTGTAGCAGATTCTGTGCTACATAGTAGAAGATCTTATAAGATATTTTTGTTACAGAAGATCATATAAAGGTCCTCCATACCTTTACACTGATAGGTTTTCTATAACAGAAAACAATATAAAATTTTTCCAAAGTTTAGTTCTAGACTACCTTATAACATTTACCTTAAAAGATATTCTATGGCTGATAACGTTTTAAATTTCTTGCTTTGCCGAAAACCTTATACAAATTATATTTATTATGATTATCTGCTGTCGGAAACTGAAAATCTTTTTAATATCTTCAGATATTTAGGAAATTTATGAGATGTTCTGCTATCGAACTCCTTCTGCTACAGAAGACATTTATAAATCTGTAAGAACTATTTCTGCCATAGAAAACCAGTAAGGAAAGGCTAAAGTCGGGCGGTGTCGACTATATAATACCCTACACCATTCTCGTAATATTGAATAACTCTGATATATAAATTTTGTAATTCATGTGTAAATTGTTTACATAAATTTACTTTTGGGACATTTTATACTTAAATAATACCCTGTACCACAGTGTGGTGTAGGGTATTAAAAGAGCCAAATCGGATGAAACATATATATGGGAGCTATAGCTAAATCTTAACCGATTTTCTTCAAATTCGGCAGTGTTGGTTCATGGATCAAGAAACTCTACCATTCTAAATTTCAAAATGATTGGATGTAAAATACAGCTTCTACAGGACTAAAGAGCAAAATCGGACGAAACATATATATGGGAGCTATAGCTAAATCTTAACCGATTTTCTTCAAATTCGGCAATGTTGGTTCATGGATCAAGAAACTCTACCATTCTAAATTTCAAAACGATTGGATGTAAAATACAGCTTCTATAGAACTAAAGGGCCAAATCGGACGAAACATATATATGGGAGCTATAGCTAAATCTTAACCGATTTTCTTCAAATTCGGTAGTGTTGGTTCATGGATCAAGAAACTAGACCATTCTAAATTTCAAAATGATTGGATGTAAAATACAGCTTCTACAGGACTAAAGAGCCAAATCGAATGAAACATTTATATGGGAGCTATAGCTAAATCTTAACCGATTTTCTTCAAATTCGGTAGTGTTGGTTCATGGATCAAGAAACTCGACCATTCTAAATTTCAACACGATTGGATGTAAAATACAGCTTTTATAGGACTAAAGGGCCAAATCGGACGAAACATATATATGGGAGCTATAGCTAAATCTTAACCGATTTTCTTCAAATTTGGCAAGTACTGGTTCATGGATCAAGAAACTCTACCATTCTAAATTTCAAAATGATTGGATGTAAAATACAGCTTCTTCAGGACTAAAGAGCAAAATCGGACGAAACATATATATGGGAGCTATAGCTAAATCTTAACCGATTTTCTTCAAATTCGGCAATGTTGGTTCATGGGTCAAGAAACTCTACCATTCTAAATTTCAAAAGGATTGTATGTAAAATACAGCTTCTACAGGACTAAAGAGCAAAATCGGACGAAACATATATATGGGAGCTATAGCTAAATCTTAACCGATTTTCTTCAAATTCGGCAGTGTTGGTTCATAGATCAAGAAACTCTACCATTCTAAATATCAAAATGATTGGATGTAAAATACAGCTTCTTCAGGACTAAAGGGCCAAATCGGACGAAACATATATATGGGAGATATAGCTAAATCTTAACCGATTTTCTTCAAATTCGGTAGTGTTGGTTCATGGATCAATAAACTCTACCATTCTAAATATCAAAATGATTGGATGTAAAATACAGCTTCTTCAGGACTAAAGGGCCAAATCGGACGAAACATATATATGGGAGATATAGATAAATCTTAACCGATTTTCTTCAAATTCGGTAGTGTTGGTTGATGGATCAAGAAACTCTACCATTCTAAATTTCAAAACGATTGGATGTAAAATACAGCTTCGATAGGACTAAAGAGCAAAATCGGACGAAACATATATATGGGAGCTATAGCTAAATCTTAACCGATTTTCTTCAAATTCGGCAGTGTTGGTTCATGGATCAAGAAACTCTACCATTCTAAATTTCAAAAGATTGGATGTAAAATACAGCTTCTTCAGGACTAAAGAGCAAAATCGGACGAAACATATATATGGGAGCTATATCTAAATCTGAACCGATTTCAACCAAATTCAATAGCGATCTTAACAGCTGCGAAATACTCTAAACTGCAAAATTTCAGAACGATGGGAGTGAAATTGCGACCTGTAGTCGACGAACAACTTTACATGGACAGACGGACGGACGGACAGACATGGTTAAATCGACTCAGCTATTGATTCTGAGTCGATTGGTATACTTTAAGGTGGGTCTAGCTGTGTTATTTTCAGGTGTTACAAACATCTGCCCTGAAACAAACTTATAATACCCTGTACCACAGTGTGCTGTAAGAACTATTTCTGCCATAGAAGACGTAAATGGGATGTAATCAAATCAACTGAAAATGATGGAACATATCACACTGATTCTGCACTGCCATCGGAATCAGAAAGAATCTCTGTTTCTATAGTAGAACATCTTATAAGACATTTTTGTTACAAAAGATCTTATAAAGGTCCTTACAATGATCTTCTGTAGCCGAATACCATATACAAATTATATTTATATTGATTATCTGCTGTCGGTGGCCTTTATAGGCTTTTTGTATACCCTCCACCATAGGATGGGGGGGATATTCATTTTGTCACTCCGTTTGTAACTCCATAAAGTATATATATATTCTTAATCGTCGTAAAATTCTAAGACGATTTAGCCATGTCCGTCTGTCAGTCTGTCGTAATCACGCTACAGTCCGTAATAATAGAGCTAGGTTGATCAAATTTGGTAGAAATATTTCTTATAGTTGCAGGTTGTTTGGGATTGCAAATGGCCCAATGTTCGGTCAATGTTTTGATATAGCTCCCCTATAGAGGTCGCTCCAAAATACAGGTATGGAGCCATAGATACCACATTTTTAAAGCAATTTAGCAGAAACTTTGCAGTTTGTATTATATTTTGACAAGAATTCATTACAGCAAAAATTTTACAAATCGGTTCATATTTTGTTATAGTCACCCTATAGAGGTCGCTCCGAAATAAGCCATAAATACCATACTTGCTAAGCATTTTAACTGAATCTTTGCAGTAGGTATTTAATCAAGACAAGAAAGAATACATCGCATTAAACATTTTTTAAATAATTTCATATTTTTTTTATAGTCCACCTATAGATGTCGCTCCCAAAAATGCTTACGAGTATTTAAGCCATAAACACCACATTTTCTAAGAAATTTAGCAGAAACTTTGCAGTTTGTATTCTTTTTTGGCAAGAATTCATCTCAATAAAATTTATACAAATCACTTTTTATATTGTTGTGGTCCCCGTGTAGATCTAGTTCTCAAATATGCTAATTTAAGCTATAAATACCACGTTTTTCAGCGTTCGTTTTTATACCCTACACCACACTGTGGTCCAGGGTATTATGAGTTTGTGCATCTCTTTGTAACACCCAGAAGGAGAAGAGATAGACCCATCGTTTATTATACCGATCGACTTGGAATCACTTCCTGAGTCGATTTAACCATGTCCGTCTGTCCGTCTGTAGATGTATCGTTGTAATTAAAGTGCTTAAACAAAAAGGATCGTTTCATAAATTGCTCCATATCCAAAGATTTTTCCAGTAATAGAATTGAATGCAATCCATGATGGAGGGTATATAAGATTCGACATGTCCGGACTTAGCGCTTTTACTATTTAAGACCTTTATAAGGTCTCTGGTATTGTAGAACTTACTTAGGATTTGTGATGTTTTCAGATATTATTAATATCTTCAGATTCATAGGACATTTATAAGATGTTCTGCTATAGAACTTATTCTGCAACAGGGGGCATTTATAAATAAAAAATCTGTAGAACAAATTTCTGCCATGGAAGACTTTTACAAAGTCTTCTGCTAAGAGAATCGTCACAAGGTATATTCTGCTAAAGAAATCCATTAGTAGGTATTCTGCTATAAAGTTCTTTAATACGAGTATGCCGTCATGCTAAAGAAGATTTCAGAATGTTTGCTTTAAAATTCCTTCGTAAAGACTTCGGTCATAGAGAATACTCGTATACATCAGGTCTTCTGCTATTGAAGGCAATTGTAAGACAGTCTGCTATATAAGGTTTCACAGTCTTCTGGTATTGAACACCCCGTTAAAGTCATTTACTGTTTTCATCTAGAAAATATTCTAATAATGTATTTAAGTGACTTTCTCAAGGTCTTTTGTCTTAGCGGATCTATCTAATGTATTTCCTAAGTAATCTAATGTATTTCCTAAGACACCTGCAGTGTCTATCAAGCCGAAATAATGGCAATATGGGAAGTCGCCAAGTGGCTGAGTCGCAACATAGTAACCAACACTGGCGTTGTCATTTACACGGACAGCCAGGCTGCCATCAATTCTCTGGAGGCAACATCCCTAAATTCACAAACAGCCCTCGACTGCCGCAGATCTCTTAACGAGATGGCTGAGCAGTTTAATATACACCTCATATGAGTGCCTGGGTATAGGGATATCCCGGGGAACTGCAAAGCCGATGAACTTGCTAGGAAAGGGACGACATTACAAATTCTCGAAGAATTTGCATATATTGGTGCGCCACTATCCAAGTGCAAGCTTTGGCTTAGGCAAGAGGCAATCAGGCAGTCCAACGAAAGATGGACAGAAATCAGCACCTGCAGGGTAGCTAGACAAATCTGGCCAAGGTATGACCTGAGAAGGTCAAAATATCTCCTCGCACTAGAGAGGAAGCGATTGTCTACGTTAGTACAGGTTCTGACGGGACACTGCTTGATCGGCGAACACGCCAAAAGATTGGGTATTGACTCCAATGACTTCTGCCGAAACTGTGGAGATGAGGAAGAAGTGGAGAGCATTGAGCACTTGCTTTGCGACTGTCCCGCTTTGAGTAAACGACGACTGGACATACTGGGGTCGGCATTTTTAGGCAGCCTAACAGATCTTTCCAGTACTGATATTCGTACTATCGATAAATTTATATATCAAACAGGTTGGTTTCGATGAGGGGCATTTCAGCCCGTGGCAACACTAGGGACCTAAACTGGTCTATGTGAGCTTGTAAAAAAAAATACGGCTGCCACCCTTACCTAAACCTAAGTAATATGAATCTCAGGATCTAACTTTATTTTAAAGAGATTAATCATATTTTTAGTGAAGCTTGGTAAGACCTACTGCTATAAAAATCATAAGAAAGGTATTTAACGATAGACCTACCCATAAGGTATTCATCTACAGAACTACCCATATGTGACAACAGCTGATCTTCAACAGCAGCGCCCCTACCTCAACTTTCAACAGCGATGCGGCTGAAATACAGTGCTGCTAACGCCATCATTGTGATGGTGACGCCGTCTCATTCGTGTTTTGAGTCAGTTCTCAAGTCAGCCACAAGAATAACGGCTCACGGCCAAAATAAAATATTAAAATAATTTAAATTAAAATTTTGTGTTTTTCTTTTTTTAACTCCCGCCAGTCTGGCGCGCAGTTAAACACCTATTTAAGACTTTTTATACCCTACACCACACTGTGGTACAGGGTATTATAACTTTGTGCATTTGTTTGTAACACACAAAAGGAGAAGAAATAGACCCATTGTTTATTATACCGATCGACTTAGAATCACTTTCTGAGTTGATTTAGCTATGTCCGTCTGTCTGTCTGTCCGTCTGTCCGCCTGTCTGTTCATGTATTCTTGTAATGAAAGTACAGGTCGCAATTATGGTCCGATCTCGACGAAACTTTACACATATATTTTACTTGGCCTAAGGACGATCCCTATTGAATTTGGTTAAAATCGGTTTAGATTTAGATATAGCCCCCATATATATGTTACCCCAGATTTGACATGTAAGCGCTGTAAAAACTTTATTTTATATCCGATCAGTTTGAAATTCGGCAGAAAGAGATTTCTTATTATATGAATGAACACTGTTAAATTTGGAAGAAATCGGTTCAGATTTAGATATAGCCCCCATATATACGTTACCCCCGATTTGAAGTGTAAGCGCTGTAAAATCTGTATTTTATATCCGATCAGTATGAAATTCAGCAGAAAGAGGTCTCTTATTATATGAATGAACACTGTTAAATTTGGAAGAAATCGGTTCAGATGTAGATATAGCCCCCGTATATACGTTACCCCCGATTTGAAGTGTAAGCGCTGTAAAATCTGTATTTTATATCCGATCAGTATGAAATTCAGCAGAAAGAGGTCTCTTATTATATGAATGAACACTGTTAAATTTGGAAGAAATCGGTTCAGATGTAGATATAGCCCCCATATATACGTTACCCCCGATTTGACAAGTAAGCGCTGTAAAAATGTTATTTTATATCCGATCAGTGCGAAATTCGGCAAAGAGAGGTTTCTTATTACATGAAGGAATACTGCTAAATTCGGAGAAAATCGGTTCAGATTAGATATAGCCCCCATATATATGTTACCCCCGATTTGACATGTAAGCGCTGTAGAGACTGTATTTTATATCCGATCAGTACGAAATTCGAAAGAAGGAGGTCTTTTTACATGAATGAGTATTCAGGGAAGATCGGTTCAGATTTATATTAACGCTCCATGTATATGTTCCTCCTGATTTGGTATCAAACCGCTATAGAAGTTGTATTTTACTTCCGATCATTAAAATTTTCCAGAAAGATGTTTCTCAATTTTGGAACGAATATTGCTTAATTTAGCGATTATCGTTTCAGAATTAGATAATATGTTTCTACCCATTTACCAATTATTCCAAATTATTATGGCAATGACCCTTATCGCATTGTTAGGGAGGTGTAGGGTATTATATAGTCGGCCCGCCCGACTTTCTGCCTTTCCTTACTGGTTTCCAAATAATACGAATCTTGGTAACCAGCTTCTGTTTTTGAAGTGACTATGAATAGATTTGTAATATAAAAAAAAAAGATTGTTATACATTTGACTTAACTAATTTTATTCCTCTTTTCCTTCTCTTTCTAGCTAGCCTAATTGGCATCGATACCATACATCATCAGACCCTATCGGGTCAGGAAATCGATCAGCTGAATGAACATCAGCTGGATAAAGTTTGCAATAATGTCAGTGTATTTTATCGTGTAACACCGCGCCACAAGCTGTCCATAGTCAAATCGCTACAGCGAACGGGAAATATTGTGGGCATGACCGGTGATGGGGTAAATGATGGAGTGGCCCTGAAGAAGGCAGATATTGGCATAGCGATGGGTAAAAATGGCACAGATGTATGTAAGGAAGCGGCCGATATGATTTTGGTCAATGATGATTTTCATACAATAATGTAAGTTTTTTTTGAATGGGATTTTTGTTATTTATTTAATTTGGGTATTTGCTTTTTTGCAGAGCCGCCATTGAGGAGGGCAAAGCCATATTCTATAACATTCGCAACTTTGTCCGTTTCCAGCTGAGTACTTCTATAGCGGCTTTGTCTTTGATTGCCTTGGCCACTCTTATGGGTATTGCCAATCCACTGAATGCTATGCAGATTTTATGGATTAATATTATAATGGATGGTCCTCCCGCGCAGAGTTTGGGTGTAGAACCGGTCGATCATGATGTTCTGAAACAGAAACCTCGCAATGTCAAGCAGCCCATGATCACCAAATCCGTAATAGTCAATGTCCTGCTGAGTGCCAGTATTATAATACTGGGCACATTATGGGTTTTCCAGCGAGAAATGGTGGATGGCTCCTTGGGCAAGACTAAGCGTGATACTACCATGACCTTTACCTGTTTCGTTTTCTTCGATATGTTCAATGCTCTGTCCTGCCGCTCACAAACGAAAAGTGTTTTCACCATTGGCCTGACCTCGAATCGTATGTTCCTAATGGCCGTGGCCTTTTCAATAATCGGCCAGATGTTGGTCATCTATTTCCCACCCTTGCAAATGGTATTCCAAACGGAGGCCCTCTCTGCCTATGATATACTGTTCTTGCTGTCGCTCACCTCATCGGTGCTGATTGTGCAGGAGATCAAGAAATGGTTCGAACGCACCATGGAACGCAAAATGTACAAGACACGCTCCGAGTTGGATTTTGTATGACAAAACGAAAGCGCTGGAAGATTGTTGACCAAAAAATCGAATTGAATTTTTCTTTTTCACGGAATGGAAAAAGAGAAATTTTGAATAATTTTTGAAAATCACAAATTTTGAGTTCTTAAACGATAATGAAAAGTAAAGTAAAGTAAAGTATGTCTAAGGTTTGTTTGTAATTGTTTATAAGACGAAACAGAAGAAGGAGAAAAAAAACGAATAGAAAAAACAAAGAAAAACTGTGTTAAGCAAAGCAAGAGGCAAAAATGGCAAAGATTTTGAAAAGGGTTTGTTTTGAAAATAAAAAAAAACGAATATAATGGCAAGAGAGCATTCAAGCATTTATGTTAAATTTCAGTTAACAATTTAATTTATTTAATTTATCCACTCCCAGATTTAGTTAGAAACAAATAAAAAACCAAGAAATACTAAAACACACAGAGAAAAATCAATAAAAAAAAACGAAAATTCCCGCACCACCCGTGACAACAGCCAGGAGAGCCTATTTTTGTTTTAAATTCTTCTCAAAAATTCGCCTCTGTTTTTATTTAAGTTTAATTGTAATTAATTTTTATTTTAAAACTAATGTAATTTCTTTTGTTTTAAGGCTATGTATGTATATGTAAATCTTTACAACTCTATATATATAATTTAAAACCAAATGGTTAGCGCGTGAGCATTGATATTTAATTTCATTTATTTGACTGTATTATTTATTGGATTTTTTGCTCTTTTTGTTTTCTCACTCATTGTTTTCCAAATTCTTAAAGATTTTCTTTTGTGTAATTTATATGTGTTTGTATTTTATCGATTTAAGTTTATTTTCTAAGTAGGACAATTTTTCGTTATGCGAAATATGTATGTAAAAAAAAATAAAGACAAAAAATGATTTTTTACAAAGAAAGACTTAAAAACGCCTTTAACAAGATTAACTACGTTTTAAAGAAAATTATAACCCCTTTTATAATATATCACATAGTCTGTGATCGAGCGCCAGCAGAATATATGAATGGCAAAGAAGGCAATTACCATCCTTCACGGCCATCGGTTCTATGTTCCCAATTAAGCTGGAGCTATCTTATACCATTGGCTGTCACCTTAGCTGGGGTACTGTTCAATCTGTACCTTTCTTCAATTTCACGTAAAATAATGTATTGTAGCCTGTGAACGGGCGCCAGCAAAAAAGATTCAAGTTAAAGCCAGGAATTACCGTTATATGCTTATTGAAATCCTAACCCACCGCAGGTTCTAGGTTCCCATTTAAGCCGAAGCTATCTTCTGCCATTGGCTGTCACCTTAGCTGCAGTTAGGTACTGTTCAATCTGTACCTTTCTTCAATTTCACTTCAAATGTATTGTAGTCTGTGAACGGGCGCCAGCAAAATAGATTCAAGGTAAACCCGTGAATTGCCGTTCACTTTATTAAGCTCAAGCTATCTTATACCATTGGCTGACACCTTAGCTGGGGATAGGTACTGGTTAATCTGTGCCTTTCTTCAATTTCACTTAACATAATGTATTGTAGTCTGTGAACGGGCGCCAGCAAAATAGATTCAAGGTAAAGCCATGAATTACCGTTATATGCTTATTGAAATCCTACCCCACCGCAGGACCTAGGATTTCAATTAAGCCGAAGCTATTTTCTACCATTGTCTGCTACCTTACCGTCATATGTTTATTGAAACCTCACCACACCGCAGGTCCTAGCTTCCCAAATAAGCCGAAGCTATCTTCTACCATTGGCTGCCACCTTAGCTGCAGTTAGGTACTGTTCAATCTCTACCTTTCTTTAATTTCACTTAAAATAATGTATTGTAGCATGTGAACGGGCGCCAGCAAAATAGATTCAAGGTAAACTCGTGAATTGCCGTTCAGCTTATTAAGCTCAAGCTATCTTATACCATTGGCTGACACCTTAGCTGGGGATAGGTACTGTTCAATCTGTGCCTTTCTTCAATTTCACTTAAAATAATGTATTGTAGTCTGTGAACGGGCGCCTGCAAAATAGATTCAAAGTAAAGCCCTGAATTACCGTCATATGTTTATTGAAATCCTACCCCACCGCAGGTCCTAGGTTCCCAATTAAGCAGAAGATATCTTCTACCATTGGCTGCCACCTTAGCTGCAGTTAGGTACTGCCCAGTCTCTACCTTTCTTTAATTTCACTTAAAATAATGTATTGTAGCCTGTGAACGGGCGCCAGCAAAATAGATTCAAGGTAAACCCGTGAATTACCGTTCAGCTTATTAAGCTCAAGCTATCTTATATCACTGGCTGACACCTTAGCTGGGGATAGGTACTGGTTAATCTGTGCCTTTCTTCAATTTAACTTAAAATGTATTATGCCGCAGCTTTTTTTACCATTGGCTGCCACCCTAGCTGCAGTTAGGTACTGTTCAATATCTACCTTTCTTCAATTTCACTTAACATAATGTATTGTAGCCTGTGAACGGGCGCCAGCAAAATAGATTCAAGGTAAACCCGTGAATAGCCGTTCAGTTTATTAAGCTCAAGCTATCTTATACCATTGGCTGACACCTTAGCTGGGCATAGGTACTGGTTAATCTGTGCCTTTCTTCAATTTCACTTAAAATAATGTATTGTAGCCTGTGAACGGGCGCCAGCAAAATAGATTCAAAGTAAAACCCTGAATTACCGTTATATGCTTATTGAAATCCTACCCCCACCGCAAGACCTAGGTTCCCAATTAAGCCGAAGCTATCTTCTACAATTGGCTGCCACCTTAGCTGCAGTTAGGTACTGTTCAATATCTACCTTTCTTCAATTTCAATCATCACTCCCTTAAAATGTATTATTGTCTGTGGACGAGCGCCAGCAAAATGGATACAAGCTAAAACCTAGAATAATCCTACCCTACAGCAACTACCTTAGGGTTCTAGGGTTCTAAGTTTCGAAATTAACCTGAAGCTTTTTTCGACCAGTGGTTGTCAACCTCAGGTAGATTGAGACACTGTTCAATCTCCACGTTTATGCAATTACATGAAATATGTATATATTTGGCTCGATCTGCTTGGAACGTCGGATCTTCTGGGAACTTTTCAAGACCCCATAGAGCGAAACGATGTCGCTGGGGAAGGTCGGGCGGCTTCAGTTCTTGCACAATCTGTATTTTTTATGATTTCATTTAGCGTAAAATGCGCCAAGTCGTTCCATACGTCAGTCCGAGTTGCTGCGAACGGCGTCGAATCGACTCTCCACGGTCTTCGTGTACACTCTCAGCTACGGCCGCTACATTTTCTTCACTGCGTGCTGGACATGGTCTATTCGATCTAAGCGATTTAATCAAAATTAGTGTGAGAGAGTGGAAGAGTCAACGTTCGCTTTTCACGGGTAAAAAGTAAGTAACCTTATACCCGGTTCTGGCGCCACATAAATTCATCACGTATTATAAGTATTTACTCCGTGTTGTTGGCAGATAAATACTAAAGGGTGATTAAATTTTAAGGGCCGATGTTGATTTTGAATAAAACACAAATTATTTAGGAAATTATTGTCATTTATTTTTATTATGATAATATTGGTATGGTTCAATTATGTATGGAACAAAATATCGGCCAAATGGCCGCCGCGGCACACCTCCATCGGATGATGGTCCAAATTTTCGATGACGCTGAGGCATAATTGAGGTTCTATGCCGTTAATGTGCCGAATTATCACATGCTTTAGCTCTTGGATTTTTGCTGGCTTATCGACGTACTCATACAACTTTTCTTTGAAATAACCCCAAAGAAAGAAGTCCAACGGTGTCAAATCACATGATCTTGGCGGCCAATTGACATCGCCACGACGTGAGATAATACGGCCATTGAATTTGTTGCGCAAAAGAGCCATTGTTTCGTTAGCTGTGTGGCAAGTGGCACTGTCCTGTTGAAACCACATATTGTCCACATCCATATTTTCCAATTCGGGCCTTAAAAAGTTCGTTATGATCTCACGATAGCGAACACCATTCACAGTAACTGCCTGACCGGCCTCATTTCGAAGAAGTATGGCCCTATGACGTCGCTAGCGCTTGCCCATCGGGCCCAGTATGGCCCGATGACGTCGCACCAATCGAACTGGGCGAGCATGCCCAGGTGTTTTCACATCTCCTACAGACCCGGTTTGCTGAAATTTACGCACAATTCTTCCGATTGTGGACACTTTTGGTCGATTATGCTGATCAGAAAAACATCACGAAATGCATTTCGATTTGTACGCCCATTTTCGTAAAAGGCTTAAAAAACTTTAACGCGTTGCTCGATTGTGTATCTTTCCATGGTTCAAATTGAGTTAGTCTGAAATGTCAAATGAAATGCCGAAAAAACTTGACGTTTAGGTGTGGTTCACATTCAACATCGGCCCTTACAATTTAACCACCCTTTATATTACACAGTACAGATCATTGATTTGGGACTCAATTCTGAGAATTGGACGTGAAAGTAGCCCCAAAAATAAGAACTTCTGTATCATTCGTTTAGTCAAGTCGGCTCAATTAATAATTTAATGGCCATACGATTTTTTTGCTCAAGTTGGATTTTTAGCACTTTTTTTATATTTTTTCTCGGTTTACCGTACGGAATATCTCTTTTGTCTCTGAAGCAAAGTTGTAGATATTGAATGGGAGAAATAAATGTGGAACAAACCTACCCGAAAAGTGCTTTAAAAATCGCAAAAATGTTCTGTTCTGTTTTATAATGTTCTGTTTTATACGTTTACGTGTTACGTATTTTTCAATATTTTACTGACATCTATTTTATGACTTTGTGTGCACTTTTTATGGGTAGGTTTGATCCGAATTTTTTCTCTTATTCAATATCTACAACTTCCGTACGGTATACCGAGAAAAAATTATAGAAAAAGTGCAAAAAATCCACTTTGAGCAAAAATATCGTATGGCCATTAAATTATTAAAATGAACCAACTTGACTAAACGAATGATGCAGAAGTTCTTGTTTTTGGGGCTACTTTCCTATTCTCAGAATTGAGTCCCTAAATCATGTGTTTTACTGTGTTATTGTTATTAATATTTCAAATCTACCATTAGTTTAGAATTCCAAACCATAAAACTATAAAATAACTTGTTTTTTTTTTCAAACAATTTAAATTTTTTCTCTAGGGCCATTTACTATTAACAATAAATTGTATAATTACAATTGCAATTAATAAAATGTTTAAGCACCACTCATTACAGAACGTAACTTGCACTGTTTGAGTTTCGGTTCAGTGGTTTTGAACTGTTTTCATTTTTTTTTTTTTTGTAAATACTTTGGTTTGAGATTTTTTTTTTGCTCACTTTAACATTTTCAATGTTTAATTTCCCGTGTGCATAATTAATTAAAATTTATTTATGTTAGTAATTATAAATGTTTTATGTTAATACCAAATGATGCAATTTACAACATGAGTGTTGTTGTCGTCGTAGGGGCCAATGAAACATAAGTGTTAATGATGAATGGAGCTGCGGATTATTTGCGATGATTTGTGGGATTTTTGTTGTTTTTGGAGAGAAGGGACTTAGTTACTGGGGGGAATGGGGGGAGAGACTGTTTTTCCAATTAAAAATAATAAATGTTTACCGTATGTTTTTCATATGTATTTGTGCAAAAAAAGAAGAATGTTTGTAAAAGGGTAGAATGTTGAAACCCTCTCCACTTTCAACTTGTTCAAGGCAAATATCAAATCTTAAATTGCATTGGATTGTAGTCAATCATAGATTGAGTTTTATTCTAGCTGCCGCCCTAAGGACAACAAAGCTTCGATCAATTGTCCCATCGAACTTTATGTGGTCGAAGCAATATCTGCTGCAGTACTATCGCCACAGCCTCTACCTCTACATCTCAGCGCACTTACCAGGATAGTCTGCGCAGATTTACTACAAAACATATATTCAAATATTATCTGGTCGAGGCAGTACCTGCAGCAGTGCTATCGTCATAGGAAATATAACTTTGTCTGTGGTCTTTTGTTCAATTTACAAAATTGACTCTGCATAGGCACCAGCATGATGCTTTTCAAAACTTCTCCATACATTTTCGTTGTATAAAAAGGAGAGAAACGAATATCTAGGCTCTGCTTGGACGTCAAGTGGAAGAATGGCGCCCAACGGAGGGAATTGAACCTGGCGTTTAGCGGTGGTTTACCTATTAAAAATAAGTTTACCAAGTAATGGCTTTCGGCTCATTATTTGTTACGTATACATATGTAATTTTCAAAATTTGGTTATTTGTTTTATTTTTGTATATTGTTTGTTTAATTTTTTTTTTGTATTTTTTATTTCAGATTTTTATGAATTGAATTTTTTAAATTTTTTTATTTCATATTTGCTCCTAAGTCTGAGATTGTTTAAATTACCAACTTGGTTATAGGAAATTGTTCATGTATGAGACAAGATGGGAAAATAAAACAAAAAAAGAGACTCAAAAGATTATCATTTAAGAAAATATATTCAAAAATTTTAGAACAGAAATCAACAATGTAATCTTCTAGCGCTAAAAAAAAACCAAAATATCATAAATGTGGAAAATTTTGGGAAAAAACAAAACAAGATACCAAAAAATTGACAACAATTTGAATTAGAGAAAAACAGGCAAAACCAAGCACACCTAACTTGGATTTGATTATAACATTTTATTCACAACAACTTAAAAGAATAAACAACTTTTTAGAAAAAGCAAATACAACTTTTTGAAGTTTACATAGAAAACTTTTTTTTTTGAGGAGAAACAAATCCTCTGTAATATTTCTAGTTTAAAAAGTCCTTTGGATTTAGTTCTTGGAATATCCGAAAAAAAGTTATGTTAACAATACACCATAAAGCACTTTGAAAAAATAAATAAAAAACCAAAACATCTGTTTTTGAAAGTAGTAAATATTGAGCACAATAATTATATGCAAAAAACACCAATTTACACAGAAAGCATAACAATGATAAAGCCTAACAAACTCAAATAGCAAACTAAAAAGAGGAAACGATTAATGAAAAATAAGGTTTTCAAATTCAATATTACTTTACCGATTCAATAAAAGTGCTTCGAATAATTTTTTCAACTTAATAGAAAAACCAGAAACCTTTATAAATAATAAAAAAAATTTGTTAACAAAATTTTCTTATAGAGATTAGTGAAAAAAATACACTTTGAAAGAAAACGCAAAACTAAAAAGAAAATTTTTAAAACAACAAATCCCCACAGAACCGAAATCTTTATAACTTCAATCTAAAAAGTATACCAAAAATCCATCCCTTAAACTAGACTTAAACTCAAAACTTTTTTGACTTTTTAAATGTTAGAGTTGAGTAAATTTTTGAAGAAAAAAAAAACAACATATTTAAGAAGGCAAATAATAGTTTTAACTTATTACCCAAAAAAAAAAAACAATAATTAGATTTATTCAGATCCATAAAAAACTGAAAAAGTTAAAGAAAATAAGTTATGGGGAAACCAAACCAAAACAAAAAACGCTGGATATTGAATAGAAATTTATATATTCATAAAGTAAAGCTAATTTTAAGAACAAATCAAGCTTTACGTAGCTGTTCTTTAAATTATTTCAAATTTAAAAAATAAAATAATTGAGTTTATTATGGAAATTCAAAAACAAAAGTGCACCCATGAGAACCTTCTTAATATTCTGAAGTTAAGACTAGTTCTGATTTAGTTCTAATTCATAGTTTTCGAATATCAATTGTTTAGACTATTTAGAGCTAGAACTAATTGTCACATCTCACAATTAATTGGAAAACATAATAATACAATTCATGAGAATGACTTTGAATGATCACGCAAAATTTCTGAGGGGTTTCAGATGTTGAAGATTTTTCAGTAAAGCTAATTTTAAGAACAAATCAACCTTTTCGTAGCAGTTCTATAAATCATTTCAAATTCAAAAAATAAAATAATTGAGTTTATTATGGAAATTCAAAAATAAAAGTGCACCCATGAGAACCCCCTTAATATTCCGAAATTAAGACTAGTTCTGACTTAGTTCTAATTCATAGTTTTCGAATATCAATTCTTTAGATTATTTATAACTAGAACTAATTGTCACATCTCATAATTAATTGGAAAACATAATAATACAATTCATGAGAATGACTTTGAGTGATCACGTAAAATTCCTAAAGGGTTTCAGATGTTGAAGATTTTTCAGTAAATCTAATTTTAAGAAAAAAATCAACCAAATCAAATCAAAATGAGGAAAATCTTTTCATAGCAATTTTATAATTCATTTCAAATTTAAAAAATAATATAATTGAATTTTTTATGGAAATTCAAAAATAAAAGTGCACCCATGAGAACGCCCTTAATATTCTGAAATTAGGACTAGTTCTGAATTGTTTCTAATTCATGGTTTTCGAATATCAATTCTTTAGATTATTTAGAACTAGAACTAATTGTCACATCTCGCAATTAATTGGAAAACATAATAATACAATTCATGAGAATGACTTTGAATGATCACGTAAAATTCTTGAGGGGTTTCAGATTTTGAAATTTTTCAGTAAAGCTAATTTTAAGAACAAATCAACCTTTTCGTGGCAGTTCTATAAATCATTTCAAATTCAAAAAATAAAATAATTGAGTTTATTATGGAAATTCAAAAATAAAAGTGCACCCATGAGAACCCCCTTAATATTCTGAAATTAAAACCAGTTCTGAATTGTTTCCAATTCATAGTTTTCGAATATCAATTCTTTAGACTATTTAGAACTAGAACTAATTGTCACATCTCGCAATTAATTGGAAAACATAATAATACAATTCATGAGAATGGCTTTGAATGATCACATAAAATTCCTTAGAGGTTTCAGATTTTGATGAAAATTGGTAAATATGTTAAGTAAGGGATTCTAGTATGGTAAATAAATTTTTGTTGGAAAATCTTCAAAACTGTGGGAGATACAAAGACTTGAAGACTGGTTATAACCCGTCAAATTCAAAAATTACTTCTTCTATTCGAATTTTCGTAACTTTTGTTGTATGATATATATTTGAAAAATTATTTTGTAACTAGATTTTTAAAAACCCCAGCTTTTGTCTGCAAAAATATATTTTCGTTACTAGAACCGTATCACCCCAATTTGCATTAAAATTGGAAACCTCTCAGAAAATTTCCTTGATCACTTAATGTGATTCTCGTTAATTTTGTAAACGAATTGATTTTGACAACCTGACAAAAATTTCTAAATAAGCAATATTACTTCTTCTTTTAGAATATATAAATTTCCAACATGTGCGCAAGCAAAAACTGCAATGTATCCAGCGTTAAAATTTATTTTTTTTTAATTGCTTAAAATTAAACAAAAGCTCTTCATTAAACCTATAGTATAGAAAAAAAATGGTTTGGAAACCCCTTTAAAATAAGTTCAACAATTCCTGCAAAACAAATATTATAACAGTGAAAATGACAAAAACAACAAATATTATATTCAACTTAAATTTCTTAACAAAAGCGAAAACTATTTATTCACTTCGTTATAACAGTTTTAAGATAAACACAAGTCGTCTCATCACATCAGACTAAAATCTAACACCGAAATCCTCTCACATCGTCAATATTCACTTGCAAAATCGCATATTTAGGTATGTGTCACCAAAATGCCTATATTCCAAAAAAAAACAAAAATTATTTTTTTTATAAATTTTCTTCTCTATTGTTGCTATTTATTGGATGTCTCACATAAAATCGCAAAATCGAACATATCACTTATAATATAATCCACTGATTTATATAGAATTACATCCAGAAATGGATAAAGAAACGAAAACAACAGGAAATTGTGGATAATAACTAGTTCAGACCCCGGTGGGTATGCGTAATATTACAAACCAAAACATTACTGTAACTTTTCCGTGCATCTGTACGTATGAGTAATAATAAATCGCCTTAAGGGAAAATATGTACATATCGCTAACTTTACTACAAGAGTGCCATAACTCAAAATAAAGATTTGAAATAAGATATTTATGAAAACGCTGGAATCATCCATAATATGGATATCTACTTATAAACTATAGTTTGCTGAGATTAATTTATTAAGATTTGCAAAAAATAGCATTTCCCACTTTTGCAGTAAATGAGCGATATTAACTGGACTAATAATAATTATAAATAACGATATCATACCCCGGTTCGTGTGAGTGATTCTAATAACAATCCAAACCTGGTGTGTATGAGTAATATTAATAACCATTTCAAACCCGGTGTGTATGAGTAATATTAATAAACAAGGCTAGCTCCGGTGCGTATGAGTAATAATAACAGCTATTTCACTACTGAAATTTATCCGCTCATGTAATTATAAATCGCCGTAAAGGAAACAGTTAAATGAAACCGGACTTTGAGGCGTAGAATGGATAATATCATTTACGCTAATGTCAATATAAGTAGGATTATATGATTTTTCTTCAGAACGGGTCTACATGTCTATAGATAAATTTGTGTAATCAAATTGCACATTGGAATTTTGAGCAGATCACAGCTCAGGGGTTTTTTTTATTCAGTCAGAGTCATATATGGACATATGAACCATATAGGTCCATGCTTTGCCTCTCAATATACAAGTTTCTCCCAACTTAATTTAATTTTCCAAATTCACTGACATTAAATTTGGTTAAATTGGTAGTGAGTTATTTTGGCCTACGTTTTCATATAGTCCTATATAAAGGTCCCTTAAGATTGGGTGTCCTGGTGCTCGGGAATTTAAGAATTTGTTCTATATTTTTCTTAATACATTTTCCAGCAATTTTTTACTCTAGAACACATGTTACGTGTCTTACGTTACGATTTAAACCACCCATGCTACAGAGATATTGTTAAATTTCCTAAAGAAACCCCCATTAAGCCGGGCTGAATTGAAGTTTCCCTAAAGAAAACCCCATTCAGCCGGGCTGAATTGAAGTTTCCCTAAAGAAAACCCCATTCAGCCGGGCTGAATTGAAGTTTTCCTAAAGAAAACCCCATTCAGCCGGGCTGAATTGAAGTTTTCCTAAAGAAAACCCCATTCAGCCGGGCTGAATTGAAGTTTTCCTAAAGAAAACCCCATTCAGCCGGGCTGAATTGAAGTTTTCCTAAAGAAAACCCAATTCAGCCGGGCTGAATTGAAGTTTTCCTAAAGAAAACCCCATTCGGCCGGGCTGAATTGAAGTTTTCCTAAAGAAAACCCATTCAGCCGGGCTGAATTGAAGTTTTCCTAAAGAAAACCCCATTCAGCCGGGCTGAATTGAAGTTTTCCTAAAGAAAACCCCATTCAGCCGGGCTGAATTGAAGTTTTCCTAAAGAAAACCCCATTCAGCAGGGCTGAATTGAAGTTTTCCTAAAGAAAACCCCATTCAGCCGGGCTGAATTGAAGTTTTCCTAAAGAAAACCCCATTCAGCCGGGCTGAATTGAAGTTTTCCTAAAGAAAACCCCATTCAGCCGGGCTGAATTGAAGTTTTCCTAAAGAAAACCTCATTCAGCCGGGCTGAATTGAAGTTTTCCTAAGGAAACCCCATTCAGCCGGGCTGAATTGAAGTTTTCCTAAAGAAAACCCCATTCAGCCGGGCTGAATTGAAGTTTTCCTAAATAATAATAAAAAATATATATAGCAGAGGTAGAATTTAGTTCAGGGTCGAAATTTGGCCCATACATATATGTATACTAACCGGAACCAGACTATGGGGGTCTCAGGTATACGAAGGTCTGCACGATTCTCAAAAAAGTTAGTACCTTAAAAAATATGGGCAAAATAAAAAATGTTTTTTTTACCAAAAGGGGCATGACAATAACGCCAATTTTTTGATACACTTTGGGTACTATAAACGCATTACACTGCACAATATTGCAAGTGTTTGTATTTTAATTTATCGCGACTTTAAGTTTACATTATAGTGTTTTTCGTATAAGTTGGCTTGTAATTTTGCTAATTAAGCGTAAAGAGTTATATTTACAACTTTGGTGTCTTTGGCGATCCCACTGAAATTTTCCGGAAAAAACTTTCGTAGAATATTTTTATCCTTCAATGTCCTTTTTGAAAGGACCTTTTTGATTTTTTCGAAAAAAGGGCCAAATTGACCCATTAAGAGGGGAGCTAGAGGGTTAAGGCCTTCCACAAAAAAGATCCTCATAAAATTCCACTATGTAACTCTGACAATAAGAAATCTATCAGACATTAACTTACAGCATTTTTTCATTTGGTATAATGCTCCCCATTGAGCAAAAAATTGAAAACTTTGACCCACTGTAAAAAAAAAACTCAGACCAGCTGGACCATAAATTTATTCTACAAAAATGATCTACTCAACATGCCCTTTCAAAATTATAGGGTCGCTTTTCTGTTCCAAAAATGCTGTTGGACAGTGCTATTTTAGATTGTAGAGTGATTACAAGAGACGGACGGACGGACGAAGATGGCTAAATCGTCTTAGAATTTTACGACGATTAAGAATATATATATATACTTTATGGGGTGTGACGAAATTAATATATCCCCCATCCTATGATGATCAGTCAGATGTAGAGGAATCCTTTTACGCTTAAACGTCTCTCTGGGTCGATGCAGACCGCCTCTAACTGAACGAAATATGGGATGGATTGGTTTGATGCCCCGAAGCTTTCAACTCACTGGACTATTTTCTTTGGGACGCCGATAAACCAGAACCAACTGAACTCCTGGAAACGAGTTATTGATCAAATACGGCCGCAAATGCTGCGAAAAAATTATGTGAATTTTGGGATTCCAGATTGGGCCAAAATTGATTTCTATCAAACATAATCCACTTGTTTTAAAATGTTGATCCTAGATACGTAACAATTTCTTCGATTAATATTAATACGAATATTATTATTACTTATACGCTATATTACCCATACGCTACGGTAGTAATTTATTTTAATTTTATTCTACAGATCTCGTTGAAATTTTGTGTCATAACTTCTATACAACAGGACTAAACTTGGAGTAAGTTTCATCCCGATCAGAAGAAATGGAGTTTCAAAATTGACTCACTTGAGATAAAATCCCCCATATTTATAATTGATATTTTCAGTTTGTGTGAAAAATCTATATGCAAATATTTTCCTAGGAAAGTGTTTATTTTCAATTTCCGTTCGTTTTCATTTTCCAATTCCATTTCCCTATAAATCAAAGTGATTATCTGCAAACATCCGCCACATCCACATCCACAATGACACCTAATCACCCAACACCAAAAGCGCTTAATGAGTCATTAACAACTTCTCATACCACATGGCAAAAAAAAAATCAACATCATTGCACAATGCAAAGTCAGAACTACATGAATATATATGTTAATAATAATAAAAAAGGCTAATCCTGTAAAAAACCTGTGAAAAAGCAACTGATTGCATAAAACCAAATCATTGCTCATTTAGCAAGAAAATATGCAGGAATAAATAAATACTCGTATTTAAAATAAAAAGCAAAAACGTACCCTTTAATCTTTATACTCGTATGTAGATTAATTTTATTACATTTCAGTTCAATTATATTTGAAATAAGCGGGAAAAAAATCTCGGCTCTCTTATACAAAACAACAACAAAATTATGGCATAAAGCACACAAACACTCAACAGACACAAAGTGAAAACCTATATCATTAAATCTTATATCATAAAACATAAATAAAATAATTGAAAACAAAAAACTGAATACAGAACAATTGAAAGCAAATAAAATCACAATTTATGTTTTTTTCATACAAAAAAAAAAATAATAATTAATATGAACACAGACACATACAGACAAGCAAAAACATTAAACTCTTTATACAAAAAAAAATGGCATAAATTTAAAAACATAACTGAAATTGAAATTTCAGAGCCTGAAGTGAAAGCAAGAACTATACATTTTTTTTTTAAATTAAAAAATGTGGATATAAATTCCGTTTAACAAAAATACCCCTTTTCGAAACGAACGTTATGAACCATTTTGCAAATATTTCGAATTCATATCACATAAATAAGACAAATGAAACAAAATGCAACAAACAAACAAACGAATTACTCTGAATCCTTATCATCGTAAAATAACATTAAAATATCATCAGCACAATCATTATCAACGGTATCAGCAGCATCATCACATACTATTCTGCAAAAAGCAGCAGCAGCAAAATAATGGGAAATCTGATTTCCTACATTCGCAGCTAAGGGCAAAATGCATCATCATCAGCATAGCAACATCAGCATTGACCTCATCATTATCACCATCATCGACCTCATCATCATTATATGTAATTGCCCGGATTTTTATTGAAATTTTACACACACACACCCACACAGCTTATGGCCGATATACATATACCCACATTTAACACATTTCAGTCAGTCATCTCATACGATACATCTCATCCACAAAGGTAACAATAATTAGTAATTTAAGTAATATTTACACAACACAAAAATTGCAGATAAACGAAAAAATTTAAAATAATTTAAAAAAAATAAATAATAAACACAACTACAAGTACTGGAATATGAAAAAATAAACTCAATAAGTAAATTGATAACTAATTAAGTTAAATGTGTGAAAACAAATAAACAAATAAATTGCATATAAATCACGTAAACCAGGAAAAAAAAATAATAATAAAATACATCTCTCCCTTATCGGTAAGATTTTTTTGTTTGCAATGCTTTCAACCAAAAATACGAAAGAGGTTTGGAAAGTTCTTGGTTCAAAAGATAATTGGTGATAACATGATATGAATAAAAAAAAATATTTTTTTAATATAACACAGTAAATTTTCGCTAAAAAATACTCTACTGCAACTGTTTCCACTAGATATTTATTTAAAATGTTAATATAAATTATACGACACCAGTTACGTTGGAATGTTACTCATACGTATCTTATAGTGATTTCGATTATGAAAAAAGCGCAGCATTTTCTTTAGCCTTTTCCCAAGAACTGCAGTTTTCTAAAATATTTTAGAAAATTTAAAATTGGAGTTTAGTTAAATTCGAGCGACTACATAATTTTGACTTAAAAAGTGCAAATATTTTCTAGAATTTCCCGTCGATGGGGCATACATTTTTTCTGGAAACGAAATCTACATTAGAATTTTTGCATATTTTTAATTTTTCATTAGATTGGAACCAAACTTTGCATTTAGACGTTTTTCGTTAAAATATTTTTTTTTTCCTATTTTCGACATGCACTATATTTGAACGATGAAATGTCTAAAGGCAAAGTCTGGTTCCAATCGGATAAAAAATTAACAAAATATGCAAAAATCAGAGGTTTTGAATATAATACTTAGAATTATTTATAGTATTATACCAAAATGTTATATTTCTTTCTTGTAACGAAATAATACGTAATTCCGTGATATTTTATTCTATTTTTTAGATTTTGAATATTAAATCTATATACATATAAAAAAATGCTTCAATTTGTACGTTATAAAAACACCTTTACAGTTACACTCTTCAATTGATCTTGGCTATAATATTAAGTATACTCATACATTTAATTTGGAATATGAGTACTACTTAAATTTACCGAATGGTGATCTCGTTTGTGCAAAAAAATTTTAAATTTTTTCTATATTTTACACTGGAACCGCATTTTTAAATTCGTTTGTAAAAATGGTGCAGCCATATGAACGGGTTTTAATTTCGTTTGTAAAATTATTACACTCGCATTTTCCACACTCAGCCCAGTCCACGGTGTGGAGTGTTGCACCAAAGACAAAAATCCTACAGATGAAGTATGTAAATCAAATAATGCATTAGGGATAATATATGGAGCTTGGTTTTTCTTGAAACACATGTGTACAGTACATAAATATCAATTGCTAATTTTTAATAAAAATACAATTTAATGTTCATTAGTTTCAAGATATTCGCCAATTTCTTAATAATGACAAGCCTCTTAGATAGAATTATGAGGAAAAGTGTGACGTTCAGCCGATTTTGAAATAAAATATTGGACCCTTATGCAATAACGACATCTAAGGATGTCGTTTTTTTTGTCTAAAAGGCTGAGGCTCAATGAAACAGCGCCATCTGAGGTATATTGTATGCAAACTATCTTCCGCATCTTTAGGATTTGTGTCTTTGGTTGCACCGTCAAAAAGCAGAGTTCAGAACCAAACGTAATTGAAAGCGTACATTAGGCATGTTTTCGTTACAAGCTAGCAGTTTTAGTTTAGCACTTTGCAACGAAAACAACTGAATTCCACTAACTGACACATAAGCAATAAGTGGCGGATTTTCACTATCTGGTAGCAATGGCGTCATGAGTTGCGAAGAAAGAACAGTGCGAAACAGACAAAAAATTCGTGAAATGTATTTATAAAACATATATTTACTATTCTTTGTTCAATTGTTACACTCTTTTTGCAAATATTAAAATAATTTCCCATTTTTGTTCTTCTTTTTCCCGTTAATTCACAATTATTGGTGACAATCTCTCCAAAAATGGGATGCCATATTGGTAAATATAGGGTGCCCAATCTGGCAACATCATACTCGATTAAGACGTGAACACAAGCACCAAACTTCATCGGGAACTAATAGTGCTTAAAAGTTCTTAGCTCCCCATACAAATTAGGCACTTATGGTGTAACGATAACACGCCTATTCTAAAATGCACTACCAAATGGTTGCGCAGTAATGTAGGTATGGATTTTACTAGCCGCACGATTTTTGTCCGATTGTGCGCATGCTAAATGTGCAATTAGCAGAGGGTGTCGGGGGAATCTTTAAAATGTCGCAACATGATGTGGTGACATTATTTTTCAGAAACGAAATCACCATAAGATTGTTCAATAATATTATTGCCTGTAATAGATTTTAACCATTCCCACTAAATCAAAGAGATTAAATATATAAAGAGTAACCACGGCCAAAAATTCATGTGCAGAGGTTAGTTTGCTATCGAAGTGGTGGACAAAGGAGGAAATTTAAATTGATTAAAAAAGAGCTTTTTCTGCGTTGTCTTTGTTTCAATATAATTTTGTATGTTTATTGACATGCATGTGAAAAAGTGCAAGAAAAACACACAAAATACATGATTTTTAAATTAAATTTTTCATGAACTCATCATTGTATATTAAACCTCTGCATCAAGACATTCATTTCTTCGTCTACAGTAGTGTACACTACTTCACTGCACACTGAAACATTGTATTTTTTACTCGATTGACACTAACATAGAATGATCGGAAAAAAACAACAAACACTTCACACTGTTTGATGTTTACAATCTAGTCGTGTACTCTGCTCGTTCGGTTGTTGTATTCTTTATACTCGTTTCAATTCGTCAAACGATGAGTATAATGAAGCGAGTACAGTGCTGTTTTCTATTTCTTTTGTATGTACACTAGTGTATTTACCAGTGATGGAAAACGTGGTACAATTGTACCACTTTTGGTACAATTGAGGAATTTTTGGTACGCTGGTACAATCAAACAATTTTTGGTACATTTCTCTGGCTGGTAAAATTAATCAAAAAAACCTATTTACACCATTTTAAAAGAAGAAAAGGGTACCTACTTACGATATCATTTTGTACGAATGCCTTTCGTTCCAGTATACACCGCGACTATTATTTGCATCGTTGTTTAAAACAATTAAGCAAGAAGACAGCGTTAAATTCGGCGATGCCAAATCTTATATAACTTCCACCATGGATCGCACTTGAATGGTTTCGGGTACAAGTAAACTTCAATAAACCCAAATTAAGAAGAACAATCTAGAGGAATCTTTGTGTGGGGCTATATTAAAACATGGACTGTAGTTCGTGTGATATACCCAAAATACCAATTTTCAGACCGATCATTTGAAATTTGTGGTCTCTATGGCGATTAGAAATCAAATCGGAAGATGGGGATATATCGTCGCTTGGATGAACAACTGACGGAGACAAGTTTTTGATTGGGAAGAAGCAATTTATAGTTTGTTTTTCTTATTATGTACAAAACTTATTTCTCAATATTCCTAATAAAAAGTTAAGTAACATACATATTGTCAGATACGTCGATAATGTTTATCGTTTTTTTCGATATCACTGAAAAGCTACAAACTCCAAATGTACACACACGTTGTACAATGACTAGGCAAGGCCAATAATGGCCTTAACTCAATTTCCTAAAAATTGCCAGTTCTGTCAGTTGGTTATCTAAATATTCCAAACTATATTCAGTCAAAATTTGGTGTTTATCCGTTAACCCAATCAGATGTTATTCACAAAACAGTACAGGTCGTTCGATTTGCATTATAAAGGAATTCCACACAAACTTAAAAAAATTATCAAACTTTGATCGCCTCTCCTGAAAAACTACCTTTTTGCGCTTAGCATAGTTTAGAATGGAGGTATCGATATCGAAATAAGTTTTAAAAACAAACTAAATTTCTCACTTCTGGTAATTTGGTACACTTGGTACAATATCTTGATCATTGTGGTACAATTAGAAAATTTTTCAATCCCATCACTGGTATTTACCCCTCAAAATCAATAAATTTCTAAGGTGGTCCGTCGCTCTTTGTTGTTGCGTCTCTCTTTGCAATGACAATGAGTACAGTAGTGTAGTGTACACTGAAATCGAGTATTTCAGTTTTTGTGTACAGTACTTGAATGAGTGTACTTCTCCATTGTCTTGTTACTTATTTGTTTTGAAACCTGTTTGGCGGTTACTGTTCTCTTCACTCATTCATTTGTTTTGTCAAAATAAAGTGTGTGGCAGTAAAGCTACCATTAGACGGCCATTATTTTCTGCCATTTAAATGGCAGTGTGACGTCAGCACAAATGGCACAAAAATGAGGACCATTGGTTTGATGATCTGCCATTGAGAGTTAACGAAAAATGGCAATCAGACGACAATGGCATTACGTTATTTTTGTCACAAAATTGAATGGCAGAGATAGTTTGCCATTTAAAATTTTTTTGAGTGGTGCCATTAAAATGGTACATGAAAAAATGGTAATCACACGGCAATGGCATATCTTAATACAATGGCATTCACAACATTTAAATGTTCATACTTTCGTGCCATTTTTATGTATTGCGATCACATGGTAATGGCATTCATTGTCATTTGTTGTATTTTTCTCGACAAACATTTTATGAGTGTTGTGAACTTATTTCAATATATTGATTTTAGAAAATAAAAATTAAATAAACAAAAAATGTCGAGAAAATATGATGCTGAGATGGCGATTTTGGCATTATGTGTATTGGAGAGCAGCGAAGACGATGAGCTAGAAAATGAACCAAAGCGAAAAAAGCGCAGTGTTTGGCAAAAAAAAGTGGTTGGGCCGACGCGAGAAGCACGGGTTTTGTAGTCAATTGCTGCTGGAGTTGCGTGAAGAAGAACCAGATTTATATCGAAATGTTCTTCGTATGTCATCCGCTCAATTCGATCACCTGGTGGCTTTGGTAAAGCCATATATTGAAAAAAAAAATACAAATATGCGAGCGTGCATTCCAGCAGAAACAAGACTTGCACTAACGCTGCGGTATCTGGCCACTGGCGAAAAATTTAATTCGTTGCGATACCTTTTCCGCATTTCGCAACCATCAATTTCATTAATAATTCCCGAAGTTCTCGACGCTATTTACAAGGTTCTTGTCGATGACTTCATTAAGGTGATTATATTTTTCAGTGAAGTATTTAATATAACCAATCAGTTAAAATTTTTTATATACCTGCAAAGATTCCGAAAAACGAAACCGAATGGGAGGAAGTTGCGAAGCAGTTCAACGAATTGTGGCAATTTCCTAATTGTATCGGTGCAGTAGACGGCAAGCACGTAGTAATGGTCGCACCGCCTAATGCCGGAAGTGTTTTCCACAACTATAAAGGTATGATTTGCTTAATATGAAATTTGCTAAATAAATAAATTCCGTTCTTTTATGTAGGTACACACAGCATTGTTATGATGGGAATCGCAGATGCTGAATACAAATTGTTGTATGTTGACGTCGGTCGTAACGGAAGATTCTCGGACGGAGGTGTATTCAACCGTTCCACTTTCGGTCAAAAGTTGGATAGCAACCAGCTGCGTTTGTCAGCACCGAAATCACTGCCTGGCAGGGACACTCCCGTTCCATATGTCATAGTCGCAGACGATGCTTTCGCAATGCGACCAAATTTACTTAAGCCGTTTGGACAACGTGGTCTGACATTGTTGCAGAGAGTGTTTAATTATCGCCTGAGTCGTGCACGTCGAATTATTGAGAATGTGTTTGGCATCATGTCGTCGCGGTTTCGCGTTCTTCGAAAGCCAATTCACCTGGATGCCGAAAAAACGAAGAAAGTTGTATTGGCTTGCTCGGTGCTACATAATTTTATGATGACCATCAACAAGTCGACTTACGCATCAGCGAATGCATTCGACCGTTACGACGAAATGGGCAATATGACTAGCCCTGGTGAATGGCGTGCCGAAGCAGAAAGAGGTACTCTACATGCGCTGGAACCAAATCAAAATAGTGCTGGCTACGTCAAGGAAGTACGAGAAGAATTTATGTACTATTTCGCCAACGAAGGCGAACTTCCATGGCAGTACAATCACATTTAATTTTGTTTTATATTTTTGTAATTTTCTTTATTTTAAAAAATTTAAACAATGTTCAAAAATTAATTATTAAAATTTTTTTTTTAATGACAAATGCGAAATGTGCACGTTTATTTTAATGGCCTTCATAAAAATTAGTTGGCGGTGGAACAACTGCAATCGTATTTAAAATTTGTGGATCAGTGATTTCTAGTCCATTCTGGTCCAATATCGTGACAGTTGACGTTGCATCAGAAGATGTATGGGATCCCAAAAAATCATACAACACTTTGAACAGACATGATTCCAAATTGATCGCATCCTTTGGAGCAAGATTTCGCTAATGACCTGCGAATACCTCGCCAATTGCCGTGAAACGATCAGCTTGAGCTCGGTTCTGAAAATTAGCCAACACTTCAGCCGCCATTTTTTTAACCCCTAAGGAACTTAATGTTGGTGATGGCGTTTGTACTGAAGTTCTGGATGCAGATCGTTTTTTACGTTGGCCAACAGTTGGTTGAATGATAATAGGACTAATTTCAAAATCTTCTTCATTCATTGACTTCGATAAATTGTCCGAAACTGTTCCATCGGTTTCGCCATTATCCTGTGGGGTAACAAGTTAATGAATGAAATAAGAAAGATTGAAATGAAAGGACAAAAATATAAATCACCTTATCCAAAGTTGACGTCGATTTGGTAGATTGCTCGATTTCTGCAGACTCAATGAATAACAACTCATTGAAATGTGGATACTTTAAATTTTTACCTTCATCTGCGCCTTGACCTGATTTTTTATTGCGATGTTTCCCCAAGAACACTTTAAAATTGCTGCGCATGCTGTTCCACTTTGTCCTAGCTTCGGAAAAATTTCCAACCATGTCAAGCTCTTCAGCGACTACTTCCCAACAATCAAGTTTGACATGTGCTAATTTGTATTCAGGAACAGAACAATCCCACAGCGGCCGTTGCTTTTGAACCGCCAAAATCAGTCTAGATTCATCTTGTTCGGACCACGTCAATCCGATCTTTCTGGATGGTCTATTGCTTTTTTTTGTTTTAACTTTTTTCGACGTCGATGGCATTTCAAACTCATCGGTCGATTGGGATTCCTCACCAAAAATGTCGTTATCCATGTTTTGCCGAACGATTACACAAAAATAAGTCAAATGAATGAATGAATCCCACCATAAAGTAGAAGCAACACGTGTTCTTGTAAAATGAGGCAATTTTTGACATTTTTTTTCTTGTAGATTTGGCAAACGTCAAAATAATCCATAGTGCCATTTCATTTCAACAACGAGTAAACACTGTGAGTGAACAGTACGATACCACAAACATTTAATAAGGAATAAAACGAATTAAAACAAAAGAGTAAATAGTTTCACATTTGCCACCACTGATCAAAACAAACACAGATAAAAAAACTTTTTGATAGCAGCTGCACGCTCTCACAAGAACACATGATGTAAACAAAGTAATTTCAAAATAATAAAGAAACATAGCTACAAGTGGGATTCAGAGGTCAATAAACAAAATGCCGAAAAAATTTTCTTAATATATATACATTTACCAAAAAAATTTAAAACTATAATTCACAAATTTAATTTTTTCTAATTTTTAATGTTGCCATTTACAAAAAATGCCATGTCACGAATTCATGCAATACCATTTTTGGGACGATACCATTTAAATGGCAAAACAATCTGAAATCCTGCCATTTTATAAAGCTGCCATTAACAGAGTTATTAGACGGTCATTATACTCTGCCATTTGAATGGCACGAAATCGTTTACCATTTGCTGTGTCATTTCAAATGGCATCGCAAATGGTGTCACAAAAGTGGCAATCAGACGGGGGGGTACCATTTAAATGGCAGCCTTGTGACGTCAGTATGAAGTCACATTGCCATTTAAATGGCAGAAAATAATGGCCGTCTAATGGTAGCTTAAGTATTTGATAAACAACTCTCTTTTTATATTGAATCTCTTTGGGCTAAATTAACAACACTTCGCTTAGCAAAGACAAGATCTTCTATGGTTTCACCATAGTTGGTCTCATCAAAGAGATTCAATATAAGAAGAGATACCATTTCACTCACCACACGGAAAATGTGAATTCCACCTCATGAGCAAAGATGAGTTCATGAAAAATGTAATTTAAATATCGTGTATTTTATGTGTTTCTCTTGCACTTTTTCACATGCATGTCAATAAACACACAAAATGAACTTCTTATACGTTAGCAGAAACAAAGAAAACGCAGAAACATCTCTTTTTTACTCAATTTAATTTTCCTTTTTGTTCATCATTTTGATAGAAAAACTCACCTCTGCACATGAATTTTCGCCGTGGTTACTCTTTATATACAATCTCTTTGGTGAACTCAACTTCTGCACATGAGTTGGAATTAACCTTTTCAGTGTGCTTAGAGATGTTAAATGGGATTGGTTTTCACAAATCGGGATTTTTAAATTGCAAATCCCGGGATTTTTTCGGGATCTCGAAATTTTTTGTTATCCAGGGATTTTCGGGATAAATCGGGATTTTTCATACTTGAAATGTGACATATCGAAATGGAATACAAATATTTTAGTTCAGTTTTAATTTGATTTTAATTAATTTAAATAAGAATAAAAACAGCTATAGCATAAATTAACTTTTGTTAACAAATCGGGATTTTTAAATTGCAAATCCCGGTATTTTTTCGGGATCCCGAAATTTTTTGATATCCAGGGATTTTCGGGATAAATCGGGATTTTTCATTCTTAAAATGTGACATATCGAAATGGAATACAAATATTTTAGTTCAGTTTTAATTTGATTTTAACTAATTTAAATAAGAACAAAAACAGCTATAGCATAAATTAACTTTTGTTAATAAATACTAACTTTTATTAAAATATTTCACAACATCTTAGCTATGGAATAATTTTCTTCCAATTTAAGTTCGTCGTCTGAATTTTTGTTATTGACCTTATAATTCTCTATCATTAAACCATGAAATATTTTCAACACAAACTCATTTGTGTTCTTGTTTTAAGTTTACTTGTTTATAATTAAATTTGTGATATACTCGTATTTTGTAATTCTTCTCCAAATTTCTTATTTTTTCCAAAATTCTTATTTATATCTATCTTTCAGTTAATATTTTATACGAGACAGCTTCATATATTATTGCAAAAAATATCCCGGTATTCATTTTAAAAAATCCCGTGATTCGGGATTTTTCGGGATTTCCCGTTTGAAATCACTAAGTGACTTGAATGAAATGGCGTCTCTGCAAAATCTCATTAAGATCCGAGCAAATTTTGCGATATTTTTCACAACGATATCATTCAAGCAAACCATACAACAGTAATACCTGTACTACCGACCATTTGGCAGGACTTAAACACTTTCACCTCAGCGACAGGCTCAAAACCTAAAGTGCAAGGAAATTTGGTTCTGCATTGCTGATCTTCAATATTGCCTAGGCTCCGTAGAGAAAAGTTTAACTGTACATCTGGACTTCGATTTAAGAATTTTAAAATAACGATAATAATAATAAGAAACATTAACAATAAAAATAAAATAATAATATTTAAAATAATTGTAAAAATAATGGTTAGCCCATAACCTTAATTTTTATATTTGATTTTGGAACATTTTAAGTCATGAAAATTCAAAAGCTAACTAAAAAAAAAACTTTCAAAATTATAAATAACGTTAACATTTTCGGAAATTTGTAATAAAAGTTCATTCAAGTTTTGTAGTTTATTTCCTTCAAAAAGTGACCCAAAATTCATTTAAAATACTGTCAAGAGTGGCGGATCGAAATTTTTAAGCTATTTTCTTTCTTTTATACCTCAATATTATTTCATATGGAATGTAAATTACTGATTGAGCAGTAAATATGCTTATTTTTTATTAATAAAAATATTAACTAATAATAACAATTTCAATTTTTGGAATTTTCTTATCACATTTTGAATTCAAAAATCCATCACACCAAAACCAAGAACTTTCAACCTCAACCACGTAACTCTGTTTGGGTTCTCATTTATTTTTTTTTTTACTTTCAATTCTAAAAAACTATAAACTGCATATTTGCTTGCTTGCCTCTATCATCATGTGTTGCTCTACCTAGCACCTTTGTAAATTATAAGTTAGCTAATTGAGGTGAAAAACTAAACACCAACTTTTCCAACAAAAAAATTGCAATTTTATAGAACTCCGTGAAAAAAGAACATTAAAAAATTGGTTTAAAAACATTTCAAAGCTGCTTCTTCAAATTACATGAAATATTAGTGCAACCAGTTAATATATAAATTGATTCAAATAATCTTAATAATTATACATTTTATTTGTTTTCAATGTATTAAAAAAATTAATCAATTAATACTTTAATTGAATTAATTAAAAAAAAAAATTATCAATTAAAATATTTATTAAATCAATTAAAAATTAATTGAATCAATAAAAAATTATTTAAATCAATTAAATTATTAATTGAATTTATGAAAAAAATAACTGAATTAATTGAAAATACATTGAATCATTTAAAAAATTAATTGAATTAATGAATCAAGTAATTGAATTAATTAACTCAATTTAAAAATTAATTGCATTAACTAAAAAACTACTTTAGTTAATGATTCATGAAACCAATTAAAAAAATAATTGGATTAATTAAATCAATTAAAAAATTAATTGAATTAATTAAATCAATTAAAAAATTAATTGAATTAATTAACAAATTAATTAAAAAAAATAATTGAATCAATTAAAAAATGCATAGAATTAATTAAAAAATGCATGGAATTTAATTAAAAAATGCATGGAATTAATTTAATCAATTAAAAAATAAATTGGATTAGTTAAAAAATTAATTAAATCAATTAATAAATTAATTGAATTAATTAAAACAATTAAAAAATTATTGAATTAATTAAGTCAATTAAAATATTTATTAAAACATTAATTTAATTATTTAAATCAATTAAAATTTTACCGCATCAGTTAATACATAAATTTATTCAATAAAAAAAATTAATTGAATCAATTAAAAAATTAATTGAAGCAATTAACAAATTCATTGAATAAATACAAAAAATAATTGAATAAATTAAAAATTTAATTGAACTAATAAATCAATAAAAAATTAATTGAATTATTTAAATAAACTAAAAATTATTTGTATTAATGACATCAATTATAATATCATTTGAATTAATTAAATCAATTCAAAAATTTATTGAATTAATTAAATAAAAAAAATTAATTGAATTGTTTGAATCAATTAAAAAATGATTTTAAAAAAATTAATTGAATCCATTAAAAAATGAATTGAATCAATTAAAAAATTTTTTGAATAAATTAAAAAATTCATCGAATAAATTAAAAAAAATTAATTGAAGTAATTAACTCAATTTAAAAATTTATTGAATTAACTAAAAAACTAATTGAGTTAATGAAATCAATTAAAAAGCTATTGAATTAATTAAATCAATTAAAAACTTATTTGAATTAATTAACAAATTAATTAAATTAATTCCAAAAATAATTGAAACAATTAAATCAATTAAAAAATGCATGGAATTAATTAAAATATTAATTGAATTAAATAATTCAATTATAAAATAATTGGATTAGTTAAAATATTAATTAAATCCATTACAAAATTAACTGAATTATTTAAATCAATTAAAATATTAATTAAATCAATTAAAGAATTATTGAATTAATTAAATAATTAATTAAATCAAATAAAAAATTAATTAAATCAATTTAAAAATTAATTAAATCAATTTTAAAAATTAATTGACTTCTTTAAATCAATTATAAAATTCACCGAATCAGTTAAACAATTAATTTAATCAATTAAAAAGTTAACTGAATCAATTAAAAAACTAACTGAATTAATAAATCAATAAAAAAATTAATTTAATTAATAAATCAATAAAAAATTAATTGAATAAATTAAAAAATCAATTAAGTATTAATTGAAATAATTAAATCAATTAAAAAATTAATTGAATTAATTTAATTAATTAAATAAATGAAAAAATTAATTGAAATAAAAAATAAATAAAATATTAATTAAAACAATTAAAAAATTAATATAATCAATTAAAACCTAATTTTTTAAATTAAAAAATTAATTTGATCTATTAAATGATTAATTGAATAAATTAAACAAATAATTGAATAAATTAAAAAATTAACTGAGTAAATAAAAAATTAATTGAATAAAGTTAAATATTAATTGAACCAATTAAAAAATTGAATTGAATGAATCAATTAAAAAAATAATTGAGTTAATTAAAGTTTTAATTGAATTAATTATTAATTCAAATCATAAAAATTATTTGAAGTCTTAAAAAATCAATTAAAAAATTTATTGAATAAAAAACCAATTGTATCAATCAGCAAATTAAATTAAATATTAATTGATTAAATTAACTTTTTCAATTAAAAAATAGTTGAATCGGTTAAACATTTGATTAAATCAATTAGCTGAATCAATTAATCAATCAATCTTTGATTGAAAATTTTAACCGCCTTCAATTTAAAATTTATTGAATTAATTAAAAAATTAATCGAATTAATTAAATCAACAACAAAATTTAATTGATTTAATTTAGAAAAAATAATTAATTCAATTAAACATATAATTGAAACAATTAATATATTAATAGAATCAATAAAAAATAAATTGAATCTATTAAAAAATTAATCAAATCAATTAATGAAATAATTTTTCATATAATGATTGGTAATATTTTAATCATTATTTTAATTGTGGCAATTATTTTTTTATCCAAAAGGGGAATTGTAAGCTGCGAATAAAGAAGAAAAATAATTTAATTGAATAAAAAATATTTCTATCCGTTTTTCAATAATTGTCATTTTAAAAAAATTCGAAATATGTTCTAATACTCTAAAGGAATTAAAAAAAAAATATTCCTAAATAGATATTTTTTAATATTTTTATAATTTTTTTTGTTAATATTAACATTAATTTCTCTGCTCATTTATTTTTATAGCAATTTTTTTTTATTATTTGAAATGTTGGTGTTTAGTTTTTAAATTGGTCGGTATCCGATCGACTTTAAACTTCGTCACACTTGTTATACCCTCACTTTAGTGTGACGAGGGTATATATCATTTTTTAAGCAAATTTCCCATATTTTCGTACGTAACTATTTTCCCAAAAACATTATTTGTTTAAAGAAGAAAAAAAAAACTCTAACAAAACTGTGCTATTACTATATAAGCTTCTATATATTTATATATGTATGTATATGAATGTACTGTGACATTATAAAAAACATTTGTAAGATTTAGTTTTTAGTTATAAAAATTGTAGATTATGTTTCCCTCTTATAATATTTATAAATATGATTTAAAAATACCAAAATTAAAAATAAAATGTGCAATTTATTTCCCTTTGTAAAATTTACTAACCTAATAATTTTCATAATAAAAAATCATCAAAAAAAAAAAAAACTCCGCTCATGATATATACAAACAACTAAGTCATAATAAAATTTCTGCATAATATACATAAATAAATGTCTTTATTATACACTTACCCATCATTAACTCCTCCTCTTCCCCTCTAAAGACAAACACTATGGCTACAAATCTATACCAAAAAAAAACATAAACACAAATCATTTCCAAAACCCCCCCCCCCAAAAAAAAAAACAAAACCCCCCACAAAATATTCTGAATTCTAAATCAGAATCATAAAATAAATTTATGAAATATTGTACTATTTATACTAAAACTACAAAATAATAACTATAATAATTATATAATTATACTAATGATAAATAATAACGATGATAAACATATTTCAATTGATGGATAAATAAATATACTATACATAAATAAATGAAATTTTATGTAGCAATAGAAAAACAAACACAAACAACTAATCATCAATAGAGGGATGGGAAATGTGTTTTTTTTATTTGCTCTGGTGATGAATGAATGGAGTGGTGGGAGTGGGGTATTGGTCTCTGAAAGGTAAGTGGCTCGGGAAATATGAATTAATTAGTGGAGGTTCTGCATAATAAATATCAGTATTGAACAAAACTTTAAGTATTTTAATATTTTTTTCTTAATCATAATTTTATAATTGCCCTACTAGAATTTTAAGGGCTTTTTTGTGCCCTCTAGATGCTTTGAATGTGGTATAAAATAAAAGCGCTCTTTTCAAGAATGTGCAGAATAATTGCTCTAAATGCATTTTTGTGGTACTCTTTAGACGTCTTTAGTGAACTGAAGCTTTGTTAGAATTTATATTAAATAAAAGATATTTTCCCAAAGATGTGCAGAATAATATTTTTAAAGTAGGGTTTTCCAACAAGAGGGGTTATTTTGAATAACCCGGTATTTCGGTAGCTGTCACTTTTGAAGCTTTTATTCTTTGACATTTGACAAGTAGAAACTACGTCATTACTAACCAGTAAGGAAAGGCTAAAGTCGGGCGGTGCCGACTATATAAAACCCTACACCACTCTCGTAATATTGAATAACTCTGATATATAAATTTTGTAATTCATGTATAAATTGTTTACATAAATTTACTTTTGGGACATTTTATACTTAAATAATATCCTGTACCACAGTGTGGTGTAGGGTATAAAAACGATTGGATCTAAAGAGCCAAATCGGATGAAACATATATATGGGAGCTATAGCTAAATCTTTACCGATTTTCTTCAAATTCGGCAATGTTGGTTCATGAATCAAGAAACTCTACCATTCTAAATTTCAAAACGGTTGGATGTAAAATACAGCTTCTATAGGACTAAAGGGCCAAATCGGACGAAAGATATATATGGGAGCTATAGCTAAATCCTAACCGATTTTCTTTAAATTCGGCAATGTTGGTTCATGGATCAAGAAACTCAACCATTCCAAATTTCAAAACGATTGGATGTAAAATACAGCTTTTATAGGACTAAATGGCCAAATCGGACGAAGCATATATATGGGAGCTATAGCTAAATCTTAACCGATTTTCTTCAAATTCGGTAGTGTTGGTTCATGGATCAAGAAACTCTACCATTCTAAATTTCAAAATGATTGGATGTAAAATACAGCTTCTACAGGACTAAAGAGCAAAATCGGACGAAACATATATATGGGAGCTATAGCTAAATCTTAACCGATGTTCTTCAAATTCGGCAATGTTGGTTCATGGATCAAGAAACTTTACCATTCTAAATTTCAAAACGATCGGATGTAAAATACAGCTTCTATAGGACTAAAGGGCCAAATCGGACGAAACATATATATGGGAGCTATAGCTAAATCTTAACCGATTTTCTTCAAATTCGGCAATGTTGGTTCATGGGTCAAGAAACTCTACCATTCCAAATTTCAAAACGATTGGATGTAAAATACAGCTTCTATAGGACTAAAGGGCCAAATCGGACGAAAGATATATATGGGAGCTATATCTAAATTTGAACCGATTTCAACCAAATTCAATAGCGATCTTAACAGCCGCGAAATACTCTAAACTGCAAAATTTCAGAACGATCGGGGTGAAATTGCGACCTGTAGTCGACGAACAACTTTACATGGACAGACGGACGGACGGACGGACATCGTTAAATCGACTCAGCTAGTTATTCTGAGTCGATCGGTATACTTTAAGGTGAGTCTAGCTGTGTTATTTTCAGGTGTTACAAACATCTGCCGTGAAACAAACTTATAATACCCTGTCCTGTACCACAGTGTGGTGTAGGGTATAAAAATGGAACGATACACGATTCAACAACGCATATGGTGAAAATCTCCAACAAAAATGGTGAAAATCTTGCAGTTACAGTTCGCCAAACTAAAGCATTTTTGGGTCGTCGTGAAGCAGCTTGTCGGACCGCAATACAGAAATTGGTGGAAAAATTCGAGCTGTTGGGACAAGTTAGTGATGTGAAGAATAAAACCCGTGCACGTCGCTCAAGAACAACTGAGAATATTGTTGCTGTAGCCCAAAATGTTGAAGAAAACCAAGGTTTGTCCATTCCTCGTCGTTCTTTGGAATTGGGCATTCCACAAACGTCATTACACCGTATCTTGCATAAAGATTTGGGTCTTAAGGCTTATAAAGTTCAGTTAACACAAGAACTCAAGCCGGCCGATCATAAACGACGTAGTGTCTTTGCTGATTGGGTCCTTGAAATGCATGAAAATGTTGCGGAAATCCATGGAAAAATCATCTTGACTAATGAGGCTCATTTCCACCTCGGTGGCTACGTCAATAAGCAAAATTGTCGCATCTGGGGCTCGGAAAACCCCAGAGTTATTGTTGAGAAGCCTCTCCATCCACAACGTGTGACTGTTTGGTGCGGTTTATGGTCCGGCGGGGTCATTGGACCTTACTTTTTCGAAAATGTGGTTGGATCAACAGTTACGGGGAATGGATTGCGCTATCGAGAGATGATTAATGATTTTTTATGGTCGGAGTTGGATGCTATTGATCTGGACAACGTTTACTTTCAACAAGACGGCGCTACGTGCCACACAAGCAACGAAACCATTGCTCTGTTACGGGAAAAGTTTCCGGACCGTGTTATCTCTCGAAGAGGTGATCACAATTGGCCCCCGAGATCTTGTGATTTAACACCTTGCGACTTCTTTCTTTGGGACCACATGAAAGATAAGGTCTACGCCAACAGCACAGCGTTGATGCAAGACCTCAAAGATAGAATTCGTGAGGCTATCGAGGACATAGGGCAGCCACTTTGCGATTTGGCTATGGAAAATTTCATGAAAATGATAAGGTCCTGCAAGCGTGGTCGTGGTGGCCATTTGGCTGATGTTGTTTTTCATTATTAACGGCATACCTTCCTCTTTGTTATGAAATAAACATCCGATCATTTATCTCAAAAAATGACAGTTTTCTTTGAATACCAAAATAACACCTCTTGTTGGAAAACCCTATATAAAAGATCTACAATTTTTGGCCTTATTCATTAAAAGTTAAAGAAGGTTTGAGGAAAGCTTTAGCAGTGTTAAAGCGTTCTTCAAACCTTCATTAAATTTTTATGAATAAGGTCCTTTGACTTTATGTACAACGCAGGCTCCATCTGCTGTTAAAATGGCCAACAAATCGTATTTACAATTTGTCGTCCAATTCAAATATAGTTCGCTGGTCACAGGGTGAGTATCAAAATATTCATTTTCCTAGTAAAGCGAATGTCTGTGCTAGAGATGGTGTGTGCGCAGACTATGGATAACAATACTGGGTTTTATGGATAGCCATCGTACAGCATAACAACAAAAGTTATCGAAACTTTACTATTGAATTCCAAAATGTAAAAGATTATGTCGTGGATTCTAATTCAATTCCAATATTTACATGATTTTTAGGAAATTTTTATTAATTTTTGTTTAATAATTTATAAAGGGTGGTTAAATTGTTAGGGCCGATGTTGAATGTGAACCACACCTCAACGTCAAGTTTTTTTCTGCATTTCATTTGACATTTCTCAATTTCAGACTAATACAATGGAAAGATACACAATCGAGCAACGCGTTAAAGTTTTTTAAGCCTTTTACGAAAATGGGAGTTCGTGTACATCGTGATGTTTTTTTGATCAGCATAATCTACCAAATGTGTCCACAATCGGGAGAATTCTGCGCAAATTTCAGCAAACCGAGTCTGTAGGAGATGTGAAAACGGCTTATCGGCTGGCGACGTCATCGGGCCATACTTCTTCGAAATGAGACCAGTCAGGCAGTTACTGTGAATGATGTTCGCTATCGTGAGATGATAACGATCTTTTTATGGCCCGAATTGGAAAATATCGATGTGGACAATATGTGGTTTCAACAGGACGGTGCCACTTGCCACACAGCTAACGAAACAATGGCTCTTTTGCGCAACAAATGCAATGGCCGTGTTATCTCACGTCGTGGCGATGCCAATTGGTCGCCAAGATCATGTGATTTGACACCGTTGGACTTCTTTCTTTGGGGTTATTTGAAAGAAAAGGTGTACGTCGATAAGCCAGCAACAATTCAAGAGCTAAAGGATGAGATAATTCGGCTCATTAACGGCATAGAACCTGAATTATGCCTCAGCGTCATCGAAAATTTGGGCCATCGGATGGAGGTGTGCCGCCGAGGTCGCGTCGGCCATTTGGCCAATATTTTGTTCCATACATAATTCAACCATACCAATATCATCATAATAAAAAGAAATGACAATAATTTCCTAAATAATTTGTGTTTTATTCAAAATCAATATCGACCCTTTAAATCTAACCACCCTTTAGAAGATATTGCAATAATTTATGGCCTTTAAATTTCGTTAACAAAATGTATTGAAAATGGACTTGTTTCGTTTGTGCAATAATAACCTAAGATTGGATTTTGCCTTTTCTAAATTTGCAACTTAGTAATTTTGCTAAATTATAAATTTATAAATTTGTAAATTTGCTTTCTGAAAATGCTGGGCTCCTGGTACAGTAGTCGGCATAAGTATTTTGACGAAATAAAAATCGTGCATTTTTGACTTTAACTTTTAAATGGCTTAATAAAGAAGTCTTGTTTATTTTTTCCTTTTTATATAGAACTAATACAAATTTAAAAATAAGCAAACAGATATTTTTTCATAGAAACTTAAAAAGATATAAATTAATTAGTTAATTCATGTGTTGGCACAAGTATTTTGACAAGTATGTAATACTAAGAAAACATAGTTTAAACTTAACAAAAGTAAAGAAATGAAGAACAATTTAGTAAAATGTATAATCTCCATTGGCTTCAATAACTTTTTGAAGGCGTCTCGGTACTGAATCCACAAAATTTTGAAGAATCTCTGGAGATATCTCTTTCCAAAGGGAAGTGACCTCAGAAACTGTCTCCTATCTTGTTTTATTTAACGAAACTGTTCTTTTGCTTTTCAAAAGACACGAGACGTTTTCTATAATATTTAAATCTGGACTTTAAGGTGGCCAGTCCGAAGTCGTAACACCAGCAGTCTTTTAAAAGTTACTTATCGTCCGGGCTTTGTGACATGGTGCATTATCCTGTTGCAGGATAAAAGATTCCCCAATAAGTCTATCTCCGGAAGGAAATGCATTATTAGTGTACTCAGATATTGACTTTGGTTTATCGAACCGGTGATTGGAACTAAGTCACCCAGCCCATTATACGCAACACATCACCAGAACATGACAGAGCCTCCACCATGACTCTCCTTTTCAAAAACGGGCCGTTTTTTGCCTTACTACCTTCGGCAGTCTTACACAATTTTGTTTTTATGAGCTATACTTAAAGGAGCTTTCATCTGTTCATAGAACGCTTCTCCATAACTCCTTTGGCTTGTGCAGATGTTCCTTTGCGAAGGGCAGTCGTTTAAGCTTGTTTGCCTTTGATATGTACGGCACGTCCATAGCTGTAATTGTTTTAAAATCTTCTTCCTTTAAAGGTCGTCGGTCTGATTGGATTCTTGGCCGTCAAATTCCATTGATCTGCCGCTGCTTGAGGCTTCAGAAATATATTTTTTTAAATTCCCGTAAAATAACTCGGTCTTCTGCTGGCGTTGTTTTGGGCTTAGCACCTGATCTCTTCAAGTTTCTTATGTCATAATGCTTTTTAAATTTATTAATTTGGTAGTGCACAGTTTGACGTGACACATTTGCAATGTCTTTCACTGCCGTTCCTGCGTTAAATTTTGCTACCATTGAAGATCTGATAACCAAGCTCAACTCAGCCGTTTTAACCATGGTTTTTAATAGCTTTTATTAAATTTTTATTTTTTATCAACGATAGTTATCAATTGAAGTTAAATGCAGAAGTTGGTTGGTTTTCACGTGCTCTAAAGTGTAAAAACAGTTTCACAAAGATTCCGTCAAAATACTTATGCCACGCAAAAATTCGTTGTCTCCATGCATTCTTATACTCAGAAAGAGAAAGAGAGAGGTAAACAATACAATATTTGGCCTGCATAGAACTAAAAATAGATTCTTTGTTTTGTTCATCATTTTTGCACCGTTATTTAACGATACTAAGCAAAGCTAGGTTCACAAGCCACAAAAATATTTCGTCAAAATACTTATGCCGACTACTGTAGTTGGTTGAAAACTTGGATACGCTATCTTAGTTTGGACAAACTCCAGAGTTCTGCAATCACAGCGTTTTATGGTGAATCAATTTATGGGAGATTATAGATGGCAAAATTAATATCGTACTGTACTATTGAATTAATACTCGTAACACTAATGGTGTTTTCTTTTCTAAAAAAAAGGTATTGCCCTGTCAGAGAGCAGTATTTTAATAATGTCGCCTACACCCTCTTGTACTGCTGCATTTTTTATGGTCAGAATCGATAACAAAAATGCAAAAAAAATAGCCTTTTAACTCACTAAAAGTAAACTAAAAACAAAGAATACTCCACGGCGCCGCCTAAATAAAGCATCTACCAAGCTTCATTATAAAAAAGCACGCACGGACACACGCGTGTATTTAGGCTATTCGCTCGACGCCGAAAAAACATCTGTTTTTTAGGGCAGCGTCCACCCCTTCGATTAAATACAGGGCTGAAATGTTGCATTTTTGCCCCGTGCAAGTGCGACATTTTTCACAAAAGAAAACGAAACTCTTTCACAGTGCAGCATTTATTTTACAATCGAAGAAAAAAATGCATTTTTGGGGCGAAAGGCATAAAAAATTTAGCATTTTTTGGCACAAAAGAAAACACCATAATACACCCCAATGTTCCCAAATAAAAAATCGCCCAAAAATATTTACTTACCTCATTTATTTTTATTTAACCTTTTTTCTTTTTAAAATAAAAACTAAAGTTTTTTATATTACAAGATTCACTTTATTTTTGCAATTTACATAAAAATTTATTATTAATAACAAATTTACTACAGAGGCCCAGCATTGTCAGGAATCAAATTTGAAAATTTGTAAAATTGTGCATAAAATTACAAATTTGCAAATTTACAATGGCAAAATCCAAGTTTTGCTTAATTTTCCGAATAGAAATACCAGGCGCCCTGCATTTTCAGAAAGAAAACTTAAAAATTTATCAAATTGCAAATTTATAAAATTATAAATTTACGTGATTCTAACTGGGACATTCTCCCGGCTTCAAGACCATTTTGTTTCTATATTATTATAGAAACAAGTATTTTATACATGGCGGTGTATAAATATGTATTAAAAATTGGCAGCACACATACTGGATCATGATTTCTGAGCCGTGACACTTGTTATCAACAGTTCTGCTGCAATTGTATGGGAGATACGGAACTCTATATGGTTGACTTCAACACGCAAGCGAATGAGAAATCTTTGTGAAACCACACTTCTCCAAAACTGTTGATAACGAGTGTCACGGCTCAGAAATCATGATCCAGTATGTGTGCTGCCAATTTTTAATACATATTTATACACCGCCATGTATAAAATACTTGTTTCTATAATAATATAGAAACAAAATTTTAAGAAATTTTTTATAAATAAAAAAATTATAAGAAATTTTCTATAAATAAAACAATTCTAAGAAATTTTCTATAAATAAAAAATATCGAAGAAACTTTCTATAAATAAAAAATTTTTAAGAAATTTTATATAAATAAAAAAATGTGATTCTAACTAGGATATTCTCCCGGCTTCAAGACCATTTTGTTTCTATATTACTATAGAAACAAGTATTTTATACATGGCGGGCGGTGTATAAATATGTATTAAAAATTGGCAGCACACATACTGGATCTTGATTTCTGAGCCGTGACACTCGTTATCAACAGTTCTGCTGCAATTGTATGGGAGATACGGAACTCTATATGGTTGACTTCAACACGCAAGGGAATGAGAAATCTTTGTGAAACCACACTTCTCCAAAATCTTCCAAAAACAATTGTTAACCAAAGTTAATACAAAACTCCAGCCATGTCCAATGAGAAGCAAATTTTGCTCCATCTAATGGAAAATTACCACACTATGCAGAAAAGCCTTTATGGTTTTTGACTGCACTAAGTGTAGTTTGTGGTGAGTCAGAAGACTCACCATGTTTTGCCGAGCCATGCATTTGTTATGTTGCGTGCTTGCTTTTATTCGGTCTGCAAATCTTTGTGATTCTAACTAGGATACTCTCCCGGCTTCAAGACCATTTTGTTTCTATATTATTATAGAAACAAGTATTTTATACATGGCGGTGTATAAATATGTATTAAAAATTGGCAGCACACATACTGGATCATGATTTCTGAGCCGTGACACTCGTTATGAACAGTTTTGGAGAAGTGTGGTTTCACAAAGATTTCTCATTCGCTTTCGTGTTGAAGTCAACCATATAGAGCTCCGTATCTCCCATACAATTGCAGCAGAACTGTTGATAACAAGTGTCACGGCTCAGAAATCATGATCCAGTATGTGTGCTGCCAATTTTTAATACATATTTATACACCGCCATGTATAAAATACTTGTTTCTATAATAATATAGAAACAAAATGGTCTTGAAGCCGGGAGAATATCCTAGTTAGAATCACAAAAATTTGCAGACCAAATAAAAGCAAGCAAACAACATTATAAATTTACAAATTTTTAAATTTGCAAAAAGCCAAATCTAAGTTTTGCTTCATTTTCCGACTAGAAGTCCAGGCTCCAAGTGTTGTCATATTTGTAAAATTAAAACTTTATCAATTTGCAAATTTATCAATCTATAAAATTTACAGTCAAATCCATGTTTTAGTTTATTTTCCGACTAGAAATACCAGGCGCCCTGCATTTTCAGAAAGAAAATTTACAAATTTATCAATTTGCAAATTTATAAAATTATGAAGTTACAAATTTTTAAATTTACAAAAAGCAAAAACTAAGTTTTGTTTCATTTTCCGACTGGAAATACCAGGCGCCCAGCACTTTCTGAAATCTAATTTACAACTTTAGCAATTTACAAATTTACCAATTTACAAAATTTAAAAATTTGCAAAGTTACAAAAAGCCAAAACCAAGATTTGCATAATTTCCCGAATAGTAATACCAAATATACCAATTTATATAATTACAAATTTACAAAAAGTCAAGACCATATTTTGGTTTATTTTCCGACTAGAAATACCAGGCGCCCAGCATTTTCAGAAAGAAAATTTACAAATTGATCATTGTGCAAATTTACCAATTTAAAAAAATATAAATTTGCATAAACCCAAAATCTATTTTTTTTTTTCATTTATTGTTTATTTATTATATACAGGGTTGCCCATATTCGACGGACCCATCTGGCAACGCCATAACTTTTGACAGAGATGTCAGATCGCTTAATGACATACCGCGTTTGAAGCGTCAGTCCAAGCAGATTTTTACCATGGAACAATACACGCCACGCGAGCGCTCTGAAATAGTTGAAATTTACATTCAACAGAAGAAGTCAATTGTGAAAACTCAAAAAACAAAATTATCATGTCCGATGAAGCCCATTTCACATTGAATGGGACCGTAAATAAGCAAAATTGCCGTATTTACGCCACTGAAAATCCTCAGGAGATTCAAGAATTGCCTCTTCATGACGAAAAAGTCACAGTTTGGTGCGGCGTTAGTGCGAAAACGGTCATTGGGCCGTTTTTCTTCCAAAACGAAAATGGCCATGCTGTTACCATCAACCAGGAGCGTTATCGCGACATGATGACCAATTTTGTGATGCCAATTATTCGTCGAAAGCGTATGAGGCAGTTCTGGTTTCAACAAGACGGCGCTCCACCGCACACAAGTCGCATAACAATCGATTTTCTGAAGAATTTGTTTCCGGGCCGTTTGATGTCGAAAAGTGGTGATTTGGACTGGCCACCGCGTTCGCCCGATTTGACGCCGCCTGACTTCTTCTTGTGGGGATATTTGAAGTCAAAGGTTTACGTTAACAAGCCAAGGACCGTAGAAGAGCTCAAGGACAACATTCGTGAAGAAATAGCCGCTATTCCGGCCGAAATGTTGGCGAAAACGATGGAAAATGCTGCAAAAAGGGCACAATACGCCATCAACGCCAGAGGCGGCCATTTGAGAGATATCATATTCAAAAATTGATGTAAACAAATCTACTTGGAACAAATTAAATGATTAAGATTGCCAACCGCCAAATTTTTATTTTTTTCTTTGATTTTTTTTAAAAAAACATGGGTCCGTCGAATATGGGCAACCCTGTATTCACAATAATATAACATCTTATAGTAAAGAGATCAATTGATAAAAATTGAAAAAAAACCCAATAAATCAAGAAAAAAGTTAAAAAGTAAAAGAGTACCATAAATTGTATTTATCAACATAAGGCATTTATGTGGGAATAGCAAGAATGACGACAACGGTTCACAAAGTTTTGTGACAATACTTGTAGTTTTTCCTTAACTAAATTAATGTTAGACATAGAGTGCAGCGTTGATGTCGAAAAATGCATAGGAACGTTGTAAATCATTTTCAGTAGCTTATTTTGGCAGATTTGTAATTTTTTTAAGTGGCACTCAGATGCATTAAACCATACTGGAGCAGCATAAAACATTGGAGCATGGATAACAGTTTTCAATAGCAAGAGTTTGTTATCACTACTCAATCCCGATCTTCTGTTCACCAAAGGGTACATAATTTTCGTTGTAATATTTATCTTATGAAGGATATATCCGATATGCTCGTTAAATAATAACTTCTTATCGAGAATTACGCCCAGATACTTTACTTTGTCCTCCCAAGGGACAGTACTGCCAGCAATACTTAAATTAATCTGTGGGACAAAACAATTTTTCCTTCTCCTAGTAAAATAAATCGATTGAGTCTTCGTTGGATTTATCATAATTTTTCCATTTATTGAAGTAGTCCACAACTATTTTTGCAGACGTGTCCAGGTTATTCATAATATCGTTTGCCAAAATAGCTGAACTTAAGATTGCGGTGTCATCCGCAAAAATAGAAGAATTGCAACCCTCCAGATTTGGAAAATCATAGGTGAAAATGTTGTATAAAATTGGAGATAAACATGAGCCCTGAGGACAGCCCGAGTTGACATCATATATTTGAGAAGATGTGTTCCCTATGTGCACCCTAAATGATCTGTTTGATAAGAAGCTCCTAGTAATTTTAACGATCGATAAGTCAATACCAATTGTTAACAATTTGTGTATCAAAGCATCATGCCATACTGAGTCAAATGCAGCCTTTATATCCAGCAGAATCATTCTTGTTGACATGCCGGCATTAAAATTATTCTTTACTATATTCCTTATTCTCACAAGTGGTTGTATAGTATTGTGTTCTGCTCTAAACCCAAACTGCTGAGGAGGTAATATATTATTGTCATCAATGTATCTCACAATTTCCTCTTTAACTTAACGTTTCCAGTATTTTACTCATTGTGTTCAGTAATCTGATTGGGCGATAAGAATCTGGTCTACTTGTTTTCTTCCCAGGCTTAGGAATAGCAATGATTTTCGAATGCTTCCATATCAAAGGGAAATAACCAAATTTGAAACAAGAATTGTACACAACACATAACACTTTAAGACCCCCCAATGGTAGTTCTTTCAAACATCTATTAGAAACACCATCAATACCAGGTGCTTTTCTGTTCTTTAAACGCTTAATAAGTCCTTTAAGATATTTCGGGTTTAGAGTCATAGTGTCGGTAAGATGATCTGCGTTATCAACAATGGATATTGAATAATCAACAACTCGTTTAGTAATCTGATTACTTAGACTAGATGAAATAGTATGATTCAAAACGAAATTTTCAGCCAGTATTTCAGTTTTCTCTTGATTAGTTACAAACATGTTTCCATTTTGTTTGAGTGAAGGGATACATTTATTTTTCCTCTTCATAATTTTGGATATGTTCCAAAATTTTGAAGAAGCTTTCGGAACATTTGTTAAGAGATGGTTCCATTGTTGGTTTCTAAACTGAAAGATGTGATCAGAAATCAAATTGTTTAAAAATGTCATTTGTTCCCTGTACAGCGGGAGCCTTTGTCTAATCCATTTTCTCCTAGCACAGTTTCGTAATTTGATCAACTTCAAAATTGGTTCAGGAAGCCTATTGACAAAAATGTTTGGCCTTGCAATCATTGGTACACTAGCATCTATAGCATCTATAGCATCGTGAATCATCTTTGTAAAGCGTTCTATCAAACAATCGATGTCCTCTTTACCTATGATATTAATTTCCAAAAGAGGGTTGACATTACTGTCTATAAAGTTGCTGAATGCATCCCAATTTGCCCTTTTGAAATTATATTTCAACAGATCCGAACGTCTGCAAGAAAAATCAATCGTTGTTTGCACCGGCAGATGGTCTGAATTTAGTCTATTGAGAGTCTGAGCAGCTGAAACTTTATCTGGAACATTTGTAATAAAGAAATCTAAAACGGAAACACTAGCAGTACTATTTGTAGGAACCAGTGTGGGATCCGGTGGATAAATCAATTCAAACGTGTTAGTAGAAATAAGATCATTAAGTATACCACCCCAGCAGTTTGATCTTAAACAGCCCCAGTTTTGGTGTCTACTGTTAAAGTCTCCGCCTAGAATATAATTACCATTTAACCTGGAGAATTTTTTCAAATCGGTTCTGAATTGGTTCTTTTTAATATCTGATGGCCCAGCGGAACCCCCAGGAAAATAGCAACTATATAAATCTATGGTTGTATCTCCAGAAAGGTTTATTCTTATACCAACATTCTCAATAAGTTGAGTACCGATTGAATGTAGCACTTCGTGATTTATACTTTTTCGTACAAAGATAGCAACTCCACCGCCCCTCGAGTGTCGCCTATCTTCCCTATAACAAAAGTAGTCTGTGTGTCTTGTAGAAATCTTACCATCAAGCCACGTTTCGCATGTCAACGCAACATCTATGTCTTCCCTTATCATGAAATCGAAAAATTCCACAGTTTTTTTTCGGATGCCTCTAGCATTCCAAGTTATTAACTTAATTTTGTCTAACATAATTACGAAAGGAATTCAAATGCTAAAGAAGTAATAACTTCAAATTGATCTACCTTTGATTTACAATTTTTCAAGTTATTGATTAATTCGAAAGTTAAATTTTTAAGTTGATCAATAGTGAATAAATTATCAGAAGTAACAACATTAGATGCGACATTAGCGAAGCTAGTATTACTCCCCGAAGGTATTATTGGATGATGTATACTAGTAGTTGGCCTTACAGCGGCTGTGGAACTATTGCCTTTTGCAGAACGTTGTTTTAAATGTATGTATGCATTTCGGCTTTGGCAGGAAACATCGGTGGATTTATGTTCACCATGACAATTGGCACATTTAATGGTATTCGCCTGGCACTCTGACGATTTATGTGGACCAGCACATTTCGAACAAAAAGTTTTTATATTACAGTTGTTTGAGCCATGCCCAAACATTTGACAATTGTAACATTGAGTTAATTTATTATGTTGTTTTGTTTGGTAGCTCCATTTAACTCTGATGTAGTTTATATTATTATATTTTTCTCTTAACTCTTTTAGAGTTATGACTCCTTTTTTAAGATAAATTATGTATAGAATAATTTCTCTATTATCTTTAGTTTTTCTGAAGACTGGTTTTACATCCACGCAATCAATTCCTAATTTCATAAGAGTTGACTTAAGTTTGATAGGATCAGTTGTATCTAGTCCAGACAGAACTACTTTGAACGGTCTATTATTTTTAGAGGTGTATGTGAAATATTCACTTTTTTTCTCCTTAAGATATTTAATGGCACGATCATAATCATATTGTAGGTCGCAGAAAAGTTTGTGACCAATCGAAATCTTACGAATTCCGTACTTTATCATAGCCAAATCTTTACACATCCTTTGAATGGAATCCATATCTTGTTTCACTTTTGTTATAGGTGGAATAATTGATTTTGTTGGTGTTATTGAAGTGGAGCCATCCATATTATCAGCAGCTGTTTGATCGTTATCGATAAGTACTTGCAATGGTTGAAAGTAGTTGGTATTGTTTCTTGCATGTATAGAATTACTTGCAATAACATCATCTGTTCGTTGTCTCTTATTCGAACTCATTGTTCGAATGAGAGAGAACGTATGTTTATACACTCAGAGACACACTCCAATCTCTCCGAAGTAGTTTAAAAAGAACCAAACCAAAATAAACGAAATGTTGTTGTTTTTGTTTTTGTTAATTTTACAATTAACCGTAATTGAACAGAAACTTGAATACTTGATATTCATGCGCAAATTCGTCCGTTGTCTTCAAGAGCACAAGAGAGACTCCAAAATCTAGTTTAGTCCATTTGCCGAGTAGAAATACCAGGCGCCCTGCATTTGCAGAAAGCAAATTTATAACTTTATAAATTTACCAATAAATAAAATTACAAATTTCCAAAAAGCCAAATCCAAATTTTGCTTCATATTCCGGCTAGAAATACCAGGCGCTCAGCATTTTCAGAAAGCAAATTAATCAATTTACAAATTTATAAATTCATAATTTTACAAATTTGTAAATTTGCAAATTGATAAAGTAAACTTGCTTTCAGAAACTACAGGGCGCCTGGTATTTCTAGTCGAAAAATGAAGCAAAACATATCTCTGATTTTTGCAAATTTGTAAAATTGTGAATTTATATATTTGTAAATTGATTAATTTGATTTCTGAAAATGCTGGGCGCCTGGTATTTCTGCTTTGGATATGGCTCTTTGTAAAGTTGCAAATTTGTAGTTTTTTAATATGGTAAATTTGCAAATTTATAAATTTGTAAATTTGCTTTCTGAAAATGCTGGGCGCCTGATATTTATAGTCGAAAAATGAATCAAAACTTGGTTTTGGCTTTTTGTAAATTTGCAAATTTATAATTCATAAATTTGTTAATTAGCAAAATTGAAAACTTTGTAAACTTGCTTTCTGAAAATTCTGGGCGCCTGGTATACATATTCGAAAAATTAAGCAAAACTTGGTTTTGGCTTTTTGTCAATTTGAAAATTGATAAATTTGTACATTTGCTTAATAAAACCAGTAAGGAAAGGCAGAAATTCGGGCGGGGCCGACTATATAATACCCTACACCTCCCTAACAATGCGATGAGGGTCATTGCCATAATAATTTGGAATAATTGGTAAATGGGTAGAAACATATTATCTAATTCTGAAACGATAATCGCTAAATTAAGCAATATTCGTTCCTAAATTCAGAAACATCTTTCTTGAAAATTTTAATGATCGGAAGTAAAATACAACTTCTATAGCGGTTTGATACCAAATCAGGAGGAACATATATATGGAGCTTTAATATAAATCTGAACCGATCTTCCCTGAATACTTATTCATGTAAAAAAACCTCCTTCTGTCGAATTTCGTACTGATCGGATATAAAATACAGTCTCTACAGCGCTTACATGTCAAATCGGGGGTAACGTATGTATGGGGGCTATATCTAAATCTGAACAGATTTCTTCCAAATTTAAAAGTGTTCATTCATATAATAGGAAACCTCTTTCTGACGAATTTCATACTGATCGGATATAAAATACAGTTTTTACAGCGCTTACATGTGAAATCGGGGGTACATATATATGGGGGCTATATCTAAATCCGAACCGATTTTCTCCGAATTTGGCAGTATTCCTTCATGTAATAAGAAACCTCTTTCTGCCGAATTCCGCACTGATCGGATATAAAATACAGTTTTTACAGCGCTTACATGTGAAATCGGGGGTACATATATATAGGGGCTATATCTAAATCCGAACCGATTTCTTCCAAATTAAACAGTGTTCATCCATATGAGAAGAAACGTCTTTCTGCCGAATTTCATACTGATCGGACATAAAATAAAGTTTTTACAGCGCTTACATGTCAAATCGGGGCTAACATATATATGGGGGCTATATCTAAATCTGAACCGATTTTAACCAAATTCAATAGGGATCGTCCTTGGGCCAAAAAAAAGATATGGGTAAAGTTTCATCGAGATCGGACCATAATTGCGACCTGTACTTTGATTACAAGAATACATGCACAGACGGACAGACAGACGGACAGACAGACGGACATAGCTAAATCAACTCAGAAAGTGATTCTAAGTCGATCGGTATAATAGACGATGGGTCTATTTCTTCTCCTTTTGGGTGTTACAAACAAATGCACAAAGTTATAATACCCTGTACCACAGTGTGGTGTAGGGTATAAATACTGGGCGCCTGGTATTTCTAGTTGGAAAATGAAGCAAAACTTGTTTTTTGGCTTTTGTAAATTAATAATTTTATAAATTTGTCAAATAGCTTTCTAAAAATGCTGGGCGCCTGGTATTTATAGTTGGAAAATGAAGCAAAACTTGCATTTGGTTTATTTTAAATTTGTAATTTTATAAATTTGTAAATTGCCAAATTGATAAATTTGTAAATTTGCTTTTTCAAAATGCTAGGAGCCTAATATTTCTAGTCGAAAAATAAAGCAAAACTTGGATTTGGCCTTTTGTAAATTTGAAAAAAACTTGCAAATTTGTAATTTTATAAATTTGTAAATTTGCAAATTGATAAATTTGCTTTTTCAAAATGCTGGGAGCCGAATATTTCTAGTCGAAAAATGAAGCAAAACGTACATGCTTTTTGCAACTTTACAAATTTGTAAATTTATAATTTTATAAATTTCCAAAATTGATTAATTTGTTAATTAGCTTTATGAAAATGCTGGGCGCCTGATATTTCTAGTCGAAAAATGAAGCAAAACTGGGATGTGGCTTTTTGTAAATTAGTAATTTTAGAAATTAGTAAATTTGCAAATTGATAAAATTTTAAATTAAATTTTTTAATTTTAGAATTTATTTTGTGAAATGCTGAGCACCTGATATTTCTAGTCGGAAACCGAAGCAAAACTGGGATGTAGTTTTTTGTAAATTAGTAATTTTAGAAATTAGTAAATTTGCAAATTGATAAAATTTTAAATTAAATTTTTTAATTTTAGAATTTATTTTTTCTGAAATGCTGAGCACCTGGTATTTCTAGTCGGAAACCGAAGCAAAACTGGGATGTAGCTTTTTGTAAATTAGTAATTTTAGAAATTAGTAAATTTGCAAATTGAAAAAAATTTTAAATTAAATTTTTTAATTTTAGAATTTATTTTGTGAAATGCTGAGCACCCGGTATTTCTAGTCGAAAAATGAAGCAAAACTGGGATGTAGCTTTTTGTAAATTAGTAATTTTAGAAATTAGTAAATGTGCAAATTGATAAAATTTTAAATTTGCTTTCTGAAAATACTTGGCGCTGGTATTTCTAGTCGGATTATGAAGCAAAACTTGGTTTTGGCTTTTTATAAATTTGCAAATTTGTAATTTCATAAATTGGTAAATTTGCAAATTGATAAATTTTGAAATTTCTTTTCTGAAAAAGCTGTTCGCCTGGAATTTCTGGTCGGAAAATGAAGCAAAACTTGGATTTGGCTTTTTGTAAATTTATAATTTTAGAAATTGGTAATTTGCTAATTGATTAAGTTGTAAATGTACTTTCTGAAAATGTTGGGCGCCTGGTATTTTTAGTTGCAAAATTAAGAAAAACTTGGATTTTGACTTTTGTAAATTTGAAAATTTTTAATTTTAAGAATTGGTAAAATTATAAAACGGCTAATTTCAAATTGACTTTCTGAAATTGATGGGTGCCTGGTGTTTCTGGTCGGAAAATTAAGCAAAAATAGGATTTGGCTTTTTGTAAATTTGCAAATTTGTAATTTATTAAATTGGTAAAATTGTAAAATGAAAATTTTTTAAACTTGCTTTCTAAAATGCTGGGCGCCTAGTATTTCTAGTCGGAAAATAAAGCAAAACTTTGATTTTGCGTTTTTTTGTAAAGGCAGACAAGGGATTGAACGAGGGATTAATCGAGAAAAGGCATGTAGCGAAGAAAGGCATATATTTTTAGCGATATTTTCCACAATCTAGTTGGTTGAAAACTTAGATACGCTATCTTAGTTTGGACAAACTCCAGAGTTCTGCAATCACAGCGTTTTATGCTGAATCAATTTATGGGAGATTAAAGAGGGCAAAATTAATATCGTACCGTACTATTGAAATAATACTCGTAACACTAATACACCCCAATGTTCCCTAATAAAAAATTTCCCAAAAATATTTACTTACCTCATTTATTTTTAACCTTTTTTCCTTTTTAAAATAAAAACAAAATTTTTTTATATTACAAGATTCACTTTATTTTTGCAATTTCTCATCGAATTTTTTTTTATATTTTTTTTTTTGGTTTTCTTGTATAATAATATAATTTTTAATTTTACTTCATGTTTTTGGTTTTTTTTTTTGAATTTTCAAGTAATATGCAATACATATTTTTACTGTTTTTTTTACTTTTGCATTTCAGGGGAGATTTCAAAAAGTTGAGTATATTTAGTTTTGTGTAGGGGGGCCTGGGGTCGGATGTGTCAAAAATGGATTGTATCTTCTGGAAATGTTCCGAATATTTCATTTTGTTTGTCTTTTGGGGGGCGTAGGGCAATTGGAAGGGCCTCCGGAAGGGATTAGTGTTCTGGGTTGTTGTATTGAATTTTTCCAAGTTAATGTTTTTTTGGGTTTTTTCTTCGTTACCTTAATATTCATTATTAATAATTATTACAAAAAAAGTTTAAAAAATGTTTACGACATTAAACTAGATGTATATGATTTTGTTGTATGTTTTTGGTTTTTTTTGGGGGGATTTTTTGTTCTTGCTTTTTATCATTATAATAAGTGTGTTTGTTTTTTGCTTTTTGTTTAGAGTAATTCTTTGGGAGATTTTTTTGGTTTAATTTTTTTTTTATAAAAATTTCGGAATTTGAAATTTGGACAAAATATTCGTGTGTGTGTAGGTGTTTGCATTTTCAAATTTGTTTTATATTTTTGCATCTTTGCTGGCTTAAATGTTTAAATACTTGTTAGGTTTTTTTTTGGGGTTTTTATTTTTGTGTTTAGCAAAATTTTTGTGTATTGTGGTTTTTATTCTTTTTTGCTTAAAATCTAAACCAATGAAGTTCGGAGCTGCCTTTATTGGGTCGTTTTATTTTTCTTCTCCCGATAGAAGACAACTTTTTGATGCTTTTTTGCATTGAAAATGTAACTGAATTTGTGAGGATTTTTTATTTTGTTTATGGAAATCTATGGATGTTTTTTGTCATCTTTTGTGATTTTTGAAAAGATGAATTGTGGTTTCTTTTATTACAACAAATTTGGAAAATTTAGAATTTTGTTTAAATGGTTTTGTTTCTGCAAAATGTTTTTTTTTTTTTGGGTGTTCATGTAGTGGTGTTTCCGTTATAGTATAAATATTCTTGAATTTTGTGGTTTTTGTTTTAGATTTTAAGTCCTAAACTAGAAATGTATTTTTTGATATTTTTTTTTGTTTTTTCTGGTTAATATAATTTTTTCTTATAATTTTTGGTTGTGGGTAATATAAAATGATGCTTATGTTTATTTCTAAATATTTATATGTTGTTTTGTTTTGAATAAAAATTTATATGTATTTTTTTGGTTTGAAATTGATTTTCATTTTTTTTTTTCGTTTTTAGCTCCAAAAATTATTTGTATTTTTTTAATTTTTATGAATTTTGAATATCCAGTATTTTTTTTGCCGTTTTTGTGAATTTTGAATATCCAGTATTTTTTGCCGTTTTTGTGAATTTTGAATATCCAGTATTTTTTGCCTTTTTGAGGGGACTTTTTGGGGTTTGTCATAGCCGAGACGTTGTTTGAGTTTTTTTTGGTTGAGTTTAGTTCAAATTTTTTTTAATTTTGTATTGACACAATTTTTTTTTTTTGGTTTGCGAAAGGATTGCCCCACATTACCTATAGCTCTGTACTAATACGAAGTTATTTGTATTATAAAATCTTATATAGGAATACTAATTTCCAGTTTACACAAAGGTTATTTTAAACCCAGAATTTTCGAAAACATCGAATGCCAAAATTGCACTGTCTTTGAAACTTTTCCGAATCGAATGCGATTTTGGCATATTTCATTGGAATGTTCCACAGAATCACAAAGGAGCTTTCGGAGATTGATCGTGAGTCTAAGGCTGTAGATGTCTTCTTGGATCAAAAGATTCATCAAAAGATTTTAGCTGATAGCTCGAAATTGCTTGAGAAGTCTGAAAACATTTTAAGAGTGAGTTCGAGAATTTAAAGCTGCTGATGTCCTTATTAAAATGTCCACAGAGACTGTATCCAGGCTCAAAATCTTCGTTTTGTTTTGGCTACTAGCTCAAAAGATTCTAAAATATTCTATTCGATTAAGATGATATTTCGAAACAGCTTGAAAAGTCTTTAAACTTTTCTGGAATCGAAAGTTCTACAAAGTCTGGAAGGAACATTAGGTGTGAGTTCGAAAATACAGCTCTGCAGGAGTAGTTATCGAGTCCACAGAGTCTTATTGTACTAATATAGCCAGCAGGTCGAGATAATCTTCTGGATCGAAAGCTTAGTATTGTTTAAGCTGATAGCTCGAAACTGCTTGGGAAGTCTTACACGAAACTTTAACGGCATCGAAAGTTCTACAGAGCCTCGAATGAGTTGTAGGAGTGAGTGCGATAATCCAAAGCTGTAGATGTGCTAATCAAAATTTGTTTAAGCTTCTTTGGCCAGCAGGTCGAGATTGTTAGCTTGAAACTGCTTATGAAATCTTAAAACTTTCCATAAAATAATGTTCCACAAAGTCACGAAGGAACCTTGGCAGTGAGTTCCATAATTTAGCGCTATGGGAGTACTATTCGAGTCCACAGAATATTTTTGCACTTACATAGCTAGCTATAGCAAATCTTTGATTTATTTAAGCTGATAGCTCGAAACTGCTTGGGAAGTCGTACACGAAACTTTACCGGAATCGAAAGGTCTACAGAGTCTCGAAGGAGTCTTAGGAGTGAGTTAGAGAACACAGAGCTGTAGATGTTCTAATCATCAGCTCAATCAACATTGATACGCAGTTCAAGAATCCAAAGCTGTAGCAAGCAGACCGAGTTTATGCTCAAAATCAAAAGTTTTCGTTTTAGCTGATAGCTCGAAACTGCTTGGAACTTTTCCAGAACCGAAAATTCTTCAGTGTAATGAACTATCCCAATGAGTGAGTTCGAGAATCATAAGCTGTAAGTGTCATAAGCGAAAGTTCCACAGGGACTTCTTACACCCATTAAGAAGTGGCTTAGGAGTGAATTTGACAATCCAATAATGCAGATGGCCTAAAGATGTCCTTCTTAAGCTTCTTTGGTTAGCAGATCGGGTTTGTCCCGCGGATCAAAAGCTTTGTTTCGTTGTAGCTGATAGCTCAAAACTGCTTGGGAAGTCTTAAAACATTTCCAGAACCGAAAATTCCTCAGAGTCACGAAGTAGCCTTAAAGCGAGTTCGAGCATCCAAATATTTATCGAAAGTTTCACAGAGTCTTCTTAAACTTATATATACATAGCCAGCTGTTCGAGATAATCTCCATGATCAAAAGCTTAGTTTTGTTTAAGCTGATAGCTCGAAAATGTTTGGAAAGTCTTACACGAAACTTTACCGGACTCGACAGTTCTACAGGGTCTCGAATGAGGATTATGACTGAATTCGAGAATCCAAAGCTGTAGGAGTCGTAAACGATAGCCGGCAGATAGAAATTGTCTCCTAGATCAAAAGTTTTCTTTTCAGCTGATAGCTAGAAAATTTATGGAAAATCTTAGAAATTTCTAGACCGAAAGTAGGTGTACTAATTTAGTCCATAGAGTCTTCTTGCACTTATACAGCCAGCAGGTCGAGATTCTTTGAGGAGTAGGTCAAGATTATCTCCAAGACCAAAAGTTTTCATCTTAGCAGATAGCTCGAATTTCCAGAAACGAAAGTTTCATAGAGAAAGTAAATTCGGAGTGAGTTCGAGAATCTAAAGTTGCAGGTGTCCTACATAAAATTTCCGTAGAGTTTTCTTATGCTTCTTTGGCCAGCAATTCGAGATTGTCTCCCGGATTAAAAGCCTCGTTTGGTTTTAGCTGATAGCTCGAAGTCTTAAGACTTATCCAGAATCGAAAGATCCTTATGAGAGAGTTGTAGAATCCAAAGCTATAAATGCCATAATCGAAAGTTCCACAGAGGTTTTTAAACTTATTTAGCCAGCTGGTTGAGATTGTATGCAGGCTCGATAGCTTAGTTTTGTTTCGGTTGATAGCTCGAAACCGATTGGGATGTCTGACTCGAAACGTTACCGAAATCGAAAGTTCTACAGAGTCTCGAAGCTGTCTTAGTAGTGATTTCGAGTATCCAAAGCTGCAGATGTCCTAACCAAAATGTTCTCAGAGTTTGCTTAAGCTTTTTGGATAAACAGGTCGAGATTAACTCCTGGATCAGAAGATTAATTTCGTTTTAGCCGAAACAGTTTGAGAAGTCTTAAAACTTGTCCAGAATACAATGTTCGATAGAGGAGTCTTAGGAGTGAGTTCGAAAATCCAAAGCTGTAGGAGTCCTAATCCGCAAGATGAGCCGCTGAGACATCTTGCATTTATTTGGTCAGCAGATCGAAATTATCTTCAAGTTCAAAAGTTTTCATTTTTGCTGATAGCTCGACACTTCTTGGGAAATCTTACACGAAACTCTGTCGGACTCGAAAGAATCGAGTAGGAGTCCTAAACAGCATAGATTTGTTAGGCTTGATTAGAGAATCCAAAGATGTATGTGGTCTAATCGAAAGATCTGCAGAGATTTCTTACAATTCTGTGGCCAGCAGAGTGATATTATCTACAAGATTAGCAGATCGAAATTATCTTCAAGTTCAAAAGTTTTCATTTTTGCTGATAGCTCGACACTTCTTGGGAAATCTTACACGAAACTCTTTCGGACTCGAAAGAATCGAGTAGGAGTCCTAATCAGCATAGATTTGTTAGGCGTGATTAGAGAATCCAAAGATGTATGTGGCCTAATCGAAAGATCTGCAGAGACTTCTTACAATTCTGTGGCCAGCAGAGTGATATTATCTGCAAGATCAAAAGTTTTCTTTTCAGCCGATAGCTCGAAACTGCTTGGGAAATCTTAAATGCGGAAGTTCCACACTGTCACGAGGGAATCTTAGGAGCGAGTTCAAGAATCCAGCGCTGTAGGAGCAGTATCGAATCTACTACTTATAAAGCCAGCAGGTCGATATTTTCTCCAGGATCAAAAGCTTAGTATTGTTTAAGCAGATAGCTCGAAACTGTATGGAAAGTCTTACACGGGACTCTACCGAAATCGAAAGTTCTACAGAATCTCGAAAAGGTCTTAGGGGTGATTTCGACAATCCTATGTGGTCTAATCGAAAGATCTGCAGAGACTTCTTACAATTATGTGGCCAGCAGAGTGATATTCTCTACAAGATCAAAAGTTTTCTTTTTAGCCGATAGCTCGAAACTGCTTGGGAAATCTTAAATGCGGACGATCCACACAGTCACGAGGGAATCTTAGGAGTGAGTTGAAGAATCCAGCGCTATAGGAGCAGTATCGAATTCACAGAATCTTCTACTATTTATAAAGCCAGCAGGTCGACATTTTCTCCAGGATCAAAAGCTTAGTATTGTTTAAGCTGATAGCTCGAAACTGTATGGAAAGTCTTACATGGAACTCTACCGAAATCGAAAGTTCTACAGAATCTCGAAAAGGTCTTAGGAGTGAATTCGACAATCCAAAACTCTCCGTCTATCGACTCACTGCTAAAAGCCGGACTGTACGATTTCTATTTATTGTAAATATAAGCACTTTTTTTAAAAGCATTTTTTTAAAAAGGCCTTGACTCCCTCTCTCTGTATAGGGCCAAGCTCTCTCTTTCTCTCTCGAATAGGTTCCACGTTTACTCGTAGATCTTGTAGGTTTGAGAGGATAATTGCTGATACTCAAAACATCTGGGAATGGTATTAGTTTCAAAAGAGATTCAAGGTCAAGGTCTGAGAGTATTTTATATTTTCTCGATTTGTAAGATCTGTTGAGCAGTATTCAGAGATAGATTTAATTTTTGACGTTTCCTCAAAATCATAAAATATAATCAATTTCGTTAAATACAATGAAACTAAACTACGAATCTTTAAGTGTAAAAAATATTGTTTAATAAAATCCTCAAAGTGTCTTCAATATTTTCCATCACTGCAAATTCTGAAAAATCTGGCAAAGAAAGTTCTGACCTCTAAAAAGATCAAGATAGTCATTAATTTGCATTTCAATATATTTTTTTTTTTGCTAAGGTAAACTAGTAATGTAGGGCAATTAATGTCGTCGAGGGCCGACTTTTGCTTTATATGTATGTATGTATATCATCGAGAGGAGTTTCTCCGAAAATTTTTTGTGTATGTGTGTTAATTTTTTTGTAAGACATAAGTCATCATTTTGGTTTGCCATCATTTTGTTGGGGGGTCTTTTTGGGTAAGATTCAAAAATCTTGTCAAAATTGTTTTCTTCATTTGAATTTTTTTGGATTTTCAAAATACCAAAAGTTTAATTTTTGTTTTCATTTTGGAAATTGTGTAGTGTTTTTGTTTTGGTTGTGGGTAAGTTTTGCTTACATTTTTATGCTTTTTCCTTTAAAATGATGTTTTTGTTTTTTGGTTAAATTTCTAATAAGTATAAATCTTAATATTTAAATAAGAGTTAATAATGATTTTTTTGTGGTTGGTTAGTGTTTTTGGTTGTTTTTTCTTTTTCTTTCATTCTATGCTCTCAATGGGGATGTTTTTTGTTTTCTAACAAATTCTGAATGTATTCAAAAACCTTAGTTTGGATTTTTTTTGTTTTGCCATAAATTTAAAATTTTGAATTTTTTTGGAATTCAAAAATGGTTTTTTAAGTATTTTTGCTGGGGGATTGTGTGTTTTGGTTTTTATTAAATATGCCTTGAATTTGTTAAATTTTTGCTTGTTTTTTTTTTTGGTTATTGATTTTTCTGACGGTTTTTTTGTGGTTTTGTTGTAATAGTTGAAAAGGAAACTGAAAAGAAATCCTTTGAATATATCCTGTAGATGTTGTTGTAGCTGTTGTTGTTGTTGATGATCTTGTGGTGGCTTGTCTTCAAAGAAACTGAAAAAATTGGTTTAGATTTCTGGAACTCAAAATTTGTTGATTGTTGTTTAAAACCAAAAATTAGTCCAAAATAGATTTGTTGTTTGCTTTTTTTTTTGTTAATGTCTTCAGCCTAAACTATTGTTGTTTTATGTGTGTTGTTTTTGTTGAAATAGGGATTTTGTTTGGAAGGGGGGCTGGAATATTTGTTGATTTTTTTAAAAAATAAAATTTGGAATTTTTTCTTTTTTAAAATTTTCTTGCTTATTTTCAAAACAGAAAAGTGTCAATTTGTTACCAGTAAAGTGAGATTTTTGTTATGGTTGTTGTAAACTAACATCAGTTTGTTGTTCCTGTTGCTGTTGTTGTAGTTTGTAATTCTTGTAATATAAAATTTTATTGCTTTTTTAATTCTTCTTCTCATATATGTATGTATATTAATCAATTGGTTTTAATTGTATTTTCAATACAACGGAAAAAGTCGAAAAAGTTCAAGTCCTTGGAAACCAAATGGGGAGGCAATTAAGTGGAAACAGAAAAGGATAACAGCTATGAAAAATGGTAAATTTGACTATCAGAAGAATTAAGAAAATTCAATATTCCTTCGAAATCGAATATTTCGTTTGTAATACTCGTATATTAGCTGGAGTTTCTGCAAACTGGAATAACAGAATAATAAAAAAATGCGAAGTACAGGGTTGCCCATATTCGACGGACCCACGGACTCGTTGGGCCCATTCCAATCGACGAGGCTTGTCCGCAGGCAACAATCTTTGCGTCAATTGAATTTTGTACGGGAACAAATGCAAATCAACGCGAATAATCCGTTGTAAAGTGGACCGAGCCATGCCCAACTGCTGAGAACGGCGTTTTTGGGATGTTCTTGGGGACCTCTCAACACTGGCTCGTACGGCAGCGATATTCTCGGCCGATCGCCTTGGTCGACTTTTATTTGGCCTCTTCGGATTAGAAAGAGCCTCACCAGTGGAAAATTTTTCGTATAAACGCTTAATGGTGTTCTTAGAAGGCGCACTTCTCACATTTTTTAATATTTTAAAAGCACGTTGACTTGACTTCTTCTGTTGAATGTAAATTTCAACTATTTCAGAGCGCTGGCGTGGCGTGTATTGTTCCATGGTAAAAATCTGCTTGGACTGACGCTTCAAACGCGGTATGTCATTAAGCGATCTGACATCTCTGTCAAAAGTTATGGCGTTGCCAGATGGGTCCGTCGAATATGGGAGACCCTGTATTAAAGTTATTGGGTAATCAACATTTCACTAAATGTTGACCCTTCGTGGGGGAGGTACTTGAAGTGGTCGACCGACATAGTCCACCTTTGACCTTAGGCTGAAATAGAAAAAAAAATATTGCCACATACCAAAATTGAAGTCAATCGGTTAAGCCTGTCGAAAGTTATCGTGCGTACCAACCAGACAGACAGACGGACAGGCTGGCGGACATTGCTAAAATGACTTAAAATGTCCCAAACCGGATTTCAGCCAAATATTCTTAGGGTCTCTTAGGACACTCAATCGATGTGTTACACTTTTAGTCGGCAGCATCTGCTATATATACCTTTGTTTACAAAAGGAGGGTAAGACCGAATTTTGCTAAAATTCTCTTATTTCTACCAAAAGAGCTATAATTTCTACATTTATCCATTGCTTTTCTTCATATATGCATTGTTTCCTTCTTTAGGATCCTAGCTTTAAAAAATTACATCAACATTTTTTATGCGATTTTTTTCCAATTTTTTATGGTTTTTTTCGCCCCAGAAAAAAACGATTTTTAAAAAAAAAATCAAAATTTTTCTAATCTTTTTAATGACAGTTACTAAACTTCTATTTTCACGCGAAAGTGTCGTGGTTAACATTTGTAGTCCTCACAATTTCCTTTAATTTAACGTGTATCCCGGCTTTATGGAGCATATACTTCAAAAGATATGGTCAATATATAAAAAACACCTTCCAAGAAAATTAGAAATGTAAAGAAAAATTTAAGAAAAAAAAATTTACCATAAAATTTTTTTTTAAATATTTTTTCGTGTTTATGGCTTCATATTACACCAGAAAATGGTGCTGCGCAGCCCTTCGACAAAAATGTTGTTGCATAGTGTATTTAATCACCCGCCGTAATGCATTTTAATAAGTGCGGCGAATTAAAGTAACTGTTACAATGTCAACTTCAAACTGAAGGGAATTTGTTGAAAACGGCTATTATTTCGACGACATCTGAAACGAACGTTGGGCGCCACTTACATCGGGTTTTTGCTTAACTTTTAAGCATTCTACTTATATTGTAAGAAGTGTTGGTGCCACTTTTGCTATTCGTCATGCTCAATTTGGAAAGCGATGAAAACGAGTTTGTAATTCTAAGAAATACGTTGGGCGCCACTTTTTATTTTATGGATTTATTTTCTGGATAATTTTAATATTTTTGAATTTATATTTCTAGAAAAATAATTTGAACGCATAACTGGGATCTCAGATGATACGGTTTTGAAATGATTGTTACTCTGATGTAAAGAAGATTTTTTTTAAGTTTCAATAAAAATATTTTATTGTTATTAATTTTTTTTCATCCATTATTTTCAGAAAATCCCTTAAAATTACAACGCCTATTCTCATTACGCTTTGAGAAAAAATTTGGTTAATTAAATATTTAAAATTTCTCCTCTGTTTTTTTTTTTATTTTAAATCTCCCTTTTTAAATCTATCATTTAAATCGCATTTTCTGTTTCATTTCCTCCTTTTTTTTTTGGTTTCCAACGCTTTGTACTCTTCTTGGTTTCTATTTTTTGTTTTGTATTTTGTTTTAAGAATATGGTCTATTTTTTACTTGTTTTTCTTTTGTTATTGTAAAAATCTATTGTTTTTCTGTTATCTTGTTGTTGTATATGGTATCATTGTAAAAAATATATTTTTTTTGCTGTTTTTTTGTAAAAAAATGTTCATTTTGATTTTTCTGTTGTTGTTGTTGTTGCTTGGTTGTGGTTTTTAGCTTGGCTATTGTTTTTGTATAGAAGGTTTTTGTTGCTGTTGTTGTTTATTGTAAAAAAAAACAAGAATATTTTGTTAAATAAAAATCAGTATTTTGTTGTTGTTTTGTATATTTCAATTATTGTACTATTGTTTGCAGTTGTGGTTGTTTTGTTGTATTTCACATTTAGGCTATTGTAAAAAAAGATGAAAAATTAACAAAAAAAAAACGTTTATGATAACAGAAATGTGGTGTAACGACGACGACGGTTTTGATTTTTTTATTCGTAAAAATCAAAATTTTTCTTGAAATGGGGATTTTCAGCGTTGTAAAGTACAGGGGGGGGGGGGGGGGGGTAGAAGAACAATTTTAATATAAATATTGAAGGTTCTTTAACAAGAAAAACATTACAGTGGGAGGAAGTAAAATATTTTTAATACAGTCTCAAAATATTTAAATCAATTTTATCTTAATTTTAAGATGTTTTAATTAACATTTAGAAAACTGGAGAAAACAAGCTGTGCAATATCTTTCTACAGATTTGAGCCCAACAGATCCTACGTTGGGCGCCACTTCTAATTTCACTGCAAGTCGAAGGACTTATTAAATTAATTTTTTTTTATTAATTTTTAGGATATTTTGTAACAAAACCTTTAGACAGCTTGAGAAAAAAGTTTGTTTTTCATAAGTTTTTTTAACAAGAAATAGATTTGCACAAACAAGTGTACCACATATATTCTGAAAAAAATTTTCAGATAAAATAAACTACATTCTTCAAAGTTCGAAATCAATTTAATCTTAATTTTAAGATGTTTTAAATTAAAATTTAGAAAACTCGAGAAAACAAGCTGTGAAATATATTTCTACAGATATAAGCCTCACAGATCCCACGTTGGGCGCCACTTCTTATTTCACTGCAATCTTTGATTTTTTTTTATTAATTTTTTATATATTTTGTAATAAACATTTAGAAAACTTGAGAAAATGCTGTGAAATATCATTCTACAGAAGTTTATTTAACACGAAAAAATTTGCACTCACGAGTGTACCAAATATATTCTGAAAAAAGAATTTCTGATAAAAAAACCTACAATCTTCAAATTTTTAAATCAATTTTATGTTAATTTTTAAGAAATTTTTGCAATAAAAATTTTTAAAACTTGCGAATAAAAGCTGTAAAATATCTTTCTTCAGACTTAAGCCTCACAGATCCTACGTTGGGCACCACTTCTTATTTCACTGCAATCTTTGAATTATCCAATAAATTTGTTTATTCATTTTTAAGATATTTTGTAACAAAACTTTTAGAAAACTTGAGAAAAAAGTTTATTTTCCAGAAGTTTTTTTTTTAACAAGAAATATAGTTGCACACACGAATGTACCAAATATATTCTGAAAAAAATTTCAGATAAAATAAACAACATTCTTCAAAGTTTTAAATTAATTTAACCCTTATTTTAAGATGTTTTTAATTAAAATTTAGAAAACTGGAGAAACAAGCTGTGAAATATATTTCTACAGACTTAAGCCTCACAGATCCCACGTTGGGCGCCATATCTTATTTCACTGCAATCTTTGAATTTTTTAATAATTGTTTACATATTTTGTAATAAACATTTAGAAAACTTGAGAAAATGCTGTGAAATATCATTCTGCAGAAGTTTATTTAACAAGAAATAAATTTGCACACACGAGTGTACCAAATATATTCTGAAAAAATAATTTCAGATAAAAAACCTACAATCTTCAAAGTTGTAAATCAATTTTATGTTAATTTTTAAGAGATTTTTTCAATAAAAATTTTGAAAACTTGCGAATAAAAGCTGTAAAATATCTTTCTTCAGACTTAAGCCGCACAGATCCTACGTTGGGCGCCACTTCTTATTTCACTGCAATTTTCAATTTTTCAAATAAAGTCCTTATTAATTTTTAAAATATTTTGTTATTTAGAAAAGTTGGAAATAACTGTGAAAAATGCTTCTACAGAAGATTCTTTAACGAGATATAAATTTGCACACATGAGTGTACCAAATATATTCTGAAAAAAGAGTTTCAGATAAAAACCTACAATCTTCAAATTAATTTTAAATCAATTTTATGTTAATTTTTAAGAGATTTTTGCAATAAAAATTTTGAAAACTTGCGAATAAAAGCTGTGAAATATCTTTCTACAGACTTAAGCCTCACAGATCCTACGTTGGGCGCCACTTCTTATTTCACTGCAATTTTCAATTTTTCAAATAAAGTCCTTATTAATTTTTAAAATATTTTGTTATTTAGAAAAGTTGGAAATAACTGTGAAAAATGCTTCTACAGAAGATTCTTTAACGAGATATAAATTTGCACACACGAGTGTACCAAATATATTCTGAAAAGAGTTTCAGATAAAAACCTACAATCTTCAAATTTTTAAATCAATTTTATGTTAATTTTTAAGAGATTTTGCTATAAAAATTTTGAAAACTTGCGAATAAAAGCTGTCAAATATCTTTCTTCAGACTTAAGCCTCACAGATGCTACGTTGGGCGCCACTTCTTATTTCACTGCAATCTTTGAATTAGTCAATCAATTTGTTTATTAATTTTTAGAATATTTTGTAACAAAACTTTTAGAAAACTTGAGAAAAAAGTTTATTTTACAGAAGTTTTTTTAACAAGAAATATGGTTGCACACACGACTGTACCAAATATATTCTGAAAAAAATTTTAGATAAAATAAACAACATTCTTCAAAGTTTTAAATTAATTTAAACCTTATTTTAAGATGTTTTTAATTAAAATTTAGAAAACTGGAGAAACAAGCTGTGAAATATATTTCTACAGACTTAAGCCTCACAGATCCCACGTTGGGCGCCACTTCTTATTTCACTGCAATCTTTGAATTTTTTTTATTATTTTGTTATATATTTTGTAATAAACATTTAGAAAACTTGAGAAAAAGCTGTGAAATATCATTCTGCAGAAGTTTATTTAACAAGAAATAAATTTGCACACACGAGTGTACCAACTATATTCTGAAAAAATAATTTCAGATAAAAAACCTACAATCTTCAAATTTTTAAATCAATTTTGTGTTAATTTTTAAGAGATTTTTTCAATAAAAATTTTGAAAACTTGCGAATAAAATCTGTAAAATATCTTTCTTCAGACTTAAGCCTCACAGATCCTACGTTGGGCACCACTTCTTATTTCACTGCAATTTTCAATTTTTCAAATAAAGTCCTTATTAATTTTTAAAATATTTTGTAATTTAGAAAAGTTGGAAATAACTGTGAAAAATGCTTCTACAGAAGATTTTTTAACAAGAAATAAATTTGCACACACGAGTTTACCAAATATATTCTAAAGAAAAATTTCAGATAAAAAAACCTACAATCTTCAAATTAATTTTAAATCAATTTTATGTTAATTTTTAAGAGATTTTGCTATAAAAATTTTGAAAACTTGCGAATAAAAGCTGTGAAATATCTTGCTACAGACTTAAGCCTCAAAGATCCTATGTTGGGCGCCACTTCTTATTTCACTGCAATCTTCGACTTATTAAATCAATTTTTTTTATTCATTTTTAAGATATTTTGTAAGAAACATTTAGAAAGAAAAAAAGCTGTGAAATATCTTTCTATAGATTTGTGTCTTACAGACCCTACGTTGGGCGCCACATCTTGTTTAACTGTTATTTAATGTGTTAAAATGTTATAAACTTAATGTAATCAAGATCGAACCTATTAAAAAGGTTAAACTGTTCATTCCAAAACCAGTTTCTCACAAACCCTACGTTGGGCGCCAGTTTATGCCCTACATAGTATGTTCTACATATGACCAACAATGTATTTATTTTCATAATAATAATATCAAACATTTAATACCGTTGGAATGTTATGTTTGAATCCAGAGTTGCGCAGTTTCTACATTGGGCGCCATTTATAATTTTTTATAAGCAAGAAATATTTTGCTACACCCTTAAACTTAGTAAATGTTAATTTTAAGCCCAGGATCTCACAGACTCTGCGCTGGGCGCCATTTTTGATTTCACTCATATTTAATGTGTTAAAATGTCTATACTTTAATATATAGTAGATGAGTAGGAATCACAACAAGTTAGATGCTATATATGGGAGCTATATCTAAATATGGACCAATATCGTCCATTTTCAATCCCAAGTTACCTGCAGCTATAAGAAGTATCTATACCAAATTTCAGCCACGTAGCTCAATTATTATAGATTGTTGCGTGATTACAACAGACAGACGGACGGACGGACAGACGGACAGACGGACATGGCTTAATCGTCTTAGAATTTTAAGACGATTAAGAATATATATACTTTATGGGGTCTCAGATCAATATTTAGAGGAGTTACAAACGGAGAGACAAAATTAATATACCCCCCATCCTATGGTGGAGGGTATAAAGATATGACGTTTAATACTGGAAAATCATTCATTTAAAGCCCAGAGCCTCATAGAGTCGTCGTTGCACGCCATTTTCTTATTTATTTTATTTTTTTACGAAAATAATTTTAGACGGCATTAATACTTTTAAACAGCTATTTTTAAACCAAAAGCCACACAGACTCTACTTTGGGCGCCATTTTTATACCTAAGATAATTACATAAGCATTTAAAATAACGTTCAACTGTTGATTTTAAACCCAAAATGCCCGTAGACTATACATAGGGTGCCAATATTTTATGAATTTTTTATGAACATTTAGAAAATTTTAGAAAGTTTTAGAAGACTAAGAAGATGGGAAATATTGTTCTACACATTTCAAAATAATAGCTGTTAATTTTAAACCCACAGCCTCACAGACTACGTTGGGCGCCATATTTGATTTCACTCTTATTTAATGTGTTAATTTATAATATTATTAGACTTTGAATGCTGTTAAATTGTTAATTGTAAGTCCAGAGCCTCACAGACTCTACGTTGGCGCCACTTTTTTGATTTAACTGGAAAATGTCACATATAACAGGTGGCGCAAAAGTAACCTTTCGATGTTATGTTAGACGCGATTGGCGGTCAGCAGCTAACAGCTGATGCACCGTCTGGACTTTGTACGGAAACATCTTCAAATCTTGTACCAAAATTCGCTGTAGAGACCGTCGACTGATACCCATTTGCGTGGCACGTCGTCTGGTCGACGGCGCTTCCATGACATCCTCGGCTACAGCAGCAATATTCTCTGCAGAACGGCTACTCCGGGGTCTGCCACGCCTGGCAGCATCTCGTGTTGTGTCAGTCTCTTCGAGGCGAGCGGCTAAACGTCGCAGTGTTTCACCAGTAGGCGTTGGACGGCCAGGAAATCTGTGCCAAAGTCACCGACCGATTATTGGTCAAATAAATAGTCAGCAATATTCCGCGTTCTGGAGCAGTGTAGCGTAACATTGTTTATTAACGTGTATTTCGCATATGTTTACTACACAAATGTCAAAACAGAACTGACATTAGGGGCCAATCGCAAAATTTATAGCATTTTCTGATAGGAGGATTACTTTTGCGCCACCTATATACAAATTTGTATACATTGAAATAATAACATTATAATGCTAATTCCGTTAAACTTTTAATTGCTGAAAACTGGAACTTTAATCCCTGAGTCTTGCAGACTCTACGTTGAGCTCCATTTTTTTAACAAAGATTTAGAAAATATAGCGAAAGTATAACGGTGAAATGTATTTTTCTACACTTTCGAACTTTGTAACTATTTATTCTAAACCCATGACCTAACAGACTCTACGTTGGGCCCCATTTTGGATTTAAATGGTTTTTTTATAACAATTACATTATACTAGAATGTTAATACCGTTTCAAACCGAGAGTAGCGCAGAGTTTACGTTGGGCGCCATTTTTAAAAACATTTTGAACATTTCTATAATAATATTAAATTTTTATTAAGTTCATATACAATATTATTACATTTCTTTTAAAGGTTTAAATTTCTCTTTCATTCTCCCCCACTGTACTGTGATTTTATTATATATTTTTATGAAAAACGGTAACGATTTACACTTTTTTGCACTGGTTTCTCTTTGGACTTTTAGTCCAAATGTAATTCAATACTTTTTTTTTTTTTTTGGAAAATATATCTCACACATATTTACTTTATTTGTTATTGTTATGTTTTTTCTCACTTTCTGATGCAAAAAAAAAAAACAAAAATTTTCGGTACTATTTAGTTTTGTTTGTTTTCATTTATGACAAAAAACAGGAATTTTTAACAAAAAAACTGAAAAAAAAATATTTCATATGTATGTAAGTATGGATATATATATATATATAGGTAAATATTTATGTATAAAAATTGATATTTACTTATATATATTTTGGTAATCTCTTGTTGGTTTTGTGTTTAGTTTTCGTTTTGTTTGTTTTGGTTTTGTTGGTGGATATGTAAAAGACAAGAATGTATAAAAAACTATTATTAAAACTATTTCCATTTGATTAAGGCTGAATTCATGATATAATACAAGAAAATGGAACAGAAAATAATTTGAAAAAAATACTTTGTAAAAAATACAAAAATTTAGGTTCTTTGTTCATATTTTGTTATTGTTTAATTTACGTATATATGTTAATAATCATGGTACTATTTGTTTGTTTGGTTTGGTTTGTATATTGTTGTGATTTTTGTTTTCAATTAATTCAATTAATTAATAGTTAATTACAATTGTAATTTCATTCGTTTGATTTGGGTTGTTGTGGTTCAGGGTTTGGTTTTGGGATTAGATTGAACTGATTTGGTTGGTTGGATGTTTTGTGGATTTGTGTCTGTTTAAAAATATGTTTATTACTATATAAAAAGATTTTTTTTGGTATATATACAAGCTATTAGGGAAAGGTAGACTCTTGGGCGAGGAAAGTGTAAAATATTTATGAAATAAAATCAAATTTAATTTGATTTTCACTTATATTGAAATGAGTCTGCCATTCCCCTTTTGCATAAAGTTTTCACAATTAATGAAATGTTGTTGATAAAAATTTTATTATTTAACTTTAAACTCATAATTAGTTTTAGTCTTTTAAAAAAAGTAAATTGAATAGAATAAACGTTTTGGTTTAGAAAAACACCGTCATTGGGCACCATTCCTCAGCGTTCTCCGACTTCTGCTTCAAAAATTTAACAAAAAGATAAATATTTAGACACGATTGTCAGCTTTGTTTTGTGCAAATGCATGTTTGAATTTGGTAAGAGAAGCAAGGATCTACAAATCAATAATAAGCTCATCTGTCCTGTTTCAAAAGTTGAGTATAAATTGTAATTTAGTGGTAATAAACCCAATGTTGGGCGCCATTTCCAAAAAGCTCCTCATTAGAGCTTGTGTTTTAAGACTTTTTGAAGATAAAGCAATAGATAAACCAATCGCGTGATGGCCTACCAATATTCAACAAGAAAAAAAAATAGGCTGCATGAGTTGCTAAAAATAGTATGTTATTGGTGGTTATCAAAAGGGCGTGAAGATAACTGCATTTGCAGCGACAATTGGAGTTATGTTGAGAAAACAATGTTCTCAATGATCTTGCAGATCCCGCATATGTTCGCATATGTACCGATGCGAACCGAGTTATGTGCCTTAAAAACTTATTTACTTCGAAAATAAGGTGATCTATAAAGAACTACACAAAACTTCAGAAGAAGGTGGACAAAAATTGAAGATGGACTATCAATCATATGTATATAGGCTGAAGGATTGTTGCCGCGGCATTACTAGCGAAAACTAAAAGTTTGGCAGATTAGTTGATATAGACAGGACTCACAGTCTGTCTGCGTTTATTCTAAATACCATATCATATCTCATCTTATGCAATAGGAAAGAAGATCATACTGGATATCAGAATAATTTCATTGGCTGATTTTTGTGATACACTCTTCGGGTCTTTGGTGTTTGATCTTTTTAATAAAATATATATCGATTGAAGTATTTTTTCACCGAAATGTGCAGAAGCATATTTTAGATTTATGTTGATAAATTAAAAATACAAAAAAGTGGCAATTCTGAATGTGAAGTAGATATGAAAATTATCTGTTACGCGATTGATATATTTTTGTGTTACACTTTTCGGGTCTTAAGTGTTTGATGTTTTAAAAGATTATATACCACTGGAAAGTCTATTACCCAAGTATGTGCAGAATATTATTTCTAATTGTATTTGATAAGTTTTAATGTTAAAGTCCAAGTGTGAAAACTTGATAGTGATTATTTGTTATCAGATTGGGAGATTTTTGTGGTACACTTTTCGGATATTTAGAGATAGGCCCATTAAGGAAAATGTATACCGCTGAAAAGCTTTTTTCAAATAGATGTGCTGAATCGTATTATAAATTTATTTTGATAAGTTAACAAATCAAAAGTGTTGTAAATCTGAATGAGAAGTCGATATGATAATTACCTCTTATACCATTGATATATATTTGTGGTACACTTTTAGGGTCTTTGTTGTTTGATCTTTTTTATAAAATATATATCGATGGAAGTATTTTTTCACCGAAATGTGCAGAAGCATATTTTAGATTTATGTTGATAAATTAAAAATACAAAAAAGTGGCAATTCTGAATGTGAAGTAGATATGACAATTATCTGTTATGCGATTGATATATTTTTGTGGTACACTTTTCGGGTCTTAAGTGTTTGATGTTTTAAAAGATTATATACCACTGGAAAGTCTATTACCTAAAGATGTGCAGAATATTATTTCTAATTGTATTTGATAAGTTTTAATGTTAAAATCCAAATGAAATGAAATTTGAAAAATGATTATTTCTTATCAGCTTGGGAAATTTTTGTGGCACAGTTTTCGAAAATTTAAAGATAGGCACATTAAGGAAAATATATACCGCTGGAAAGCTTTTTCAAATAGATGTGCTGAATCGTATTGTAAATTTATTTTGATAAGTTAACAAATCAAAAGTGTTGTGAATCTGAATGAGAAGTAGATATGACTATTATCTTCTATACCATTGATATATTTTTGTGGCACATTTTTAGGGTCTTTGGTGTTTGATCTTTTTAATAAAATATATATTGGTGGAAGTATTTTTTCACCTAAATGTGCAGAAGCATATTTTAGATTTATGTTGATAAATTAAAAATGCAAAAAAGTGGCAATTCCGAATGTGAAGTAGATATGAAGATTATCTGTTACGCGATTGATATACTTTTGTGGTACACTTTTCGGGGCTTAAGTGTTTGATGTTTTAAAAGATTATATACCTATGGAAAGTCTATTACCCAAAGATGTGCAGAGTATTGTTTCTAATTGTATTTCATAAGTTTTAATGTTTAAATCCAAGTGTGAAAGCTTGATAGTGATTATTTGTGATCAGATTGGGAGATTTTTGTGGTACACTTTTCGGATATTTAGAGATAGGCCCATTAAGGAAAATGTATACCGCTGGAAAGCTTTTTTCAAATAGATGTGCAGAATCGTATTGCAAATTTATTTGATAAATTAAAAATGCAAAAAAGTGGCAATTCTGAATGTGAAGTAGATATGAAAATTATCTGTTAAGCGATTGATATACTTTTGTGGTACACTTTTCGGGGCTTAAGTGTTTGATGTTTTAAAAGATTATATACCTATGGAAAGTCTATTACCCAAAGATGTGCAGAGTATTGTTTCTAATTGTATTTCATAAGTTTTAATGTTTAAATCCAAGTGTGAAAGCTTGATAGTGATTATTTGTGATCAGATTGGGAGATTTTTGTGGTACACTTTTCGGATATTTAAAGATAGGCCCATTAAGGAAAATATATACCGCTGGAAAGCTTTTTTCAAATAGATGTGCTGAATCGTATTATAAATTTATGTTGATAAGTTAACAAATCAAAAGTGTTGTAAATCTGAATGAGAAGTAGATATGATAATTACCTCTTATACCATTGATATATATTTGTGGTACACTTTTAGGGTCTTTGTTGTTTGATCTTTTTAATAAAATATATATCGATGGAAGAATTTTTTCACCGAAATGTGCAGAAGCATATTTTAGATTTATGTTGATAAATTAAAAATGCAAAAAAGTGGCAATTCTGTATGTGAAGTAGATATGAAAATTATCTGTTACGCGGTTGATATATTTTTGTGGTACACTTTTCGGGTCTTAAGTGTTTGATGTTTTATAAGATTATATACCACTGGAAAGTCTATTACCTAAAGATGTGCAGAATATTATTTCTAATTGTATTTGATAAGATTTAATGATAAAATCCAAATGAAATGAAATTTGAAAAATGATTATTTCTTATCAGCTTGGGAAATTTTTGTGGCACAGTTTTCGAAAATTTAAAGATAGGCACATTAAGTAAATTATATACCGCTGGAAAGCTTTTTTCAAATAGATGTGCTGAATCGTATTGTAAATTTATTTTGATAAGTTAACAAATCAAAAGTGTTGTGAATCTGAATGAGAAGTAGATATGATAATAACCTCTTATACCACAGATATATTTTTGTGGTACACTTTTAGGGTATTTGTTGTTTGATCTTTTTAATAAGATATATATCGATGGAAGTATTTTTTCACCGAAATGTGCAGAAGCATATTTTAGATTTATGTTGATAAATTAAAAATGCAAAAAAGTGGTAATTATGAATGTGAAGTAGATATGACAATTATCTGTTATGCGATTGATATATTTTTGTGGTACACTTTTCGGGTCTTAAGTGTTCGATGTTTTAAAAGATTATATACCTATGGAAAGTCTATTACCCAAAGATGTGCAGAGTATTATTTCTAATTATATTTCATAAGTTTTAATGCTTAAATCCAAGTGTGAAAGCTTGATAGTGATTATTTGTTATCAGATTGGGAGATTTTTGTGGATTTTTCGGATATTTAGAGATAGGCCATTAAGGAAAATGTATACCGCTGAAAAGCTTTTTTCAAATAGATGTGCTGAATCGTATTGTAAATTTATTTTGATAAGTTAACAAATCAAAAGTGTTGTGAATCTGAATGAGAAGTAGATATGATAATAACCTCTTATACCACTGATATATTTTTGTGGTACACTTTTAGGGTCTTTGTTGTTTGATCTTTTTAATAAAATATATATCGATGGAAGTATTTTTTCACCGAAATGTGCAGAAGCATATTTTAGATTTATGTTGATAAATTAAAAATGCAAAAAAGTGGCAATTCTGAATGTGAAGTAGATATGAAAATTATCTGTTACGCGGTTGATATATTTTTGTGGTACACTTTTCGGGTCTTAAGTGTTCGATGTTTTAAAAGATTATATACCTATGGAAAGTCTATTACCTAAAGATGTGCAGAATATTATTTCTGATTGTATTTGATAAGTTTTAATGTTAAAATACAAATGAAATGAAATTTGAAAAATGACTTTTTGTTATCAGCTTGGGAAATTTTTGTGGCACAGTTTTCGAAAATTTAAAGATAGGCACATTAAGTAAATTATATACCGCTGGAAAGCTTTTTTCAAATAGATGTGCTGAATCGTATTGTAAATTTATTTTGATAAGTTAACAAATCAAAAGTGTTGTGAATCTGAATGAGAAGTAGATATGATAATAACCTCTTATACCACAGATATATTTTTGTGGTACACTTTTAGGGTCTTTGTTGTTTGATCTTTTTAATAAGATATATATCGATGGAAGTATTTTTTCACCGAAATGTGCAGAAGCATATTTTAGATTTATGTTGATAAATTAAAAATGCAAAAAAGTGGCAATTCTGAATGTGAAGTAGATATGACAATTATCTGTTATGCGATTGATATATTTTTGTGGTACACTTTTCGGGTCTTAAGTGTTTGATGTTTTATAAGATTATATACCACTGGAAAGTCTATTACCTAAAGATGTGCAGAATATTATTTCTAATTGTATTTGATAAGATTTAATGATAAAATCCAAATGAAATGAAATTTGAAAAATGATTATTTCTTATCAGCCTGGGAAATTTTTGTGGCACAGTTTTCGAAAATTTAAAGATAGGCACATTAAGTAAATTATATACCGCTGGAAAGCTTTTTTCAAATAGATGTGCTGAATCGTATTGTAAATTTATTTTGATAAGTTAACAAATCAAAAGTGTTGTGAATCTGAATGAGAAGTAGATATGATAATAACCTCTTATACCACAGATATATTTTTGTGGTACACTTTTAGGGTCTTTGTTGTTTGATCTTTTTAATAAGATATATATCGATGGAAGTATTTTTTCACCGAAATGTGCAGAAGCATATTTTAGATTTATGTTGATAAATTAAAAATGCAAAAAAGTGGCAATTCTGAATGTGAAGTAGATATGACAATTATCTGTTATGCGATTGATATATTTTTGTGGTACACTTTTCGGGTCTTAAGTGTTTGATGTTTTAAAAGATTATATACCACTGGAAAGTCTATTACCCAAGTATGTGCAGAATATTATTTCTAATTGTATTTAATAAGTTTTAATGTTAAAATCCAAAAGTGAAATTTGAAAAATTATTACTTGTTATCAGATTGGGAGATTTTTGTGGTACACTTTTCGGATATTTAGAGATAGGCCCATTAAGGAAAATGTATACCGCTGGAAAGCTTTTTTCAAATAGATGTGCAGAATCGTATTGCAAATTTATTTGATAAATTAAAAATGCAAAAAAGTGGCAATTCTGAATGTGAAGTAGATATGAAAATTATGTGTTAAGCGATTGATATACTTTTGTGGTACACTTATTGGGTCTTAAGTGTTCGATGTTATAAAAGATTATATACCTATGGAAAGGCTATTACTCAAAGATGTGCAGAGTACTATTTCTAATTGTATTTAATAAGTTTTAATGTTTAAATGCAAGTGTGAAAACTTGATAGTGATTATTTGTTATCAGATTGGGAGATTTTTGTGGAACACTTCTCGGATATTTAAAGATAGGCCCATTAAGGAAAATATATACCGCTGGAAAGCTTTTTTCAAACAGATGTGCTACATCATATTTTTAATTTATTTTGATAAGTTAAAAATGCAAAAAAGTGGTAAATCTGAATGAGAAGTCGATATGATAATTACCTCTTATACCATTGATATATATTTGTGGTACACTTTTAGGGTCTTTGTTGTTTGATCTTTTTAATAAAATATATATCGATTGAAGTATTTTTTCACCTAAATGTGCAGAAGCATATTTTAGATTTATGTTGATAAATTAAAAATGCAAAAAAGTGGCAATTCTGAATGTGAAGTAGATATGACAATTATCTGTTATGCGATTGATATATTTTTGTGGTACACTTTTCGGGTCTTAAGTGTTTGATATTTTAAAAGATTATATACCACTGGAAAGTCTATTACCCAGAGATGTGCAGAGTATTGTATCTAATTGCATTTAATAAGTTTTAATGTTTAAATCCAAGTGTGAAAGCTTGATAGTGATTATTTGTTATCAGATTGGGAGATTTTTGTGGAACACTTTTCGGATATTTAGAGATAGGCCCATTAAGGAAAATATATACCGCTGGAAAGCTTTTTTCAAATAGATGTGCTGAATCGTACTTTTAATATATTTTGATAAGTTAAAAATGCAAAAAAGTGGTAAATCTGAATGTGAAGTAGATATGATAATTACCTCTTATACCATTGATATATATTTGTGGTACACTTTTAGGGTCTTTGTTGTTTGATCTTTTTAATAAAATATATATCGATGGAAGTATTTTTTCACCGAAATGTGCAGAAGCATATTTTAGATTTATGTTGATAAATTAAAAATGCAAAAAAGTGGCAATTCTGAATGTGAAGTAGATATGACAATTATATGTTATGCGATTGATATATTTTTGTGGTACACTTTTCGGGTCTTAAGTGTTTGATTTTTTAAAAGATTATATACCACTGGAAAGTCTATTACCTAAAGATGTGCAGAATATTATTTCTAATTGTATTTGATAAGTTTTAATGTTAAAATCCAAATGAAATGAAATTTGAAAAATGATTATTTCTTATCAGCTTGGGAAATTTTTGTGGCACAGTTTTCGAAAATTTAAAGATAGGCACATTAAGTAAATTATATACCGCTGGAAAGCTTTTTTCAAATAGATGTGCTGAATCGTATTATAAATTTATGTTGATAAGTTAACAAATCAAAAGTGTTGTAAATCTGAATGAGAAGTCGATATGATAATTACCTCTTATACCATTGATATATATTTGTGGTACACTTTTAGGGTCTTTGTTGTTTGATCTTCTTAATAAAATATATATCGATGGAAGTATTTTTTCACCGAAATGTGCAGAGGCATATTTTAGATTTATGCTGATAAATTAAAAAATGCAAAAAAGTGGCAATTCTGAATGTGAAGTAGATATGAAAATTATCTGTTATGCGATTGATATATTTTTGTGGTACACTTTTCGGGTCTTAGGTATTCGATGTTTTTAAAAGATTAAATACCTGTGGAAAGTCTATTACTCAAAGATGTGCAGAGTATTATTTCTAATTATATTTCATAAGTTTTAATGTTTAAATCCAAGTGTGAAAGCTTGGTAAAATAATATATTATAATAATTAATATCGTATAATCTTGGATCAAAATAAATAACTTGGAGGATTGCCAACTAATGATGGCTTGGAATACTTAGAAATTTTAAATGATTGATTTAGAATCGAAGTTAAAGCGGCACATGTCATCATAACTGGGAGGCACAAATCGAAACCAAGGAAAAATTAAAACTGAAATTCCAAAAAGTTCAGCAAAAGTTTTGATATTTTTTAAATAAAATATATTTGGAGAAATTCTCAAACAATAATTTGATTTGTATTTAAACACATATTTTATTTGAGAAATTTAGTTTGCAAATATAATTTTGTTGTAATATATTAATATATGTGTTCCAAATAAATATAATTTGTCGATTTTCAAATAAAATTTATTTGCTCCGAAATATATATAATATTTAAAAATTAATGTTCCAAATATATTTTCTTTCGTTTCAAACATATATGAAAAAATGCGATTTTGCCCCTTGCAGTTGCCTCAGAATAATATAAATTAATATAAATATTAATTTTTTTTTATTATTTTTTTTTTTAATTTCATATTTTCGTTTAATTATGAAAATGTCATATTTCTTTTAATTGTGAAAACTTTATGCTAAAAGTAAAATAATTACAAAACAATATGTCTAATAATTGCTTAAAAATAATATCTAACAAACTATGTGTATATCCTTGCTATTTTCAGTTTATATGGGGGAGGGAAAAATAGATATATCTGTTATATAAATAATCAAAAAAAAAAAACCTAAAATAAAATCAACCGAAAATTATTATACTGTATTTATTATAAAAGTTTTTAAGCTATTGTTGTTTTTTGTTGTTGTTGTTTGCATTTAAAGAGTATATTGTTTTTTGTTATGGTTTGTTTGGTTGGTTTTTTTTATTATATTTTCATATAATCCCTGTCAATTGATATTGTTTTTAAAAAACAAAAATATAACAAATTCACTGTGTTTTTTTTGTTCGGTTTGTTTGTTTTAAATCTATTTTTAATTTGCTTATGTGATTAATTTTTTTTCATATGGTTAAATTTTTACTTACTTTCTGACTGTCTTCATTATTTTTTTCGGTGTGTATGTGTGTGTGTTTTAACTATTTTCATTCTTACTGGAGATCTTGTTGCTGAATTCAAAGTTGCTTAAGATCTTGTGGCTTTTTAAACATTCATTTAAATTATTATAAATTGTTATTCCGTAAATTAGTGTTGTGTTGTTTGGTAGTTGTGTTTGTATTGTTTTATGTATTTTCTTTTCAATTATAAATTAATTATAATTTACCATTTATATGTATGTATATTATTTATAGTTATAGATGTATGTATATATTTTTTTTATTTATGTATGTGTCATTAAAAAAATTTAATCTTAAACTAAAAAATTCAGTTTAGTTTCAGTGTTTTTTTGTTACAAAAAAATTGGAATATTCTTTGTAACCTAAAAGTGACCGTTTATAACTAAGGAAAATGTTACTATTTTATTGGGGGGTTTTTTTTAGGGAATTTTCCTTCTGTATTTTTATAACTGCATTTTGGTATGTTTTTGTTTTCTTTTCTCTTCTTTTGGTGGTGTTTCTTTTTTTGGATTGTTGCATTCAATTTTACTATTTTTTTTTTGTGTTATATGTTTAGTTTTTTTGCTTTTCTGGGCCTTCTTTTAACTATTTATTTTTGGAGTTTTTAATTTTTATATTGTTATTTTGTTTTCATTTAACTATGTGTTTTCATATTTATCTTTCCTCTGGGTTTTCCATATTTTCTTACATCTTTTTTCTCCTCTTCTTATGATTTTAATTTATTTTGATTGTAAATCTATTTGGTTTATTCTTCATATTTTTTTGGGGTCTATTTTTTCTGTTTGATGCGGTTTGTTGTGGTTGTATATTGTAAATATTTCTATGTTTAATAAACAATAAAAAATATTTTATAAAAATCGAACAATTATTATGGTTTTATTTCAACAAAAAAATAATACAAAGTTGGCTATTTTTTTTTTGTTATAAAAAAATAATTATTCAGTTTCTATTGTTTTTTATTTGTTTGTCTATTTCTTGTTGGTTGGGCACATTGTTTGTCAGTTTTACCAGCATTTTCTCAGCTACAAAAAAAATCTTCAAAGTAGTTCAGTTTTTAATTAATTAATATATTCTAGAATTAGGAACAACCAATTGTAACGTAAATAGTATGGAGATTTTTTTACTAAATTAGAAATAATTAATGTATAAATGAGAAAAAAAAACCTAAATAAATAAAACTTGGCAACAGATCATATATTTTGCAATTTTTGAATTTTCTACAAATAAAGAGTTTCTTTACGCAAAAAAAGTTAATCATTTGGGTGAGAAAAAGTATTCTGTTTGACAAGAAATCAAAATGTTTAAATATATCTGATACTAATAGGTCTTTAGTGTTTAGTATTCAGCTAGCTGAATATAGTTAAAAGGTTAGCAAGTAACTTCGCAATGCCACAGTTTACATTACATCTTGCTGAATTAAATACAAACTCAATTCAGCAAGCTGAATATTTTCCAGTATTGGTATGCAACTTAGAAATGTCAAAGATTACGACAAAATCGAGCTGAATTCAACATATAATCAATTCAGCTAACTTAAGATTAAACCCAAATATAAATATCCTTATGTTTTGGCCTTTCACCGGGATAAAAATCAAATTCAGCTACCTGAATTAATTTCAGAGATCATTTTTGTAGCAATTTATTTCATACACGTTCAAAAACTGTTGGATGTGGTATTGTCTTTAAACGAAACAATTTGAACACAAACGCGAAATATAAACATATAAACGCATACTGTATTTATTATTATGTTATCCCAGTTTACACAACACCTCTCTGAATTAAATATAAACTCAATTCAGATAGCACAAGATTGTATGCAAATTCAACAAACCTTAACTAAAGATTGTTGAACCGTACAATACTCAAATTCAGCTAGCTGAATTAAGTTTTAATACTGTTACTTTCATTATTTCTGAGTTTTAACATTTTCGTAGAAAACAACCTGCTGAATTACGATTTCTTAGTTCATTAATAGGGATAAAATCAAATTCACCCAACATTTACATTCATTCATAAAAACATCTGCATACAAATCAACTTGCTGAATAAGATATATTGATTTTTGACAGACACAAAAATCAAATTCAGCTACCTGTATTCATTTTATGTATAAATTTTGTAGTAACTAATTTCATTATTGCTAAAATAAAATATCTTAGCATAAATCAACTTGCTGAATAGCAAAAAAAATTCCCACTGAAACATTACAAAACCATTTCCATCCATTTGAAATTCTTAAAAGTCAGTTTTTATTACTATAATTATTACTCGTACAGTTTAGCCCTGAAATATGACAGAGTACTTTAAACTTTGCTGAATTAATTACGAACTTAATTCAGCAGATATGTTTGATGACATTTTTAAAACGTTTTATATTATAATTTAAAAAAAATGTTCTAGAAATTTGTTGAGAACTTTAAAATTTTTTTAATGTAAAACTATTTCATCGAGCTTTAGGTTACAAAAAGTGTTCTTGTTCTTTCACAATAACTTTAATCGGATTAGACATCAAATTCCGCTAGCTGAATTACCGTTAAAAAATGATTTGTATTCCATTTGGTTGTTTTCATGCTGAACAAATCAATTTTTCTACAATTCAGCTAGCTGAATGGATTTTAAAAATTATTTTATAGCTTTCAATTGTATTATTGGTGTAAGAAACCATTTTAGCCACACTTTTTTGCATGAAAAAAATAAAATGAACGTAACTGAATTTTTCTACAATTCAGCTAGCTGAATGGAGTTTAAAAACGCTTTTATAGATTTCAATTGTATTATTGGTGTAAGAATCCAATTATCTACGCTTATTCGCTTATGGCGAGCCCGCTACTGGGGCACTCATGATAAAAATAAAATTCAGCTATCTGAATTTTTTGAATATAGATTTGTAGACTATTATGCTAAAAGAATACAGTTTCTTACAATTAAGCTTGCTGAATTGCTTTTGAAAACGTTCTACATTAATATTTAAAGCAACTTACATTAATATTTACTTTAAATCTTTGTGAATTCAATATAAACGCAATTCAAGTCTATGTTTATGTCCAAGTGTTTCTATTCGTACGTCTTAACGGTATATGAATCAAATTCAGCTAGCTGAATCACCTTTAAAATCGTTCTAGAATGACAAGGGACTCCAAAATGTGAAAGTGTTATTTTTCTTGCGTTTTATCGGGATAAAAGCTAAATTCAGCTAGCTGAATTAATTGCAAAGATTATCTGTTATTTTACTAGTGATTAAAGAATCAATTTCCATATATAATTCAGCTTGCTGAATCGCTTTTGCACAAGTTCTAGAATGATGTTTACAGCAAATATATATAGAGGGACAAGAGACTCAAATTCAGCTAGCTGAATTAATCTGAATGATGTTTCTATAACAAATAATTATCGCCCCCATGTTCGGTATTCCGAATGCAGCATGAGTCGGAATTTTTTGCATTCTACATTTGTTTCTTTGGACCCAAATTACTTTTCCTGCGTTTTATCGGGATAAAAGCTAAATTCAGCTAGCTGAATTAATTCCAAAGATTATCTGTTATTTTACTAGTGATTAAAGAATCAATTTCCATATATAATTCAGCTTGCTGAATCGCTTTTGCACAAGTTCTTGAATGATGTTTACAGTAAATATAAATAGAGGGACAAGAGACTCAAATTCAGCTAGCTGAATTAATTTGAAAGATGTTTCTATAACAAATAATTATCGCCCCCCAAGTTCGGTATTCCGAATGCAGCATAAGTCGGAATTTTTTGCATTATACATTTGTTTCTTTGGACCCAAATAGGTTTCAAAGATTGTTCGAATGAGAAGATAGAGACAATCTGAGTTTACGGAGAATCTTCAAAAGTCCTCAAATCGAAATTATGGTAAATTTTGTAAATACGAATTTCAGATTCAATCCGCTCTTTGAATAGAGAACCGGAGATGTATATTAATGCTAAAATTTCCTACAATTCAGCTTGCTGAATAACCCTTGAAGATGTTTGAAATTAATTTATAAAAGCTATAATACAAATTTTAAAATGCTAGTGAATCCATTTTCATTTAAACATTTTCATATCTCTATCTATATATATAAAAATGGAAAAATTTTTGTATGTATGTATGTATGTATGTATGTATGTGTTTTATAGACGCTTAAACCACTGGACCGATTTAAAAATTTTTTCTTTTGTTTGAAATATTTTGTCTGAGATGGTTTTGGAAAAAAAAATTTTGCAAAAAGTGGGCGGCGCAAATGTGGGCGTGACAAATCGTTTGTTTTCAAAAATGGACGGGATCGGAAATCTAAATCTGGGGCAACGAAGTGGACCGGGTCCAGCTAGTTACATATAAATGTTTTTGTGGTCTATCCTATCGGTTATAATAATAATACATATAACTCTAAAAAAACTTAACTCTAAAAAAAAATATTATATAAGTCGAAACGGATAATTTTTCAGGAGTTGCGATCTGGTTCTATCAATGCTCTACGATTTGAATTGGAGTGGGAATTATAAAGTCGCTGTATAACACTAAAAACAAAAGACTTAAGACACAAACGTTTGTATGACAAATACAACAGCAACGACTTAGAGATTAAAGATCTGATTGTAGAATTTTCCGTAGAATTAATTATTAATAAAATTGTAGTAGAGGAATGGTAATCAAATTGTGGAATTTATTATACATTAGTAGAATAATAAGATTGTTTTGTTTTGCTTTGGAAGAAGTCTTGAAAATATAAATCAGTTGCCAACAAAAAAAAATTGAGAATTTCAATAAAATAATTTAACTAAAATAAATATAACAATTTTTTCATTATAAATATCGAGGTAGAAGAGCGATATTCATCCTTATACTTGTTCACATATACATATATGTGTCTATATATATATTTTTTTTTTACTTCACTTGTCTTTGTTAAGGTAATTGTTGCTATTTCAATATAAATATAATAAATATACAATCGTTTATTGTTTTAAAGCCTATTTAACTATTTTTTTTTATATGTATATTCCGCTGTATGTGTGTGCAAGGATTTGTATAATTAAAAATTGTTCAAATTGAAATAAAAATTGGTTTATTTCAATCTCTGATTTTCTATTGGTTTATAGGCGCTTTTGTGTGTGTTTGTTAAGAATAGAAAGAAAATTTTATATTAAAAAAAAACAAACAAAAAATCTATGCAATTATAAAAGTTTAAACTTTTATATATTATTTTTTTTTTCAGTTATATATAAATATATTGTATATATGCATATATATATAATTCATTTTCATGTGTTTAACTTGATAAAGCCTTAAGAGGCCATAACATTTTGTTAAGGAACCTTATTTTGATTATAGACAACAAAATCATTAAAACTTAGGGATCTAAAAAAAAACAATAAAAAATATTTAATGGTCTATATATAGAACTCCTTGAAGATTTTTGTATCTTTTTCATGGGAAATTTTGGTAAAACCTGACTTTTTGAAGAGATTGTTTGATTTATGGTCTATTGATTTATTGGTCTATTTTTTGTGTATAGTTACAGTCTAATGAGGCTATTGTTGTTGCTATTGATTTGTTGTGGTTGTTGGAGGTGGTAATGGTTGAAAGTAAATGGTTGTCAACAAAAAATCTCAAAAATATTGTTTGTAAATAGAATTCTTTCTGTTAGAAAGGGGGGGGGGGGAGGGTCTTTGAGGGTTTACAATCTTCAGTTCTTTTTTTTGCGGTTTATTTCATTTACATAATTTATCTTTTCTTTCTCAATTATTTGACTATTTTTTATTGGTTTAATGGTGTTTGGGGGGAGAAGGAAGATGGGTCAGTTATTTTATGCAGTTTTCAATCATACAACACTTATAGTTTAATAATTCATATGGGTTTGTTTTCTGTTTTGCTGGTTTTGTTTTAATAATAATAAATAGTATTTTATATAATTGTTAATAATTAATTTTCCAGTTGTTTTCTCTGTTCATATGTATGTAGAAGAGTCAGTAAGTGTGTGTGTGTGTGTGTTTTCTATATATAATACATTTATAGTGAAAATCATAAAAAAATTCTCTTTTTAAAATGGGGAAACTCAAGCCTTATTTTCCTCAAATTGAACGAAAATCTGAAAAACTAAGGTTTGAGTTTATCTTTGATTACTAACTTTTTAATACTGTATTTTGTTATTAATTCAAAATTAAACAAATCGTTCCCATTTCTATTTTTACTTGGCTTAACGGCTATTGCTTTTTCACATTTTATTCAGTTCGTTCAAAAGTTTGAAATACATTTAACTGAATTTTGCCTTTTTCTGTGTTTTGTGTGATTTATTATTACTTTTATTTTTATTCTTGTTTTGTTTTTGTTTTGTTTGTTATTTCAATAGACTTAAAAACTATTATCACTATTGCAGAAAGCGGCTATTTTTGTTTTCATTTCGGTTGAGTTGTTGTTGTTGATTTTTTGCTTGTTCTTGTTGTTGTTATTAATTCATTTTATGTTCATTTTAGTTTTATTGTTGTTTTGATATTTTTAGGCAAATTGATTGGTAATTTTGTTATATTTTTTGTTGAGCCGAAATGTAGTGATTTGTTCTTTTTTGTGGTGTTGCATTTTTTGGATTTTGAGTGATTTTGAAATACATTTTAACATAAAGTTTAAACCAAAATTTGTTTTTGATGTTTTCGGTAAAGATATTCTAAACACTAAATACGTATACATTTTGTTTTAGGGTTGTTTTTGTTTAGTTATATTTTTGATTTTTTTATTTTATTTTAAAAGAAGAAAGGATTTTTGTTTGTTTTTGTTAGTTTGGTAATTTTGTTTGGTTGTTTTTTGTTTTAGGGTTATGAAGTAGAATGCTGTGGACAATTTGCGAAAAACACAACTTCAAATAATGTCAATTAAAATATGCTTTGATAAAGTAAAACAAAAGACTTAAGACACAAACATAAATTTAATATTTGCATTGTAAAAAAACAAAAGACTTAAGATACAAACTTGATTCTACCAAAGATTTCGAGAAATCTTCCCTCCAAATAAGGGGTCCCAGAAACATAATTCGGTTGATAGGTCGATACTTAAGATACAAACTCGATTGTTCCAAGATGAAGGAAAATTTTTATTGTTTACCTTATTTTCCTAAAAATGTATCGTTTTGTCTCTCAATTATTAAAAACTCTGTGGCGTGTGATGAATGTAAATATGCAGGTATTTTTTAAAAATAATCATACGTCTTGATGAATTAATAAATTAAAAGTTAACAATGCTAATACAGCGTTTGATTGCGAAAATGGCAAGTAATGATCCCAAATGTATTCTTAGGATATTAATATAACATATTCCTAAAATGGTTTATAAAATATTAATTTTATAAAATACGATTCATCACTTTCATAGGATCGTATGATTGTTAACAACACTCATACGTATGATATTCCCAAATAATAACACTCATACGCATATTGATCTGAATAAACTAAATCATAAATAGCCATTCTAAGACATTAAAAGCGAAGTTACTGTGAAAGATATCTAATTTTATAGATTGTGACTTTAATGAACATTTATCGTGGAAGTGCCTCATGGGTTTGAATTCCTCTGAGGCATATGGAATCTGAAATATATGTTACATCTCGAATCCTAAAACAAAAGGGTTTCAATAATTGTAAAATTAATTTATTAACGCAAATTTATCGATGTCACGGGGTCGTATGATGGTTAACAACACTCATACGTACGTTATTCCTAAATAATAACACTCATACGCATATTGGTCTGAAGAATTGAAATCGAAACAGTTAATTCAAAAAAAAAAAGAAGTTACTGTGGAAAGATATAATTTCATACACGGAATGCCACACTGTGGCAATGGACTATAATTGTAGAAATGTCTCTGTAGCATCGGATTCCACTGAGGCTTATGGTATCTAAATAATATGTAGTTTACTGCTCGATTTGTAAATGAATTTATTCATTAATTGTAAAATTAGATGATAAACGCAATATGATCATTACAAACTCTCACATGTATCTTATTCTGTATTAAAAGTGCTCATTCGCATATTGATCTAAAGAATCTGAATCCAAAATTGGGAATTTATAATAATTTAAATTTTTTGGTTGCTGACATCCTGAATTTCGTATGTTTTTCAGATTATTCGGCTCTGGGTCAATTAAATAACAATGATCAGAAAGATCACTTGTATATTTGTAATAAAACAATTACTAAAAAAGATTAATAGTTCTAAAGATTTATGGTACTCTGCGTTTTCCGAGACATGTAAAATTGATTATACCTATTTAAAATTAAATTTAAATATTATAAATTTATTAAAACTTTAATAGCTATGTATTAAATTGTATTAGTCATTAGCTTTCTGATCTACAGATGACACTGGTCATCTACCCTATAGAGGACAACCAGTGGGTCATCTATTTTATAATAGATCCCAAGTGGGTGGCCAGTGGATTCAACTACTCTATAGTTTATGACCAGTGGGTTCAATTGATATATTTTTTGGACGAGCGGTGGGTGAATAGACAACCGCTGGGATCATCTAGTGTACAGTAAACAAACAGTGGGTTAATCTACTATATATGAGATGACCAGTTGTTAAACCTTCTCTAGAGTAGACGACCGGTGGGACTATCTACTATCTACTCTATACGAGAAGACCAGTGGCATCTACTCTACATACAGTAGGTTTCAAGTGGAGTAATTTACTCTATATCAAACGAGCAGTGGGTTCGACTAATCTATAGCAGTCGACCGGAGGCGTTGTAAACTCTATAGTAGACGACCGGTGGGACTATTTTCTCTGTACCAGACGACCAGGGGTTAATCTGCTCTATATTAGATGACCAATGGTATCACCAGTTCTACAATAAACGACCAGTGGTTTCATCTTCTTTATAGTAAATATCAAAGGGGGATCTAGTCTATATGAGACAACCAGTGGGACTATATACTTTATACAAGATGACCAGTGGGGAATCTACTCTATAGCAGACAAACGGTGGGTTTATCCACTATATAGGTGGGGTTATGAACTATATATTAGACTACCACGGGGATCATCTATTCTACAGTAAACGAGCAGTGGGCTCATGAGACGAGATGACCAGTGGGGCGTTTACTCTATAATAGATGGCAAGTGGAGTAATATGATGGGGTCATCAGCTCTGTAGTAGACGATCACTGAGACTATGTACTCTATACGAGACGAACAGTGCGGCATATACTCTATAATAGACGAGCTGTGGAGAGATCAACTCTATAGTAGACGACCAGTGGGACTATCTAATCTAAACGAGACGACCTGTGGGACTATCTACTCTAAACGAGACGACCTGTGGGACATCTACTTTATAGTAGATGCCAAGAGAAGCCTTCTGCTCTATAGTAAACGACCAGTTGATTCATCAGCTCAATAGTAGAAAATCAGTGAGGTCCAATGTTCTTCAGTAGACGTCCGGTGATGGCATCTATTCTATAGTAGGTGATCATCTTGGAGTCATCTAGTCTATTGTAGACAACACTGGGATCATATATTCTTCAGTAAACTTCCAGTGGGTTCATCTACCCCATGGTAGATGACCAGTGGGACTATCTACTCTGTACGAGACGACCAGTGGATTCAGAAACTCTATAGTAGATGCCAGGTATAGTCATCTACTCTATAGTAGATGAAAAGTGGAATCATCTACTCTATAGTAGATGACCAGTGGATTCATCTGCTCTATATAAGACGACCTAGTGGGTTCATATGCTCTGTATCAGACGACCAGTTAGGTCACATGTTCTTTTGTATACGACCAATGGTGGCATCTATGTATAATATAGTAGGTGACCCATGCTGCCATCTACTCTATAGTAGACGACCCATGGGACTATCTGGTCTGTACGAGATGGCCAATGGGGATTCTACGCTATTGTAGATGTCAGTGGAGTCATCTACTCTATAACAGACGTCCAGTGGGGCACCTACCATATAATAAACGACCTATTGTGTCATCAATTCAATAGTAGACGAGCGGTGGGACTATCTACGTTATAGGAGACAACCAATGGGACATCTACTCTATAGTAGATTCCCAGTGCAATCATCTACTATATAGGAGACAACAAGCGGTTTCATATACTCCATAGAAGTCGACCGTTGGGGTTATCGACTCTATAGTAGACGACCAGTGGGACTATATACTCTAAACGAGACGACCAGTGGGGCATCTACTCAATACTAGACGACCGATAGGTTCATCAACTTTGTAGTAGGTGACCGGTGGGACTATCTACTCTCTACCAGAGGACCAGTGGGGCATCTACGCTATAATAGATGACCGATGGGATCATCAACTTCAGTGGGTTAATCTAATCTATGGTAGAGTACCAGTGGGACTATCTACTCTATACACGACGAACAGTGGGCATCTACTCTGTAATATATGACTAGTGGGAACATCTATTCTACAGAAAAACACCAGTGGGTTCATCTACTCCATAGCTGTTGACCGACGGGGTCATCAACTCTATAGTAGACGACCGGAGGGACCATCTACTTTATACGAGTTGACCAATCGGACATCTACATACTCTATAGTAGATTCCATGTGCAGTCATCTACTTTATAGGAGACGACCAGTGGGTTCATCTACTCCAGTGCAGTCTACCGATGAGGTTATCCACTCTAGAGTAGGCGACCAGTGGGACGATCTACTCTCTACGGAACGACCAGTGGGACTGTATACTCTATATGAGACGACCAGTGGGGCATCTACTCTATACTAGATGACCGATGGGTTCATCAACTCTATAGTAGTCGACAGGTGGGACTATATTCTCTCTACGAGACGACAAGTGGGGCATATACGCTATAATGGACAACTGATGGGATCATTAACTCTGTTGTGGGCGACCGGTGGGACTATCTACTCTTTACGAGACAAACAGTGGGGCATCTACTCTACAGCAGTCGACCGATGGGGTCATCAACTCTATAGTAGACGACCAGTGGAACTATCTACTCCATACGAGACGACTAGTGGGCCATCAGTCTATAGTAGATAACCAATGGGTACGTCTAATTTATACGAGATTCGAAATTAAAAGTGTGACATCTACTCTATACGAGACGACCAGTTTGGTATCTAATCTATAGTGGAGTCATATTATCTATATCAGACGACCAGTGGAACTATCTACTCCATACGAGACGACTAGTGGGCCATCTACTCTATACGGGACGACTAGAAGGCCATCAATCTATAGTAGATGACCAATGGGTACGTCTAATTTATACGAGATTCGAGATTACAAGTGTGACATCTACTCTATACGAGACGACCAGTTTGGTATCTAATCTATAGTGGAGTCATATTATCTATATCAGACGACCAGTAGATTAATTAATCTATAGGAGAAGACTAGTGGGCTCATCTGCTCTTTATTACACTACCAGAGTCAATTGGAGACGATCAGTGAGGTTACACGTTCTTCAGTAGACGACAAGTGGCTTCATCTATTCTATAGTAGGTGGCCCTTGGTGTCATTTACTCTGTAGACAATCGGTGGGTCATCAACTCTATATGAGACGACCACTGTGATCATCTATTCTGCCTAAACGACCAGTGAGTTTATCTACTCTATGGTGAGTACGTCTACTCTATTGTAGATGACCGGTAGGACTATCTATTCTATAATAGATGTCAAGCGGAGTCGTCTACTCTATAGTAGAAGTCAAGCGTAGTCATCTACTCTATAGTAGATATAAAGTGGAGCAGCAGCCGACCAGCGGATTCATGTACTTTGTAGCAGTCGAACGATGTGGTCATCAACTCTACATATAGTAGACGACCGGTGGGACTATCTACTCTATGCGAGATGACAAGATGACGAGTCAAGTGGAGTCATCTGCTCTATAGCAGACGACCAGTGTGTTCTCCTGCTCTTTAGCAGACGTCCGGTGTGTTCTTCTGCTCTTCAGCAGACGACGAGTGGTTTCTTAGTTTCTCTATAGTAGAAACTGGTGGGGTCATCTACTCCTCTGTAGAGGACCAGTGTATAGTCTGGTCTATTTTTAATATAGCCTGTATAATTCGGATTCGATGCAATATCTTTTTATTCAAATCTGAATATGGACGTATGAGTGTTATAGTCATTCTTTTCGCAATTATCATATATCACCAGGCAAACAAATTGATTCAATATTAATCATACTCCAACGGAAGTACGAGGGATCATATATAAAAATATAAAAGCGGCCTATTTAGGTCTAGCGTCATAGTTTAGCCTATCCTAATTTAGCTTTTATAACCCCGATTCGATTGCACTCAATTCAGAATATAAAATAAGTGATATGTTAGGTCGTTCAATTCAGAATACAAACGTATGAGTGATATACTCGTATTAAAACTATTCGCAATAATCAGACGTCTCCGGGCATAAAGATATATTTAAAAATAAACATACTCTATCACAGGGACGAAGTGTGATATACAAAAACTTTTATGGCGGCCAATTTTTGACTAGCGGCAAAGTTTCGCCTATTTTAGTCTAGCCTTAATAATTTCGATTCGATTCCATTTAAATCAGAATATCAACACATGAGTGATATATTAATTCATTCAATTCCGAATATAAACGAATGAGTGATATATTAAATCTATTCGCAATAATCTTAAGTCATCAGACATAAAGATCGATTTACAAATAATCATACGCCATCGGCAAAATTTTATATAAAAATATTAAATGGACCTATTTTAGTCTAGCGGCATTTTAGCCTAGCCTTTATAATTCCGACTCTACTCCACACAAATCAAAATATCAACGTATGAGTGATATATTAATTTAATTGGCAATGATAATACGATTTAAGCTACACATTAAAGATACTCGTAATCATACGTCACCGGGCATAAGAGTTTAAATATCGAATTCAAACCTATCAAACCTCCCAGCGAATAACGAGGTATTATACATAATAATAAATAAATAACAAGAAATAAATAAAATAATAACAGATTTTATGTTTACATCTAAAAATAGATACATTATTCATGTAATAACTCAATTAATATTTAAAATTCAATGACCAATCAATATAACTGTTGTTGTGAAGTTGTTGTCTTTCTTTGCAGCATTTCTCTTTCATAATCCCTTATGTTTTGGACATTTTTCTTGACGAAATTTTTTTCATTTTTTGTTGGGCCAGACCGTGATTTGAAATTTCAGTGAATTTGCTTTGCATTTTTGTGAGACATATTCGAAAACTGGTTTCAGTTTGCCTGTGTTTTATATTATTATATTAAATCATTTTGTATTAATTTCATTTATTATTATAACATTTGTTCATTTTGTGTGTGTGTGTGTTTTTTTTATTATTATTTGAAATTACTGTTTGAGTATTATGGCTTTCAGACTGCAATTTTAAAATCTTGTTAAAAATTATTTGTACTTTTGGTTCATAAATTGGGCTATTGTAGATTTGTTAGGTTTTTGTTTGTTTTGTTTTGTTTTGTTGTTTATTTCTTCATTTACATCGTTTCTGTTTCGGTTTCGGTTCACTGTGCTAATTAATTAATTAATAATTCTTATGTATGCATTACCTTATCAACTGTTTTCAGCGTTTTATCAAGTATGTATACCTTGTAGCTTCTTTTGTTAGGTTTTTCAGATTCTGTGTAAAATTGATTTTCTTTTGCTTTGTAACGGGTGGTCAATTGTTTGTTGTAGTGATTTTAATTCGCCTGTTTATTTCTGAGGTGATTTTTGTTTGTTCATTTCAAACCAATTTCAATATTTCATTACCAAAAGTCTGAGAAGAAAATTCAGTATTTTCCTCTATTTTGGTAAATAAATATTGTTTTTTTTTTTTCTCTTGGTTTTGTAGTTTTCTGTTTTAAGGGATTTCTCAATTATTTTTTTTTGTTAATAATTATTTCCAGTCTGATTAGTTTTTGTATTCTTGATTTCTGTGTGTTGTTGTTGTTGTTGTTGTTGTGGTGGTGGTGGTTGAACGTAAATATGGCCAAAAGTTTTTTTAATTCGAAAAAGTTTTTAAACTTGTTTCTTCATCGTCTTCTTCAAAATTGCGGTCCGTAAAAGTTGTTATGTTTTTAGTTGTTTTTTATGTTGTGCTTTCAAATGTTATTATCTTTTTGTTAAATTTAAATGTTATTTTGGTTAATTTTTAGCATTTTTTTTTTAATTTCTTTTGTTTTTCTTTCAAGATCTTCTTGTTCATTAAAAGAGTCAACCCCTTTGTATGTGTCTGAGAACTGTGCATTAGACAGTTTTCTTTCTGGTTTGAGAGTAGTACGATCCGGTTACGTTATATGTAGATTCTTGCTTGGTAAGAAAAGTCTTAGTCAGTGTTATTTTGTTCGATTTAAGAGTTATTTTTTCAGTCTGCAGAATTGTTCTGCAGTATTTGCTCTAGGTAGATCGTATACCACAAGGGAACAAAAAGGGTAATACAAAAAAACCCGGTTCGGGATGCAATTTCTCAGATACAAAGGATTAAACAATATGGAAGAGACTTTTTTTATGGAAATATATAGATATAAATATTATTTGCAAATTAAAATATAAAAAATTCCATCAGAAACCGCTATAAATAAAATGTTTCCCAAATATTCGGTTACAAATTGGTTCGTAATTTTACGAAATAATTATTTTCTGCATGAATATTAAAGAATAAAATTTATTCGATTAGTAATCGGTTTTAAATCTGCATAAAAATTAAAAACAAAAAAATATTTTCTAGAAACAAATTAGGTATAACCGGGTTTAACAAAAACCGGGAAACCGAATAAAAACTATTTCAAGGAAATTAAACAACGTTATTAAAATATTAAACAGAAATTTAGGTGATGAAATAATGATTTTGTCCATAGAATTGTTTCTTCATACCCGGTTAGCACTTTAAACTGTTCTCAGTTCAGGTACGAATAACCGGTTAAACAACGGTTTGAATTCTAAATTATGTTATTTTTATTTATAGTTGGACTCTTGTCGCAAGTTGTCATTAAAGCATGAATGATGTTTGAAAATGATTCGGTTTGCTAACCGAATGAACGGGTAACTACCGGTTTGGATTCTAAATAATCTGCTATTTTAATTTACTGTTGTTCTATTGTCCAAAATCGAGCTTTAGGCGGGAACGATGTTGAAAAATGAATCGGTTAGTTAACCAAAAAATCGCATAAAGGCCGGTTTGGATTCTAAATCAGGGCTAGGATAAGATAAAATCGATTCAAGAATAATTACGAAATGACTATTGTCTGCATGGCTATTAAAGAAAAAGAAATACGTATTCGGTTACAAATCGGCATACAATTAAAAAAAAGACATTTTCCTAGAAACAATTTAGGTATAATAAAACTATTTCTAGGCAATAAAACAACCTTATAAAACTTTTAAGCAATATTTAAATAAAGTAGTGACACTTTTCCAAAAAAAAAAATTACAAACCCGGTTACCACTTCAAATTAGTATTAGTTCATGCACATATGGGATAGGAAGCGATAAAACCGATTCAAGGAAATTTTCTACATATTAATTAATATGGAATAGGCATTATTTTTAACAAATAGCAAGAAGAATATATACATTCAAACATCTGTCAGAAACCACTATACATATATTAAGTATTACCCGAATATTCGGTTACATATCGGGTCGATAGATAATAGTTTTCTGCTTAAACATTAAAAAACTGTCATTTTCTGTTTTAGCAAAATAAAAATATGAAGGTTTTTCTTAGATACTTTTATAATCGGTACTTTGAACCGGTTAACAGAATAGAAACTATTTCTGGGCAATAAAATATTAATTATCGTCGGGCTTATATTAGGCAATGGAATTTTTAATGATATATGAGTGCTTTTTCTAAAAACTGGTCTCAGTTTAGGTAAAAAAAGAAACTATAGTTAACAAAAACTGCATTAAATTAAGGTTTACCCGAATATTCGGTTATAAATCGGTTCGAAATCATGCAGAATAAATGCCGTCATCAGAAATAATGAAAAAAAATTAATTCAAATGATATTTAGAAACTATTTCCCTATAACCGGTTTTTATAAAACCGCTTAACCAAATAAAAACTGTTTCTAGACAATAAAAAAAAGTTTTTTGCGACTCTTATGTTAAACCATGGAAATTTTGGTAATGAATGGGAATTTTTCAAAAAAAAAAAATGTAAAGTACAAAACCGATTACCGGTTAAAAACATGATCCAGTTTAAAAATCACAGATATTTTCGGACCAAAAGTTATTCAACTGAATTTCTAATGACTCATGAATTGAAAGAGTGTCGAATAATTGAGTAAAAACCCGGATTCAATTTCCAAATCAAGAGTTTTTGGCATTTTTGGCATCCATCATGCGTGATTTTTCACTAAAAATTTTTTCTCATAACCGTTTTTCGAACAAACGGGTTACAACCGGTTTGGATTCTAAATCATCTGCTGTTTTAATTCATAGTTGGTCTCTTGTTAACCGAATAAACGGGTAACAACCGTTTGGGATTCTAAATCATCTATTTTATTATTTTATAATTGTGCTCTCATCGAAAATTGGACTCTGGGGAGAAATGACGATCGATAACGTTTGGGGGTTTTAACCGAATAACCGGATAAAACACGGTTTTGATTCCAGATCCAGAAAATTTAATTTTTAAGAGAAATATGGGAGAAATTGCAAATTTTTTTTAACCCAATAACCAAGTAAACTCCGTTGTTAAATTCTAAGTCATCTGCTACTTTAATTTATGGTTGATCTCTTGTCGAAACCTGTGAGGGAGCAATGATGTTTGAAAATTATTCAGTTTTTTTAACCGAATACCCGGGTAAAACATGGTTTTTATTCTAGCTCATCTGTTGTTTTTATTTATAGTTGTCGAAAATTCTGCTTTAACGAGGAATGGTGTTTGAAAATTATTCGGTTTGTTAACCGAATGAACGGGTAAGTAGCAATTTGGATTTTAAATCATCTGCTTTTTTTTAATTTATAGTTGTTTTTTTCTCGCAAATTTTATTTTTAAGAGAAATATGGGTGAAATTGCTTAATTTTTTAACCGAATATTCAAGTAAACTCCGTTGTTAAATTCTAAGTCCTCTGCTATTTTAATTTATGGTTGATCTCTTGTCGAAAACTGTGAGAGAGCAATGATGTTTGAAAATTATTCAGTTTGTTAGTCGAATAACCGGGTAAAACTTGGTTTTGATTCTAGCTCATCTGTTGTTTTTGTTTATAGTTGTCGAAAATTCTGCTTTAACGAGGAATGGTGTTTGAAAATTATTCGGTTTGTTAACCGAATGAACGGGTAAGTAGCAATTTGGATTTTAAATCATCTGCTTTTTTTTAATTTATAGTTGATTTTTTCTCGCAAATTTTATTTTTAAGAGAAATATGGGTGAAATTGCTTAATTTTTTAACCGAATATTCAAGTAAACTCCGTTGTTAAATTCTAAGTCCTCTGCTATTTTAATTTATGGTTGATCTCTTGTCGAAAACTGTGAGGGAGCAATGGTGTTTGAAAATTATTCAGTTTGTTAGTCGAATAACCGGGTAAAACATGGTTTTGATTCTAGCTCATCTGTTGTTTTTGTTTATAGTTGTCGAAAATTCTGCTTTAACGAGGAATGGTGTTTGAAAATGATTTGCTTTGTTAACCGAATAAACGGGTAACTACCGGTTTGGATTCTAAATCATATGATATTTAAATTTATAGTTGACCTCTTCTCGAAAATTTAATTTTTAGGATAAATATGGGTGGAATTGTTTCGTTTTTTAACCGAATATCCGGGTAAAATCCGGTTTGGATTCTAAGTCATCTGATATTTTAATTTTTGGTTGATCTCTTGCCGAAAATTGTGAGGGAGGAATGATCTTTGGAAATTATTACAGTTTGTTAGCCGAATAAACGGGTAACTCTTGTCGGAAATTATATTTTAGGGAAGAATGAGATTTAAAAATGCTTCGGTTTGTTAACCGTATAACCGGCTAAAAATCATGATGGATACTACATCGTCTGTTACTTTTACTTACAGTTGGTCACTAGTCGAAAATTGTGCTTTAGAGAGGAATGTTTGAAAATGGTTCGGTTTGTTAATAGAAAAAACGGGTTACTGCCAGTTTGGATTATAAATCATCTGATATTTTAATTTATAGTTGATCTGATCTCGATAATTTAAATTGTTTCGTTTTTTTAACCGAATAGCCGGTTAAAATCCGGTTTGGATTCTAAATCATCGATTATTTTAATTTATAGTTTCTCTCTTGTTGGAAATTATGTTTTAGGGAAGAATGAGGTTTAAAAATGATTCGGTTTGTTAACCGGGTTACATGCTAAAAACCGGTTTGGATTCTAAATCATCTGTTATTTTTATTTAAAGTTGGTCACTTGCCGAAAATAGTGCTTTAGAGATTGATGTTTGAAAATTATTCGGTTTGCTAACCGAATAAACGGGTAACTAACGTCTTGGATTTAAAATCATCTGCTTCTTTAATTTGTAGTTGCTTTTTTCTCGAAAATTATTTTTTTCTTTTTGTAGCCAAATAATCGGGTAAAATCCGGTTTGGATTCTAAATCATCTGTTTTTTTAATTTGTAGTTGTTCTATTGTCGTAATCTAATTTTGAGAAAAACATGTCAACATTTTTTCGTTTTTTTTTTAACCGAATAACCGGGTAAAAACTGGTTTGAATTCTAAATCGTCAGTTATTTTAATTTATAGCAGCTCCCTTGTTGATAATTTTGATGTTTGACAATTTTTCGGTTTGTTAACCGAATAAACGGGTAACTAACGTCTTGGATTTAAAATAAACTGTTTCTTTAATTTGTAGTTGGTTTTTTGCTTGAAAATTTAAATTTTAAGAAAAATATTGCTGAAATTGTTTTTTTTTTAAACCAAATAACCGGGTAAAATCCGGTTTTGATTCTAAATCATCTTTACTTTTTTACTTTGTAGTTGTTCTCTTGTTGAAAATTTCATTTTTGAGAGAAACATGTTGACATTTTTTCGTTTTTTTTTTTGTAACCGAATAACCGGGTAAAAACTGGTTTGGATTCTAAATCATCTGTTATTTTAATTTATAGCAGCTCCCTTGTTGAAAATTTTGTTTTATTTTGATATTTAAAAATGATTCGGTCTGTTAACCGAATAACCGGGTAAATCTGGCTTGGATTCTAAATCATCGATTTTATATTTATTAATTTATATTTGTCCTCTTGTCGAAAATTGTGTTTTAAAGGGGAAAATGTTGTTTGAAAATGATTCGGTTTGTCAACCGAATAAACGGGTAAAACACCATTTTAGATTCTAGATCGTCTTTTATTTAAATTTACGTTTGTTCTCTTGCCGTAAAATGTGATTTTTTAAGAAATGATGTTTGAAAATGAGTCGGTTTATTAACCGAATAAACGGGTAACTACCGGTTTGGATCATAATTCATCTCTTCTTTTTATTTATAGTTGTTCTTTAGTCGAAAATTTTGTTTTAAATAGGAATGAAGTTTAAAATTGATTCGGTTTGTTAACCGAATAAACGGGTAACAACCGGTTCGAATTCTAAATCATTTATTTTATTAATTTATTGTTGTCGCAAATGTTTCTTTAGAGAGTAATGTGGTTTGTAATGGTTCGGTTTATTAACCGAATAAACGGGTAACTATCGGTTTGAATTCCAAATCATCTGTTCATTATTTGATAGTTTTTCTCTTGTTAAAAATTGTACTTTTGGGAGAAATGTGGAATGAAACTTATTCGGTTTATTAACCGAATAAAGGGGTAACTACCGATTCGCATTCGAAATCCTATTCGATATATATTAATTTACATATATACATATATATTGTCTTGTAGAAAATTTTACATTATACGCCTTTAATTTTTTCAAATATAATTTGATAACCAGGTTTTCATATTACCTTCGCCTTTTTGCACTTTTATGGTATACGACGACATTATTGAGCTTTTTGTTTATAAAACAGATTCACTCTTTATGAATGTTGTTCTTGTTGTTTGTTCAGTCAGTGATAAATTTAGTTTTAAGTGTTAGTGATAAATTTTTGGAGCCATTTTGGAGTTTAATGAGAAATATGGTGATGATAGTAATAATAAGAAGTACATTAGGAAGTACATTTATATACACGAAAAATGAAGAATAATGTGAATATAAAAATAAACTCAAATTGAAAATAAAAATTCAAATCAAACAGAAAGGGAAAACAATAAGTATTTGTGCATTTCATATAATTGAGATTTTTTTTTCATTAAAATGGAGTAAAAAATTTTGATAATTTTGCATAAAAATTGTGTTCGATTTTTTGTTAATTAAATGTATTTATGTATCTATGTATATGTAAAGATATTTTCTCGTTCGGTCATTCGTTAAATTTTCGTTTAAACTCTTTATTTTTACACAAAGAAAAAATTTTGATTAATTTCGTTTTGTTGTTTGTTTAGGGCCTAAAAAATTTCTTGATGATAAATGTACAAAAGTTTTTATAGTTTTTCGTTTTGTAATTTTTTTTTTGCTTTTTTTTTGTTCATGATTAGGGTTGTCGTTTTTATAATTTTCGTTCCTCCGCTATAATACAGTTTTGTTTTAGTTTTTTCTTTAAAGGAGTATCACAGAGATATTCAGTCTAAATTTAGTTTTGCTTTCATTAGAATTATATGTTAAGTGTAGTGTATTTTAATTTTGGTTATGGATTTCTAGGTTAGTTATACATTTCCAAAAAAAATAATTGGGGGTATTATGCTAAAGCCAAAAAGATGTAGAGCATTTGTTTTTGATTTTTCTGTACAATTTGGTAGGTGGTGTTTAAGCCAAAATTTTGTTTCGTGTTTTTTTTTTTGTAAATTTCGTAATTGATTTTGGTTTATAATTCTAATAAAAGCTAATGTCCAATATGTTTGTCAGTTACTGCCAAATATTTGTTGTTTATTTTTTTAATATTTGTCCAAAAATCTATGCCGAAACTTGAATTTTGTGTTGTTTTTCATTTTAACGTATGTTAGTTGTTATTAATTTCTTTAATGATATGGGCCTAAATAAAATATTCGTTTACGATTTTTTTTTCTCAATAAAATTTTGACTAATTTAAAAACAACATTTTTTATAAATACCAAACAAATAATTTTGATAAATTTCGTTTTCGTTTCATTTTAAATTTTGTCTTCTCTTCGATTTCTCCGATTTGTGATATTCCACTTCCTTAGGGAAAAAATGCCGTCCTTTTTTCTCTCCTTCATCAAACTATAAAACTTTTGTATATTTTTGTCTATATTTTGTTTAACCATTCTACTTAAATACACTGGCGTTTAATTTCATTTCATTATAGGTAGTAAGTATACTTTCAAAAAGTTTTGGTGAATTTCAATGTGAATAACTATGGGTCAAAAAAAAGGAATAGAAATAAGAAAATTTGGAAAAGAAGGAAATATGTTCCTAACAGAGTTGAATGAGATAAAAAATAGACATTTTATATAGATAAAATGTGAACGTACATAATTTTCTAAAGCTCCTAAAGAAACTTCGAGACATTTTTTCTGTTTTCAAAATGTTAAAGCTCTCCTTTGGTAATTTGGATTCCTGTCTGTTGTACTTTGCACCCATGATATATGAACGAGGAATGTGTACTGAATTTCTGGTGAGCATCCGTTTGACCATATCAATTCGTCAACTTCTTTAAACGCTAATTTAACAATAGTGATTCGGAATTTAATTTTTTCGGTTCAGTTGGATTTTTAAGTTTTCCTTCTGCACACATAGTTTGGACATTAATTTCCTAAAAGCCGGATATTTACCGAATTTTTGGTGCGTATAAATAGTTCCATATCAATTCGTTAACTCCTTTAAAAATTGAGCTAATTATTATTATTTGGTATAAGATTTTTTTTTGTTAACTTAAAATTTTCACAAAGCAAATCATAATCTATAATCGAAAATGGTATTATGCATATCTCTGGAGAATGTGCTTTCTTTTATTATAAACTTTATTGCCACTTGAGAACAATAAATAACGCAAAAATGTACCACAAAAACAATACAATCGTACCTGATCTTACTATTTTATTAATTTCGAAATTAAAGTTTTTATATGTTCAAAATCAGGGAAATATATTTTAAAAAATATTCTGCACATCTTTAGAGATGCTACTACACACTATTATACATTATTTTAAGAATGTAAGGAAATTAAAAAACTTAATAGTGTACCACAAAACTAAATAAACTCGAGCCCGACACCTTATATAAAATACTAAAATTTTAAGCTTTTTAAAAATGACAGTCAAGATAAATAAAATATTGTTATTATATTGGATTGTGCTCTTCACTGGAAGATTTTCCTTCCCATGATATACATTTTAGTCAAATTTGGCTAAAAGAAATGGCCCAAAAACGTACCACAAAAATTGCGTGAAGCTTAGATTTACGGAAATCCATTCAGAATTCGAACTTTTTAAAGCCATTTCTGGCTGTGGATTTTCAAGTTTTCATCCTACACACATAATGTGGATATTAATTTCCTAAAAGAGGGATGTGTAGAGTATTTCTGAAGGGTATCCGTTTGACTATATCAATTCTTTAACTTCTACAAAAACTAATTTCACAATTAAGCTTCGAAATTTTTTTTTGTTCTCTTGTAATTTTCCCCAAGAATTTCAATAATCAGATATAGTATTCTGCATATCTGTGGAGAATGAGCTTTTAACTAATATTAATTTTGTTACAATTTGCGCAAACTAATTAACTCAAAAGTGCACCACAAAAAGCAACTAAATTCGTAACTGATAATCTCATGTCATTAAATACAAAAATTAAGTTTTTCAACATTAAAAATTGCGGGAAATTATTAAAGAGCTAACTCTTCACATCTTCATAGAAAGAGCCTGACGTCACTATAAATTGCATTAGAATTGGAGGATATTAAAAACTCAAAAGAGTAACACAAATCCGAATGAATCGGGTTTATTTCAACAAATTAAAATTTTAAGCTTTTAAACATTCTAGGCTGGGGGAAAGTAAAAGGGATTTTGCATTTCATTGAAAAACTGGCCTACCACTGATATACACTTTAATAAAATTTGGGGAATATATGCCAAAAATATTTAGCACAAAATGAGTGGAGCGCAATTCACGGAAATCCTTTTAGAATTTCACCTTTTCTTTTGTTGCTTTGGAGTTTCATGTTTTTCGTCTGCACGCATAACCTAGATATTAATATCCTGAAATGGGGATGTTTGCAGAATTTCTGATGTGCATCCGTTTCGCTATATCAATTCCTTAACTTCTTCAAAAATTAATTTCATAATTATGATTAGATATTTATTTATTCTGTTCTCTTGTAATGTTCACCATTAGCACTAAGCGTTCATATTACAAAAAAATACATTCTGCATATGTCGGGAGAATGAGCTTTCTACAAATATAAACCTTATTGCAATTTAAGTACACTAAATAACTCAAAAGTGTACCACAAAAACAAAAAAATTCCAAGACAAAGTTTTCAGCTATTTCATTACATTTCAAGTTAAAGGTTTTCTTCATTCAAGGTTTAGGGAATAAATCAAGGAAAGATTTCTGTACGTCTTTAGGAAAAGCGCTTTAAATTATTACACATTTTATTAGAATTTGAGGACACTATTAGAATTTGAGGACACTACATAACTCAAAAATGTACCACAAAGCCGAATAAATTCATGTCTCATTATCTTCGTTGATCAACTTAAATTTTGAAGTTTTTAGACATTTCAGACTAGGGAAATCAAATAGGATTCTGCACCTCAGTGGAAAAGTAGCTTTCTAGTGATATGCACTTCAATAAAATTTGGCTATAATAAATACCAGAAAATTGTACCACAAAAATACATGATGAGTAATTTTCCGAAAATTCTTTAAGAATTCAAATTTTTAGTAATTTTTTTGCTTTGGATTTTTAAGTTTTTGCTCTGCACACATAATTTGGGCATCAATTGCCCGAAAGAGGGTTGTGTACTGAATTTCTGATGGTTATTCGTTTGACTATATCAGTTCGCTGATTTCTTCAAAAGCTTATTTAACAATTATGGTTCGGAATTTGATTTTTTGGTTCTCTTTGGGTCATTCCAACCAAGACTTTCTATTAAATAATAGCATTCAGCATATCTCTGAAGAATGGGCTTTCCTTTAATATATATTTTAGTATAATTTACGTACACAAAATAGCCGAAAAATGTACCACAAACAATTTGTGGTCTGATCATCCTATTTCATTAAATTAAATTTTTTAAAACTTTTTGCCTGTGGATTTTTTGGTTTTGCCTTTGCACACATAGTGTGGACATTAATTTCCATAAAGAGGGATATTTACTGCATTTCCGGTGGGTATCCATGTTTCCAATACCAATTCATGGACTCCATCAAAAACTGAGTTCATATTTATGAATTGGAATTTATTTTTCGATTGGAATTTATTTTCGAGAACATAACGTTTCCTCTGCACACATAGCTTGAATTCCTGGTAGATGTCCTTGTGCCTATATCAATTCGTTAGCTTCTTCAAAAACTGAGTTCATAGATAAGATTTGAAAATATTTTGTCGATACCGTTAAAACTTTCATCGGGTGAAAGAAAAGTTTCTATAAGTTTTCGAGATAGCTACACGTAATTTTTTCTGGTACACTTTTCGGGTCTTAATTGTACCCCAATTGGAATAAAATGTATATGAATGGTAAGGAACACCTTCACAGATGTGCAGAATCTTATTTTCTACATATATAGCGGGAATATTAATTTTATATGCAGAAGTGAAGTAATCTGATGGTTATGAATTGTGCTATAGCCGTCTTTCAAAATGTTTTGGTATACTTTTTGGATCTTTAGTAAAGGCAAATTAAAGTAAAATATATGCCAGTGGAAATATCTTCTTCCAAGGATGTACAGAATCGTAACCACTAACCAAAAGGAAACCAAAAGAAGCCTGCACATATGGTGCTACATTTATCAAGTCTTTTGTGCAGATATATTTTTTCCTCGATCTGCAGAATCATATTTGCAATACGCATGTAAAAATTCATTCGAATTTGGGATACTTTCTACTGCCTATTTTATTTTAATTATTTTAAATATTGTACCTGCGCTACCCTAAATTTTGTGGTACAGTTTTCAGATTTTTAAAGTAGTTAGATGGAAATAAGATGTACATCAATAGGAAGCTATGACTCTAGAGATTTGCCGAATCATATTTATTATTAGCAATATCTAGAAAATTAATATAAAATGGCGATGAAATCAGAAGTACGAGTATCAACCTAAATTAATGTTGTGGTACACTTGTTGGCCCTTTAGTACATTCGAATGGAAGGATATTTTTCTAGAGATGTACAGAATTATATTTATAATATGTGGAGAATATGGTTATTTATTGTACTGTAGATGTCCTGCAAAATTTTTGTTGTACACTTTTCGGGTTGGTAAAGAGGTGCAGAACCATAGTTATTATATACTTACTAAATTACTCATAAAACCAGAAGAAGACTACCCATACGGCGCTACGCCTTTTTTGTGGTACACTTTTAGGCTCTTTAGCATAGTCAAATAGAAATAAAACTTATACTAGTACGAAGCCTTTCTCTAAAAATGTGCCGAATAATATTTATTATAATATCCAGAAAATAAATATAAAATGGCGATGGAAACAAATGTACGAGTATCATGCTTATGCATATTGTGGTACACTTTTCGGGCCTTTAGTGAAGTCTAATTAAAATAAAATCAATATCGATGGAAATATATATTCCAATAGATGTGCACAATTATATTTATACATATATCGAAAATACGATTTTTATTATTTTTTATTATGTATTAAAAAATTATGCATACGCTACACTAAATTTTGTGGTACACTTTTCGGGTCTTCAGATAAACCATATGGATAGAAAATTTATATCAGTAACAAGCTCTGTTTCTAACGATGTGCAGAATCATATTTATTTAAAAAAAAAATACCTAGAAAATTAATATCAAATGGCGATGAAACCAAAGGTACGATAATCATACTTATGCATATTGTGGTACTGAATATTAATACTTATCACTGGAAAGTTGTTTACCTACAGATGTGCAGAGTCATATTTGCAATATTTATATTTAGCAATAATTTTTATAAATTGAGTGATTTGGAGGTTTTGAATTATTCTAAAATTGTCTTATAATTTTTATGCGGTACTCTTTTTGGGCCTTTATTGATGCTAACGTACAACGAATTGTATATCGAGGGAAAGATATCTTTCTAGAGAATATTTTTATTGGCAGGGGACGAAAGTGGAAGAAATATATCTGAATTGTGGTACACTTTTCCAGATTTTGGTGTAATCAAAAGTAAAAAAAAAAAACAATATCAGTAATAAAAATAATGAAATATAATTTATATATCGAAACATACATACTTAAATTTCTACTAGTTTTATTGCAGTTTTTTCAAATTATTAATAATATGCCTTCTGAAATATTATTTTCTTTCTTGCTCAATATTAGTTTGTTTTCAGTGCACTCATGAGAAACTCAATTATTTTCTGAAAGTAGAATGAGAACTGAGCACAGATTGACCCTCAGATTTTCTATATTAATTCTTTTAACCATTTCGTAGTAACAAGAAAAATATGTATGTGAAAAAATAAAAAAACAATTAAATATATCTATTTTAATGTTGACTCGAATTGCTGTTTGCTTATGTCATTTTTAAATTTTTTGCTGCGATCTGAAATTATTTTTGGATTATATAATTTTTAAAATTTTTCCTGCGATTTCCTTTCTTAACCTTTCCTATGTACTCTATTCCTTTCATTGCCTGAAGTTATTCATTACATTCCTCGGTAGTTATAATGCCAAAAAGTTGTTTTGCTTTCTCTATAGTCATTCAAAAAATGTATGCTTTGCCAAAAATGTTTTAGATGATACCCCATTTTATTGTAGTTGTTTTGTAAAATTTATAAATAAAAAACAATAATGTTGAAAATAAATTACACAAGAACTAAAGAAAAATTAAAGACATTTTTTAAACATTTCTTTTATTTCATAAATTATAATTCATGGTGTTTTTTTCTTGCTGTTGTTGTTGTTGTGAATAAAAAACATAGGAAATTAAATAATAAAACTTATTGAATAATACAATATATATAGTATGTATTTATATAAAAAAAGTATGTAGTATTTTATGATTACTAACTATAAATTAAATAAACAAATAAAATGTCACAAAAAGAGGATTTCTTACGCAAAGAAAGAAATTGGGAGGAGACGGGGAAAAATAAATCAAAGAAAATAATTATAGATTTGTTGTTGTTAAAAAATTTAAAACTTTCTAGTGATTACTTTGTGCACACATGAGGGAAATTGAGATAGTTGGAGTGAAGGTCTAGAGGAGTCCAGCACAGGCTTAACAGGGTTTCCATATCAATTCATTGGCGTTTTAAAAAAAGTAATTTATTTTTTTACAAAGTGATAAATATAATTGTGGCGCTTTGTGAGGTATGAGTTATATTATTTGATTTTTTTAATTTTTTTTAAAGAATTTGAGCGTTAAAAAGACTCATAAGAGCTTGTGTGATATCATGAAATTAATATGACAAATTCGCACTGTGAGTTTTTTTTATATAGAAATAAATTCTTTAAAAGAAAATTTAATTTTAATCGGACGAATTTATGTAAAATTAACCAAATTAAGTGAAAATGTCCGTGTGGGACATTGTGTGACATAAGTAATATTAATTAAATAATATAACTCATTCGCACCACAGTATTTTCATATATACCACTTGTATTTTGGCAAATAGATATAACAATTTGTTCCCTATTCTTTAAAACGAATTGATCTGGAAATCCAGCTAGGCTTGTCTTGCGGGCATCCAAGTCTTCTTTCCAGATATATCAGACTTGGTCATGTGTGCAGCTAAATAAATAATGTTTTCGTAAGATTTTTAGAAGACAAAATATGATTCCAGGAAAACTTTTTTAGAAGTTTGCTTTAAATTTAGGAAATCGTTCATAGATGTTAATATATACTAAATTTTTCCGAATTAATTTTTAAATTCCTGGATTTTTCCTAGTTACAAAAGACCAGTTTCGATATTGCACAAAGCCTGCGGATGTGGGGTGTTGCGAATATTAAATATTCGATTTGTAAAACTATGACAAAAATATATTAAAAAAAAATTATGGCAACTTTAAAAAATAGTTATTAAATGTCTAGGACAACTATTGCTATATATGTATGTATATGTCTGCTATATGTATACTATTATTTAAGATAAAAGAAATTTGTTATTAAAAGTCTTTCGAACAAACAAAATAAAAATCCAAGAATTTTTGTTTCCTCGTAAAATGAAATCATACTTCTCTTCCAAAAATCTTCATAAATGCTTTTCTTTCTTGCTAACCAAGAGGATCTTGCACATTTTCTTTTTTTTTGCAGTTTTCAACTAAACAAAAGAATTTCTATTTAAAACGAAATCCACACTGAGAGAAATGAAAACTGATGACTTGTATTGTTAATGTTATTTTTCTGTGGTTTAGTTTTGAAATTAAAAAATTTCTATAGGAATCCATAATCTTTGTTGCTGGTTTTGTTTTTTGTTTTCTTTTGTTAAATATGGCACAGTGGAGTTGGAAGATGAGTTATTGTGATTTGATTCTTTTTTCTTTAAGCAAAAAAGAATTTTCATTCCCATAAGTGTGGATCGAGTTGCCTAGGATTACAAACAAAAAAAAAAATAAAAATAAAAAATAGTTTCGGTAACTGGGAAGACTTTCTTATAGGAAAATATTTTACTTTTTAAAATAATAATTAAAAAAAAAACTCAAAATATAAATAATCACAATTGGTAGTAAATTATAAAAAATATATATAATAAACATTATTTCATTTATAAATAAAATCAAATTTCTTAGTCTTCTAGAATTTCTACAAATTAAGGATTAGTAACAAAAAAAAAAAAATACTAAAATAAAATAATAATGAAATTAATAATAATTATAATTCACTTTTGATGTCTTATCAAAATAACGAAAACATTGATTAATTAATTTTTGTGTTTTTTCTCTCTTTTCTAAACTACGTTTTATTAATTAATAATGAAAATGAGAGGGGGGAAATGAAAAAAGTGTAAGTGGGATGTTTTGCTGTTTGAGATTGAAGTAGGTATACCTTTTTCAGTCATTATGCAGATAGGCTGTTCTTACCTTTGGTATACTTTTATGTAAAGAAAGTTGACAAATTTTTCACAGTGTATCATGGGGGAAGACTTTAAATGAGATAATTTGTTTCACCTTTTAACAAAACGACTTTAAAAATTGTATGTGTCTAATTTTTCGCATTTTGAACTTTTAAGCTGAATTTTAGTGAATAATATTAATGTGGACTTTATGTGGCATAAGTGATTTTAATTAAATAATGCGCACTTTAGTATTATTCTTTTCAATTTATTGATAATATGTATGTCTAGTTTGGATTTGGCAACTAGACATATTATATGTTCTTGTTTTCAAAAAACATTTCTGCAGAATTTTCCGAATCTTCTGAAGATATCACTTGAATGGGCTTTATTTTCAACCTTTTTGCGAAGTACGTTTAAGCATTTCATATAGATATAAATAGCAGTTATTTCAAAGATTGAATCAGATGTTAAGCTTCAGTAAAAGGAAAAAGAAAAGTGTAGTTAGAATCTAAGTGAAAATTAATCGTTTTAGGCAGAATTTATGCGATAAATATTCTTGCGGGGACATTGTGTGGTGTAAGTAATATTAATTAAACAATATTAGTCATTCGCAATTGGTATTCTGGTATTCAGATAACAGATAAAAATATTACTCATTCGCACAGTCGTAATTGGTATTCTGGTATTCAGATAACAGATAAACAGTTAAATTTTCCTATTATTCGTTTAAACAAATTGCTCTGGAGAATGTGTTAGGCTAGTTTTTCTGGCATCCTATTCCTCTTTTAAAATATCTCAGACTTAGTCATGTGTGCGGGCAAAAAATAAAATTTTCGTAAGGTTTATAGAAGGTCAAATATGAGCTTTTAACAAATTAACTTTAAATTTATGAAAAGAAAATGATCCGGAAAATGTGTTACGCTTGATTTGCTTATGTCCGATTTTCTATTCAAATATATGTATTAGACTTAGTCATGTGTGCAACAAAGACAAATTTTTTCGTAAGGTTTTTAGAAGATAAAATATAATTCCATGAAAAAATCTTCAGAAGCATTTAAGAAGCCTTTTTAAAATTGGCTTTTTAATTTCTGAAATCTACTAAAGAAGTCGTTTATAGATATAAATATTTTTTTAATTTTTCCAAATAAATTTTTTATTTTTCCGTATCCTTTAAAATTATCACTTCAACGGAGGCTTATTGTCAACAATTAATTGGCTTTAAATTTATGAAATAAATTGAACTGGAAAATGTGCGAAACATGATTTTCTTTTATCGAAATTCTTCTTTTCAAATACATACATGTATATGACCGACTTAGTCATGTGTGCAAACAAAAGCATATATTTTCGTAAGATTTTTAGAAGATAAAAAAAAAAAATTTCAGAAGCCTTAAAAAACTTTCAAAATTGTTTTTTTTAATTTCTGAAATTTACTCAAGAAGTCGTTTATAAATATTAATAATATTTTAAATTTTTCCAAATTAATTTTTTTTTTTAATTTTTAAAAATTTCACTTAAATGGAGGTTTATTGTCAACTATTCTACGGAGTCTATTTAAGCATTTTATCTAGATATATAGATATATCACTTATTTGAATTTGCGAATCGGATTGCTGCGTTTCAGTAATGGAAATTGTCCAAAGTTTCCTAGGATCTGCTATAATTGGACTATTTTTAATTTTTTAAAGACAATTTGTAGTAAGAATTTTTGTGAAAATTTAACATTTTATTGGAATATATTTGATAAATATTCTTGCAGGGCCATTGTGTGGTATAAGTTATATTATTTTAATAATATAACTCATTCGCGCAATCGTATTTGCATATAAAACACTTGTATTCCAACGGTTAAATTTACGTATTATTCTTTTAAACAAATTGATCTGGAAAATATGTTAGGCCTGTTTTCCTGACATCCAATTCCTCTATGTAGATATAGTCATGTGTGCGACCACAACATATTTTTCCGTAAGGTTTTTAGAACATAAAATAGAATTCTATGAAATTTATCTTTAGAAGCCTTTAACAATTTTGCCTTAAATTTATAAAAAAAAAATTGATGTGGAAAATGTGTTAGGCTTGATTTTTTTATATTCAATTATTCTTTTTAAATATATCAGACTTAGTCATGTGTGCATACAAAAACATCTTTTTCCGTAAGCTTTCTAGAAGATAAATACAATTACATGAAAAAAATCTTTAAAAGCCTTAAAGAAACACATCAAAATTTGTTTTTTAATTTCTGAAATCTGGTAAAGAAGTCGTTTATAGATATTAATATTTTTTTTTAATTTTTCCAAATTATTTTTTTATTTTTTAATATTTCCGAATCCTGTAAAAATATCACTTCAATGTAGGGGTATCGTCAACTATTCTACGAAATCTATTTAAGCATTTTATCTAGATATATATGCGAATCGGACTGCTACGTTTCAGTAATGGAAATTGTCCAAAGTTTCCTAGGATCTGCTTTAATTCGACTATTTTTTATTTTTTAAAGACAATTTGTAATAAGAATTTATGTGGAAATTCAACATTTTATTGGAATATATTTGATAAATCTTCTTGCAGGGCCATTGTGTGGTATAAGTAATATTATTTTAATAATATAACTCATTCGCGCAATCGTATTTGCATATAAACGTTTAAATTTACGTATTATTCTTTTAAACAAATTGATCTGGAAAATATGTTAGGCCAGTTTTTCTGGCATCCTCCTCCTCTATGTAGAAATAGTCATGTGTGCAATCAAAAAATATTTTTCCGAAAGGTTTTTAGAACATAAAATAGAATTCTATGAAAATTTCTTCAGAAGCCTTTAACAAATTGGCTTTACATTTATAAAAAAAATTGATCTGGAAAATGTGTTAGGCTTGATTTTTTTATATTCAATTCTTCTTTTTAAATATATCAGACTTAGTCATGTGTGCATACAAAAACATCCTTTTCCGTAATAAAAATCGTCAAAAGCCTTAAAGAAACCCATCAAAATTTGTTTTTTAATTTCTGAAATCTATTAAAGAAGTCGTTTATAGATATTAATATTTTTTTTAATTTTTCCAAATTATTTTTTTCTTTTTTAATATTTCCGAATTCTGCAAAAATATCACTTCAATGTAGGGGTATCGTCAACTATTCTACGAAATCTATTTAGGCATTTTATATAGATATATATGCGAATCGGACTGCTACGTTTCAGTAATGGAAATTGTCCAAAATTTCCTAGGATCTGCTTTAATTCGACTATTTTTTATTTTTTAAAGACAATTTGTAATAAGAATTTATGTGAAAATTCAACATTTTATTGGAATATATTTGATAAATCTTCTTGCAGGGCCATTGTGTGGTATAAGTAATATTATTTTAACAATATAACTCATTCGCACAATCGTATTTGCATATGAACGTTTAAATTTACGTATTATTCTTTTAAACAAATTGATCTGGAAAATATGTTAGGCCAGTTTTTCTGGCATCCTCCTCCTCTATGTAGATATAGTCATGTGTGCAATCAAAAAATATTTTTCCGAAAGGTTTTTAGAACATAAAATAGAATTCTATGAAAATTTCTTCAGAAGCCTTTAACAAATTGGCTTTACATTTATAAAAAAAATTGATCTGGAAAATGTGTTAGGCTTGATTTTTTTATATTCAATTCTTCTTTTTAAATATATCAGACTTAGTCATGTGTGCATACAAAAACATCCTTTTCCGTAATAAAAATCGTCAAAAGCCTTAAAGAAACCCATCAAAATTTGTTTTTTAATTTCTGAAATCTATTAAAGAAGTCGTTTATAGATATTAATATTTTTTTTTAATTTTTCCAAATTATTTTTTTCTTTTTTAATATTTCCGAATCCTGTAAAAATATCACTTCAATGTAGGGGTATCGTCAACTATTCTACGAAATCTATTTAAGCATTTTATCTAGATATATATGCGAATCGGACTGCTACGTTTCAGTAATGGAAATTGTCCAAAGTTTCCTAGGATCTGCTTTAATTCGACTATTTTTAATTTTTTAAAGACAATTTGTAATGAGAATTTATGTGACAATTTAACATTTTATTGGAATATATTTAATAAATATTCTTGCAGGGCCATTGTGTGGTATAAGTAATATTATTTTAATAATATAACTCAATCGCACAATCGTATTTGCATATAAACGTTTAAATTTACGTATTATTCGTTTAAACAAATTGATCTGGAAAATATGTTAGGCCAGTTTTTCTGGCATCCAATTCCTCTTTTCAAATATATCAGACTTAGTCATGTGTGCAAGCAAATAAAAAACGTTTTCAAAAGTTTTATAGAAGACAAAAAAGTATTCCAAGAAAATATCTTCAGAAGCCTTTAACAAATTGCCTTTACATTTATGGAAAACATACATTGAACTGGAAAATGTGTGAAGCATAATTTCCAGAAGCCTTAAAAAACTTTTAAAAATTGTTTTTTTAATTTCTGAAATTTACTCAAGAAGTCGTTTATAGATATTAACAATATTTTAATTTTTTCCCAAATTAATTTTTATTTTTTTCATTTTTAAAAATGCCACTTCAATGGAGATTTATTGTCAACTATTCTACGGAGTCTATTTAAGCATTTTATCTAGATATATAGATATATCACAGGTTGGATGTGTAAATCGGATTGCTGCGTTTCAGTAATGGAAATTGTCCAAAGTTTCCTAGGATCTGCTATAATTCGACTATTTTTAATTTTTTAAAGACAATTTGTAGTAAGAATTGTTGTGAAAATTTAACATTTTATGGAAACATAAGTGATAAGTAAGCGGGGCCATTGTCCCGCAAGAATAAGAATATAACTCATTCGCACAATCGTATTTGAATATGAAACACTTGTATTCCAATAGATAATCGCTTAAATTTACATATTATTCTTTTCAACAAATTGATCTGGAAAATATGTTAGGCTAGTTTTACTGGCATCCAGTTCCTCTTTTCTAATGTATCCGATATAGTCATGTGTGCAACCACAAAATATTTTTCCGTAAGGTTTTTAGGACATAAAATATGATAAGACGAAAAATTCTGCACAAGCCTTTAAAAAATTGGCTTTAAATTTATGAAACAAATTGAACTGGAAAATGTGTTAAGCTTGATTTTCTTATATTCAATTCTTCTTTTCAAATATATCAGACTAATCCCCAGTAAAAAAATAAACATTTCATACAATTTGACAGCTATAACAGTAGGTTAGCTCTAACTGGAGGATAACCGTAGATTGTGGAATTGGCCGTAAGTGATGTGCACATACAAAAACATATTTTTCGTAAGATTTTTGAAGATATATTAAATACTATTACATGAAAAAATCTTCAGAAGCCTTAAAGAAATCTTTCAAAATTGTTTTTTTAATTTCTGAAATCTACTGAAGGAGTCGTTAATAGGATATCATATTTTTTTTTTTCAAAATTTTCCAAATTATTTTTCCTATGTATATTACAGCTTTCCGAATCTTCTAAAAATATCACTTCAATGGAAGTTTATTTTCAATTTTTTGCGGAGCCTTTTTAAGGAGTCTCATCTAGATAAACATAACAGGTATTTGAATGTGCAATTCGGATTGCTACATGTCAGTAATGGAAATGTCCAAAGATTTTTAGGGTTTGCATTAACACAAAAAATATATTTTTTAAAGAAACAATGTAATTTTAATAGGAATTTAAGTGATAATTTATTATTTTAGCAAAACTTAGTGATACATATTCTTGCGGGGATATTCTGTCGAATAAGTAATATTAATTAAATAATAAAACTCATTCGCACCCTCGTATTTGTATATATACCACTCATTCGCACCCTCGTATTTGAATATACATATATCACTTTTATTCTAACAGATAACCTTTCAAATATACTTATTATTATTTTATACAAATTGATATGGAATATGTGTTAGGTTCGATTTTCTTATAACCTGTTCTTGTCTTCAAATATATCTGATTTAGTAATGTGTGCAAACAAATATAGGTTTGTAGAAGAAAAAATATGAAAAATTCTTTAGAAGCCTTTAAAAACTGGTTTTAAATTTGTGAAATCTACTAAGAGAGTCGTTTATAGATACGAATATTTTGATTTGTTCCCAACAAATTTTTTTAATCCTCTAGAAACATCAGCTCAATGGTGGTTTATGACAACTTTTTTAGGGGTCTATTTATGCATTTTCTCTAGGTTTATTTAATATTTGAAAGTGCGAACCGGGTTGTTTTAGTTCAGTAATGGAAATTTGCTAGTATTTTAATCAATACTATTATTTTGTTTTTTTGGAAAGGGCTAGTTTATTGTTCTGAAGTGCAAGTTTTTGGAAAAATCGCAATTAACTTTTTTTCGTAAAGCACATACTTTTTAGTATGGGTCTATGCATTTTTTGAAAAATATATTCTTATTTGTAATTTTGATGTAGGATTAGTATTTTAAAAATTTTCCAAAAATAAATTTTATTAAATATAGAAAAATCTATGGAATAAGCTTTTCCAAGTGGGAATTTTAAAAAAGAATCAGAAGTTTTCTTGAAAGTTAAATGTCGACCATTTTTTTTTGCAATGTGAGCTATCTACAGCAGACAATGTATGGATTGTATTATGTTCGGATTTTTATTATATTTTATTTCATTTTGTTGCATAGTTCTATATTGTTCTTTAGGCTTTGCACGAGGAGGAATAGTGACATATATTGATACCTAACACAACGATAAAAAATTTTAATTATTTAAGTATCACTTCAGTTATCAAAATCAAATCAATTAGTTTAAAGAAAATATAGGGCATTCGTTATATCGCGACCTAAGAGTGTAAAGACGCTAAGTCCAATATTTAAAATTGTACAGGAGAGGCAAAGTACTTACTGTATATGAATGTTTTTATAAAGGGATTATGGACTTAGCGCTTTTACGATTCAGCTTTTAAAAATTACAAAGCATGATTTTGGCTTTTGGTTCTCAAATCGATGTATATCCAACTTATCTTACGTTCCGCTTCAAAAAAATACATTTGGACAAAAAGTGGACTTAGCGCCTTTTCACTCTTAGGTCGCGATGTAGGTTAGTGCTATGGTGCAATATTCCCTTATCCTGTTTAACTATTTTTTTCATATGGGCTCTGCACACCTTTGGAATTTTCACATATTTTGAGACGTAGCGTTAAGGTAGAAATGTGGGATATGAACTATTTTAGTTTTTTCAAAATCAGTTAATCTTCAATTAATCTTCAAAACCAATCTTAGAGAAAATAAAGGGCATTACATTGGATAGAACTCTGCACACATAAACAATTGTGACATATTTTCATATTTAACATAAATGTAAAAATTTGAATTATTTTAGTTTTTCCAAATTATTTTTTTTTAAAGAATAACGTTCAATTAATTACGTTCGTTTGTGCTATGGTTCAACATTCCTCCTTGTTTTTTTAACTGATTTTTTCATATAGGCTCTGCACACATTCGGAATTGTCACATATTTTGGAACGTACCTTAAGGGTAGAAATTTGAAATATGTAGTTTAGTTTTTCATATTCAAATATTTCGGGGTTTAATTCAAAGCTTTCCCAAATGATTTTTATTGTTTCTTGTTTTAAATTGTCTGTCCACAAAAGACACAATAAATAGTAGTATGACTTGAAACAACGACTTTTTGAAAAATATTTTGCTATAGGCTCTGCACACATGAAGAATTGTCACATATTTTGGAACGAACACTAAAGGTAGATATTTGAGTTTCCTTAGTTTTGCAATATTAGTATTTATTATGTTTGGATTATTATATTTTAAAAATTGTGTCCTATATTTTAAAAAATCAATTGTATTAAATATTTTCAAAATATTTATTTAGGTAGAAATCTTGATTATATTAGTTTTCCAAAATCTATTATTTAAAAGAAAATATATGCCATTTATTATGTTCGGATTTTTATTTTATTTTCAATTTCAATTTGTGCCACTGTTGTTTCCTATAGGCTCGACACATGAAGGTCCCTTAAGGGTAGCAATTTAAATAATTTTTTGATTTTTCAAAATCAGTTATTTAAAAACAAAATATGGGAGCAAATACTGTGTTCCGATTTTTATTGTATTCCATTGGATGGAGCGTTATAAACCGTTTTTTTTTTCCTAAAGGCTCTAAACACCTAAAATTAATTATTTTTATAAAAAATATTGTTTATTTTTATATTTTTTTATCCCGCATTTGCTTCCAAAAGGCTTTGCACACATGAGGAATTGTAATGCATTTTAAAAAGTACCTTAAAGGTAGAAATGTGAATTATTTTAGTTTTTCAAAATCAATTATTTTATTGAAAATATAGGAAAATTATTAATTTCCGGGTTTTAATTCATTTCATTGGATAGTGCTTGTTAGCCCTAATTTTTTCGTAGAGGCTCTGCACACATAAGGAATTGTGCCATATATTGATGCCTAACACAACGGTAAAAAACGGAATTATTTTAGTTTTTCAAAATCAATTAGTTTAAAGAAAATATAGGGCATTCATTATGTTCGTTAGTGCTTTGGTGCGATATTCTCTAGTCCTTTTTAACTATTTTTTCATATAGTCTCTGCACTCATTTGGATTTGTCACATATTTTGAAATGTGCCGTAAAGGTAGAAATGTGAATTATGTTGGTTTATGAAAATCAATTATTTTAAAGAAAATCTTGGGAATTTATTATGTTCGGGTTTTTAATTACATTTCATTGTTAAAGCTTTTGAGAAAGCTTCTAAAGGCAATGCACACACAGACACACAAAATCAATTATTTTTATAAAAATATATTGTTTTTGTTTTTTATTTTCGGTATTTTATTTAATCCACCATTGATTCCAATTGGCTGCACGCATGAAGTATTGGAACATATTTTGAAAGGTACCTTTTAAATTTTTATTTAAGGAAAACATAGGGCGATTTTTAGAATCCAAGCTTTTTTCCATTTCATTGGATAGTGCTTTTTAAGCTCGAATTTTTTCTAAACGCTCTGCACACATAAGCAGTTGTGAAAATTTTTTAAACATAACATAAAGGTACAAATTTGATATTCCTTTTTTATTTGTTAGACAGCATTTGTTTCCAGAAGCGCACAAAAAGAGTATTGTAACATATTGTGAAAGATGCCTTTAAGGTAGAAATTTGAATTATTTTAGTTTTACAAAATCAATTATTTTAAAGAAAAAATAGGGCAATTATTATAAACCAAGCTTTATACATTTCATTGGATAGTGCGGTTTGATACCCAATTTTTTGCTAAAGGCTCTGCACACATAAGGAATAGTGACATATTTTGATGTTAAACGTAAAGTTAGAAATTTTAATTACTTTAGTTTTTACAAATCAATTATTTTAAAGAAGATCTAGGAAATTAATTATGTTCGGATTTTCATTTGATTATGTTGCAAAGTGGTGTGGTGAAACCTATTGTAGAAATTTGAATTTTTTAATAATTTCAAAATGAATTACATATTTTAAAGAGGATTTATTATGTGCCTCAGTGCTATGGTGCGACATTCCTCATTGTTTTCTTTTACCCCGATTCTTAAAGGCTTTGCACACATGAAGTACTCTAAGATATTTTGAAACATACTTTAAATGTAGAAATTGAAAGTATTTAAGTTTCAGTCCAAAATCAATTATTTTTAAGAAAATATTGGGCATTTATTGTTGGGTTTTTTATTTAAATTTTTACTATTTTTGTTTTTTTAGCCTGTGTTTGTTTCTTATAGGTCCTGCACACATTTTTTAAACTTGTGTGGAATTCCTTTATAATGCAAATCGAATGACCTGTACTGTTTTGTGAATAACTTTTGATTGGATTGACGGATAAACACCAAATTTGGACTGAATATAATTTGGAATATTTAGAAATTAAAAATGCAATCTTCCCCTTATTGTTTCCTATAGGATCTGCACACATGAGAAATTGTGATATATTTTGAAAAGTAAATTAAAGGCAGATATTTCAATTATTTTAGTTTTTCAAAATCAATTATTTTTAAGTAAATATATATCGGAGCATAATAATGTTACGACTTTTATATCATTTATTTGGATAAAGCTTTTTAGCCTTTATTTCTATTTTGATATCGATACCTCCATTCTAAACTATGCTAAGTGCAAAACGGTAGTTTTTCAGGAGAGGCGATCAAAGTTTGATGAATTTTTTAAACTTGTGTGGAATTCCTTTATAATGCAAATCGAATGACCTGTACTGTTTTGTGAATAACTTTTGATTGGATTGACGGATAAACACCAAATTTGGACTGAATATAAATTGGAATATTTAGAAATTAAAAATGCAATCTTCCCCCCATTGTTTCCTATAGGATCTGCACACATGAGAAATTGTGATATATTTTGAAAAGTAAATTAAAGGCAGATATTTGAATTATTTTAGTTTTTCAAAATCAATTATTTTTAAGAAAATATATATCGGAGCATAATAATGTTACGACTTTTATATCATTTATTTGGATAAAGCCTTTATTTTATCCTTAAAGTTCTATTTTGATATCGATACCTCCATTATAAACTATGCTAAGTGCAAAAAGGTATTATTTCAGGAGAGGCGATCAAAGTTTGATGATTTTTTTAAATTTGTGTGGAATTCCTTTATAATGCAAATCGAATGACCTGTACTGTTTTGTGAATAACTTTTGGTTGGATTGACGGACGGAAACACCAAATATGGACTGAATATAATTTGGAATATTTAGAAATTAAAAATGCAATCTCCCTAAAACTATGCTAAGTCGACTTAGCATGTTTTAGAATGGAGGTATCGATATCTAACACAGAGGTAAAAATTTTGATTATTTTAGTTTTCCAAAATCAATTTTTTAAAAGATAATATTGGGCATTTATTCTATTTGTTTTTTTTTTATGAAATTTTGTGTTAGTATTGAAAGGCTCTGCACACATGAGGAATTGTAACATAGTTGAATTTTTCAAAATCAACTAATTTAAAGATAATATAGGGCATTTCTTATGATCGGAAATTTGTTCATTATATTGTGATATTATTGCTCCTAGATTTTTGAACCCTCCTATGTTTCCTTCAGGCTCAGCACACATGAGCAATTGTCACATAGTGTGAAAATTACCTTAAAGATAGACATTTGAAGAATATTAGATTTTCAAAATCAATTGTTGTAAAGAAAATGTAGGACATTTAGTTTATTCGGATTTGTATTCCCTATTGTCGGAAAGCGCTTTTTTAGCCCGCATTTTTGCCCTTTGGGCTACGCACACATGAGGAATTTTGGTAGTTTTTTAAACGTACCTTAAAGGTGAAACTTAGAGCTATTGCAGTTTTTCAAAATCAATTATTTTAAAGAAAATATAAAAATATTGGGCACTGAATGAAAATTCGCCATTAAAAACCAAAAAAAAAAAAATTTTGTTGTTTTCCCTTCTCTGAAAAGGTTGTGAACTCTCTCTCTCTCTCTCTCGTTTTAAATGTCCTCTCCCTCAAATGCACTGTAAAAACTATTGTTGTTGGTAATCTTCCAGAAAATACCCCGAAAAAAAACTAGAACTTGAAACTTGTTCCATTCTTCCTCTTTGCCTTTCTTAGTCCACATTTAATTCTTTTAGGCTCTGCACACATAAGGAATTGTGGCATATTTTGAAATGTGGTGTCATTCATGGTGTCAACTTTAATTCTTTTAGTTTTTCTAATCAATTTTTATAAAGAAAATATAAGACCACTACCCACACTGAGTGAATGTTGAGGTTTAATTTGGGTTCCCATTCAAATCCTCTCTAAATTATTACGAACTCTTATACATTTTAAATTTTCGCTCCCTACAATACACTGTGAAAAATAATATTTTTTTTTAACTTCCATAAAATACACGGTAAAAAATAATCAGACTTTAAACAAAGCCTTTTTTGAATAACTCTTTCTTTTTTGCTATCCTTCAATAAAGTACACTGTGAAAAAAATTCTGTTGTGTTTCAAATTTTAGCAAAATAACAAAAAAACAACAAAAATATTTTGTAAAGTTAAAGCGAAAAAATAATTCATTGTTCAATTGTTGTTGTTTAAGTATGTTTCCCATATTTTTTGTTTTCTCAAAAAAATACAGTGTTTTTTGTGAAGTTGTTTTGTTTTTTCGTATTTTTGTCTGTCGTGTCTTCTGTCTTCCATTAAAGTTTACCAAGTTTAGAGTCCTTTTCTAAAAGACTAGTTGCTCTTTTGTTGAAACACTTTTTCTATACATTATGCAAAACGATGCAAATCTTCAAGTGTATGTACGCGTGTGTGTCGGTGTTTCTGTTTCTGTGTCTGTGTATGTCGTTAATATTATATCGTCTTAATTTAAAAACAAAAAACTTATCTCAAAGATTAGCTTAGGTTTAGCGATCCCACAAAAGCTTGTATCGTAGGCTTGGCTAAACCTTAGCTTAGTAAAAAGGATAACTTAACTATCGTTTAGATGATGGGCGTATGTGAGTATGTGAGTGTGTGTGTGTGTGTGTGTGTATATATAAAGTGAGTTAGTAAATGAGTGAGCGAGAGGGTGAAAAATAAATGTTTTGGCAAAGGAAATTTGTCATTGTTGTCTTTCGTTGACAAACTTCCCTTGTGTATTCTCTCAGTGTATTCTGTTTGCTTAGCCATACTCTTAAAAAGGACTCCTTACACAGAAAGAGTTTTTTGTTTTTTTTTTCTTTCTTAAAAATTCTTATAAAATTGTTTTGTTTTTCGTAATTGTTGTTGTTGTATACTTAAGTTTGTTGATGTGGTTGTTGTTGTTATGGTTGTTACTGATGTTGCTGATATTATCATAGAGATCCGAATATTGAGTGTATATGAGGATGTATGGGAATCGCATGTGACAGTGTGGGTGGCGGCCCCGACGTCGGTGGAGGCGCTGCTGGTGGCTGGGTATGAGCATGTGACGTATTCACCACATGTCCGCCCTGATGATGATGAGCCGAGGCCGCCGCCGCTGCAGCTGAGGCTGGTAATGGCCCCACAGGCGGTAGTGTTATGGACAAGGTGACCGTCTGTGGGGCTTGACTGTGGGCAGCGGCGGCTGCTGCCGCGGCCGCTGCCGACGAGGCATGCTGTGCCGCCGCCACTTGCTGCTGTTGCTGTTGATGAGCACTGTGTGAGTTGACGGCTGCTGTGGTGATACCTCCAGCGCCTCCGACATTACCGACAGATACGGCTGTCGTTTGTTGTACCGCTGCTCCCGTTGTGGGGGGATGTCACTGGGCCACCACCACTGAAGTGGGAGCATTCTGCTGCCCAACGACTCCCGGTGCCACCGAGTTTGCTACACTTACCGTTACCGCCGGCTGACCATTTGGTCCATTGTTGTGGGCCGCCGAGGGCTGCTGCGTTTGGAACGGATGTTGGAATGGTGGCCCATAGCATTGTGGGAAGTAGAGTTCGTTTTTCACCTGCGAACCGGGATTGGGTCCTCCCATACCGCGCGGCAGAATATTGTTCTTATTGTCACCCGCTGGATTGTTGTTATTCAGAAATTGTTGTGCAGCTGCTGCATTTTTGGTTTCGTTTATTAGATGATTGGCTGCGGCTGCAGCTGCCGCCGATGCAGCAGCGGCTGCTGCATGTGTATTGTTGTTATTGTTGTTGTTATTATTATTGGCGGTGTTGTTGGCCTGTCGGCTTCTCTTTGTGGTCGGGTTCATGTGGTTGTCAATGTGTTTGGTTACCTCGTTTTCGGTGGCGAAGCGTCTTCGACAGTTGGGCATGGGACAGCAAAAGGGTCGATCGCCCTGCGCGGAAGAAATAAGGAAAAAAGGAACTGTTAAAAGGTGGTTACCAAATAAACCTAACATATATATCAAAACTATGCAAGTATCTCCGAGAAATCAAAAAAAAATGTGATAAAATCAGATTTTACTGAAACGAGGTTAATGGCCCTGCTAACACAATTGGGTCCTAAAACTTATGAAGCCAGCATATCGCTTTATCAGAGGTCAACAATGTTTCTTGTTGTTGTTGTTGTAGCAGCTTGGAGACGCTGAGTTGATAATTCATAAGTCTATTTCTATTACAGACTTCGTTCCGTTGGGAATTGAACCCAACACCTTCGAGATCCAAGTCTAATGCACTAACCACTGAGCTGCCGAAGGCCACAACAAGGTTCCTCTGTCGTTTCACATGTTTGAAAAGCGAGCGACATAAGAAACCTTGTTCCTACTCATCATCTAATCGCAGATACCAGCGACTTCAGGGGAAGATAAAAAATTCAGAAATTGAGATCTAGCGAATGGTCTATTGCTTTACATACTCGTACATGACACAGTCGGTTGAATATGATACCAAGTTTCAAGGTTGTTGTTCATTATGTGTAGTTTTTCACTGACAGCTCTGTTGGGCTACTTTCCAGGTTCAGGACAGGATTCGTCAATATACAAAAGTTGGCGTGACAGAGCAGTCGACTAGGTGTAACGTGTCGTTTTTATACTTAGATCCCGGGGGGGAAGGATGTTAGACGTGTTGAAGGATAATATGTAATCCTACTGAAAGGAAGAAACTACCATAGAAAAGTAAAATCCCAACTTGATTTTCCAATGTTAGCGCCCAGCGAATATGAATAAAACTTCAGCATATAAAGCCTATCGCTTTATAAGAAGTTAACAAGATTTCTTTGTGATTTCCTCAAGAGATGCAGACAGTCGAATATGATTCCAAGAATCTTGGGGTAGTTGGTCATCGATGTTGTCCCTTTGGATTTGTTTCGCTCAGAACAGGATGAGTTCATATAGAAATAGGAACTGTATGACTATGAGCAGTTGATGCTGAGTTGATAATCCTTAAGTCTATATCTACTACAGACTTCGTTCGTGCCTTTATCCGATTATCGCGGGAACCTATGTTGTTTCATCTACTCAATGTTGTCTGGTTGTTAATAAACATTCGTCTGTTAATTTGAGCATTACTGTTTCTATTCTTCACTAGAAGCGCTGCATTTCTGTTAATAGTTGTCATGGTGTTATGTCCATTTTTAGCTTCCCTGGTGACTTGGGTGATCAGATGTTGGTGTAGTGGTAATGCGACCGGTGAGTTATTTTTAGCTGCAGAAACTCGAATTATGTTGAAAACATGAAATGTTGATGTCAAATGTTGCCAAAGCCCTGGCTGGGAATTGAACCCAGCACCTTCGGGGTCAAAGTCTAATGCACTAACCACTGAGCTACAGAAGACCACTGTAGCGAGTGGTGTGATCCTTGTTTACATGCCAGGCAAGTATTACACGTTTTTCAAAATAATATGATAAGATATTAATGAAGGCAGTTGCCCAGATGAGTAAAATCTAAACTACGAGGGTTTCTAAAAGTCTCTACTTTACAAGGTTTTTTCGTGGCTTGCCCAATTAATTTAGGCGGTTGAATATGATGCCATTAGTTTCTATGTTCAGGACATTAAGAGGTTACATATATATATATAGGGTTTTCCAATAAGAGTGATATGATTACATTAAAAAAACACACTTATTGTTAAGGAAATTCAAAAGTTTTTAATTTATTGTGAAGTATAATCGATACAATTAAGTTATAAATAAAACATCATTCAATTGGCCTCCACGACTTCTTCTGCTGGAACGAAATCGATGAACCCAATTTTCGAGCAGTTTTTCCACTAAATCAAGTCGTATGTCATGAATGGCAGGTTCAATATTGACTTGTAAAGCTTGAAGAGAGTCTGATTTATTTCGAAAGACCAATGACTTCAAATAATCCCAAAAGAAATAGTCTAATGGTGTTAAATGAAAACTTCTTGGAGGCCATTCAATATCACAATTTCTTGAAATCATCGAATCTTCAAACTTTTCTCGCTACAGTTCAATTGTTTCATTTGCTGTGTGACACGTAGCCACAATTGGTCAATGGCAAAATGATAGCTTTTAACGAGAGCTAAAATATTGCTCACGGGTGTCAAGGTCGTAGGTCGAATGGAAAGTGATTTTTTTTTTGATTAAAAAAAAAAAAGGACTTAGCTTTATTTTCAAATGCGAACGGAAAGTTTATTTTTGCTCTAGCTCCTTAACGGTACGTCGGATCGGGAATCGGTCAATGGCAAAAAGATAGCTCTTAATGAGAGCAAACATATTGCTCATGGGTGTCAAGGTCGTAGGTCGACTGGAAAGTGTATTTTTTGGATTTAAAAAATTGATAAAAAAAAGATAAAATTGAGTTAGCGCTCGAAAAGTTGCAATTGGAGAACGATTATTTTGATAATAAAACTGAATAATTTGTAAACGTTATTCTTGCGTATATCTCTCCATGATGAAATTGAAAACACTACTGAATACAATGACAAAACAAATGACAGATCATGGCATATTACAAATGGTCGAAACGTCACTTCAAAATCATATTATACCTATTGGAAAACACGTTATATAACAATGGGAACTAGTTGTTGATCATGGAAAACCAAAACAGGACAAGTGGTCGTCGTGGATCGTGTTGCCATCAAGCTGCGCCCAGTACGAGTTGGGTCCGCTACAACAGACTGTTCTTGCCGGCTAGGTTGCCGCGGTCAAATCTCTTCCTCCGATGTCACAGCTGGAAAATGCTCTCTAAGGACGACAGTCTCTATAGTTATTTACGACTGCGACAGCATTAGAGTAAATGTCGCCGTGACCTGTCAGATAAACACTTTGGTCTTGAGGTTTTCTTAAACTTCCGAAGTCACTGGAGGAGGATATTTTTGGAGAACATCTTCCATTTGTGGCAACTGCGCCCATAATTGGGCGGCTACAACAATCGGATCATAATTAGACCAAAACTACTCTTGTTTTTGTTCGCGGTATTCCCTCTTCCCCCGTTGTCGCTGGTGGATGATGATCCCTAAGCACTCTCTATAGATATATGGCTACAACAGGTGGAGCATGATCATCAAGCTAGTCAGTTTTTATAGGTTTTTACGGATACTACTACAGCGTCGAAGAGAAAGTGATACGCATGTTGACCTAGAGGTTCTCTCTATCATCTGAAGCCATTAGTCACTGAATCATCAAGCTCGACACTTTCCAGAGTTATTTGCGGCTGCAACATCGTCAGAGTGACTGTATGCATTTTGTTCGGCAAGTGCAGTGACTACACAGGCACAGCATAGTTTCTTTGTACGCTTCTAAAAAGTAAACATCTGAAGATATGTGGGGATAGCCTATTGTAGTTGTCAGAGCGGTATTTTCGGAAACTATTAGCCTGTTTCTCTATTTCGCACGAAAGCGATGCGAACGAAAAACAGCTGATTTTAGACCAACTAACTGGCATCACTTCGCACTCGTGTTAGGAATTTCACATGCATCCAAAGCTACGCGCCCGCAGATGCAGCTGATCGCGGCACGAAAGATGAATTTTACAAAATCCTAGACAAAGCAATAACAAAAATAATCGAGGCGACATTTTAGTGGTCATGGGAGATTTCAATGCTCAAATTGGTCCAGATAACAATAATGTTGAGGGAATAATGGACACCCATGCACTGGGACGAAAAACCGAAAACGGGGAAATTTTTCTAGAAATGTGTGCTTCGAACAATTTGGTTGTTGGAGGTTCGCTGTTCCCCCACAAACGAATCCATAAAGTAACTTGGGAATCTCCAGATCTCGTTACTGAAAATCAGATTGACCACATTACGATTTCGAAAAAATGGCGTGGCTCTTTGTTGGATGTTCGTAACCGTAGGGGAGCGGATCTAGCAAGCGATCACCATCTTCTCGTGGCAACTATGCGTATTAAGCTCGCTGCAATCAAAGAAAACAAACTCCAAACTCAACGACAGATTGACGTACGCAGGATGAAGAATAGTGCAGTGAGTACGCGTTACACTGAAGCAGTAAAATCTTCATTAGACACCTTAGATGGAGCTCAACGCGACCAATGGAGCACGATAAAAAAAATCCTCTTGGAACCCGCAGTTAATAATTGGTTATACTGAGCGCACCCGCAAAGAGTGGATATCAGACGAAACGTGGAGCCTAATCCAATCACGAAAGACAGTGAAATCTGCTATGAACATGGCCAGGACACGTGCAGCTAAAAATGAACTCAAGCAACAGCACAATGCCTTAGATCGATTGGTGAAGAAAAGTGCAAGGCAAGACAAGCGCAATTGGACTAATGAAATTGCAGTAGAAGCCCAAACTGCAGCTGATACACACAGGACGAGCGACCTCCATAAAGCTGTTAAAAAACTGTCTCATAATTACACTGGTTCGCTGAAACCACTAAGAAATGATAATGGTGACCTTATTACCTCGGTGAAGGAACAAGTGGTCCTCTGGGAAGAGTTCTACACTAAAATGCTTTCAACAAGAGCTGTCAGCGCCCAATTAACGTGCAATTGCAGAACGCACAATGTAAATACCAACATTGCAACTTCCTGTCCTGCTGTGTCTGAGGTTGTTACTGCCATAGGAGCACTCAAGATCAACAAAGCTCCAGGCTTAGATGGTATACCACCTGAACTGTTGAAGGCCGATCCAACTATCAGTGCAGAGATCATCTTACCGCTTATACAAAATGGACCACTAAGTCACTACCCGAAGAGCTTAAAGAAGGCGTGATTTTTAAATTACCCAAAAAAGGCGACCTCAAGGATCGAGACAACTGGCGTGGAATAACACTCCTTAGCATGGTTAATAAAATAATAGCTCACATCTTAGCAAAGCGTGTCTCGGACGCAGTTACACCAACACTGAGAAACGAACAGGCAGGCTTTAGACCTCATAAGTCCTGTATTGACCATGTCAACAGCCTACGGGTCATAACAGAGCAGTCAGTCGAATGGCGATCGCCACTATATCTCTGCTTTGTTGACTTTGAGAAAGCATTTGACACACTGGATCACAACGTCATATGGATTGCTTTAATATGCAAAGGTGTCCCATCTGAACTTATCTCCCTGATTCAAAGTCTATATCATCAGGCAACCTGCCGGATCTTGCATGAAAGAAAACTCAGCAAACAAATTTCAGTTGAAGTTGGAGTGCGACAAGGTTGTGTTTTATCGCCACTTCTGTTTAACATTGTCCTCGATACCATCATGGCTAAAGTAATGGCGAATGGCAGAGGTATAAGGTGGGGTCTGGATGGTAACTTAAGTGACCTTGACTACGCAGACGATATCTGCATAATGGCACATAACTTTGATGATATGGCTGCCAAACTTAAGCATTTAGCAGAGATCACGAATGAAGCTGGGCTGAAGATAAATATCAACAAAACAAAAACAAGAGAAGAAAAATTTAAAATCAACAACAACGAGCTAGAAGACGTGCATTCCTTCTGCTACTTAGGTAGCATCATAACAAAGACTGCTGTGTCTAATGACGATGTTGAAAGCCGTATTTTAAAGGCAAGACAAATCTTCGGCCGACTGAAATCCGTTTGGAACTCCCCAGCCCTATCCCACCGAGTGAAACTAAAGATTTTTGACACAAACGTAAAATCAGTCCTATTATATGGCTGCGAAACCTGGAACGCTGCCCCACGAGCTATACACAAATTGCAGGTGTTTGCTAATCAGTGCCTCCGAATAATAATGCGTATCTTCTGGCCATGTATAATCACTAACAACAGACTATGGGCGGAAACAAGCCAACTTCCGATTGTCAGAGAAATAAAGAAACGCAAGTGGAACTGGATCGGCCATATTCTACGAAGACCAGTAAACGACATAACCCGTAATGCCATCGACTGGAATCCGCAAGGCAACCGTAGACGAGGGAGACACGCACATACATGGCGGCGACAAATCGATATAGAAGTTGCAACCATGAACAGAAGCTGGGGCGAAATAAAATTGCTTGCCCAAGATAAATCACGTTGGAACGTGTTTGTTGAGGCCCTATGCTCCTTATAGGAACAACGGGAACATATATAAATCTGCTGTCTAAAATCAGCTGTTCTTCGTTCGCATCGCTTTCGTGTGAAATAGAGAAACAGGCTGTTTAACAACGCTGCATAGTTGAGCACGGACCGGCCTATTTGAGGGGTTTCTTTGTAGGTTTCTTAAGTACCGCCGGCGAGCGACTTGAGGAAATTATTCATATTATTCAGCAGATATCAGTGAAATTGAGCAGATTAACAAATGACTACAAATATCAATGCAGCAGATATAAATAGATCTTGCAACACATAAAAAGCTTACGGCTTAGCAAGAGGTCAACAACGTTCCTTTGCCGCTTTCTCAAGTGCTGACAGCGAGGACCTTGTTTCAACTTCTTGTGCTATCACAGGTAGTACCGCTGTGTGGATAAGATCTGCCACATATGATGTCCTGGATCTTGATATAGTTGATGATCACACATGGTGCTGCACATCTAAAGGTACGATATTTGCACTTCTGCAATCCACCTTGGGGAACTATCAGATTAAACCTAAGGGATTTGAACTTTCTTTTTCTTAATTTCACATATAGACCAGACATATACATATGTAGTTGACAATACAACGTTTTAAACTTGGGCGATATGAAATGTCTGGCCATATCAAAACCATTCCATAGATCAAGCGTCACGAGGACCATTCTGTCGCATGTTCTGTTCTAGATAACACCTTGACTGATATGAGTGATTTGGGAGTAGTCGTAGCGGCCTGAAATAACCATTTTGATGGAGAATCTGTAACACGTTTTGCTCTGACTCGGACATCTGTTAATATGTGTGGTGCGGCAGAAATATAACCTGCTCGCGATGTTGATGGTCTATAATTGCAGAATTTGCAGTAAGACTAGGGAGGCGAAGCGCTTCCAGATAATCGGCAATAGCTGGAGAAGAAAATTGGGCTGTACGAAACACATGTCTTACCCGCATATTTTTTTGTTTCAATAGTTGGTTTCCAGTACTAATGTCAATTACATATATTCATTAATTATTTATGTCACATACTCTAATAAGTCTTATTGTTTTATCGTCAACATACATATTACATCAGGACCAAGCGCGAAAACTATGATGATAGTCGGCAATTGAAGAATTTGGAGTAAGACTAGGGAAGAGAAGGGCCTAAAGAGAATCGACATTATGTAGAGAAAGTACTGGACTGGTACGATTCTGCCCTAACCGAATCTTTTCTTCGTTCCAGTAGCGGATTTCGAGTACTATTACAGTGTTCAATAGCAGTAATTTATTACTAACTCGAATCCCGGTAAGTCAAACATACGAACATAGATATTACGTTAGGGCCAAGTTGGTTGATTTTTCACTAAGAATGATGATCCTAGACTGGGATGTTATGAATAAGACACATTACTCCCCCCTTTCGCAACGTGACTCTGCTCGAATCGAACTCTCCTTATCGCAGTAACACAATCTGGGAGATCTAAAAATTGCCAACTTTGACTATTGGTGACTTTTAAAGAGCGAACTATGAGTGCATTTTGATATCCTTCCACACAGGAGTCGGAGGCGGCTTAATCGTTATCAGCAATTTAGCGATGCATTGCTTTAAATGATTCTGCTATTTGTGCCCTTCTATATTCGTCGTCCATCCTAATAATGTCTGGATTCAGCTTACTTATTGCATGGTCAACAGCATTAGAACGAGGAAGCAGCTCTACGAGTACCGCTGTTTTCGAAGACAAGCATGAAAATTCCCGACCTACAGTGATACAGCTAGTGGATGCTGCATTGCTGCCTGGAATATCTTCTCGGATACCCGAACCCCTGAAGGTGAAGGCATCTGAGGCACTGCTACCAACCTAGATCCTGCAGGTATCTATGTCTGTCCATCGATTGTTTGCCATTATCTACACGGAGACAATGTCGCGTCAATAAATATATACTCGTATTACTGAAGAAATTATGGTGTCGTCCATATATTAAGGTATTCGTATCTTCAATTTCCTTTGTAGCCGATTAGTGGATTCTACGCTACCACGCCAACTTTGCTGTAAACTATGTTTATTTTAGAAGTAAATGAAGTCTTTCTCGGTCTAAATTGACAGCACACTGTGATATTAATGACTGGTTGGTTGTGACCTGCATCGCTACTTTGTCGATCGGCAATTGTTGATTTGTAAAGACTCTGAAAACATTACGGCTACACTTGTCATAAGGTACACTTGTACTCATGACCCAATCCGCTGATTCGGTGCCATCTGTTTATTTCCTTAAAAGACGTTTGCAGTAGGCCCCTGAGAACCCTAGTCAACGCTGAATTCGACTTATAGCTAGATTCCGATGAGGTATATAACTCGAGTCCCTTCCCCAAACATATTTAAGAATCATAAATCCCTCTTAAATATTCACAGCTTGTTAGCTATGGAGATATGAGTATGGATATTTTTAACCTCATACGAGTATAAATAACCCTGTATACTCCCTTAATATACCACTACCTGGTGCGTTCTTGTGTGCTGATCCAAAATGGCCTTCTGACGGAAATCTTTACCACATTGACCACATTTGTAGGGCTTCTCTCCGGTATGGATGCGGACATGCTAAAAACAAAGTTAAATAAAAATGAGTTGCACGCCCATTCTTTTGCAAAATAAATATACCTGATTCAGTATAGTTCTCTGACGGAAGAAACGCGGACAATACAAACAGCCGAATGGCTTCTCATTTGTGTGTATGCGTAAATGTTGCGTCAAATGCGACTGCTGGCGGAAACGTTTACCACATTCGGGACAAGGATACGGACGCGATTCGATATGTATGCAGCCATGCTGCAGCAGAGTGGTCTTCTGTTTGAATTCCTTATCACAAATGGGGCAACGAACATACAGCGGCATATTAGCCGGACGGATACCAATGTGAGACAGAACATCCGGTAAGATTTTCTGACCTGTAATAGTTTGAGTGTCACAAAAAAACAAAGAAAATCGTCAATGTAATGGTTGTTGTTAAGAACCACCACGGGGTTACCTTTACCATCCTTAAAATAGGCGGGATAATGTATACCTCCATCCTGGCCATTTTGGGAGTCTTCGTCATTATAACCATCAGCAGCAATTCCATTTTTCGTATCAGTCTCATCTCCCGGATAGGGCACATCCTGAGGCCACAAAGTGGGATGTGGTCCATTTTTGAATATAAGATGCGGTGAAACATCTGCGGGAGAGAGAGCAAATTTGAATATGATTATATTGAACCTTTAAAGCGAAAATAACATTTAGAAATGTGACTAAGCTAAACTACGGGAATGTGGTTTGGAAAAAAGAGCCGGCAAAGTGCTTCAGCACTCTCCAGGTTATAGTTTTATAGAATAGTAGGTAATGAGAGACTTACAGTTAATTAAAGAATTTTGAAAGGTTTTGCCAGATGGTTTTGCTTAACTAAACGACTTTCCATAATAATGACCTTAAAGGTGTTGCGAGCCAATAAAAAGAAATTTGGAAAAATTACAGTTTTTATTTTTAGCCAAAAATTCAAAAACAAGGCGAACGAGAATTTGTTTCTTAGATGTCATTCTTGGGGTGGGGGAACTCTCTAAAGCCATTATTGGAAAATCAGCCAATTCCTTGATAACAAAGTGCTTCACACACAAAAATATTGGTTCATTGCTCTACGAGTTTATCCAGATTTCAAAGTAGAATTTTGTTTGTATGATGGCCGAAAGGATGCCCTAAACTGTAACTCTCGATTAATTCGGTTTTATATATGAGTTTTCAATCTGATCTAATATTTTTGTTTTTTTTTTTTGGTTTTTTGGAATTTATTCAAGAACTGTCGCTCGCCTTGGTGGGTTCGCACATGTTGATTAAGGATGGCCTTCTGGCGAAAGTGCTTGCCGCACTCGGGACACGCAAAGGGCTTCTCACCCGAATGGATGCGAACATGTTGATTCAGTATCGCCCTCTGGCGAAAGCCTCGGTTGCAGTAGCCGCACGTGAAGGGCTTCTCGTTGGCATGAATGCGCAGATGTTGCGTGAGATGGGACTGTTGACGAAAACGTTTGCCGCACTCCGAACAGGGATACGGTCGGGCATCGGTGTGTATGCGATCGTGTTGCAGAAGGGTACTTTTTTGCTTAAAATCTTTGCCGCAGGTGAGACACTTAAAGAGCCGTAGGTCGCTATGAGGCTTGGGAGGTTTGTGACTGCCCGAGGAATTATTGCCACCGGAAGAGGGATGTCGCCCGCCCGACCCATTCGTCGTTGGGGCATTGTGATTGGCGCCGTTCTGTTGATTGTTGCCATTCGCTGCACCATTCTGACCCGGTAACAGTTCGGGCAGAGCATAGGCCTCTAGACCGTTGGCTGGCCCATTGGCCGAACCCTGATCCATGGAACCATTCAAGCCCGGCAGGACAGGTTTGTTGAGATAATGTAGAGGTGGGAAACCCGGCGGTGCCATGAGACCACCTTGTGCGGCTGGATGTCGCGGAGCATAATAGCTGGATAGCTCGCCATTTTGTGAGCCGGGAAACCCATTGGCATGATCATTGGGCTGGCCATTTTGTTGCTGCACATGTTGAGGATTATTCCCCGCCGGATTATTGTCTGAGGAAGAAGCTGCATTGCCGTTCTGTTGCTGCTGATGCTGTTGCTGGGGATCATTTGAGCTTTGGTTTGGATTTGATTGTGGATTGGAATTTGGTTGCTGATTTTGTAATCCATTGACCTGGCAGAAATAAAAAGAATACAGATAATGAAAATGGAAATTATAACATTGATATTTAGGGAAAATAGCTGTAGATTCCTTAGGAGTCTTCAAAGAAATATTGTCGTAGGAAGTCAGCGAGCGTATTCTTAAAACACTCAGGAAGAACTTTTAAGGAATTCCATCGAAGACTCCTATGTAAATTCTGTCCTACATTCCTAATGAATTCTGTCGTGGATTCTTAAGATATTCAGCCGTGGATTCCTAAGAAAATCGGTCAGGAGTTCAGTCGTGGATTCCTAAGAAAATCTGTCAGGAGTGCAGTCGTGGATTCCTAAGAAAATCTGTCAGGAGTTCAGTCGTGGATCCTTAAGAAGATATATACTTAAGTTGTAGATTCTTAAGAAGTTCAGTCGTGGATCCTTTAGGATATAAGTCTTGGATTGTTAAGGAGTTCAGTCGTGATTTCTTAAGGAGTTCAGCCATGGATTCTTAAGGAGTTCTGTTGTGATTTCTTAAGGAGTTCAGTCCATGATTCTTAAGGAGTTCAGTCGTGGATTCTTAAGGAGTTCAGTCAATGATTCTTAAGGAGTTCAGTCGTGGATTCTTAAGGAGTTCAGTCCTAGATTCCTACGGAGTTCAGAACTACGTTCTTAAGGAATTTAGTTGTGGTTTCTTAAGGAAGTCGGTCGCCGATTTTAGAGGAATTTGGGAGTTAATTCTAAGGAATTTGGTCGCTTATTCTTAATTCTTAAAAATTTCTGGGGCGAATTTTAAAGGAATTCCGTCCCAGATTCTTAAGTAACTATGTCATGGGATCTCAAGGAATTTGGACTTAAATTCTTAAAGGATGTTGTCTTTAGGACTTCTGTCATAAATTCCTAAAGAGTTATATCGTTGAATTCTGTTGTGGGTTTGCAAGCAGTTCAGTCTTAAGGAGTTTCAAGTGGATTTTAAGGAGTTATGTATTGAATTCCTAAGGAGATCTGTCGTGGATTTAGAAGCAGTTCTGTTGTAGATTCCTAAGGAGTTCTATTGTGGATTCCCTAGGAGTTCTGTTGTGGATTCCTTACGAGTTCTGTCGTGGATTCCTAAGGAGTTCTGTCGTGGATTTATTAGGAATTCAGTCCTTAATTCTTAAGCAGTTCTGTTGTGGATTCCTAAGGAGTTCTATTGTGGATTCCTAAGGAGTTCTGTTGTGGATTCCTTACGAGTTCTGTCGTGGATTTATTAAGAATTCAGTCCTTAATTCTTAAGCAGTTCTGTCGTGGATACCTTAGGAGTTCTGTCGTGGATTCCAAATGGGTTCAGTCGTGGATACCTTAGGAGTTCTGTCGTGGATTCCAAATGGGTTCAGTCGTGGATACCTTAGGAGTTCTGTCGTGGATTCCAAATGGGTTCAGTCGTGGATTCCTAAGGAGCTCTGTCTTGCATTCCTAACGACTTCAGTTGTGGATTCCTGAGTTCAGTTGTGGGTTCTTAAGGAGTTCAGTCGTGGATTCTTAGGGAGATCAGTGGTGGAATCTTAAAGAATTCTGTCCCAGATAAGGAATTTGTCGTGGATTATTAAGGAATTATGTCCGAGATTCATAATAAATTCTTAAGGAGTTTTGCTGTGGATTTCTAAAGGGTTCTGTCGTGGATTTCTAAGGAAATTTGTCGTGGATTCCTATTGAGTTCTGTCGTGGATTCCAAAAAAGTTAATTCGTGGATTCCTAAGAAGCTCAGTCGTGCATTCGTAAGGACTTCAGTTGTGGAACCTTAAGGAGTTTATTCCTGGATTTTTAAGTAGTTCAGTCGTGGATTCTTAGGAGATCAGGCTTTGTTTTTTAAGATACTCCGTCGTGGATTTTTATGGAGTCGTAAGGAATTCGATCCTAGATTCTTAAAGAATTTTGTCGTGGATTCTAAGGAAATTCTGTCTTACATTCTCAAGGAATTCTCTTAAGAAATTCTGTGGTGGTTTTTTATAGAAATCCGTTTCAGGCTGTTAAGGAATTTTGTCGTGGATTTTTAAAGAATTCTGTTTCAGACTGTTAAGGAATTTTGTCGTGGATTTTTAAAGAATTCTGTTTCAGACTGTTAAGGAATTTTGTCGTGGACTTTTACAGAATTCTGTTTCAGACTGTTAAGGAATTTTGTCGCGGATTTCTAAAGAATTCGGTCTTAGATTCTTAGCGAATTCTGTCGTGAATTCATAAAGAATTATCTAATGAATTTTGTCGTGGGTTGTTAGAAAACTCTGTCCTGGATTCTTTAGGAATTCGATCTTAGATTCTTAAAGAATTTTGCCGTGGATTTTTAAAGAATTCGTTCTTAGATTCTTAAGGAATTCTGTCGTGGATTCATAAGGAATTATCAAAAGAATTTTGTCGTAGATTCTTAAATAATTCTGTCGTGGATTCATAAGGAATTATCAAAAGAATTTTTTCTTAAGGAATTCTGTCGTGGATTTGTAAAGAATTCGATTCGGTGTATTCATAAGGAATTATCTAAGAAATTTTGTCGCGGAGTCTTACAGAATTCTGTCGGGGTTTCATAAAGTATTATCTAAGGAATTTTGTCGTGGATTAATTGACAATTTTGTTGTGGTTCTTTAAGGAATTCTGTCTCAGACTGTTAAGGAATTTTGTTGTGGATTTTTTAAGACTTCGGTCTCCGACTGTAAAGGAATTTTGTCGTGGATTTTTAAAGAATTCGGTCTCCGACTGTTAAGGAATTTTGGATTCATAATTAATTATCAAAAGAATTTTGTCGTAGATTCTTAAATAATTCTGGCTTGGATTCTTAAGGAATTATCAAAAGAATTTTGTCGTAGATTCTTAAATAATTCTGTCGTGGATTCATAAGGAATTCTGTCGTGGATTTGTAAAGAATTCGATTCGGTGTATTCATAAGGAATTATCTAAGAAATTTTGTGGCGGATTCTTACAGAATTCTGTCGGGGTTTCATAAAGTATTATCTAAGGAATTTTGTCGTGGATTCATTGACAATTTTGTTGTGGTTCTTTAAGGAATTCTGTCTCACCGACTGTTAAGGAATTTTGTCGTGGATTTTTTAAGAATTCGGTCTACGACTGTAAAGGAATTTTGTCGTGGATTTTTAAAGAATTCGGTCTCCGACTGTTAAGGAATTTTGGATTCATAAGGAATTATCAAAAGAATTTTGTCGTAGATTCTTAAACAATTCTGTCTTGGATTCTTAAGGAATTCTGTCGTGGATTTGTAAAGAATTCGATTCGGTGTATTCATAAGGAATTATCTAAGAAATTTTGTCGCGGATTCTTACAGAATTCTGTCGGGGTTTCATAAAGTATTATCTAAGGAATTTTGTCGTGGATTCATTGTCAATTTTGTTGTGGTTCTTTAAGGAATTCTGTCTCACCGACTGTTAAGGAATTTTGTCGTGGATTTTTTAAGAATTCGGTCTACGACTGTAAAGGAATTTCGTCGTGGATTTTTAAAGAATACGGTCTCCGACTGTTAAGGAATTTTGTTGTGGACACCTAGGGAATTCTGTCCTGATTTCGTAAGAAAGTCTGTCCTGAATTCTTTATAAATTCTGTCGTGGATTCTTAAGAAAGTCTGTCCTGAATTCTTTATGAATTCTGTCGTGGATTCTTAAGAAATTCAGTCCTGGATTCTTTAAGAATTTAGTTCTGAATTATTGATAAATTCTTTGCTGAATTCATGGGGAATTATATCATAAGTTGAAATGTCACTCACCTGATTCATATTCACATCGTCTTCGTTCGTTCCATTCGTTCTTTGCTGTTGCTGCTGCTGTGGCGGGTACGGACTGGTTGACGGTGAACCTTGCTGTCGAACACCACTGCCTGCTCCTCCTCCCACGCCATCGCCGCCATTCTCTCTGGCATGAGGATCACCATTGGGCGAATGCGATGTGGGTCCATTTGAGGCGGCCGCTTGACCATTAGCCGTGATGGCATTCTGTTGTTGTGCGCTTAAATGCTGTTGCTGTATACCCGGGTACATTTCGGTGCCCCATTGTGTTGGTGTTCCGCCGATGGCCGCCGCATTTCTCTCGGCTTCCTGCGAATCCTTGTACAGAACATAGGGTTGCCCCGTGTCCTGTGTGATGCAATACATTATCTGTCGCGGCACCTTAAGGCCGGCCGCTATGCAGGCCGCAAACGAGGCGGAAAAGTTTATAGCCATTTTTGCGTGTGTGTGTGTTTGGGTGGGTGGTTGTGTGACTTTTTTGGTTTGTGTCTTAGCTATATGATGAATGTGAGTTGCTAAACGCTTTGTGTAGATAAGCTATGACTGTGTCTTTACTTTCGTTGCTCTCCTCCTAGGGAGAGATTCAGAGATAACTGTTTAAATTCATGATGATGTTTATAATTCTCATTCTCTCGCTCAATAAATTGCTATCACAAATCTCTGTTATTGTGTACTTCTCTTTTCGGGTTTATGTATATTTTTTCTCTATCTGTTTTTTGCAGTTTTCTTTTGCCTTAGATCTACTAGGCTTTTTGTGTTGTTTTTGTTGTTGTATATGTTGTTCTCTTTAAAGGGGTTTGTTGCTCTTTTAATAAATGTTTCTCTTGTTTGCCGTTTTCTGTCTTGTTGTTGGTTTTTTCTTTTCTTTCTTGTTTATTATTCCTTTCTTCTTAAGTGTTTTTATTATTTGTTTTGTGTTGTATTAGTTTTATTTTAAATAATTTTGTTTAAAATATTTTGTATTTGTTTATTTTCTTCACCAAAAGGGATTTTGTTGTTCTTTAAAATTGTTTATTATGCCAAGTATAGTTTAGACAAAAAATTGTATATTCTTCTTCTCTTAGCTAATCGCTCAATTACTGTTAAATGAGATTTTCTCAGATGGTACCTTGGAAGTCAACTGAAAAGAGATACAAAAAGAAAATTGGAATTAAACTTTAGTTATAAATATAGAAGAAAATAAATATATTCCTATGATTTAAATTTGCATGGTTATTTTTAAATGTGATTCTTAACCGCCTTCTACTTTTGTCTATTCATTCTGTATCATCACTTTTTTGCAAATGAATTTATTAAGTTGATATAAGAACAATTCTGCACAGTTCAAGTTCATTGCTAGGGATAGACATTTTAATATGCAAACTGCATTCTGTGAATAAATAAAACTCAAAGATAACAAATAAACTTCCATGACTTCACTGACGACATTGAGTGCTGATTGACTTAACCCTCAAACGACGAAAATGGATTGTATTGGCAACAAACATTTATATTTCCACAGAAAAATCTTGAATTCGAATGTGGTATAGTTTGAAAATCATTTCATTGATAATTCAGTGGGCCATTGATTGGAATCCTGTAGTAGATTAATATGGAATACAATCGCGGATTAATTTGATTCGAGATTCCGCAGCGATTCTAAAAAAATTTCCAGTAAATTCTGAAGAAATTCTGTTGCGGGATTTTAAGCAATTTGACTCTGATTCTCATGATTTCATGTGGAATCCGGCCCCGGATTCTTAAAAAACTTGTTTCGTTCGGAATTTGGTCTGGTATTCTTAAAAGATTTGGATTCGGATTCTTAAGCAATTCCGTTCCGGATTCTTCAGGAACTCGGCGATATATTCGAGGATTCTTCGGTGCTGAACTTATAGGAAATTCAGTAATGGATTCTTCTGTCCTGAATTTATTAGAAATTCGCCCGTGGATTCCTAAGAAATTTACTCGTGGATTTCCTTACAATCCTTACAATCGTGAAGTCTTAAGGCTGTGGATTCTTAAGAAATTCTGTAGTAGATTCTTAAGAAATTCGGTCATGGAATCTTAAGCAATGCGGCCGTGGATCCATAACAGACTCTGTCGTGGATTCTTAAGGACTTCCGTACTGGATTTGTATGGAATTCGCCCGTGGATTGTTAAGGAATGCGGTCCTCGATTTATATGAAATTCGCATGTGTATTGTTAATGAATGCGGTCCTCGATTTATAAGGAATTCGTTCGTCGATTCTTGGGAATTCGGTTCTGGATAAATAAGAAAATCAGTTGTGGATTCTTAAGGAAAGAAGTAATGGATTATTAAGGAATTGTATGGAATTCGTTATTGGATTCTAAAGAAATAAGTTCGTGCATTATTAAGAAATTTGGTCGTGGATTCTTAAGGAGTGCTGTTGTGGAAATTGGTCGTGGATTCTTAAGAAGTTCGGTACTGTATTTATAAGAAACTTGGTCGTGGACTTATAAGGAATTCGGAACTAGACTTATAGGGAATCCAGTCGTGAATTCGATCGTGGAATATAAGGAAATGGGTCCTGGATTCTTAAGAAATTCGACCCTGTATTTATAAAACATTCAATACGGGATTTATAAGGAAATGGGTCCTGGATTCTTAACTAATTCGACCCTGTATTTATAAAACATTCGGTACTCGTACTGGATTTATAAGGAATTCGGCCGGGGATTCGTAAGGGAAACTGTCGGTGATTCTTAAGTAATTCAGTCGATGATTTTTAAGAAATTCGTTCCTATATATACATAAGGAACTAAGGAATACGACCGTGGATTCTCATTGATTCTAAATGTGTGCTTTCCTGGATTTAAAAGGAATTCGGTCGTGGCTTATTGAGGAGTTTGTTGAGGATTCTCAAGGAATTCAGTCCTACATTTAAGCAATTTAATATTGGACTCTTAGGAATTCAGTAGTGGAGTCTTAAGGAATTCGGTAGAGTACTTGTAAAGAATTCGGTCATGGATTCTTAAGCAATGCGGCCATGGACTCATAAAAAACTCTGTCGTGGAGCTAAAGACTCGGTCGCGGTGTCTTAAGGAATAATTATTAGTGGTTACTTAAGGATTTTTTTGTGTATTCGTTAGGATTTGTTTTTAGATTCTTAAGGAATTCGGTCGTGGATTCTTCAGAAATTAGATTCAGGATTTATAAGAAATTTGGTACTGGATTTATAACGAATTCGGTCGTGGATTCTTAGGGAAATCAGTCTAAAGAAGTTAAGTCCTGGATTCTTAAGGAACTTTGTCGAGGATTGCTAAGGAGTTATTTTGTGGATTCCTAAGGAGTTATATCGTGGATTAGTTAGGAGTTCTTTCGTAGATTCCGAAGTAGTTCTTTCTTAAGAAATTCGGAGAAATTCGATTCAGGATTCTTAAGGAATTTGGTCCTGGATTTATAACGATTCGCTTGTGTATTCTGAAGGAAATCAGTCGTTTAATCTTAAGAAGTTTAGTCCAGGATTCTTAAGGAAAATAGTCGTAGAATCTAAAGAAGTTTAGTCTTGGAACTATGTCGAGGATAGCTAAAGAGTTTTGTCGTGGATTTCCTTCCGTTGATTCTTAAGAAATTCGACATTGTTCTATCGTTGATTTCTTAGTAGTTCTGTCGTTGATTCCGAAGTAGTTCTGTCTTATAGAGAGAAATTATGTTGTGGATTCTAAGAAAGACGGTCGTGGATATAACGATTCGCTTGTGTATTCTGAAGGAAATCAGTCGTTTAATCTTAAGAAGTTTAGTCCAGGATTCTTAAGGAAAATAGTCGTAGAATCTAAAGAAGTTTAGTCTTGGAACTATGTCGAGGATAGCTAAAGAGTTTTGTCGTGGATTTCCTTCCGTTGATTCTTAAGAAATTCGACATTGTTCTATCGTTGATTTCTTAGTAGTTCTGTCGTTGATTCCGAAGTAGTTCTGTCTTATAGAGAGAAATTATGTTGTGGATTCTAAGAAAGACGGTCGTGGATAATTAAGAAATTCGTTAGTGGATTCATAAAAAATCTTTGTGGACTCTTAAGAAATTCAGTCTTGGAAGTTTAAGGAAATAGGTCCTGGATTAACAAAGAGTTCGAATTTTAAGTAATTTTGTCGTGAATTTATAAGGGATTCAGTCGTGGATTCTTAAGGACTTCGGTCGTTGATTCTTAAGAAATTCGACATTGTTCTATCGTTGATTTCTTAGGAGATCTGCCGTGGATTCCGAAGTAGTTCTGTCTTAAGAAATAATGTTGTGGATTCTAAGAAAGACGGTCGTGGATAATGGAACAATTCGTTCGTGGTTTCATAAGAAATTCTTTGTGGACACTTAAGAAATTCAGTCGTAGAAGTTTTAGGAATTTGGTCCTGGATTTACAGAAAGAGTTCGGTCCTTAAGTAATTCTGTTGTGAATTTATAAGGAATTCAGTCGTGGATTCTTAAGGACTTCGGTCGTTGGTTCTTAAGAAATTCGACATTGGATTGTAAATGAATTAGGTCGTGGATTTTAAGGAATTCGGTCGTGGTTTCTTAAGGAATCCAGTCTTGGTTTCTTAAGGAATTCAGCCTTTGTTTCTAAGGGATTCAGTCTTGGTTTCTTAGGAATTCAGTCTTGGTTTCTTAGGAATTCAGTCTTGGTTTCTTAAGGAAATTATTCGTACTTTCTTAGGGAATTCATTAGTACTTTCTTGGGGAATTCATTCGTGGTTTCTTAAGGAATTCCGTCGTGGTTTCTTAAGGAATCCAGACGTGATTTCGGTTCTGGATTTAAAAGAATTCGGTCCGGATTTAAACGAATTCTTACGGAATTCAGCCTTTCAGGTATTCAGTCGTGGTTTCTTAGGAATTCAGCCCTGATTTCTTAAGGAATTCAGTCTTGGTTTTTTAATGTATTCATTCGTGGTTTCTTAAGGAATTCAGTCTTGGTTTCTTGAGGAATTCATTCGTGGTTTCCTAAGGAATTCAGTCGTGGTTTCTTAAGGAATCCAGTCGTGGTTTCGGTTCTGGATTTAAAGGAATTCGGTCCCTGATTCTTAACAAATTCGGTTGTGGATTTTTAAAGAAATCGGTCATCGGTTTTTAACGAATTAATTCGTGGTTTGTTAAAGAATTCAGTCGTTGTTTCTAAAGAAATTCAGTGGTGTTTCTTAAGGAATTCCGCAGTGGTTTCTTAAGAAATTCAGCAGTGGTTTCTTAAGGAATACGACTGTGGATTCTTATGGAATTTGGTAGTGGATTTTTAAGGAATTCGGTCGTGGATTTTTAAGGAATTCGGTCTTAGATTTTTAAGGAGTTCGGTCGATGCTTACTAAAGAGTTCTGTCACGGTTTCTTAAGGGATTCTATCTTAGATTCTTAAGCAATCCGGTCCTGGATTTACAAGGATTTAGGTCTTAGATTCTTAGTCAATTCGTCTTGGATTTATACTTGATATCGGTCGTAGAAGTTTAAGGAATTCTGCCGTAGATTTTAAGGAATTCGGTCTTTGTTTCTTAATCCAATCGTGGAATTCAATTGTGGCTTCTTAAGGAATTTGGTCCTGAACTCTAATGAAACTTCGTTCTAAGTTCACAAAGAGCTCGGTCCTTGATTTTTAAGGAATTCGCTCTTAGAGTATTGAGCAATTCGGTCATGGATTTATATGTAATTTAGTCGCAGTATCTTCATTAATTCGACCATTGGTTTCTTAAGGAATTCAGTCGTGGATTCTAATATATTTCAGTCGTGGACTCTTACGGAATACAGTCGTGGTTTTATAGGGAATCCAGTCGTGGTTTCAAAAGGAATCCAGTGGTGGTTTCATAAGGAATCCAGTCGTGGTTTCATAAGGAATCCAGTCTTGGTTTCTTAAGTAATCCAGTCGTGGTTTCATAAGGAATCTAGTCGTGGTTTCATAAGGAATCCAGTCGTGGTTTCATAAGGAATCCAGTCGTGGTTTCATAAGGAATCCAGTCGTGGTTTCATAAGGAATCCAGTCGTGGTTTCATAAGGAATCCAGTCGTGGTTTCATAAGGAATCCAGTCGTGGTTTCATAAGGAATCCAGTCGTGGTTTCATAAGGAATCCAGTCGTGGTTTCATAAGGAATCCAGTCGTGGTTTCATAAGGAATCCAGTCGTGGTTTCATAAGGAATCCAGTCGTGGTTTCATAAGGAATCCAGTCGTGGTTTCATAAGGAATCCAGGCGTGGTTTCATTAGGAATCCAGGCGTGGTTTCATTAGGAATCCAGTCGTGGTTTCATAAGGAATCCAGTCGTGGTTTCATTAGGAATCCAGTCGTGGTTTCATAAGGAATCCAGTCGTGGTTTCATAAGGAATCCAGTCGTGGTTTCATAAGGAATCCAGTCGTGGTTTCATAAGGAATCCAGTCGTGGTTTCATAAGGAATCCAGTCGTGGTTTCATAAGGAATCCAGTCGTGGTTTCATAAGGAATCCAGTCGTGGTTTCATAAGGAACCCAGTCGTGGTTTCATAAGGAATCCAGTCGTGGGAATTCAGTTGTGAATTCTTAAGGAATTCAGTTGTGAATTCTTAAGGAATTCAGTTGTGAATTCTTAAGGAATTCAGTCGTGGGAATTCAGTTGTGGATTTGTAAAGAATTCAGTTGTGGATTCTTATGCAATTCAGTCGTGGATTTTTATGGAATTCAGTTGTGGAGTCTTAAAGAATTTGGCCCTTCGAATCGACCGTGTATCTATAAGGAACCCAGTCGTGGTTTCGTAAGGAATTTAGTCTTGGATTCTTATGGAGTTCAGTCGTGGATTCTTACTGAATTCAGTCATGAATTCTTATGAAATTCAGTCGTATATTCTTTGGAAGCGGTCCTGTATTCATAAGGAATCCAGTCGTGGGAATTCAGTTGTGAATTCTTAAGGAATTCAGTCGTGGGAATTCAGTTGTGAATTCTTAAGGAATTCAGTCGTGGGAATTCAGTTGTGGATTTGTAAAGAATTCAGTTGTGGATTCTTATGCAATTCAATCGTGGATTTTTATGGAATTCAGTTGTGGAGTCTTAAAGAATTTGGCCCTTCGAATCGACCGTGTATCTATAAGGAACCCAGTCGTGGTTTCGTAAGGAATTTAGTCTTGGATTCTTATGGAGTTCAGTCGTGGATTCTTACTGAATTCAGTCATGAATTCTAATGGAATTCAGTCGTATATTCTTTGGAAGCGGTCCTGTATTTGGTTCGTGGTTTTTTAAGGAATTCAGTCGTAGTTTATTAAGGAATTCAGTCGTGGTTTCGGTCATGGATTCTTAGAGAATTCGGTCCTGGTTTTATAAGGAAGTATGTCATTGATTATTAAGGAAGAATTCAGTTGTGGATTCTTATGGAATTCAGTCGAGGAGTCTTAAAGAATTTGGCCCTGGATTCTTTGGAATTGGTCCTGTATCTATAAGGAATCCAGTCGTGGTTTGTAAGGAATTTAGACTTGGATTCTTAGTCGTGGATTCTTATTGAATTCAGTCATGGATTCTTATGGAATTCAGTCATAAATTCTTTGGAAGCAGTCCTGTATTTATAAGGAATCCAGCCGTGGTTTCTTAAGAAATTCAGTCGTGGTTTCTTAAGGAATTCAGTCGTAGTTTCTTAAGAAATTCAGTCGAGGTTTCTTAAGGAATTCAGTCGTAGTTTCTTAAGAAATTCAGTCGTGGTTTCTTAAGGAATTCAGTCGTAGTTTCTTAAGGAATTCAGTCGTAGTTTCTTAAGAAATTCAGTCGAGGTTTCTTAAGGAATTCAGTCGTAGTTTCTTAAGGAATTCAGTCGTAGTTTCTTAAGGAATTCAGAGGTGAATTCAGTCGTGGTTTCTTATGGAATTCAGTCATGGTTTCTTAAGGAATTCAGTCGTGGTTTCTTAAGGAACTCCGTCGTGGTTTCGTCATGAATTCTTAGGGAATTCGGTTCTGGTTTTATAAGGAAGTATGTCATTGATTCTTAAGGAATTCTGTAGGTGATTCTTGAGGAATTCGGTTGTGGATTCTTAAGGAATTTTATGGCGGATTTATAAGGAATTCTGTCGTGGATTCAATTCGGTCGAGGATGCATAACGAATTGATTCGTGGGTTCTCAAGGAATACGCTAGAATATTCTTGGGGAATTCGGTTGTGTATTGTTAAGGAATCGAGTCGTGGTTTCTTAAGGAATTCTTTCGTGGTTTCTTAAGAAGTTCACCCATGGATTCTTATGAAATTTGGTCGTTGGTTTAAACGAATTTTGAAGATAATTCTTAGGAAATTCTGTCCAGGATTCTTACGAATGAGGTTCTGGATTTATGAGGATTTTTAAGGAATTTTTTCGTAAAATCTTAAAGAGTTCGGTCCTAGATATTTAAGGAATTTGGTCGTTGTTTCGGTCGTGGAGTCTTAAGGAATTATGGTAGAAGATTTTTAGAAATTCGGTCATGCATTACTCAAAAATTTGGTCGAGGATTATTAAGCAATTTCCTCCGGGCTGTAGAGGGTATTCAGTACTGAATATTTAGGGAATTCTGTCGTGGATTCTTAAGGAGCTTGGTGGGGAATATAGGAAATTCAGTAATGCATATTTAGGAAATTCTGTCGTGGATTCTTAAGGAGCTTGGTGGGGAATATAGGGAATTCAGTAATGCATGTTTAGGGGATTATTCGAGGATTCTTAAGAAATTTGGTGGAGAATTTTTAGAAATTCATGGATTCTTAAGGAAATCGGTCAAGGATTCTTAAGCAATTCACTCCAGGATGTATAGGGTATTCAGAAGAATATTTAAGGAATTCTGTCGTGGATATTTAGGAAGCTCGGTAGTAGTTTCTTTAGGAGTTTAATCCTGTGCGATTGTTCTTGAGGAACAGGGGATTGTGGTTTACCAGGGGATTGGATCTTCTAAGGAGTTCATTTGTGGTTTCTTTGTGAATTTGATCCTGAATTCTTAAGGAATTTAGTAGTTATTTCTTTAGGATTCGGATCCCGAATTCTTAATGAATTCAGTCGTGCTTTATTTAGGAATTGGATCCTAAATTCTTTAAGAATTCATTAGTGGTTTCTTCAGGAACTCCAATCTTGTTTCTAAAGAAGAACTTCTGTCGAGGTTTCTTAAGGAATTCGATACTAGATTCTTAAAGAATTCTTTCGAGGATCCTTTAAGATTTTGGTTGTGGACTGTTAATGGATTGCTTGTAGCATTCTTTGGGAATTCGATCTTGGATTCGTAATGGATTCCTTAGAGCACTCCTTGTGAATTCAGTCGTAGATTCTTAAAAAATTATATCTAGGATTCTTAAGGAATTCGATCGTAGATTTTTAAGGAATTCCATCGAAAATTCGTTAAGAATTTCCTCTTGGATTCTTGAGGAATTTCTTTGAGAATTTTTAAAGATTTTCTTTGTGAATTCTTGAGGAATTCCTTCGAGGTTTATTAAATAATTTCATTGTGGATTTATACCGAATTATTTCGTGGTTTCTTTGCTTCCTTCTATCATACTGAATTCCTTCGTTACTTTTTAAGAAAATCAGGATTCAATTTTAGGGAATTTATTCAATAATTTCTAGTATAATTTTGTTTATACTCGTATTCTATAGATTTGGGTTTCTTTTAAGCTTTATTAGATTTTCAGTTTTCGGTGATCCGTATAATATTTAGACCAGAGTTCAAATTAAGTGGCTGACATGCATGTATTTGTACACATGAATAATTGTCAATCAGATCTGTTTCAAAATGTACATTGCATTGAGTTCATTAAAACAAATCTCTCATCCATCATTGTAAGTTTAATGATATTGCTGCTGCTGCCGCTGCTGCTGCTGCTGCTGCTGATGATGATGATGGCAATGACATCATATGCAATCTGCTAGAATATTTAACAACAGTAAGAATTACAAAATCAAATTTTAATGAGCTTTACCCAAAACATAAGAAAACACTTGGGCGAATAAAATTTCAAATCAAAAATCCCCTTTTATGAAATAATATTGAAAATAATCGGTTATACATGTATATATATATAACATTTCTTTGTGCCCCACTCCCCCTTTTTCAAAACAATAACAAATTAAGCAAAAATTGAATACTGAAAGACCTTGATCCCGCATTAAAAAAATGTGCAGAACACATTTAGAACTGTCAGTTTAATTTGGCATGATATTAAAGGAGTTGAGCTGCAGAGCAGGGGGAAACTTTATATGGCTGCGGCGGAGGAAGGCGGTGATCCAAGGCAGGAGCTAAGTTTGTGCCATTTCGTATTCCAGTTGAGACATGTCTTGTGGCTGATTGTGGCTCGTATGCGAGGCACTCCTTAAAATGCTGAATAAAAACGCAACAAACAATTCCAAGAGCACCAACAGCAGCAGCAAGAATTGTGGTTCGGGGCCGGGCAGAGTAACTGATGATCATGACTTTGTTTCGCTTCAATCGTGGCATTGGAAACGGGTGGAATTAATTGTTGGCATAGCAGTCGTTGTAGCTGCTGCTGTAGCCATTTTTTCGAATGAATCTCCGCAATCGATTTGATATACTCTTGGCAGTGGTGCTGGTGATCTTGTGCCCCTCCATGAATATAAAGCAAGAATGAATAAAAAGTGAAGAACAACAAAAAAGTCCAAAATTAATGGAGTATTTGCCGGTGGACGGTAGTTTTGTGGGGGGGGGGGAAGTCTGAAGAATGAATGACTGACAACATCTCAAGTGATTTGTTATGGCTGTTAACCCTCAAACGATCCGCAATAAAATGTTCATGTGAAATCAAAATGATTTGGAAGAGCTCAAAGAAATGCTCAAATCTAATGGAAAAGCTTATTTTCAGTTAATTAAGTTTCTATGAAGAACAATGCTTCACCTTCTACATATATGGGATCTCATTTAATTAATGGAACTATATTAAATTTTCGTTTCCTCCCACTAACACTGCCATTCCTCTTTATCTCTGTGTTATCACCTACATCATCTACACTTGATAAAGGCAACCCAGAAAACCTGCATTCCCTGATAACCAATAGTTCTGCGAGCAAATAATTCCCCCCCCCTTCGGTTTAAGTGGGGCACAACGCTGGATGCATTCCAACCAGACAACACGCCAACCAACCCAAACAACAGAAAAAACCCACTGAAAGCGTCTCTGATAACAAAACCCGACGACCTTGATTTTTTTATTTACTGACAATTGCCAAAAAGCGAAATTCAAATTCAAAAAGTCAAAATCACTTAGTTACTCGTACTCTATTTGCAATGTTTGTTTATAATTCGTTAACAAATCTTTGCTTTTAGCAAAGTTCTCAATTGCTAAGATATATTGCCGACAACCGTGAAGACAATCCAAGATAAATATTCTGTAGACACATACAGATGGATTTTAATTGAATTGGATTTGGTTTAAGAGAAAGGCAAAATATTGGGGAAAAAATTTAAGTGGAATAAACCGGAATTTGGCGCAAAATAAATTCTGTTACACATGATGACGTGGCCCTATTAGATCTAGTTGATTAAGTACCAGTACAGGGATTTCCCAAAGTTAGCGACACAGCAAATTTAAATTATATACATTTTGGCCGATATAAATTTATATAAATTTTGCGGCAGAAGGTGTTGATATATGTCTTTCTTGTCAGAGAACAAAATGAAGAGGGCGTTTGGACGAATATTATCCTCTGTGTACCCTAACTCCCTACATGTCCCTTAGGCCGGGTCGATTTGTGGGGAGGCAAAAAAAAGTCGCCATTGCCCAGTGAAAATCGTATTCTAGAGATCAAAATAAGAAACTTTGCCGAAGGAACCATACCTCTAAAACGAATTGTGATGTCCCGGAATTTGGGTCGAACTTTTGGGTAGGGGCAAATTTTGAAAAATCCCACTTTGACCCATTTAGAGTGCTCTAATCGAGTCCAAATGTATGACCGACCCCAACTAACTTTGGAGGCCCGACCCACCCATGCCAGTGGCACACCCCCTGCCAGTGGCACACCCCCAGGGGGTTCCATACATTTGGACTCGATTGGAGCACTCTAAATGGGTCAAAGTGGGATTTTTCAAAATTTGCCCCTACCCAAAAGTTCGACCCAAATGCCGGGACATCACAATTCGTTTTAGAGCTATGGTTCCTTCGGCAAAGTTTCTTATTTTGATCCCTAGAATACGATTTTCACTGAGCAATGGGCGATTTTTAAATCGACCCGCCCTAATGTCCCTGTACCACCATAAAATTGCAATAAAAATGTCTTATATGTCAAAAGACCAAAAAACTATGGACATTTTTAGATTGGATCTTCAACAAAATTATCTTACACAGTACAACACAAGATTTTGGAACTCAAACATGAGAATTGGGCGTGAAAGTAGCCCCAAAAATAAGAATTTCTGCATCATTCGCTTAGTCAATTTAATGGCCATACGAATTTGTAAGCTCAAGGTGGATTTTTTAGCACTTTTTCTATATTTTAACACGTAATATTTCTTTGGTAAACCGTACGCAATATTTCTTTTGTGTCTGAAGCAAAGTTGTAAATATTGAACAGGACAAAAAAAAGCGGAACAAACCTAACCGAAAAAAGTGCATCCTGTGCCTTAAAAATCGCTAAAATGACAAGTTTTTCCCTATTGTTCACCTTTTTTGCTCAATAACTCGATTACAAATCCACAAATATGCTGTTTTTTTTTTTTAAGTTCCTATTTAGTAAATAGGAACTTACGTTTCGTCGATGTTGTGAACCAGTTGCTGTACACGGGGAAAAATCTGCATTTTTGATATGTTTGAATTGAAAGAAAATATATTTGTAAACGATTTTTTTAAATATTTTATATTCGTTAACAAATAAATTTTATTTAAAAATCAAGAAATTTAGTTTGGAACGAATATATTAATATATTAGAACATAATATATTTGCAAACTGACTTTCACAAATAAAACATGTGTTTACACACAAATAAAGTTATTACTTAAGAAGTTTTTCAAATATATTTTATTTAAGAAAAGATTTTTTGGACTTTGCTATGTTTTTCGAATTTTAGTTAGTTTTTCCTAGATTTCGTGTTAAACTTTATAGTTAAAAATAGCAGCATTAGCATTATAAATAATTCAATACATCATTTTTTGTCAATCCATCAATGCAATTTATAGTTACGATTTAAGTTTTAATTGCATTTTACAAACATATAAAATTTATAAACAAAAATACACTTTGAACTTCCGAAAAACAGAAAACTTGTCTTCAAATTAAGACATTGATTCGTTGCCAAAATACATAAATACAAATTAATCTTTGTTTCGGAAATATTAGTTTCAAATAAAAAAATATTAGAACGGGAACATATTTTTGTTTAGAACAATATCCTCCCAAACATATAGTATTTGTGTGTGTCAAATATTATACATTTGGAGTGTACCCTAAACATTTGTATATTTCAAGCAGAATATGTTTGGGACAATATACTACAGAAGCGATTTTTTTTCAGCGTGTATTAGTTTGAAAAAATCAATGCATCCATGACGTTAAAATTGCATTTCCACCTTAATATCTTTTTGGCACAACTACCGCAGCAATCGGAAAAACAAGGAGAGAGGTTCCACCAGGTGATCACGCCAATGGAAAAACGATTCAAAGGCAAACATTTGATATTTGATAAAAAAAAAATAAAATTTACAAAAGTTTAAAATGCTCATTTCATTCCGATGTCTTCTGATCAAGGACTGTCCTAGGTGGAGGGTGTTGATTAGGGCGGGTCGATTTAAAAATCGCCCATTGCTCAGTGAAAATCGTATTCTAGGGATCAAAATAAGAAACTTTGCCGAAGGAACCATACCTCTAAAACGAATTCTGATGTCCCGGAAAAAATCCCACTTTGACCCATTTAGAGTGCTCCAATCGAGTCCAAATGTATGACCGACCCCCACTCAGTGAAAATCGTATTCTAGGGATCAAAATAAGAAACTTTGCCGAAGGAACCATATCTCTAAAACGAATTCTGATGTCCCGGAAAAAATCCCACTTTGACCCATTTAGAGTGCTCCAATCGAGTCCAAATGTATGGAACCCCCAGGGGGTGCCAGGGGGTGTGCCACTGGCATGGGTGGGTCGGGCCTCCAAAGTTAGTGGGGGGTCGGTCATACATTTGGACTCGATTGGAGCACTCTAAATGGGTCAAAGTGGGATTTTTCAAAATTTGCCCCTACCCAAAAGTTCGACCCAAATTCCGGGACATCAGACATCGTTTTAGAGGTATGGTTCCTTCGGCAAAGTTTCTTATTTTGATCCCTAGAATACGATTTTCACTGAGCAATGGCGACTTTTTTTGCCTCCCCACAAATCGACCCGGCCTAAATTATTTCCCAAAAATGGGAAATAATTTTAATATTTGCAAAAGAGTGTAAACAATTGAACATAGAATAGTAAATATATGTTTTATAAATACTTTTCACGAATTTTTTGTCTGTTTCGCACTGTTCTTTCTTCGCCACTCATGACGCCATTGCTATCAGATAGTGAAAATCCGCCACTTACTGCTTATGTGCCAGTTAGTGGAAGTCAGTTGTTTTCGTTGCAAAGGGCTAAACTAAAAGTGCTAGCTTGTAACGAAAACATGCCTAATGTAATCATCACAACGGTGATAAATCGTAACTTATGGCAATCCTGGTTGGAGCACGTTACGTTTTACGTTACGATACGTTTGTGAGACAAATCACGCCTTGTACTCGCAGCAGGAATTCAAAACGTCTCAACGAATTACAGCTGTTTCTTCTCTCTTTGAATATTTTCCTTAATATTATATGTAACTTCAAAAAATCCCTAATTAATTTGCGTCTTGAGGATAGTACACACAGAGAAGACTTAGACTTTTTCGTTGTTAATTAAATTTGTCAACTTTTTACGAATTATTTTGCAATTTTGCTAAAAATTTTACAATTTTTTCTTTCTTTAAAATTTCGACATTTTCTTTACTTTGATTTTGTTTAAAGACGTATTTTAGTCAAATTGTACAGCAATTTACTTTTTCCTTCTTCTATCGCAAAGAAAATTAAGAGAATTTAATTAAGCCCAGTATTTAATAAATACCTTAATGTAATATTTACCTTCATAAAATTGGAAAATATGCCTTTAATTAATATAATTCTTTACTTAAATTTTTCTATCAAAGTAGACCACAATTCGATTTTTTTTTTCAAAAATATTACAACTCTCTTTGACTTGATTATCCTGCCGTAAGAGGTACGAGACAAACCGACTAACCACAAGAAACTAATTACAGCATATCTTTTTTTAAGAAAAACAATCCAAAACTATTGCGTATGCCGCAAACGCAATCGAAGTGTAACATAATATTATGAGAGTTGTGCCTTGTGCCTTGTCCTCGACCAATAAGATCTCGGCGGCATCATGGCCCATCAAAGTGTATAAACAATACAGGTGTAAAACCGTCGGTAGCTTTTATGGAAAGATGATCTCGTTGTAAAGCCATCTACAGAAAAGCTTCTTCACTTTGATGTCTTGATTTCGTCAGCAAAACTAACTACATCTCAACACTATAGTGTTGCTATTAACACTAAACTAGTGTTTGGCAGTAGTGTTGGTTAAAACTCCACCCACTTTTACCGTGTGGCAGGCGGCGGACGGACAGAAATTAGACAGACAGACAATCGAAACAAAATATGCACTCACACGAGACGTCGACAAATGCCGAATAAACAGTAGTCGTTCGCGCATTAAGGGGAGTCTCACAAAATTGTGGCAAACTAAAGTCAGTCATTCGAGCCGAGTCCACAACCATTTGTATACTCGTATACTCGTATATGTATATTCAGAGGGACCCAAGGCACCGGCTCGAATGGCGGTTTTCTAGTTTTGTTGTTTGTGTGTGCTCTTTTCTTCTTCTTCGTCGTCATCGTTTTTTGTCTTTCTTACCAAAATAGTAGTATTAACGTTTTTATTGGTTGAAATAATAAAACAGAGTTTTATGTTACAAAACAGAGAAACTAGAAACACGATAAATTCATTAGATGAGTTGAGAGCAAATAGAGGAGACCGGCAGAGACTGAGGTAGAGAGACAGAGAGCAGAAACCGTACAGACGTTTGCAGGGTTACATTAAAAGTGTTGTTACAATTGCCGCAAACATTTGCTAGGACAGACGAATGGACGGACAAACAAACAGACGTTCGTATCTGTCAGACAGACAAGTGTCTTGCAACTTTCACCTAAAAATTCAATACGAAAAACTGAGGCAAACAATTATTTCAGTTGCCGTTTTCGTCTTTGTCGTTGCGTTGCCATTTTTGTTGTTATTTTTAGTTATGATGACAAAACGAGATCATATCTCTCGCCAAACAGACGATTTCACAAATTAACAAATACCCGTAAATGTTGACTCGCCGTTCGACTGGCAGAGGTAAGTAAGAAGGACCCCCCTTTGCTCCCATTTCCACCCCTCATAGTAAATGGTTTGTGAGTGCAATGATTGGAAATATGTCAGAAAGATTTTCTGTTAAAAAGTCGAAAACGTGTAAGGCGTGTTATCAGTTGCGCTTGCACTGGCCCTTTTGCGTAGCACAAAGTAGTGCGCAGAAATACAGTGGGTCGGAAAAGATAAGCAAAATAATCGTTAAAAATACTTTGAATTTTGTAATTTTTTTTTTACATATTTTTTTTACATATTTTTTTTACCGATTTCCTGGCTCATTGTGTTCTTCTGGAGACAAAAGTATGACATCCGAAGCCCCGCTATTTGACCACAATGGATATTGGATATTGCGTCGTAACTACCTAATTATCGAAATTGAAAAATCTATCTTTTTTTAATTATCCACTCACCTTAGAGAGGAGGGTATAGATCATTTGCTACGAGCCAAAAGTGTAACACATCGAAGGAGTGACCTAAGACCCTAAGTATGTTCGGCGGATATCCGTTTTGGGTCATTTTAAGTCGAATGAGCCATGTCCGTCCGTCTGTCTGTCTGTCTGCTGGCTGGTGCGCACGATAACTCTCGAAAGGAGTAACCGATTGACTTCAAATGTGGTATGTGGTAATATTTTCTTCTATCTCCGACTATGTTCGAAGACGGGCCATATTGGTCCACTCTTTCTAGCACCTCCCACACAAAGGGTTAACATTTAGTGAAATAATGATTATTTAATAACTTCTATACTACTTATATGGATCCTCTGAAATTCTACACATAGTATTAGTTTTTTAGTCAGACCCTAAGTATGTTCAGCGAATATCCGTTTTGGGTCATTTTAAGTCGAAAGAGCAATGTCCGTCCGTCTGTCTGTCTGTCTGCTGGCTGGTGCGCACGATAACTCTCGAAAGGAGTAACCGATTGACTTCAAATGTGGTATGTGGTAATATTTTCTTCTATCTCCGACTATGTTCGAAGACGGGCCATATTGGTCCACTCCTTCTAGTACCTCCCACACAAAGGGTTAACATTTAGTGAAATAATGATTATTTAATAACTTCTATACTACTTATATGGATCCTCTGAAATTCTACACATAGTATTAGTTTTTTAGTCACTATTACCTGGAGAAGAATGGGCAAAGTTGCCTTGTCCCTTTTGGTACCTCCCACACAAATGGACAATTTTAAACCAAAAGTTAAAAGCTTATAACTTTATTACCAGTACATGCAAAGACTTGAAATTTTGTGCAGTATAATGGTTTAATAGTACCTAAAATACAGTGAAAATGGGCATTATTGCCACGCTCCTTTTGGTACCTCCAACATAAATGGACAATTTTGAACCAAAAGTTAAAAGCTTATAACTTTATTACCAGTGCATGCAAAGACTTGTCATTTTGTGCAGTATAATGGTTTAATAGTACCTAAAATACAGTGAAAATGGGCATTATTGCCACGCCCCTTTTGGTACCTCACACACAAATGGACCTTTTTGTACCAAAAGTTAACAGATTTTAACTTTTATACCAATGCATATAAATACTAGAAATTTTGTACAATGCAATGCTTTTATAGTACCAAGACTCCAGAGAAATATGACCGTTATTGGGACGCCCCTTCTGGTACCTCCCACACAAATGGACCATTTGGTAACAAAAGTAAACAGCTTTAACTTTAAAACCAGTACATACTATAAAGCTATTAAATGCAATTTAAATTGATAACAATTTAATTAAAACAAAAAAAAATAAATCAAATTTCTAATATTTTTTGGGACTCAAGGTGAGGTGATTCATAAGTCGATTTACCCGACTGAACTTTTTTAATTGTTTTTTTTTTTTATAATTTTGAGGTCATTTGAAAGAAAGAAAACGAAAAAATCTGGTAAACATTTTCGACAACTTTCGAAAAGCCGGCTGTGTTGCTTTATGGGATGTATCGCATACTAAAGGCAATAACTAAACAAGTTATCGAATTTTTTCCTCATTTTGAATTTTAAGCTCATTGGAACAAAGAAATAGATTTAACATCCTATAATAATTTTGCTTCATATTTTGAGTGTGGAAAATGCGATATTTTATCATTTGCGGAGTGTAATCATTTTACAAACGAAATCAAAACCCGTTCATACGGCTGCACCATTTTTACAAACGAAATTAAAAATGCGGTTTCAGTGTAAAATTAATAAAAAATTTACATTTTTTCACAAACGAAATCGCCATAAGTGGTAGATAATCCTACTGATCTAAGGAATGGACAAACAAACTGGTATTTTACTATGTAGTCGATAGCCAAACTTGTCCTCTAATAATGAGAAGATAACCAAACTGGTCGTCAACTAAGGAGTAGATAACCCAACTGGCCGTCAGGTAAGAAGTAGATAACCCAACTGGTATTTTAGTAAGCAGGAGATAACATCACTGGTATCTCCTAAGGAGTAGATAACCCAACTGGTCGTCAACTAATGAATAGATAACCCAACTGGTTCTCTGTAAGGGCGAAGATAACCGAACTGGTCGCCTACTAAGGAGTAGGTAACCCAAATTGTCGCCTACTAAGGAGTAGATAACCCAACTTGTCGCCTACTAAGTAGTAGGTAACCCAACTGGCCCTCCACTAACCAGCAGATAACCCAATTGGTCGTCACTTAAGGAGTAGACACACCAAGTGGTATTTTACTAATTAGTATATAACCCAAAACTGGTGGCCAAGTAAGGACTAGATAATCAAACTGGTCGTCAACTAAGGAGTAGATAACCCAACTGGCCGTCAGCTAAGAAGTAGATAACCCATCTGGTATTTTAGTAAGCAGGATATAACATCACTAGGTATCTCCTAAGGAGTAGATAACCCAATTAGTCCTCCACTAATGAGCACATAAACCGAATTGGTCGTCAATTAAGGACTAGACAAACCAACTGGTATTTTAGTAATTAACATATAACCCAACTTGTCCTCTAATAATGAGTAGATAACAAAACTGGTCGTAAAATAAGGAGTAGATAACCCAACTGGTCGTCAAATAAGAACTAGATAACCTAACTGGTATTTAACTAAACAGGAGATAACCTCAAGAGTCATCTAATAGGGAGTAGATACCCAACTGGTTGTCAACTAATGAGTAGATAACTCAACTGGTCGTCAGCTAATGAGTAAATAATCCAAATGGTTCTCTGCTAAGGCGAAGATAACCAAACTGGTCGCCTACAAATGAGTAGGTAACCAAACTAGTCATCAACTAAGGAGCAGATAACCCAAATTGGTCGTCAATTAAGGTGTAGACATACTAAGGTGTAGGTAACCCAACTGGTGCTCCACTAACGAGCAGATAACCCAAGAGTAGACAAACCGACTAGTATTTCACTAATTAGTATATAACCCAACTTGTCCTCCACTTATGAGTAGATAACAATACTGGCCGGAGTAAATAAGGAGTAGATATTCCGACTGATCGTCAACTGAGTAGTAGATAGCCCAACTGGTTTTTACTAAGCAGGAGATAACATCACTGGTCTCCTGGGAAGTAGATAACTTAACTGGTCGTCAAATAATGAGTAGATAATCCAACTGATCCTCTGCTAGGCCGAAGATAACCAAACCGGTCGACTACTAAGGAGTAGGTAACCCAACTAGTCATCCACTAACGAGCAGATAACCCAAATTAGTCGTCAATTAAGGGGTAGAAAAACCATCTGTGGTATTTTACTAATTAGTATATAACCCTACTTGTCGTCTACTTATGGTAAGGTAACAAAACTAGTCGCCAACTAAGGAGTAGACAGACCAACTGGTATTTTACTGAGCAGGCGATAACCTCACTGGTCTCCTAGGGAGTAGATAACCCAACTGCTCGTCAACTAGTGAGTAGATAATCCACCTGGCCGCCTACTAAAGAGTAGGTAACCCAAGTAAGAAGTAGATAACCAAACAGGTTCTCAACTAAGAATTATATAAACCAAGTGGTCTGAGTAGATAATCCAACTGGACCTCTGGTAGGGCGATGATAACCAAAACGGTCGACTACTAAGGATTAGGTAACCCATCTTGTCCCTACTAAGGAGTAGATAACCCAATTGGTCGTCACATAAGGAGTAGACAAACCAACTGGTATTTTACTAATTAGAATATAACCCAAATTGTCCTCTACTTGTGAGTAGATAACAAAAGTGGTCGCCAACTAAGGAGTAGATAATCCAACTGATCGTCAACGAAGAAGTAGATAACCCAACTGGTATTTTACAAAGCAGGAGATAACCTCACTACTCTCCTAGGGAGTAGATCACCCAATTGGTCGTCAACTAATAAGTATATAACCCAAATGGCCGTCTACCATGGAGAAGGTAACCCAAGTGATACTCTACTAACGAGTGGATAACCGAATTGGACATCAACTAAGAAGTAGATAATCCAACTGGTCGTCAACTAAGAATTTGATTAACCAAATGGTCGTCAACTCAGAAGTTGATAATCCAACTGGTTGTCAACAAAGAAGAAGATAATCCTTTATTGCTTCAATATTTTTTAGTTTAATGTACTCCTTGGGCGGAAGGTGGTGGAATGAGCTTCCCTTTAGAGTAAGCTTTATTCTGTCCTAGTTTACACCCTTCAAAGCTAAAATCAATAAACAAGAAATTCTAGATCTGTAGAAGGTAGGAGATTATATTTTTTTTTAAATTTCAAATATTATAATGAATTTAGAAAGACGGTGAATTTTCCTATAATCGTATTTGTAAATTCCACAGTATTCAGGAATCCTAGAACCCCATTTTGGATCCTAGAATCTACTACTGAATTCACTTTTCGGTTTTTATTGGCGATAAGGGGGTCTCAGTTTGTACTAAATATACAATGGTTTATGAGAAAAAATAAAGTAATTAAAGAATATAGTCTTACATTACATAGACGATAGGTAATAAAGGGTGTTTAAATTGTAAGGGCATTCAACATAGAATGTGAACCACACCTAAACGTCAAGTTTTTTTCTGCATTTCTTTTGACATTTCTCAATTTCAGACTAACTCAATTTCCCTTCAGTTACGCCTTTTAGGGGCATGGACATCCCAGTCGTATATACAGGTAGTAAAATTATATGTACGCAATACAAAGTAGTACGCGGCAGTCTTGAAAATATTGGCTGTCTACTTTCGAGGCAAACTATATGTCAGCTATATGTACTGCAACTTATGAACCTTAAAACCGGAATTTATGAATGAAATTTATTATTAATAAATTAATGTAATTCAGCGCCCTAAAGAGATAAGTCGATTTTCTGAAAAATATGACAAAGTTATATTTCAAAGTATGAGTAAAAGGCAAAGAACTTTTCAATGTGAAAATGATCCCGACAATTTCTGCTACATTTGCGGAAAATATGTAATTAAAAAAAATCGATGTGAGTTTAGTAAAATAATAGAAGAAATATACATGTATGTGTAATATTTTGGTATACGAGTTAAAAAGATGAACACACCGTGGACACCTAGTATTTTGTGTAATTCGTGCCATGTAAATCTTACTCGATGGACAAGTGGAAGCATGCGGTAAGTGCTTTAAAATTAATGTATTAAAATATTTTGTGGAATAAAACGTTTTAATTTTAGACTTCACGTGCATTCATTCACGATACAGACTGCTATTTTTGTCTAAGATAATAGATTGGAGTAGGAAGTGTCCAAGTATAGCTAGCAGCCTTATAACGGAAACATCATCAAGTTCAACTCTGAGCGATTCAAGTTTGAGTCAGAAGTCATCGCTTTTAACTCAGTTTCAACTCATTGATCTAGTGAGAGATTTGGAACTGACCAAAGATAAGGCAGAACTACTTGCATCTGGGATGAAACAGTACAATATTTTGGCCCCAGATGTTAACATATCATATTATAGAGTCCGTGATATACCTTACAAACAATTTTATACAACTGTGGATAACATATACTTTTGCAAGGACATTCCCGGATTGTTCGAGGAACTTAATCAAACATACAATTCAAAGGAATGGCGGTTAATAAAGACAGCAGTAAAGAAAGTTTGAAAGCAGTACTTTTACACAACGAAAATCAGAAACCGTCGATTCCCATTGCTCATGCTGTCAATACCAAGGAATCATACAAAACAATGGCTAAATTTATAAAATATGTACATAAAATATGAAATTGACTGGAAAATTTCTTGCGATTTAAAAGTAGTTGGTATGTTATGCCTCTGGGATAGCCGAAAAAATTTTTGTAAAAGCCTTAAGGAAAGATGGCAATTCACTGTCATATTTAAAAAGTTTATTTAAAAGTCTTTCTTTTCAAAAAATCGCAGAAGGAGTTTTTGATGGACCTAAAATAAGGAAACTGATGAAAGATGTTAATTTCGAATCATATTTGACGTCGGATAAAATTGCAGCATGGAGGTCGTTTAAGCTTGTATGTATATTAGGGCGGGTCGATTTAAAAATCGCCCATTGCTCAGTGAAAATCGTATTCTAGGGATCAAAATAAGAAACTTTGCCGAAGGAAGCATACCTCTAAAACGAATTCTGATGTCCCGGAAAAAATCCCACTTTGACCCATTTAGAGTGCTCCAATCGAGTCCAAATGTATGACCGACCCCCACTCAGTGAAGTGCTCAGTGAAAATCGTATTCTAGGGATCAAAATAAGAAACTTTGCCGAAGGAACCATACCTTTAAAACGAATTCTGATGTCCCGGAAAAAATCCCACTTTGACCCATTTAGAGTGCTCCAATCGAGTCCAAATGTATGGAACCCCCAGGGGGTTCCAGGGGGTGTGCCACTGGCATGGGTGGGTCGGGCCTCCAATGTTAGTGGGGGTCGGTCATACATTTGGACTCGATTGGAGCACTCTAAATGGGTCAAAGTGGGATTTTTCAAAATTTGCCCCTACTCAAAAGTTCGACCCAAATTCCGGGACATCAGAATTCGTTTTAGAGGTATGGTTCCTTCGGCAAAGTTTCTTATTTTGATCCCTAGAATACGATTTTCACTGAGCAATGGGCGATTCGATCGATCCGCCCTAGTATGTATGTATTCTTCCAACTTATTTTTGGCTTTATGTATTCCAACAGGTGTAAATATGTCCCTCAAAATTAATTTCTTGCATTTTCATTTAAACTTTTTCCCCGAGAATCTTGGCGACGTAAGTGACGAACATGGCGAAAGGTTTCACCACCAACTGAAGTCCATCGAGCGGCGTTACCAAGCGCACTGGGATGAAAGAATGATGGGAGATTTTATTTGGTTCCTCATTAGAGAAACCGATTCCGAAATCTACAAATGTCAACAAAGAACTCACAATTACATCTAATGAAACTTGTTCATGTAAATAAACTCAAATGTGCATAATATAAATAAAAGTAAATAAAAGTTGTGTTTGACAGCAGTACTGATTACATGGCCTACTAAGATTTAAATTTAAAATTTTTTAAAAAACCTTTAAATTTTCCAAAAATAATAAGAAGAAGAAATTGCAATATTCACAAGTCATGGTTAGATTGAAAGGGGATGTTATAAAATTGCCAAGGGTTTTGTAATTTTTCGAAACGAAACTCTTGTTATTTATTACGCTGATTTTGAGGTTAGAATAAATATAGTAAAGAATCCAAACAAGCCAAACAGGTTTTTGTATAGCCTTTGGAAAAATGCATTGGGGGAAAACGCGAAGACGGGGATAAATAATTTGATATTTTGTACATAATTTTGTACATATATTTCATTTAGAAACATTCAGAACAAAACTTCAGAAAAATAAGAAAAAAAGGTGAAATTAATCCTAACACAGGGTAGTATTTATGGACGACTCAATAAAGCAAAATAATCTCAGTTGAGTAAACTGACTGGGGTTATCCCAGGCCTTCCCAAATGGAAGCCACGGCACCTCTTAGGGGCCGTAGCAATCTTCCAGGGAAACAGTAAGTACATATGGGGGATCGAATTATAGAAGGCTGAAAATGTCGCTACGCGATTCAATTTCAATGAGTCATTCCAAGAAAATTTGCCGAAGAAACCATAGCTCAAAAATGAATTTCGAGCCCTGGATCTTTCAAAATTCGTATTTTTCCAAAATATTCAAAGTAGAGAACAAATTCAAAAAGACGCACCGCGATTTCTGTTCTATGAATCATTCCAAGAAACTTGGCCGAAGAAACCATAGCTCGAAAATTAATTTTAAGCCCTCGGATCTTTCTGTGGGTCATTCCAAGAAACTATGCCGAATAAACCATAGCTTAAAAATTAATTTCGAACTCCCGGATATTTCATAAAAGGTGTTTTCCAAAATGATTCCTAAATAGGGAACCTAAAATAGGTTAAGAATGGTTTCTGTAATCATTAGATGCACAGGCAGATATACCTGTACCTATACATGGGTACCAGCGATAGTCATTCTTTAATCAAGAAATTTATTAAAGATCAGTTGGAAAATATGTCTTTTTCTAACGATCAGATATAAAATTCGGAGAAAATATATTGAGACGACATATAAAAATATAAAACTCGGCAGTGTTCGCTTATAAAGATGGATAGGAAAATATGTTCCAAACTTTTTTCAGGAAAAATTTGGTGTTTATCCGTCTACCCCATACAAAATTATGTACAAAATGGTAGAGGTCATTCGAATTACGTTATTAAGAAACTCCATAAAAATTTAGAAATTGTATAAAACTTCGATGGCCTCTCCTGAAACCTACCTGTTTCGACTTAGCATACTTTGGAATGGAGATATGGATATATATGGGACTATATCTTAATCAAATTTGATTGTCGTCAAACTTGATGGAGGCCATTCTTTAATCAAGAAGCTTCTCTCCTTCAAATTTAACAGACCTTGTTTGGAAAATGAGCCGTATCTAACACTTCGAATCCGAATCAGCGCATATATGTATCTAAATCTGAACTGATTATCTTCAAAAGTTTTTTTTTGAAATTCTCTTACCTCTACCAAAAGGGCTTTAATTTCTACATTTATCCATAGATTTTTTTCAAATAGGCATTATTTTCTTCGCTAGGATGCAAATATTTTAAAAATTAAAATAAAATATTTTTTTCGATTTTTTTTTATTTTTTTTTCCAGGGTTTTTTTTTTTTTTGTAAAATAATCTACTTTTTCCAATTTCTTTAATGACTGTTACTAAACCACTGCTACAAAGTGAAAGAAATATTACCAACTTTGGTAGTCCACATTAATAGCTGCAATTTAACGCATAAGTCGACCTGCTCGGGCATATACTCCAAAAATTATAGTACAAATACTAAGGGTACGTTCGACGATAATAGCATTTATAATAAAAAAAATTTTAAAAAAAAATTTATCCATAAAAAATGTTTGGTTTTGATTTTATATAACAGTATGCCACAATCTATACAAAAAAATAATTTTTAGGTCTAGGATACAAAAAAAATATTTTTTTTGTTGCATAGTGTAATCCTATTAGGAATTGATAATATGTATGTAAATACTAATAATATTAAATGCTAATAATCCTATTAGTGATAAAACTTACCTCGTAGTTTTTTTTGAGATATTTCCAAAAATAATCCTTTTTTGAAAATTTTGCAATTCAAAGCCAAAATGTACACCGATAATTTCTGTTGTTGTTTCAATTTCAATCGCTGTAAGTAAATATAAATATGAAATAATAACATGAACCGGAACAAAAATTCACAATCAATGAAAATATATTTTACAGAAAATCATAAAAAGTTATCTTTTTATAGCAAATCGATTTTAAATATAAAGACCTTATTCATAAAAAGTTATGGGAGGTTTATTGAACTGATTTTCAACGTTAAAATGTATTTTAAAACGTCCATAACTTTTTATGAATAAGACCCAAAATATGTATTTATTTTCTTCATTTGAAATAAAAATTTTGCGCCAAAACTGTCAGAAACATTCCATTCATTCATTTCCATTTGAATTTCAAATCAATGAATATAAATACTAATTAAAAATATGCATTTTTAATTATTAATGATATTTTGTATTATTATTAGACATTTACGCCCGGCCGTATTGTGTTATAATTTCTTTGTAAATAAAACAAAACAAATATTTATATTTATTTCATTATTTTGGGGAATTCAGTTACATAATTGACATTTTTGTTGTTGTTGCTCTGCTTTTGTGTGGTTGTTGTTGTTATTGTTGTTTTATCAATTTGCTAAAAATAACTTTTGCTTGAGTGTAAGCGCAATTACGATTTCTTGTATTCGTTCGTTCGTTCGATCGTTCGTTCGTTCGTTCACACAATCAAAACAGATGATAATTCAAATGCACTCTTCTGCTTCTTCGTCTTTTTTCTATACTTAGTATATGAGAGGGGGTCTTATAAATAACATAAGGTAAATAATAATAACAATTATAAAAACAAAAGTAAATTAAAGACAACAATAAGAACAGCGATACCGGCAGCAGCAAAAAAGTTGATTGAACGAACGTAAAGGCTGTGTAATGCAATAAATGAAAAGTAAACAATCGGATGTCTGTACACTCGAGGAAATTGGTGTTTGTCTATTGTGAAAGGTGCGCGGGGGGAGGGGGGGTGTGGAAGTATAATCCATGGCCATACTCAATTTACAGATACATATGTATCAGGTGCAACAAAATTATACATAAAATTGGAAAATAATCACGCTAGAAATTCAGCATTTCATTTCTCTAATTAAATGAAAGAAGTAAGGAAAGCCTAAAGTCGACTGTATAATACCCTCGACCCTTATGCGCGGAGAAATATGTAGGGCAGGGCTTCCCAGCCCTTTCGACCATGTAAAAAATTCTCAGCGTAAATTATATTTATTTTACACGGGGCAAAATCGCATTTTTTGATTTGTTTGAATCGAAAGAAAATATACATGGAGCACAAATTTTTAATTATTATATATTTTCGAGCAAATAAATTTTATTTGAAAATCAATAAAATGTATTTAGAGCGCATAAAAAATGTGTTTAAATACAAATAAAATTATTGTTTATGAATATTTGCAAATATATTTATTAAAAAAAAAAAGATTTTCGAAACTTTGCTGAATTTTTCGAACTTTAGTTTTAATTTTTTCCATGTTTTCGAATTATGCTTTCCTATTAAAAATGGCATACTTAGCATTAACTTCTATTTGAAACCCATTTATTTTTACTTTCTAACTATTCCCACTCATTATTTTCAATTATAAAGAAATTTTACTAACATTACAAATTTCTAAAAATTACCTTTCAATTGCTGAAAACGTAAAACAATTAAAGAATAGATATATATTCACGCAAATATATCTTTGTTTGGGAAATAACATATGCAAATAAAAACCAGTAAGGAAAGGCTAAAGTCGGGCGGGGCCGACTATATAATACCCTACACCACTCTCGTAATATTGAATAACTCTGATATATAAATTTTGTAATTCATGTATAAATTGTTTACATAAATTTACTTTTGGGACATTTTATACTTAAATAATACCCTGTACCACAGTGTGGTGTAGGGTATAAAAACGATTGGATCTAAAGAGCCAAATCGGATGAAACATATATGTATATGGGAGCTATAGCTAAATCTTAACCGATTTTCTTCAAATTCGGCAATGTTGGTTCATGGATCAAGAAACTTTACCATTCTAAATTTCAAAAAAATTGGATGTAAAATCTAGCTTCTATAGAACTAAAGGGCGAAATCGGACGAAACATATATATGGGAGCTATAGCTAAATCTTAACCGATTTTCTTCAAATTCGGCAACGTTGGTTCATGGCTCAAGAAACTCTACCATTCTAAATTTCAAAATGATTGGATGTAAAATACAGCTTCTATAGAACTAAAGGGCCAAATCGGACGAAACATATATATGGGAGCTATAGCTAAATCTTAACCGATTTTCTTCAAATTCGGTAGTGTTGGTTCATGGCTTAAGAAACTCTAACATTCTAAATTTCAAAATGATTGGTTGTAAAATACAGCTTCTATAGAACTAAAGGGCCAAATCGGACGAAACATATATATGGGAGCTATAGCTAAATTCAATAGGGATCTTTACAGCTGCGAAATACTCCAAACTGCAAAATTTCAGAACGATCGGAGTGAAATTGCGACCAGTAGTCGACGAACAACTTTACATGGACAGACGGACGGACGGACAGACATGGTTAAATCGACTCAGCTAGTGATTCTGAGTCGATTGGTATACTTTAAGGTGGGATAGCTGTGTTATTTTCAGGTGTTACAAACATCTGCCGCGAAACAAACTTATAATACCCTGTAAACATAGTTTTGTCTAGAACAACATCCTCCCAAACATATAATATTTGTATGTGTCAAATGTTATATATTTGGAGGGCACCCTAAAAATATATATGTTTCAAGCAGAATATGTTTGGGAGAATATACTACAGAGGCGATTTCTTTTAAGCGTGTATAATACGACAAAATAAATTAAATTTCGTTTAAATTGTATTTTTATCCCCTCACCTTAGATAGGAGGATATATATCATTTGCCATAAGTGTAACACATCGAAGGTGTGACCTAAAACCCTATGTATGTTCTGCGGATATCCGGTTTGGGTAATTTTAAGTCGAATGAGCAATGTCCGTCCGTCTGTCTGTCTGTCTGCTGGGTGGTGCGCACGATAACTCTTCAAAGGAGTAACCGATTGACTTCAAATTTGGTATGTGGTAATATTTTCTTCTATCTCCGGCTAAGTTCGAAGATGGGCCATATTGGTCCACTCCTTCTGGAACCTCCCCCACAAAGGGTTAACATTTAGTGAAATATTGATTATTTAATAACTTCTATACTACTTATTTGAGTCCTCTGAAATTCTACACATAGTATTAGTTTATTAGTCACTATTACCTCGAGAAAAATGGGCGAAGTGTCCAAGCCCCTTTTGGTACCTCCCACACAAATGGACCATTATGTACCGAAAGTTACCAGCTTATAACTTTAATACCAGTGCATACAAATACTTGAAATTTACTGAAATGTACAGTATAATGCTTTTATAGTACCTAGAGTCCAGAGAAAAATTTGCGTTATTGACCCGGCCCTTTTGGTACCTCCCACACAAATGGACCTTTTTGTACAAAAAGTTACCAGCTTTTAACGTTAATACCAGTGCATATAAATACTTGATATTTTGTACAGTGTAATGTTTTTATAGTACCTAGAGTCCAGAGAAAAGTGACCGTTTTTGGAACGCAAAATGGACCATTATGTATCAAAAGTTAACAGCTTTAATACCAGTACATGCTTTAAAGTTATTAAATGCAATTTAAATTGATAATAATTTAAATAAACAAAAAAATAAATTAATTTACTAATGATTTTTTGAGACTCAAGGTGAGGGGATTCATTAGTCGGTGTACTTGTATCTTGAAAATTTCCTCGAAATTAAATTTTTCCCCAAAATTTCGATGTAGCTGAATTATTTTTGGAAAATTTTGTTGAAATTACATTTCTCTAAAAAATTACATTGGATTTGAATTTTTCTAACAATTCCTTCAAATTTGTTTTTCTAAAAAAATGTTGTTGAAGTCTATTTTTTTACAAAATTTCGACCCTTAAATACAATTAATGACCATTAATCCGGAAACCGTTCATCGATCTGAACGGATTAGGTATTTTCAACAATGTTTTCAAAAATGTAATTTTTATGAAATTCTATTTTGAAGAAATTTAATACAAAAAACAATTTTCAAAATTTTTTTTTAGACAATTTTGATAAAATTTTAATAAATCCTCATAATTACATTTTTCTGCTAAAATTTTTGAAATTGCATTTTTTTTTTTGGAAAATTTCTTCAAATTTGATTTTTTTCTGGAAAATTCCTTCAAATTTGTTTTTTCTAAAAAATATTGTTGAAATCTATTTTTTCTACAAAATTTCGACCTTTAAATACAATTGAAGCATAATCGGGAATAACGTTGTAAAGGACAAAATTAAAATTCGTAACAAACGTTTTAAAAGTAGCAGACACTTTCAAAATTTTCTTTTTTTCACTCATTATAGACATAGCTGCATTAAAAATCTATTTTATAAAAAACTACAAATTATTTTTGTTCACACGCCGCCAATGGCGCTTCAATCGCTTCGCGATTATGCTTCAATTAGTGGCCATTAATCCGGAAACCGGTCATCGATCTGAACGGATAAAAGATCGATGAATCCTTTAAAGGACGATGACCCATGATTGGTGGCCACTGCCTGGAATAAGGGTCTATGACTACATAATTGGCCGATGAAGGAAATTTTCTGGAAAAATTCAACTACGAAGAAAATTTAAGGAAAATGTTCATCAACAAAATTTTCTGGAAAAATTTATTTTCGAAGAAATTTTCTAGAAAGATACATTTCAAGGATTTTTTTTTTTGAAAAATTGTGCTTTGACATTATTTTTTAGAAAAAAACTTATATTTCCATTAAAAAATATTTTCATCAAAGTTTTGAAAAAATGTAATTTTTATGATTTTTTTTTTAAATTTAATGGACATTTTTTTTTAAAAATTTTTTAGAAGAGTTTAATTTTGGCAAAGTTTTTTAACCGTACAAATATTAACAAAATTTTCCATAAAAATTTTATTTCTTTGAAATTATTTATGAAAATTAAATTTTGCGGAATTGACAACAAATATTTTTAATTTAATTTTTATGAAATTTTATTTTGAAGAAACTTAATAGAGAAAAACAATTATCAATTTTTTTTTAAAAAAGTTTATTTTTAGGGATATTTTGTAAAAGGTAAAAATTTTAACAAAATTTTTCATAAAAATTTGATTTCTTTTAAATTATTTATAAAAATTAAATTTTGCTCATCGTAAATTATATTTATTTTATAGTACGACAAAAAAATAAAATTTCGTTTAAATTGTATTTTTTCTTGAAAATTTCCTCGAAATAAAATTTTTTCCCAAAATTTCGTTGTAACTGAATTTTTTAGAAAATTTTGTTGAAATTACATTTCTCTAAAAAATTACATTGGATTTGTATTTTTCTAAAAAATTTCGTTGAAATTACATTTGAAAATAATTTTTTTTTTGAAAATTTCGTCATTTTTCTACTAAAATTATTGAAAATGCATTTTTTTAGAAAATCTCTACATATTCGATTTTTTCGGGAATTTCTTTCAAATTTGTTTTTTTCTAGTGGCCATTAATCTGGAAATCGTTCATCGATCTGAACGGATTAGGTATTTTCAACACTGTTTTCAAATATTTAATTTTTATGAAATTCTATTTTGAAGAAATTTAATACAAAAAACAATTTTCAATTTTTTTTTTTTAGAAAAGTTTATTTTTTGCCAAATTTCTTAAAAGTACAAATTTCAACAAAATTGTCCATAAAAATGTGATTTCTTTTAAATTATTTATAAAAATTAAATTTTGCAGAATTGACAACAAATATGCAATCGTGATAAAATTTTAATAAATCCTCATAATTACATTTTTCTGCTAAAATTATTGAAATTGCATTTTTTTTTTGGAAAATTTCTTTAAATTTGATTTTTTTCTGGAATATTCCTTCGAATTTGTTTTTTCTAAAAAATATTGTTGAAATATATTTTTTCTACAAAATTTCGACCTTTAAATACAATTGAAGCACAATTGCGAATAACGTTGTAAAGGACAAAATTAAAATTCGTAACAAACGTTTTAAAAGTAGCAGACACTTTCAAAATTTTCTTTTTTTTCACTCATTATAGACATAGCTGCATTAAAAATCTTTTTTATAAAAAAAAATTCTTAGAAATTTTATGTCTTTAATTAACTACAAATTATTTTTGTTCACGCGGCGCTTATGGCGCTTACAACGTTATTCGCGATTAAGTTTCACTGAACGGATTAAAGATCGATAAATCATTTAAGGTACGATGACCCATGATTGGTGGCCACTGCCTAAAATAAGGGTCTACATTAATGGGGGGACTATATTAATGGCCGATGAAGGACAATTTTCTGGAAAAATTCAATTACGAAGAAAATTTAAGGAAATGCTTCATCAACGAAATTTTCTGGAAAAATTTGTTTTTGAAGAAATTTTCTAGAAAGATACATTTTAAAAAGTTGAAAAATTGTATTTTGACATAATTTTTTAGAAAAAAACGTATTTTTCCAGTAAAAAGTATTTTCAACAAAGTTTAGAAAAAATTTAAATTTTATGAATTTCTTTTTTTAAAAAATTTAATGGAAACAAATTTTAAAATTTTTTTAGAAGAGTTTAATTTTGGCGGTTTTTTAAAAGTAAAAATTTTAAAAAAAAAAATTCCATAAAAAATTTATTTCTTTGAAATTATTTATGAAAATTAAATTTTGCGGAATTGACGACAATTATTCTTGATTTAATTTTTATGAAATTTTATTTGGAAGAAACTTAATAGAGAAAAACAATTATCAAAATTTGTTTTTTGGAAAAGTTTAATTTTAGGGATATTTTTTAAAAAGGTACAAATTTTAACAAAATTTTTCATAAAAATCAGATTTCTTTTAAATTATTTATAAAAATAAAATTTTACTGAATTGATAATAAATACGCAATTTTGATAAAATTAAAATTTTAAAATATTTTTTGATGAATCGTTTAAAGGAAGATGAATCGTTTTACGAAGAAAATTTAAAGAAATGCTTCATCAACGACATTTTCTGGGTTTCAAGGATTTTTTTTTGAAAAAATTCTATTTTGACATAATTTTTTAGAAATAAACTTATATTTCCATTAAAAAATATTTTCATCAAAGTTTTGAAAAAATTTAATTTTTATGATTTTTTTTTAAATTTAATGGAAAAAATTTTTTAAAAATTTTTTAGAAGTGTTAAATTTTGGCGAAGTTTTTTACCGTACAAATATTAACAAAATTTTCCATAAAAATTTTATTTCTTTGAAATTATTTATGAAAATTAAATTTTGCGGAATTGACAACAAATATTTTTAATTTAATTTTTATGAAAGTTTATTTTGAAGAAACAATAGAGAAAAACAATTTTCAACATTTTTTATATAAAAGTTTATTTTTGGGGATATTTTTAAAGGTACAAATTTTAACCAAATTTGTTCATAAAAATCTGATTTCTTTTAAATTATTTATAAAAATTAAATTTTGCTGAACTGATAATAAATACGCAATTTTGATAAAATTAAAATTTTAAAATATTTTTTGATGAATCGTTTTACGAAGAAAATTTAAAGAAATGCTTCATCAACGAAATTTTCTGAAAAAATTTATTTTCGAAGAAATATTCTAGAAAGATACATTTCAAGGATTTTTTTTAAAAAATTCTATTTTGACATAATTTTTTAGAAAAAAAACTTATTTTTTCCATTAAAACGAATTTTCAACAAAGTTTAGAAAAAATTTAATTTTTATGATTTTTTTTTGAAAAATTTAATGGAAAACAATTTTTTTAGAAGAGTTTAATTTTGGCGAAGTTTTGTAAAAGTAAACAAAACAACAAAATGTTTAACAAAATTTTCCATAAACATTTTATTTCTTTGAAATTATTTATGAAAATTAAATTTTGCGGAATTGACAACAAATATTTTTGATTAAATTTTTATGAAATTTTATTTTGAAGAAACTTAATAGAGAAAAACAATTATCAACTTTTTTTTTGGAAAAAGTTTATTTTTTGGGATATTTTTAAAGGTACGTTTAACAAAATTTTTTCATAAAAATCTGATTTCTTTTAAATCTATATAACTATATAAAATTGGATGTGAGTATGTGTGTGTGTGTATGTTACGTATGGACTCCAAAACTTCAGAACCGATTATGTTGAAATTTTCAGGGAATCTTCAGATAACCCTAGCGGCTGACATAGGCTATATAAATTCTTGATTGAAGGGGCGTGGCCTCGCCCATATAAGCCAATTGGTAGATATCGTTTTTCAGTGATTCCTACTGTCTATACCTACGTATAGATTAACGAATTTCGGAAATCTGAAATCAGGGGCAACGAAGTGGACCGGGTCCAGCTAGTTATTTATAAAAATTAAATTTAGCTGAATTGATAATAAATACGCAATTTTAATAAAAATTTAAATTTTAACAAATTTTTTTTGGAAAAAAAATTATTTTCATTAAAAATGTATTTTTAACAAAAAAATAAATTATATGAAATTTTATTTTGAAGAAACTTAATAGAAAAACCAGTAAGCAAAAGCTAAAGTCGGGCGGTGCCGACTATATAATACCCTACACCACTCTCGTAACATTGAATAACTCTGATATATAAATTTTGTAATTCATGTATAAATTGTTTACATAAATTTACTTTTGGGACATTTTATACTTAAATAATACCCTGTACCACAGTGTGGTGTAGGGTATAAAAGCGATTGGATCTAAAGAGCCAAATCGGATGAAACATATATATGGGAGCTATAGCTAAATCTTTACCGATTTTCTTCAAATTCGGCAATGTTGGTTCATGAATCAAAAACCTCTACCATTCTAAATTTCAAAATGATTGGATGTAAAATATAGCTTCTATAGAAATAAAGGGCCAAATCGGACGAAACATATATATGGGAGCTATAGCTAAATCTTAACCGATTTTCTTCAAATTCGGTAGTGTTGGTTCATGGATCAAGAAACTCTACCATTCTAAATGTCAAAAGGATTGTATGTAAAATACAGCTTCTACAGGACTAAAGAGCAAAATCGGACGAAACATATATATGGGAGCTATAGCTAAATCTTAACCGATTTTCTTCAAATTCGGCAATGTTGGTTCATGGATCAAGAAACTCTACCATTCTAAATTTCAAAACGATTGGATGTAAAATACAGCTTCTATAGGACTAAAGGGCCAAATCGGACGAAACATATATATGGGAGCTATAGCTAAATCTTAACCGATTTTCTTCAAATTCGGCAATGTTGGTTCATGGATCAAGAAACTCTACCATTCTAAATTTCAAAACGATTGGATGTAAAATACAGCTTCTATAGGACTAAAGGGCCAAATCGGACGAAACATATATATGGGAGCTATATCTAAATCTGAACCGATTTCAACCAAATTCAATAGCGATCTTAACAGCCGCGGAATACTCTAAACTGCAAAATTTCAGAACGATCGGAGTGAAATTGCGACCTGTGTTCTCCAAAGCGTCAAGCAGTCTAATCGGAAAGGGCCTGTATATGGGGGCTATGTCAAAACAGGGACCCATGTGCTCCATTTTCACTGGGGACGATTTAAGGCAGAATAATGAATGAATGCATAAATTTCAGCACTATCAGTTCAAAAATGTCTTCTCTAGAGCGTTATTTTAAATGGGGTTTATATCAAAGCATGGACCGATATGGTCCATTTCCCCTTCGGGACGAGTATATGCAATATAAGTATACATTTTAAAAAATTTTCCAGAAAATTTCCTTCATCGGCCATTAATAAAGTCATAGACCTTTCTTCCAGACAGTGGCCACCAAGCAGGGGTCATCGTCCTTTAAACTATTCATCGATCTTTAACCCGTTCAGATCGATGACCGATTTACGGATTAAAACATGGGTTTAATCGGTTCTTGTTTGCATAAAAAATAGGCATTACAGTAGTGGGGTAGGGTATTATATAGTCGGCTAAGCTGTACCGTGAACTTTCTTTGCTGGTTTTTCTCTGTGTAAAATTTTTTAAGAATCTTAAAATTTTGAGTTAGAAACACTTTTGAGTGACAGCTGTGAGTCATTTCATTTTTATGGGTATTTGCATTTATTACTATCCTACAATCGTACGGAATACCCTAAAGCAATAGTTGTACATGACTTTTAGTATTTGTTTAATACATTGAAATAAAATTCCAGTCAAAACCGTTTTAGCCTGTTTGCTTTGTATTTTATCTTCTTTATTTAGTTTATTTTATTTCTTTGATTTTGTAAAACACAATTCAATCATCCCAAATGTTGTTCTTCTAATTGCTCTCACAAATGACGTTGATGTGTCAAAATGACGGGAACAAATAACGAAACAAAAAAACATTTGCAAAAACACTTACATATGCACGCATACACATATACAAATATACATACATACATACATATATAAAGCAGAACACTGATTGAACGAACATTCGCACTAAACATGTTTGCCAAATGGTTTTGCTAAAGAGAAGGGGGAGATGCAGTTGGCAGGGTGCTTTCCCCCACACTTCATAGAGTGTGAAATGACAGCCAAACAATTTTGGTGAAGTGTTTTTTTTTTTTTTGATTCACATTGAATGTACTCGTACAATGTTTATCATTTCTCTATAATTCTGTGTAACATACAATATCAATTTTATTGTGAAGAACTATAGATTTTTTTTCGGTCGTTTATATTCGGTTTTTGGTTTATTTCTAACGTTAGTGACGCGCCATCTCTCAGACGTGCGATGTGCCATGCATGGCATGGCATGACATAGCGTTGGCGCTCATCTGTTTTGTTACTGTGGTGGGGAGACGTTGAATGAGGAGAGGTGAGTTGTGTGGTATTTAGTTGAACTGTGTTGTGTTGAGAATAGTGGTGGTGAGGTGGGGGTCGTCGTCTCTGAGTGTAGCACTACTGTTACGTTGTGTTACTTTTATTTTTCGGCTGAATTGGTTGTTGCTGCTGCTGTTTTTTTTCCATTATTACACTCAACAATATTTCTTTGGTTTTTCGTTGAATATTTATTTATACCGGCAAAAGGCCAACAACAACAGCAGTGTTGTTTAGCTTTTGTGAATTGTGTATCGGGGGGTGGGGGAAGAGTAGAGTGTACAATTGTTGGTGTGTTGTATTGCACTTTTTTTCGGCGGCGTGTGCTTGACTCTACATATAGAAAATATTTCAAAAAAAGATATACATATTGTAGATATGTGCATATATGTACATATGTATATATAGTCACATCTACTATATATATTTAAAATATACTATGCAGGTATGTATCGGTAGATTTTTACTATTTGTATAACGATTTGTTTTGATTACGATTCCCGTGCCTCTGCGACATTCGCAATATTTTCTTTTCATTCTTTCACTGGTTGTATTTTTCCGCTTTGCCTTTGCGTTTCGCGCTTTGACGTTTATTGAAAATAATAATAACATCAACACACAATACTTATGTAGTATATCTATCTGCACAGCACACACACCGAGCACTACGTTTTTTGGGTTTTTTTTATGTTTTTACTTAATTTTTGTATTCAAGCCTAAAGATAGAAAGGCCAGCCAGACACACACTCACACGCACACAATCAAAACGAAACAAAAAGAATCAACACACAACAGAAAGCGTTTCAATAATACAAAAATAAAAAAATAAAAAAGAATTTGTGTAACTACCGCACGAGTTAATATCGCACAACATACGTTGTTCGTACGCCAAAAATAAAAAAGTGTATCTCAATCTAAAAAGTTCACAACAAACACTAACTACACAAACTAAGTTTGCAGCCACACAGAGCCACATACAATGAAATTTTTGGTGTGTGCGGCGGGGCCCCAACAATGTTTTATTTTTCTCAGCAACTTAAATGTAGTTGTTGTTGTGTGGTGCACACAGCCAATAACCCATACCTTGTCTTGTGCTCCCCAACAAAAATCCATCAATGTCTCTCTTTGTAGCTCTCACTCTCTCTCTCTCTCTCTTCCTTTTTGGTAATAGGTAACTCACATAGCTACTGACAGAGTACAAAACACCAACACCCCCAATCGTAATTGTAGTCATAATGGTATCTGAACAAGTGCATGTTTGATGTTCTAAACATCTAAGAGTGCTTAAACTCTTGGATACTCTCTGCCAAAAAAAAACTCTTTTCTAATCAAATATTCTCAGTTATCTTAAAATATCTGAGTAACATGGAGAAAGATGAGTTTACTGAGTAGAACAATTTTGTTTTAGAACTAATTCGGAGAGAAAATCTCTTTGAAAAAGAGTAAAAGATTTTTGATTAACAGTGATGCCAATACACAGCAGCGTTACCAGATGATAAGTTTTAACTTATTTTTCAAGTTTTTTCAAATGAAAAACAGCATTTTTAAGATTTTTCTTTTAGATATAAGTTTTTTTTAATGTCTGTACAAATTTAATATTATATTATCTCAGAAAACCACACAAGATTTCCCAAACCGCTTCATTCTAGAATTCACTTAATAGCATATGAATAAATTGCTATAAAATGAAAATTTAACGAAACAAAAAAAAAATTTGCTTAATTTTTGTTAGATGATATGGACATAATTTAGAAATCAAAATTAAAGAAATCTTTAGGGAATTCTATTTTCCAATTTAGGCGATTATATATTGCAATTTACTGGCGTAATGCACTTCGGAGTTTGTTTCTTCTGGAATAATTTCTATTTTGAACCATGCTTTTATTTTATTAATAAAAGTTTAATTAAATAATAGTTTACTTATGGTAATGGTTTACCTACATCGCCCAGATTTTTTATATTCATTATATTTCAATATTTGAGGCCTCGTGATCCGAGAAATATCACTCTTCGCCAATTGTTTAATTTACATTTGTTGTAATATTTGTCTAATAACCATTTAAAATGTAAACTATTTTAAGAGTTTCAAAGAATGATGCATTTTAGCAATTTAAGATTGATGCTACTAGTTTTTGTTTTTTTTTTATAAAATAGAAATAATAAGTTTTTTTGTTGCAAAATAAGTTTTTTTCTTTGAACATTTTAAGTTTTTTTAAAAAAAATACCTGGCAACGCTGATACACAGTCGTTTAGAGGTTATTATTTATAGAAAATATTATAGGGATTTCAAAATATTTAACTCTACATGAAGCGAGATGCCTAAAACGTTCCAGAAACCAAATTGAACTATGTGGGCCCAGATTCCATGATCTCGGTAATTCTAAACATTTCTTCAAAGGGGTTTTAAAAAAAAAACAAAAAAACAAGCTTAGCTCTGGTTTTCGAGGTATTCGGCCACGAACATTGCTGGGAAATCAGTAAGGATTGAAATCTCAAGGAAGAATTTGAAGCCGAAGGACTCGGCATATAGGATACAGTTCAAAGAATTAAATTAAGATAACTTTTACAAAATTATTTCTCTCAAAATTTAGTAAAATGGAAACATGCTGGAAATAAAGGTTGATCTAAGTAGAGATAATTTTTCAATAGCCTTTTTTTGACAGATCACGTATAAATCGTGTCATGCTGTCATGTTATTTTTGTTAAGTATTTTTTGGCATTTCATCATGGAAAGTTCTACGCCTGAATAACGTTTACAAATTATTCAGTTTAATTATCAAAATAATCGTTCGCCAATTGCGCTAAGTCCATTTTTTTTTTAAATCCAAAGAAAAACACTTTCCATTCGACCCACGACCTTGACACCCATGAGCAATATTTTCGCTCTCATTAAGCGTTATATTTTTGCCATTGACCGATTCGCGATCCGACGTACCGGAATCATCGGTCCATATTTCTTCAAAAATTATGCCGGTGAGAACGTAGCCGTCAATGGCGACCGTTATCGTGCCATGATAACCGACTATTTGATGCCTGAAATTGAAGCTCGTGATCTCGGCGACATTTGGTTTCAACAAGACGGCGCCACTTCCCACACATTGCATCAATCATTGGATTTATTGAGAGAACACTTCGGTGAGCAGATAATTTCACGTTTTGGGCCGGTCGATTGGCCACCAAAATCGTGTGATATCACACCGTTAGACTTTTTTCTGTGGGGATATGTAAAGTCTAAAGTTTATGCGGACAAACCCGCTTCGATTCAGGCCTTGGAGCAAAACATCACACGTGTCATTCGCCAGTTACCAGTCGAAATGCTCGAACGAGTCATCGAAAGTGGGACTCAACGGATGGACCATCTGAGACGTAGCCGCGGCCAACATTTGATAGACATAATCTTCAAAAAATAAATGCCAAATAATGTTCTTTCAAATAATAATAAACATTCCCCATTCAATTTGGATTTTCTGTGTTTTCTGTGCTGTGAGCTCCTTATTTATCATGAGAGTTAGTTCTGAAAAAATATATAACCGTAACATTGCATTACTGGAAATTTGACTACTTTTTTTGGCCAAAATTCAAAAATTAAAGTTTATCAAAATTATTTTTTTTTTTGCTTTAATAGAAAAAGAAATTAACAATGTAAACATCTCTTTTTGAATTTTTTGGCAACACTGATTTACCGCTTCTTTATCAGCTGTTTTGTGTACAGTGCATTTTTCGGTAATTTAAAATTAATGTTTTCATAATAATAATTCACAGTTTTTAAAAAATCATAAATGGAAAATATTGCCAAAGGTGAGTACATGATTAATATACTCGGGATATTTTCGCGAACTCGTCTTTTAGATCGGTTAAATTTGAAAAAGTGGAGTGACCTTAAGATGAGCTGACGGAATTATGAATTAGAATTTTATTTAGACTTGCACTTGCTAGACATAACACTGTAACAGTTCCATAGGACAATCATTCACCTTCCAATTCTAATATTATTCAGTCGAGCATCTGTGTAAACTTTTTTTAAAATTTAGTATTATTAAATTTTTTTTAGTAAAATCCTATTTAAAACACAACTTTATATGCTGCTTCTTTAAAGTTGTAAAAAAAGATGTACACTCGAAAAAAAAATTGTTTACAAAATTTTTTTTAGTTTATGAAAAAATTTTTCTTGTACATACCTCCCTCTTATCCAAAAAATCATCCATATCGGTTCTGCCGTTTGGCTGTAATTAATTTTGGCTAAAAAAGTGGTCAAATTTTCTATTGTGCATTGTCTCGAAATGAACATTTTAAAAATCTAACAGAAAGGAGATCATATGGATGTAACTATTTCAACCCTGTTGAATTCCGAGGCAATAGCCGTTCTTCTGGGCTAGCTCTGGTTTTTTATGTTTTCGGCCCCGACGTTGGCTGATGATGGTTTTTGAAGTCAGCCATGTGGTTTACTGAAATAAGAGCTAACCTAGAAAATGGTTCTATAACAAATTTTACTAACAACAGTTTACAATAGTAGTTAACAAAGTTATGTTGATTACTTCATGATATAAAAGTATTTTATATGGAAATTAGAAAACCTATTTTTCGGATCTAATTTTTACGAATGTCTTAGATCTTCAAAACAGATAAAATAATGATTTCATTGTTTTGTATTAGGACGTATTTGTATTAGGACGCTCCACCAATATATATATATATATTGTAGAGTGTAAACAAGTGAAATGAGGAGGAGCATATGCTGGCGACATTCATATGGGCGATTGTATCAAAACGTGAAGCGATAAAGCCTATTTCTGGTACTAGTTGTACTGTACAAAATAAAATGTACATAGTTAGAAATTTAAGCCAAATTAGTTAAAAATGATTTTCTTTTAAGTTATGATGAAATAAAAGAAATGAAAATTGTATACTCTTTTTATTACAGCTCCATACTTATCATTTCCAACATGTTTCATCAAAATCGGACATCATAAACAATTACCCATATCACTTAACGTGATTCTCGTCCATATTATATATAGTATTGATAATTCGGATAATAATCATCCTTAAAAAATTAATAATAAAAGTAGTTTAGGAAATTTACCTAAATAAAAATTGTATTTTCATTCTCAAATGAAACTAAGACAGATAGATGAACCTGGCTAAATCGACGTAGAATTTTTTATCGAAATTTAGATACAAATAATACTACTAAAATTGTATTAACGACAACCTTCTTACACATGTCACCATATCTATAATTGAAAAAAATGGATTATTTCACAAAATTTAGCTTTAAACGTCTAATTAACTATTTAATAAAAGCTTATTAGCAACACTGCAGCTACCAGAGTGGAGAGACAAACCTCTCCACACAAAAATCACATTAAAATGTTCAAATTCACTAATACACTTGCCTACCATGCACACTTACACGTGCTGCTCTAAATCTCTCTCTCTCTCCCTCCAAAAATAAATCTAAACTCTTGTTCTCAGTAAGTTATATTTTCAATCCCCAACATTTTCTCTATTTAAAGAAACATACGTACACTACATTCAGCGGCTAGCGGCTGCTCTCCACTCAACAAAAGTGTATACTTTGAACTTGCATTCTATTACTTTGCTCGCCCTCAATGCAATTGTTCTCGTTGTTGTTGGTTTGGTTAGTGGGCTCCCCCATCCATCATTCCTATTACAATTTCTATGTCTCTCATTCCCTAGTTCTATACTCAGTTCAAAGTATGTACAATATGTTTGTGGTTGTCGTTGTTGTTGCTGTATGTTTGTAAGCACGAATGCTTAAATACTGCAGTTTTGCTGCACGAGTTGCAGGTAACGCAACGCAAATGAAGCCGAGTATATATTTGGGGGATTTCGCCCATTTATGTGTATACACAAAAATTTTTGGTGGTCATTTACTGTAACCTTAAATAGAGAGAGAGTGAGTGTGTGTGTGTGTTTTATTGTAAGAGCGAGAACGAGAGATTAGTAGTTGGCGTTAAACGAAAAAAGAAAGAATGTAAAGTACTTTTCGGTCGATAGACGAATAAATGATGATGGATTAAATAAAATGTGCAGATAAATCTTTAGTTGTAAAAGAATTCATTAAATTCAATTCAATACAATACAATTTTTTTTTATTTTATGCAAAAATTAAGGAAATTTTATTATTTTAGGCAATAAATACGTATACCTTATACTTTTTTGTAAGTTTTGTAAAATGTGCAAATTATCTTAGTAAAAGTACCTTGACATACATTATATGTATATAGCAGTAATATTTATAAATCTTCTTCGAACTCAGAGTTTCACTCTGATATAGATGGAGACCTCCGGGGTCGACTGTAGTATAGACGCAAACCTCCGAGATCAAGATGGAGACCTCAGACGACGACTGTTGTACAGAGTAAGACCTCTGATATTCGCTCTAGAATAGATGGAGTCCTCAAAGGTCAGCTCTAGTATAGAGGAAGACCTCAGAGGTCGACTCTAGTATAGAGGAAAATCTCAGAGGTCGACCCTAGTATAGAGGAAAATCTCAAAGGTCGACTGTAGTATAGAGGAAGACCTCAGAGGTCGACTGTAGTATAGAGGAAAATTTCAGAGGTCGACTGTAGTATAGGGGAAGACCTCAGAGGTCGACTCTAGTATAGAGAAGACCTCAGAGGTCGACTCCAGTATAGAAGAAGACCTCAAATGTCGTCTCTAGTATAGAGGAAGACCTCAGAGGTTGACTCTAGTATAGAGGAAGACCTCAGAGTTTGACTCTAGTATAGAGGAAGACCTCAGAGGTCGACTGTAGTAAAGAGGAAGTCCTCAGAGGTCGACTAAAGTATAAAGAAAGGCCTCAGAGGTCGGTCCAGTATAGAAGAAGACCTCAAATGTCGTCTCTAGTATAGAGGAAGACCTCAGAGGTTGACTCTAGTATAGAGGAAGACCTCAGAGTTTGACTCTAGTATAGAGGAAGACTTCAGAGGTCGACTCCAGTATAAAGGAGAACTTCAGGGGTCGACTATAGTATAGAGGAAAATCTCAGAGGTCGACTCTAGTATAGATGAAGACCTCAGAGGTTGACTAAAGTATAAAGAAAGGCCTCAGAGGTCGACTCTAGTATAGAGGAAGATCTCAGAGGTCGACTCTAGTATAGAGGAAGACCTCAGAGATCGCCGCTGGTATAGAGGAAGACCTCAGAGGTCGACTCTAGTATAGAGGAATACTTCAGAGGTCGACTCTAGTATAGAGGAGAAATTCAGAGGTCGACTCTAGTATAGAGGAGAACATCAGAGGTCGACTCTAGTATAGAGGAACACCTCAGAGGTCGACTCTAGTAAAGAGGAAGACCTCAGAGGTCGACTCTAGTAAAGAGGAAGACCTCAGAGGTCGACTATAGTATAGAGGATGGCCTCAGAGGTCGGCTCTACTATAGAGGAAGGCCTCAGATGTCGACTCTAGTAAAGTGGAAGACCTCAGAGGTCTACTCTAGTATAGAGGAAGACCTCAGAGGTCGATTTTAGTATAAAGGAAGACAACAGAGATCGACGCTAGTATAGAGGAAGACCTCGTAGGTAACTCTAGTATAGAGAGAGACCTCAGAGGTCGACTATAGTTTAGATGGAGACCTCAGAGGTCGACTCTACTATAAGTAGATATAGACCTTAGAGGTCGACTCTAGTATAGATGAAGACCTCAGAGGTCGGGTCTAGTATAGAGGAAGACTTCAGAGGTGGACTCTAGTATAGATGGAGACCTCAGAGGTCGACTCTAGTATAGAGGAAGATTTCAGAGGTCGACTCTAGTATAGAGGAAGACCTCAGAGGTCGACTGGTATACATGGACACCTCATAGATCGACTCTAGTATAGAGGAAGACCTCGGAGGTCGACTCTAGTATAGAGGAAGACCTCGGAGGTCGACTCTAGTATAGAGGAAGACCTCGGAGGTCGACTCTAGTATAGAGGAAGACTTCAGAGGTCGACTTTAGTATAGAGGAAGACCTCGGAGGTCGACTCTAGTATAGATGAAGACCTCAGAGGTCGACTCTAGTATAGATTAAGACCTCAGAGGTCGAGTCTAGTATAGAGGAAGACCTCAGAGGTGGACTCTAGTATAGATGGAGACCTCAGAGGTCGAATCTAGTATAGAGGAAGATTTCAGAGGTCGAATCTAGTATAGCGGAAGATTTCAGAGGTCGACTCTAGTATAGAGGAAGACCTCAGAGGTGAGTCTAGTATAGAGGAAGACCTCAGAGGTGAACTGGTATACATGGACACCTCATAGATCGACTCTAGTATAGAGGAAGACCTCGGAGGTCGACTCTAGTATAGAGGAAGACCTCGGAGGCCGACTCTTGTGTAGAGGAAGACCTCAGAGGCCGACTCTAGTATAGAGGAAGACCTCAGAGGTCGACTCTAGTATAGAGGAAGACCTCGGAGGTCGACTCTAATATAAAGGAAGACCTCAGAAGTCGACTCTAGTATAGAGGAAGACATCAGAGGTCGACTCTAGTATAGAGGAATACCTCAGAGGTCGACTGTAGTAAAGAGGAAGACCTCAGAGGTCGACTCTAGTATAGATGGAGAGGTCCATAGAGTTCTTCCTCTATACTAGTGTCGAACTTTAAAGTCTTCCTCTATTCTCAAATCATACTCTGAGATCTTCCTCTAAATTATTCTGAAGCCTTTAACTATAGTAGAGTATTTGTTACCGTTTTAGGTATATAGTTTTGAATTCGCTTAAAGCCATCGAAACGCATCCTTTCTCAGGAATTGGTAACACACTAAGAAAACTATAACGACAGCGTGCGGAAAAGGTAACCAAATGTGACCCAATTTTCTCTCTACATAATGTTCCTACAAAGCCCCTCAGGGGAGGGCGAGTCTTTGTAACTTTACGTGGACCCCCCCAATGTTTCATCTTTTGCTGCTCGTGATGTTCTAAATACAACCAGATTCAGGAAACCCCAAAAATTGCTCCATTTCATCCTTTTTCGGGATGAAGTGTTTAGAATGATGACGACAACGACAGCGAAAATTTGCATAACACGTCGACGACGAAATTGAGCTATTTTTCGGGTACATACATCGATAAAGGCATGCACATATATACATGTACATATGTAGTCTATCTGTACTAATATGTATGTGTGTGCTGTCTGTGTCTTTTACTATTTACAAAAATTTTAAATCCTTTTCGTCTCGTCGTTGTCTGTGCAAAGTTTTGTGTTTTTGTTTTTCTTTTTTCGTCATTTTTTTTTTGGTTGAGGGGAAACGGATATCAACAAAACAAAAACTTTTTGCCACTAACAGCTACAACATCACTATTGCTATAGCGAAAAATATGAAAAACAAAAACCCCCAAAATATCCCAAAAATAGTTTTCCTATACGCAATTTTACCCGTAGACAGCCAACGAGACAGACAGACGGACGAACGAACAAATAACACAGACAACCCATAACAAGCACAAGTTAGGTGAATAATTTCCCTTGACGTGAGTTGTTAGGCACAGTGGGCGGATGTGAATAAAAATACGATGAAAAGTCGGTTTCGGTTCTACTATTTGAAATAATAAATTTTTAGAACAATTTTGTACCTTTGTATGGGACGTGGTAATTGCGACCACATTTCACTGAACTGAATGCCCTCAAAAAATTGAGACTTCAGAGTTCGACTCTAGTATATTCCGCGGTAAACTCTAGAGTAGGGGTATATATAGCAGAGGACGACTCTAGTACAGATGGAGCTCTCAGAGATTGAGTTTAATATAGATGGAGAAAATCAGATTTCGAGTCTAGTATCGATGGAGTTGTCAGATGTCGACTCTTTTACATATGAAGACCTCAGAGGTCGACAGTAGTATAGATGTAGTCATCAGAGGACGACTCTTTTACATATGGAACCTCAGAGGTCAATTATAGTATATATGGAGATATTAGAGGTCGACTCTAGTATAGATAAGAACCTCATATGTCTTCTCTAGTACAAATGGATGCATCAGGGATCGTCTTCAGTATCGATAGAAATGTCACATGTCGACTCTAGTATAGATGGTTACTCAGATGTCGACTACTGAACAGATGGAGAAATCAGAAATCAACTGTAGTATTGATGGAGAGGTCAGAGGTCGACTCTAGTATCGATAGACACGTCAGATGTCCACTCAAGTATAGATGGAGACCTAAGAAATAAATAAATTATAGATGGAGATGTGAGAGTAGAGTATCGATATTAGCCTCAGAGGTTGACTATAGTATAAATGGAGATCACAGAGGTTGGCTCTAGTATAGATGGAGACCCCAGAGGTCGACTCTAGTAAAGACAAAGACTTCAGAGGTGGACTATAGTAGAGATGGAGACTTCATAAATCAACTCAAGTATAGGTGAAGACCTCAGAGGACGGCTCTAAAATATATCGAGACTCAGGGGTCGACCTTATATAGATAAAGACAACACAGTCTAGTATACATGGATAGATCGACCTTAGTATCAATGGAGACATAAAATGTCGGCTTTATATGTCGACGACTCTAGTAGAGATGAAGAGGTCGATTCTAGTATATAAGTAAATGACTACCTTAGGGGACGTCTTTAATATAGATGGATACATTAGGGGTCGACTTTAGTATAGATGGAGACCACAAATGCCGACTCTAGTATCTATGGGGTCATCAGAAGTCAACTCTTGTATCAGATCATCAGAGGACGACTCTAGTATAGGTGAAACCTCCCAGGTTGACTAAAGTATAGTAGATAGAGACCTCAGAGATTGAAACTAGTATACTCATAGCTTCAGAGGGCGACTATAGCATAGCTCAGAGGTCGACTATACTATAGCTCAGAGGGCGATTTAGTAGATACGCAGACTTCAGCGATCGACTTTAGTAGCTATGCAGACTTCAGAGGTCGAAACTAGTACAGGGTCTCCCATATTCGACGGACCCATCTGGCAACGCCATAACTTTTGACAGAGATGTCAGATCGCTTAATGACACACCGCGTTTGAAGCGTCAGTCCAAGCAGATTTTTACCATGGAACAATACACGCCACGCGAGCGCTCTGAAATAGTTGATTTGCATTTGTTCCCGTACAAAATTCAATTGACGCAAAGATTGTTGCCTGCGGACAAGCCTCGTCGATTGGAATGGGCCCAACGAGTCCGTGGGTCCGTCGAATATGGGCAACCCTGTATACGAGTTTATAGAGACCTCAGAGATCGATTGTGGTATAGATGGAGACCACAGAGGATACTCTAGTATAGATGAAGACCTCAGAGGTTGACTCTAGTAGAGACAAGGACCTCAGTGTTCGACACTTGTATAGATAAAGACCTCAGAGGCCGACTTTAGTATAGATAAACCATCATAGGTATAATCTTGTATAGATGGGGACCTTAAGAGGTTGATATTAATATATATGGAGATATCGGAAGTCGACTAGAGTATTGATAGAGACCTCAGAGTTCAAAGGTTTTATATAAAGATTTATTGAGCTTTTGCTAAATTTCTAAAGCAACTTCTTTTGAAAAGTTTTTAAAAGAAGAATAGAAACTTCTTTAGAACTACTACAAAAACTTATATGGAACATATATATAATTCCTATACAAAACTTCTAAAGAACTTCTATAGAAACTTCTATAGAAACTTCTACGGAAATTTCTATTGAATCTTCTATACATAGAAGCTTCTATAGAAGCCTCTACTTCTATAGAAACTTCTACTTCTATCGAAACTTATATAGAAACTTCTATAAAAACTTCTGTAGGAACTTCTATAGAAACTTCTATAGAAACTTGTATAGATACTTCTATAGAAACTGCTATAGAAACTTCTATAGAAACTGCTATAGAAACATCTATAGAAACATCTATGGAAATTTCTATTGAATCTTCTATACATAGAAGCTTCTATAGAAGCTTCTACTTCTATAGAAACTTCTACTTCTATAGAAACTTATATAGAAACTTCTACAGAAACTTCTGTAGGAACTTCTATAGAAACTTGTATAGATACTTCTATAGAAACTGCTATAGAAACTTCTATAGAAACTGCTATAGAAACTTCTATAGAAACTGCTATAGAAACTTCTATAGAACTTCTACACAAACTTCTGCAGAAACTTCTATAAGAACTTCCACAGGAACAGAAACTTCTTTGGAAACTTCTATAGAAACTTCTATAGAAACTCTATAGTAACATCATAGAAATTTCCATAGAAACTTCTAAAAAAACTTCTATAGAAACTTCTATAGATACTTCTATAGAAACTCCTACAGAAACTTTTATAGAAACTTCTATAGAAACTTCTACAGAAACTTCTAAAGAAACTTCTACAGAAACTTCTGTAGGAACTTCTATAGAAACTTCTACAGAAACTTCTATAGAAACTTCTATAGATACTTCTATAGAAACTTCTACAGCAAATTCTATAGAACTTATTTACAAACTTCTGCAGAAACTTCTACAGAAACTTCTATAGGAACTTCCACTGGAACTTCTATAGAAACTTCTATAGAAACTTCTTTGGAAACTTCTATAGAAACTTCTATAGAAATTCTATAGTAACATCATAGAAATTTCCATAGAAACTTCTAAAAAAACTTCTATAGAAACTTCTATAGATACTTCTATAGAAACTGCTATAGAAACTTCTATAGAAATTGCTATAGAAACTTGTATATAAACTGCTATAGAAACTTCTATAGAAACGTCTACAGAAACTTATTTTGAAATTTCTATAGAAACGTTTATAGAAACTTCCAAAGAAACTTCTAAAGAAACTTCTGCAGAATCTTCTACAGAATCTTCTATAGAAACTTCTAAAGAAACTTCTATAGAAACTTCTATAGAAACTTCTATAGAAACTTCTAAAGAAACTTCTATAGAAACTTCTATAGAAACTTCTATAGAAGCTTCTACAAAAACTTTTATAGAAACTTCTACAGAAACTTCTACAGAAACTGCTATAGAAACTTCTATAGAAAATTTTATAAACATTTCTATAGAAAATACCTTTGCGCCTTTTTTCCGCTGTAAAAATCTAAGGCTAAAATATCTAAGGCTTATTTTACTTTATGGAAGAATAAGAATGTAATATTTCTGACGGTCATTGGGCTTTAGTGAGAATTTTTACTAGATCATGGATTTTTCTCATACATAAAGGGCCTATTGGACTTTTTAATTTTTAATCGAAAACTCTGCGGCTTTTTTTCCTAAGTAGGAGTTAATGGTGTCTACTTTACTCCATCGAAAACTCTTTGAGATGGTTAGCTAGATGACAGATTTTCATTCCACGGAAAATACCTGCTGGACATTTTTTTACTATATCTAAAACATTTTTTACTATATCTATAGAAACTTCTATAGCAGTTTCTATAGAAGTTTCTATAGCAGTTTCTATAGAAGTTTCTATAGAAGTTTCTATAGCAATTTATATAGAAGTTTCTATAGCAGTTTCTATAGAAGTTTCTATAGTTTCTATAGAATTTGCTGTAGAAGTTTATATAGAAGTTTGTCGAGGAAAATCTGCGTGTCTCATTTTGATACCCTCCACCATAGGATGGGGGATAGATTCATTTTGTCACTCCGTTTCTAACACCTCTAAATATTGATCTGAGACCCCAAAAAGTATATATATTCTTAATCGTCTTAAAATTCTAAGACGATTTAGCCATGTCCGTCCGTCCGTCCGTCCGTCCGTCTGTCTGTTGTAATCACCCTACAATCTACATCCTAGATATAGATACTTCTTATAGCTGCAGGTAACTTTGGATAGAAAATGGGTAATATCGGTCCATATTTCGTTCATATAGCCCCCATATATAGCATCTGCGTGTCTCATTTTTATACCCTCCACCACAGGATGGGGGGTATATTAATTTTTTCACTCCGTTTGTAACACCTCTAAATATTGATCTGAGACCCCAAAAAGTATATATATTCTTAATCGTCTTAAAATTCTAAGACGATTTAGCCATGTCCGTCCGTCCGTCTGTCTGTTGTAATCACCCTACAATCTACAACCTAGATATAGATACTTCTTATAGCTGCAGGTAACTTTGGATTGCAACTGGGTAATATCGGTCCATATTTCGATATAGCCCCCATATATAGCATCTTACTTATTGTGACTCCTACTGTTCTCGATTTAGCCTTGTCCGTCTGTCCGTCCGTCCATCCGTCCGTCTGTTGTAATCACGCTACAATCTATAATACTTGAGCTAGGTGGCTGAAATTTGGTATAGCTATTTTTTATACCTCTGGTAACTTGGGATTGAGAATGGGCTATGTCGGTCCACATTTTGATATAGCCCCCATGTATACCATCTGTCCGATTGGACTTCTTAACGCCATAGAGACCACAAATGTCAACTGATCGGGTAACTGGGGTTAATTTATACCCGCACCCTCACACGAGCAACGGTAGCCATAGGTCCATGTTTTGATATAGCCGCCATACAAAGGTCCCTCTAGATTTTACATGTTAACGCAACAAAAACCACAAATGTCAACGAATCGGGCTGAAATTTTGTGATATGACTTTATTTGTGCCCGAAACCATTCACATGCTATCCAGATGGAGGGTATACAGGGTGGCTGATATGTAATGCAACAAAGTAAAGCGCAATATTTTTTTAATTTTTTTTAAATTTCATTGTTCGAAAGCAAAAAATTTCGGAAATAACATAAAATTTTAGAAACAGTTTAGATTTGTTCGAATTGGCCACCTTTGGTACGAATTATGGCCTTCAAACGGCCGACAAAGCCATCACACGCTGCACGAAAGTGGCTCTGCGGTATTTTGGCCCATTCCCGGCGAAGCGCCGTCTTGAGATGATCGATACTTTGGTATTTTTTAGTGCGAACCTTACTATCTAAAATGCGCCAGGCGCAAAAGTCCCGCGGATTGAGATCCGGAGATCTTGGTGGCCATTGTGCGGTAGAAATGAAGCGAGGAACCTCCTTTTTAAGCCATTCTTGGTTGACGCGTGCAGAGTGCGATGGTGCTGAGTCCTGTTGGAATGTCCATGGTCTGCGGCCGAAATGTTTGTCTGCCCAGGGCTTCAATACTGTCTTTAGGGCATTTTCCCGATAATATTCTGCATTTATTTTGACCCCATGGTCGATGAATACGAGCGGGGAGCGACCATCGCCCGTTACGGCTGCCCACACCATTACCATCGGCGGCGCTTGAGTTCTGGTGGCCAATCGAAGGTGTAAATTTTCAGCTGACCTCTTTGGCAAGTAATCCCGATAATTTTGTTTGTTCACAAACTGCTCAATTTGGAATGGCTTCTCATCGGAGAAAACCAAATTCGGTAACTGGCCACTTTCGTGCAAGCGAAGCAACTCCTTGGCTCTTTCCAGTCTAACTTTTTTTTGTGCATCGGTGAGCTCTTGCACTTTTTGGAACTTCAATGGCTTTAGTCCAAGCTCATTTTTTAATATGTGTTGTATCCGTTCTCGCGATATGTTCAGCTCATGAGCAATTTTTCTACCACTGCGGCGTGGATTTCGATCAAATCTGGCCTTCACTTTTCGGATCATTTCTGGTGTTGTTACCGTTTTTTTTTCTTCCACTTTTTGGACGCCATGCAACACTGTCAGTATCACGGTAACGAGCAATGATACGAGAAACAAAAGAATTATTCACATTTAAATGCTGGAGGGCTCTAACGATAGTCACTTCTGTTTTTCCACCCAAATATAAAGCAATCACACTATCACGCTTGAATTCCATCACGAATAACATTTTTCTGAATGCAATAGATCAAAATGCTTTTGTAAGCTTGTAAACAATAAAATGACCTGTCACTGAAATAAATCTGTCAGCTATCAGACTAGCGGTTTAGAAATGATAGCAACCTGAAGTTGGTTGCAATACATATCAGTCACCCTGTATAAGATTCGGCTAGGCCGAACTTAATGATTTTACTTGTCTTTTATAGCAACCTTAGAGTTATTTCTGTATATTAGACTATGTTGCGTATTACTAATACGAATTATTGGACATTTTTACCTATTACTTTACGTATGATTTATGGGACAATGATGCGTATTACTAATATTAATTATTGGACAATGTGGCGTATTACTAATATTAATTACTGGACAATGTGGCGTATGATTGATATGTATTAAGTAATTATTAAGAAAGCCATTTAGAACTGAAGGTGGACACATACTGTTTAAAATTTTTAATTATCAGGTGTTTCTGACATAGAGTAAAGAGCTTTTTACTATATATGAACCGTTTATTTTGAAAGTGGCGTAAACGCCATTCTGTTTTTAAACCAAGTGTAGTATCGTTGAAACGCCAGGTGTATAATAGAAATAAATTATTTACACTCAGATCATCTCAAGACTTCAATGTTTCTATATTAAGTGAAAATTTTCACATTTGAGTTTTATTAACCCCCTCTTTTCAACGATGAATCGGGTAAAGCCTAATGGCTTTTACGCCACTTTCAAAATAAACAGTTCATATAAGGTCCCAGTTCTCTACATTTTCCACAGAACATACCGCCAAGAATTTATTTTACCATAAAGAAGAAAATACGGGGACTTTTTGACGGCCGTTCCCTAAACACTGTATTACATTTTATAGCATTTCAAAAGGTAGCTTATAAAAGCCAAACTAGTGAAAAATGTATATGAACATTTTAAACTAAGTTTTACGTGTCCACAGCAACACGAATTTATTTTACAGCCGTCTGATGAATTTGCATAACCAAAAAATATATACATATGTAGGTATACATTCAAACACTACAAGGATGACAGGATGGCGCTGTCACGTTCGAAAAAAGGTATGCATTTTTGTCTGCTCCAAAAATAAATAGAAATGCAAAATAAATAACAAAAAGAAATCAAAAGAAAAAACATAAATATTTTCCAACGACATAGTCGTCGCCATGATTGTCATAGTTTATTTTTCGCAAATGGTTGTACTCTATGCTAGAGCATTTCACTTTCATGCAAAAATTCCTACAAAAAAAAAAAAAAGAAATACAAAACAAAAAAATAAAACAAAATTTTTGTTCACAAAACTCAAGAAAAAAAAAACAGAAATTCCTGACTACTTGAACAAATATGCAGTCGAAGCAGCAGCAGCAGTGCGACAAGGAGAAGGACTAGGTATGAGGAGTGGTAGTAGTCGTAGTAGCAAAGCTAACAACCGCCGCCGCCACCACTGCCGTGACAACAACCACTTCCACTTAGCTTAACTCTGTACGTTGAAATAACAATCCCAAAAAAATCAACAGAAAGTTTATTCCAAAAACAAACATCATCTCTATAAAAATTGTGTATGTATTGCTGCACACGTTTTTCGTTAGGTTTTAGTGTAGGATTTTTTTCTCCCAGTCCCCGGCATCCTCCTGCTCCTCCAACACATGCACCCTTTTTGCCAAATAGCCATGTCGTCGTCTCTGCTCGTCCGTGCGCTTCCTCTAGCCGGTCCAAATCGTTGAGTTTACCGGCCAAGAGGACACAATTCACGTTTTCTGTGTTGTGTCTGGCCAATGTCGACAACGGTGCCGCGCCAGCAAAAAGAAACAACATTGTTAGGTTTTGTTGTTCGTTGTAGTTCGTCTTTGTTTGTTACTCTGTTCCTTTATTCATAAACGCTTTTTGGATTTTTTTTCACGTTTTTGCCAAAGGATTTCTTCTTGCCTTTCAAAGGGCTAGAGAAGTTTTGTAAATTAATTTTTTTTTTTCAGTTGGTTTGATTACTTTTTGTTTTTTTTTTGTTGTTCTCAACTCTTAGTTTTGTTTATTACCCATTTTGTGGAAAACCTCTTTGTTGTTGTTGTTTCTGTTGTACTGCTGCAGCTGTAGTTATTCCTTGTCTCGTCCTTCAGAAGGATCTTTTAGGAGTATTAGTCAAGTTTATGTGGAACACTTTTGCGTATTTGGGTTAAGGTCTCACCGAGAATGTGGAGTGAAGACATGAAAAGAGGTTAGTCAACAACACTTATATTTTCTGCATTAATTTCCAAAACGGGAAAAGGAAAGATGTAAGTGGTCTGGAAGGAAATAAGTGGTCTATATAAAGTCTATGACCGTCAAAAAGGCCAATTATTTATGCTTAAGTTCTTCTGTATGGTCAAATAAAATCTCAAGTGTATTTTCTGTCGGAAAAGGGAGAGAAGTGAGGTCTTCTATATAGTAAAATAAAACTTTGAAGTCTGTGATATGTCGAAAACAATCCATTTAATTGTATGCATAGCTTTTTAATTATTTAAATTTAGATATTATGAATATTTAATACAATTCTAAAAACCTTATTTAATAATAGCTTCACAAAAACAAAACAATCATACGCAACACGGTCTAGTAATTAATATTAGTAATACGCAACAGTGTCTAATAACACTGCGCAACAGTGAACAAATACACGAACTTGACAGTATAGGTTCGATTCTACTTATCAAAGGGTAGTATAACTCTATACTCAGTTTGGTGAAATTTGTGACCATTTTTTTATTAGCCTCAAAAGATTCTGAAAATCAGTGGCCCCTCGAAAAAGGTGCCATCAGCTTTTGTTCAACAACTAATTCAGACTTAGGGAAACCGCTTAACCATATTTGGCAATAATTTGGCTAAGAATACGCTGAACAAACATTTTTCCCGCACTATTTTTTGAAAAAGCGAAGGACATTTTTTTTCACTTTTTTCCTCCTAACTTACAGGAACTCGTAATTTTTCACTAACAATATTTGGCAAACTTGTAGCTACGGTAAATCTGATCAACTTTTGTGAACATATCAATACAATCTGAACGTTTCTAGGCACCCTAAATTGCTGCAAAAAAAACACATTGTACATCAAAAACGGTAGTATTTCACTATTTTGTAACAAATATGTTTTTTTGGTGTAGGGAATGTTCAGCAATTTTATAGAGAATACTTAGGCTAATATTATTGTGGAACGTATTAAATCTCTGGAACATCCACATAACTGTAATTTTTGGGCGTATTTAAACAAATCGCACAAAAACACCCTTAAAAATTGGAATGTTCTACAAAAATGTGGGCCATAAAATTTTACTATACGTGTCAGAACACCCCAAAGCCCAAAATTTCACACAAAAACAAATAAACGTTAAATTTCCAGTCCAAAACTAGGTCGTATGACTAGCATTGCTGCACAAACAGGACAAGAAGGGGTTTTGAATGGAATTTAAGCTTTTCTGGCCTTTGTGTTAAGTTTTGGGCTTTGGTGTGTTCTTTTTTGTAGAACATTTAATTCCCGCCCTCCCCATTTTTATGGGTGTTTTTTACGATTTGTTAAAATAGGCCCAAAATTACAGTTAAGCTAAAGGGTTAATATGTTTCACAAAAAAGTCTGTCCTATCCAGATGGTCGTATGCAGTATTAAAATTTAAAATATTGTGTATATGCCTATATTTCTGAGAGATTTTCTTTAAGAATAACTTAATAAATAACAATCATTCGCAACACTGTCCAATATATAATATTAGTTATATGCAACATAGTCTAGAAATTCAAGACTACGGGCCTTATTCATAAAAAGTTAAAGAAGGTTTGAGGAACGCTTTAGTAGTGTTAAAGCGTTCTTCAAACCTTCATTAAATTTTTATGAATAAGGGCCTACATGTTTTATTTTTCACAAAGAGGCAGAATGGGACAATTGATGTACGAGTATTCTAAGGATTCTATAGAGAAGAATGAGTAAAATAAATCTTTAGAGATCATTTTCTATGAAAAAATAAGACAACTCTGGTTTTCTGTATAGCCTAATAAACCTCTTAGGTCTACCCTACATAAAATCTCCAGTTAATATAAATAACCTTCCACGTTAAGGTAGAATAAGACCACTGATGTAATCTAAATATTTAGCTACGATGAAGCCTGAATTATCCAACAGGAAACTTATGGTGATTTCGATTCTGGAAAAAATGTTGCCACGTCGACTCGAAATTCTGAAAATTTTTTGCCCTTTTTTGGTGGAACATATGCAGTCCCTCGTAATAAACTTAGCTCCTATTTCACAATTCCAAAATATGGCATAAAACTCCAGATATCGGGAAAAGGGCAACGGAAATGTTGCACTTTTTTGCAGAAAAGAAATCGCCATAAGAACTTTCTGTGGTCTTATCTAAAGGTAAATAAGACTGCAAAGTTTTCTACACAGAATAATCAAGTATTTTACATGTATGACGCAGCTCCATGATATTCTTAATGATCTCAATAAAGGTCAGTGACCTGCACTCTCTTGTACATAGACAATAAAGTCACTAAGTTGTTATCTGTTGCAAACAGATAACTTTTACTGTACATAAGACGCTGACGTCTTTATATACAGTAAAAAAGAAATATCGCGATCTTCAACATGCTGAAATTACTCCTTAAAAATTACTTATTTAATATCGATTATACGCAATGTTGGCAAATCATTTTTTATTAGTCATACGCAACATAGTGCAATGCTCAAAAAAGAATTTTGCTCGAAAAGAATGGGAAAATAAATTTGATTATCGTTCTTATAGCTAAAGTATTCCCAGCTCTTATATGGAGTAGTGTCAACCTCTTTGGGCTTTCTTTGTGAGAGCCAAGGGAACTACGAAAAGAGCTCTGTAGTGAGATAATAAATATTCTGGGAAAGGACACCCACCACTGAATACAATGTATAGTGAGAATTATATATCGGAGGTATTCTCTGCCGGAATATTAGTGGTCTTCTTTATTTTTCTATGGCAAAATATATCCTTCACATTAAAAACCACACCATACTATATATTTAGTTAAGAGAGAATTTCTTTAAAACAAAAACTTATTAAATATTGATTATACACAATGTTGGCAAATCATTTTTTATTAGTCATACGCAACATAGTGCAATGCTCAAAAAAGAATTTTGCTCGAAGAGAATGGGAAAATAAATTTGATTATCGTTCTTATAGCTAAAGTATTCCTAGCTCATATATGAAGTAATGTAAACCTCTTGGGCTTTCTTTGTTAGAGCCAAGGGAACTACGGAAAGAGCTCTGTAGTGAGATAATAAATATTCTGGTAAAGGACACCCAACACTGAATACAATGTATAGTGAGAATTATATATCGGAGGTATTCTCTGCCGGAATATTAGTGATCTTCTTTATTTTTCTATGGAAAAATATGTATATCCTTCACATTAAAAACCACACCATACTGTATATTTAGTTAAGAGAGAATTTCTTTAAAAAAACTTATTAAATATTGATTATACGCAATGTTGGCAAATCATTTTTTATTAGTCATACGCAACATAGGGCAATGCTCACAAAAGAATTTTGCTCGAAAAGAATGGAAAAATAAATTTGATTATCGTTCTTATAGCTAAAGTATTCCTAGCTTTTCTATAGAGTAATGACAACCTCTTAGGCATTCTTTGTGAGAGCCAGGAGAACTACAGAGTCAATATTGAAGAAGAAGAATAAATATTCTGAAGTCTATTTATGGGAAAGTACACCCATCCCTGAATTTATTTTACAGTCAGAATAATATGTCGGAGTTATTCTCTGCCGGAATATTAGAGATCTTTCTTAGTTTTCTATGGAAAAATATATCCTTCACATTATCTTCTATAGGAAACGAGTATATAAGGGAAAGGAAGACCTATAGGTTCTCTATATCGGAAAAAAACGATATAAGGAAATAAAACCTATGACATCTTCCCTTAGGATATATAAAGGCTCAAAGATCTTTTGCGACGAAGAAAAAAATCCTCTTAGATCTCCTCTAGGGAAAGGAAACTTATGAAAAGTCGTATCTATAAAAGGAGATGTGCTAGATTTTTTAAGAAAAAATTAAGATGTCATTGTGAAAAATCCTATGTGGAAGATGAAAACATCCAAAGTTTTTTATTTGGTAAAATATTAGATGCTCTGGTTTTCTTATACAGTAAACATAAGAATTATCTAACCACTGTTATAGGCAGTGGCAAAGCAGACATGATAAAAGGTCGATAGGCAGTTGAGTATTTTGAGTATATTAAAAAAAAATGTATAAAATAAAATAAAATAACAACCTTCTATCTTCGAGCCCAATTAATAGAATAATCAAGAATTTCTTAAGAGTAATTTAATACATTTTAATCATACGCTAAGTTGTTCTACAATCCATATTAGTAGAGCTCAATTAATAAAATAATCAAGAATTTCTTAAGAGTAATTTAATACATTTTAATCATACGCTAAGTTGTTCTACAATTCATATTAGTCATACGCAATATAGCGCAATACTTAATGCTAATTCTGAACTCGTCCGGAAGAGAGTTCTTGTTTTCTCATAGGAATTTCAAATGATGAAATAAAACCTTAGAACATTTCATCACAAAAATAAAACCTATATGGAATATCATTTATATACGACAAAAACCAGTAAGGAAAGGCAAAAAGTCGGGCGGGGCCGACTATATAATACCCTACACCTCCTTAACAATGCGATAAGGGTCATTGCGATTGGTAAATTGATAATCGCTAAATTAAGCAATATTCGTTCCCAAATTGAGAAACATATTTCTGGAAAATTTTAATGATCGGAAGTAAAGTACAACTTCTATAGCGCTTTGATACCAAATCAGGAGGAACATATAAAAGGATGTTATATATAAATCTGAACCGATTTTCCCTGAATACTCATTCATGTTAAAAGACCTCTTTCTGTCGAATTTCGTACTGATCGGATATAAAATACAGTCTCTACAGCGCTTACATGTCAAATCGGGGGTAACATATATATGGGGGCTATATCTAAATCTGAACCGATTTTCTCCAATTTTGGCAGTATTTCTTCATGTAGAAGGAAACCTCTTTTTGCCGAAGTTCGCACTGATCGGATATAAAATAACATTTTTACAGCGCTTACATGTCAAATCGGGGGTAACGTTTATATGGGGGCTATATCTAAATCTGAACCGATTTATTCCAAAGTAAACAGTGTTCATTCAAATAATAGGAAACCTCTTTCTGCCGAATTTCATACTGATCGGATATAAAATACAGTTTTTACAGCGCTTACATGTCAAATCGGGGGTAACGTATATATGGGGGTTATATCTAAATCTGAAACGATTTCTTCAAAATTTAACAGTGTTCATTCATATAATAAGAAACCTCATTCTGCCGAATTTCATACTGATCGGATATAAAATAACATTTTTACAGCGCTTACATGTCAAATCTGGACTAACATATATATGGGGGCTATATCTAAATCTGAACCGATTTTAACCAAATTCAATAGGGATCGTCCTTGGGCCAAATAAAATATATGTGTAAAGTTTCGTCGAGATCGGACCATAATTGCGACCTGTACTTTGATTACAAGAATACATGCACAGACAGACGGACAGACAGACAGACGGACATAGCTAAATCAACTCAGAAAGTGATTCTAAGTCGATCGGTATAATAAACGATGGGTCTATTTCTTCTCCTTTTGGGTGTTACAAACAAATGCACAAACTTATAATACCCTGTACCACAGTGTGGTGTAGGGTATAAAAATTAATTCTGAGTGATCTTCTAGACAAGAAAAGAGAGACAATTTTTGAAATTTCAAGAGAAGTGACTGATTTCCTCGCTACAAGTTTTTAAATTATGTATCGATTTTTTGGGAATGGTCTCATTTTATTCATGACCGATCAGACTTTACGAAAAAATAATAAAAATATAATTTTTAGATTGTGTTTTGGGCTTTCATTTAAAAAAAAAAATATATTAAAATTTTATCAAAAAACTGATTTTTTGCAATTAATGCAAATTATGAGGACTATAGATGTTAGTTATGACACTTTCACGTGGAAACAGAAGTTTAGTAGCTGTCGTTAAAATAACACTATGCTACAAAAATGTTGTCCAAAGGATATGGATAACAGTTTCTGGCGCAATTTGGTGCCACAAACACGAAAAAAATATTAAAAAATTTTTATGTAATTTTTTTTTTAATTTTTTTTTTAACTCCAGCTTTCGTGAAAGCACATTTAGTATTTGGACCAAGTATAAACCTGATTGAGCCGTGTTATGCCTCAAATTAAAGGGAATTATGAAAGCTACATATGCTGTAAATATGGCTTTCACGTAGAATGATTTCACGAAAAAAATTATTTTTTTTTAAACAAAACACACTTTTTCCTGGTACAAAAAAAACATACAAAATAGAAAAAAGTCGAAGAAAACACTGTCTATTTGAAAAAAATCTATGGATAAATGTTAGGGAAATTCAAAAAAATCTTGTTTCATATTTTTACGTTTTTATACCCTACACCACACTGTGGTACAGGGTATTATAAGTTTGTTTCACGGCAGATGTTTGTAACACCTGAAAATAACACAGCTAGACCCACCTTAAAGTATACCGATCGACTCAGAATCACTAGCTGAGTCTGTCCGTCCGTCCGTCTGTCCATGTAAAGTTGTTCGTCGACTACAGGTCGCAATTTCACTCCGATCGTTCTGAAATTTTGCAGTTTAGAGTATTTCGCGACTGTTAAGATCGCTATTGAATTTGGTTGAAATCGGTTCAGATTTAGATATAGCTCCCATGTTTCGTCCGATTTGGCCCTTTAGTTATATAGAAGCTGTATTTTACATCCGATCGTTTTGAAATTTAGAATGGTAGAGTTTCTTGATCCATGAACCAACATTGCCGAATTTGAAGAAAATCGGTTAAGATTTAGCTATAGCTCCCATATATATGTTTCGTCCGATTTTGCTCTTTAGTCCTGTCGAAGCTGTATTTTACATCCAATCGTTTTGAAATTTAGAATGGTAGAGTTTCTTGATCCATGAACCAACACTACCGAATTTGAAGAAAATCGGTTAAGATTTAGCTATAGCTCCCATATATATGTTTCATCCGATTCGGCTCTTTAGATCCAATCGTTGTTATACCCTACACCACACTGTGGTACAGGGTATTATTTAAGTATAAAATGTCCCAAAAGTAAATTTATACATGAATTACAAAATTTATATATCAGAGTTATTCAATATTACGAGAGTGGTGTAGGGTATTATATAGTCGGCACCGCCCGACTTTAGCCATTCCTTACTGGTTTTAATTTATTTTTTTTAACTCCAGCTTTCTTGAAAGAGCATTTAGTATTTGGACCAAGTATAAAACTGATTGAGCCGTGTTATGCCTCAAATTAAAGGGAATTATGAGGGCTACATATGCTGCAAATATCGCTTTCACGTAGAATGATTTCACGAAAAAATTATTTTTTTTTTTTAAAAAAACACACTTTTTCCTGGTACAAAAAAAACCATACAAAATAGAAAAAAGACGAAAAAATATTTTATAACGAAGAAAACACTGTCTATTTGATAAAAATCTATGGATAGATCTAAAAGTTATGAGCAATTTTGTACATAAATGTTAGGGAAATTCAAAAAAATCTTGTTTCATATTTTTTCGTTTTTAAATGATGTTTTTGCTTATATTGAATTCGCCATATGTGAGAGAGACATATAAGAGACATTGCACTTGGATTTTATTTTATGAGGATTGATGTCAGATATTATAAAATTATAGAGAGGACGAGGTTTTATGGCCGTTCGTAACCCTCCATAAAACATGATATGCAATGTGAGAGCTATATTGGATGAGATCCGCTCAGTTAGAGGGTCATTCAACAATATTTGTGGTTTTTTATTAATGAGGTTTCCATTCAGTTACGCCTTTAAGGGGCAGGGACCTCCCAGTCGTATATACAGGCAGTAAAATTATATGTATTGGGTTTCTACGTTCAAAGCAAACTATATGTCAGCAAAACAGGTACTGCAACTTATGAGCCTTAAACCGGGAATTTATGAATAAAAATGCTTATTAATAAATTAGTGTAATTCAGCGTCTTAAAGAGATAAGTCGTTTTTCTGAAAAATATTAAAAAATTATATTTCGAAGTATGAGTAAAAGGCAAAGAAGTTGTCAATGTGTAAAGGATCCCGACAATTTCTGCTATATCTGCGGAAAATATGTAATTAAAAAAATCGACCTGCGTTAAGTAAAATAATAGAAGAAATATATGTGTAATATTTTGGTATACGAGTTAAAAATATGAACGAACCGTGGACACCTAGTATTTTGTTTAATTCGTGCCAGGTAAATCTTACTCGATGGACTAGTGGAAGAATGCGGTAAGTATTTACTTTACAATAAATGTATTACATTGATTTGTGGAATAAAACGTTTTAATTTTACACTTCACGTGCAATTTGGAATGCCAATGAATTGAAGACAACCATTCATTCACGATACGGACTGCTATTTTTGTCTAAATAAACAGATAGGTGTAGGAAGGAGCATTCGGTGGAATTACGCTGAAGTAAAAACTGTCACTTTGCCAGTTGCACATTCGGAAACAATACCAATTCCAAGTGTCCAAGTGTAGCTAACAGCCTAATTACGGAAACATCAGCAAGTTCAACTGAGTACTCAACTCTAAGCGATTCAAGTTTGAGTCAGAAGTCATCGCTTTTAACTCAGTTTCAACTCTTTGATCTAGTGAGAGATTTGGAACTGATCAAAGATAAGGCAGAACTACTTGCATCTGGGATGAAACAGTACAATATTTTGGCCCCAGATGTTAACATATCATATTATAGAGTTCGTGATATACCTCACAAACAATTTTATACAACTGTGGATAACACATGCTTTTGCAAGGACATTCCCGGATTGTTGGAGGAACTTAATCAAACATGCAATTCAAAGGAATGGCGGTTATTTGTTGACAGCAGTCAAGAAAGTTTGAAAGCAGTACTTTTGCACAACGGAAATCAGAAACCGTCGATTCTAATTGCTGTGTTGACGGCATACACTAAGGAATCATACGAAACAATGGGTTAATTGATAAAATACATAAAATATGAACAATATGACTGGAAATTTGTTGCGATTTAAAAGTAGTTGGGATGTTATGTGGAATGCAAGGCGGATAGACAAAATATTGCTGGTTTTTATGCCTCTGGGATAGCCGTGCTCGCGAAGATCATTACAGAAGAAAGAAATGGCCATCAAGAATACACATTACATTGGGTGAAAAACACATAAAATACCCACCTCTCGTCCAAAAAGAAAACATTATTTTGCCACCACTGCATAGGAAGCTGGGGCTCTTTAACAATCTTGTAGAAAGCCTTAAGGAAAGATGGCAGTTCAGTCTCATATTTAAAAAGTTTATTTAAAAGTCTTTCTTTTCAAAAAATCGAAGAAACGGTTTTTGATGGGCCTAAAATAAGGAAACTAATGAAAGATGTGAATTTCGAATCATATTTGACATCGGATGAAATTGCAGCTTGGAGGTCGTTTAAGCTTGTAGTTTCAAATTTCCTTGGATCCAATAAAAGCCCGCAATATGAAACAATGATTAATGATTTGTTAAAAAATTATGAAAAATTGGTACGAAATATATTTGTTAAATATTTATGTATATAACACATATGTATGTATGTATTCTTCTAACTTATTTTTCGCTTTATGTATGTATCCAACAGGTATAAATATGTCCCTCAAAATTCATTTCTTGCATTCTCATTTAAACTTTTCTGTCGCCAAGATTTAAACGAGAATCTTGGCGACATAAGTGACGAACATGGCGAAAGGTTTCACCAAGATTTTAAGTCCATCGAGCAGCATTACCAAACGCACTGGGATGAAAGAATGATGGGAGATTGGATTTGGTTCCTCATTAGAGAAACCGATTCCGAAATCTACAAACGTCAACAACGAACTCGCAGTTACTTCAAATGAAACTTGTACATGTAAATAAACTCAAATGTACATGAAATAATACCGACATTCGGCTTACATTTTAATTTCGCTTCAGAAAATGTGATTGTAATTTTCCATTTAAATTTGTAGATTTTCAGCTGACCCGCAGCAAAATTTTGAGATTTTGCAATTTCTTCCTATACTAAATGACACTGTTTTTTGAATTATGCAAAAAATTTCGTAGTGCCATTAGGGGTTTCAGTTGCTATAAATATTATAGCAATGTCTCAGGTTGTTGTAAAACTAAAATTGAAGGTTGCATAACAATAAGAAGACGATATATTATTAAAAGGAATACCAAATGAAGGTTTGATAAAACAAAAAATGCCGATATTCGGCCTACTCTTTTATTTTGCTTTAGAAAACTGTGGGTGTAATTTCCCATTTAAGTCTATAGGTTGTTAACTGACTTCCACCACTATTTTGAGATTTTGCCATTTCTTCATATACTAAATGCTACTTTTTTCGAATTCTGCAAACATTTTTGTAATAACATTAGGGGTTTGAGTTGCTATAAAAATTATAGCAAAGTCTCAAGTTGCTCTAAAACTAAATTGGAAGGTTGCAGAACCATAAGAAGTCGATATAGAATTAAACAGAATACCAAATCAAGATAAGATAATGAAATAATACCGACATTCGGCTTACATTTTTATTTCGCTTCAGAAAATGTGGTTGTAATTTCCCATTTAAATCTGTAGATTTTTAGCTGACCTTCAGCAATACTTTCCCAATCCTAAAGCCAATTTTTTTCGAATCCTGCTATAATTTTTGTAATAATATTACGGGTTTGAGTTGCTATAAAAATTATAGCAAAGTCTAAGGTCGCTCTAAGACTACATTTGAAAGTTGCATAGAAATAAGAAGACGATATAGAATTAAATGGACTACATAATCAAGGTAAGGTAATGAAATAATGCCGACATTCGTCTTTTTTTATACACATTTTTATTTTGCTTCAAAAAAAGTGCATGCAATTTCCCATTTAAATCCGTATGTTTTTGGCTAACCTGCAGCAATAGTTTGAGATTTTACAATTTCCACAAACATTTTTGTAATAAAATCGGCTTACATTTTTATTTCGCTTCAGAATATGTGGTTGTAATTTCCCATGTAAATCGATAGGTTTTAAGCTGACCTTCAGCAATACTTTGATATATTACACATTTTCTCATCCTAAATGACAATTAGGATTGGCAACATTACGGGTTTTAGTTGCTATAAAAATTATAGCAAAGTCTCAGGTTGTTCCAAAACTAAATTTGAAGGTTGGAGATCAAACAAAAACGATATATTGAAATAATTCCGACGCTTACATTTTTATTTGTCTTCAGAAAATGTGGTTATAATTTTCTATTTAAATCCGTTGGTTTTTGTCTAACCTGCAGCAATATTTTGAGACTTTACAACTTTTCCGAATACTAAATGCCACTGTTTTTCGAATTCCGCAAACATATTTGTAATAACATTACGGGTTTGAGTTGCTATAAAAATTATAGCAAGTCTAAGGTTGCCCTAAAACTAAATTTTAAGGTTGCAAAACCATAAAAAGGCGATATAGAATTAAACAGAATACCAAATTAATATACATAATGAATAATATGTAAATAAATTATAAAGTTTGAGCGCCCCAGTAGGTGAGTAGGTAGCGTACTCGCCTATGAGTTTGGGGGTCGTGGGTTCGATTCCCACCTGAGGCTCTGATATGTTGCTGCGAAAATCTAGCCAAATGGTCTTTGTAACCCGGCTTTTCCCTGGACCTTAAAATTAGAATATAAATTTACTTTGTATTGTAATTCATATAAATAAATAAATAAATAAATTATAAAGTTGCTTTACAAACATTTGGTATAATTTTCCATAAAACCGTAGTTTTTACATGACCTGCAGCAATATTTTGGGTATATTCTGATATTTTAAAACTTTTTCTATTAGTAAATGATATTAGTTTTTGAATTATAAATAAAAATAAGAAATAAAATCGCTATTTATACAGAAATTAAAAAAGAGATTTTTTTGAAATTTTCTTATCTCTACCAAAATTTTTTAGGGTTTTTTTTCTACTTTATCCAATTTGTTTAATGACTGTTACTAACCCACTGTTTCTGAGTGAAAGAGGTATTTCCAACGTTGGTAGCCCACATTAATAGCTTCAATTTAACGTATAAGTCGACCTGATCGGGCATATACTCCAAAAATTATAGTGCAAATACTAAGGGTACCTTCGACGATAATAGTATTTTTAATAAAAAGATTTTTAAAAAAAATTTATCCACAAAAAAAATTTTTGGATTTGATTCTATATATGGGCAAATATCAAAATTTTTTAACACAGGGGTAATGTATGTTGTTTTACCCTTTTCTCGCTTTGTGTACAGTCTTCGGTGCATAAGTTGATGGAATTAGATAAACCACAAACATACAAGTTTTTTCCTAAAAAAGTTTTTTATTATCTAAAAAACTTTAGAAGTTATAAGCACATACATTTCAAAATTGTGAACAGGTTCAGAAATGTTCATATCTGTATCCATATTTTTATAAGTTGTGGCCAAACTATTTATTCTGATGTTACTGGTCAGTTACCAAAAAACACAAGGGACACATGGAGGAAGAATTTTTCGTGAGCACTGTTCATGTGAGATCTTTCCGCTAAAAATTATAGCTCATAACTTTTTGAAATGCGATTTCAAGTGTTTTTTGTTTTTTGACCGCGGTCAGCTCGGCCCACGATGTAATGAAATAACACTAAAGAAGCGGTTATAGCGTCTTGAAATACCTATAAATCTATAAAGGTGTCGTTGATGTGCTCTTAATGGAACCACCGCTCTAGCTTCCCAAACCTTTGTTAAACTTGCGTGAATTTTTTTTTTGATATTGTATTTAGGCATAATTCTAGATAGGAAAATGTTATTTAGACTTAACGTATTGGAACGTGTAAGGAAGGCCAACGTCGCCTTATATTCCTGCAAAAAGGCTGTAGGGTCGCGGTGGGGACTCTCTCCTAAAATCGTCCACTGGATATATATAGCAGTAGTTCGTCCAATACTGTTATACGGTATTGTGGTATGGTGGACGGCAACTGACAAACTAACCATCACCAACCTACACGCTGAAAAAAAATCGCTTCTGTAGTATATTGTCCCAAACATATTCGGCTTGAAACATATATATGTTTAGGGTAGACTCTAAGCATGTAATATTTGGTACATACAAAAATTGTGTATTTGGGAAGATGTTGTTCTAAACAAATATTTGTTTACATCCCAATGTGACTGCTAACTGTGAAACAAATATTTATTTGCATTTAAGTATTCATAAAATACATAAATTGTGTCAATTTTTTCAGTAATTCAAAGTTAAATTTTTTGAAATTTTTAATGTTCGTAAAAAAAATAATTATTAAAATAATATAATCTTGGATCAATATAAAGTACTTAGAGGATTGACAACTAATGATGGCTTGGAATACTCAGAAATTTGAAATGATTGATTTAAAACAGAAGGTAATGCTGCATACGGTATCATAACTGGTAGGTACAATTCGAAACCAAAGAAAAATTGAAACTGAAATTTGAAAAACTCAGCAAAAGTTTTGGAAATCTTTTTTAAGTAAAATATATTTGGAAAAATTCCTAAATAATAATTTTATTTGTATTAAAACACATATTTTATTTGAGAAATTTAGTTTGCAAATATAATTTGTTGTAATATATTAATATATGCGTTCCAAATATATTTTATTGATTTTCAAATAAAATTTATTTGCTACGAAATATATATTATTTAAAAATTTGTGTTCCAAATATATTTTCTTTCGATTCAAACATATCAAAAAAGGCGATTTTGCCCCGTGTACTAACAAAGGTTCAGAGAACTGCCTGCCTGAGCATAAGCGAAGCCTTAAGGACTACAGCGACCGAGTCTCTACAAGCCCTACTCCATATACTGCCGATTAATATTGTGGCGAGAGAAGTTGCAACCAAAGCGGCAATAAGATTAAACTGCCTATCAATGTGGAGGTACAACAACTATGGTCACATGAGGATATTAAAGTGTAGTGCTGTGGTAACCGACCGAGTGGACTATATATCAACGGTGCGCACCTTTGAGAGGAACTACATCACTATGATACTAGCCAGAGATGAATGGGATGGCAGAATACCAGGTAATAGAAACCATCTCCACTTCTATACGGATGGTTCGAAGCTTGATGAAAAGGTTGGCTTCGGAGTACACTGTGCAGAGCTTAGTCTGGATATAGCTCACAGACTACCAGATACCTGCAGTGTCTATCAAGCCGAAATAATGGCAATATGGGAAGTCGCCAAGTGGCTGAGTCGCAACATAGTAACCAACTCTGGCGTTGTAATTTACTCGGACTGCCAGGCTGCCATCAATTCTCTGGAGGCAACATCCTTAAATTCACAAACAGCCCTCGACTGCCGCAGATCTCTTAACGAGATGGCTGAGCAGTTTAATATACACCTCATATGGGTGCCTGGGCATAGGAATATCCCGGGGAACTGCAAAGCCGATGAACTTGCTAGGAAAGGAACGACATTACAAATTCTCGAAGAATTTGCATATATTGGTGCGCCACTATCCACGTGCAAGCTTTGGCTTAGGCAAGAGGCAATCAGGCAGTCCAACGAAAGATGGCCAGAAATCGGCACCTGCAGGGTAGCTAGACAAATCTGGCCAAGGTATGACCTGAGAAGGTCAAAATATCTCCTCGCACTAGAGAGGAAACGATTGTCTACGTTAGTACAGGTTCTGACGGGACACTGCTTGATCGGCGAACACGCCAAAAGATTGGGTATTGACTCCAATGACTTCTGCCACAATCTACGAGTATGTATACAAAAAAAATAATTTTTACGTCTGGTAAACAAAAAAAAAAGTTTTTTGTTGCATAGTGTAATTAGAAAAAAAGATTTTTTTCAAAAAACCTTTTTTTGCTGGTACGAAAGAAAACCATCAAAAATTGAAAAAAACCAGTAAGGAAAGGCTAAAGTCCGCCGGTGCCGACTATATAATACCCTACACCACTCTCGTAATATTGAATAACTCTTATATATAAATTTTGTAATTCATGTATAAATTGTTTACATAAATTTACTTTTGGGACATTTTACACTTAAATAATACCCTGTACCACGGTGTGGTGTAGGATGAAACATATATATGGGAGCTATAGCTAAATCTTTCTTCAAATTCGGCAATGTTGGTTCATGAATCAAGAAACTCTACCATTCTAAATTTCAAAACGATTGGATGTAAAATACAGCTTCTATAGAACTAAAGGGCCAAATCGGCAATGTTGGTTCATGGATCAAGAAACTCTACCATTCTAAATTTCAAAACGATTGGATGTAAAATACAGCTTTTATAGGACTAAATGGCCAAATCGGACGAAACATATATATGGGAGCTATAGCTAAATCTTAACCGATTTTCTTCATATTCGGCAATGTTGGTTCATGGATCAAGAAACTCTACCATTCTAAATTTCAAAACGATTGGATGTAAAATACAGCTTTTATAGGACTAAAGGGCCAAATCGGACGAAACATATATATGGGAGCTATAGCTAAATCTTAACCGATTTTCTTCACATTCGGCAGTGTTGGTTCATGGATCAAGAAACTCTACCATTCTAAATTTCAAAACGAGTGGATGTAAAATACAGCTTCTATAGAACTAAAGGGCCAAATCGGACGAAACATATATATGGGAGCTATAGCTAAATCTTAACCGATTTTCTTCATATTCGGCAATGTTGGTTCATGGATCAAGAAACTCTACCATTCTAAATTTCAAAACGATTGGATGTAAAATACAGCTTTTATAGGACTAAATGGCCAAATCGGACGAAACATATATATGGGAGCTATAGCTAAATCTTAACCGATTTTCTTCATATTCGGCAATGTTGGTTCATGGATCAAGAAACTCTACCATTCTAAATTTCAAAACGATTGGATGTAAAATACAGCTTTTATAGGACTAAATGGCCAAATCGGACGAAACATATATATGGGAGCTATAGCTAAATCTTAACCGATTTTCTTCATATTCGGCAATGTTGGTTCATGGATCAAGAAACTCTACCATTCTAAATTTCAAAACGATTGGATGTAAAATACAGCTTTTATAGGACTAAAGGGCCAAATCGGACGAAACATATATATGGGAGCTATAGCTAAATCTTAACCGATTTTCTTCACATTCGGCAGTGTTGGTTCATGGATCAAGAAACTCTACCATTCTAAATTTCAAAACGAGTGGATGTAAAATACAGCTTCTATAGAACTAAAGGGCCAAATCGGACGAAACATATATATGGGAGCTATAGCTAAATCTTAACCGATTTTCTTCATATTCGGCAATGTTGGTTCATGGATCAAGAAACTCTACCATTCTAAATTTCAAAACGATTGGATGTAAAATACAGCTTTTATAGGACTAAATGGCCAAATCGGACGAAACATATATATGGGAGCTATAGCTAAATCTTAACCGATTTTCTTCATATTCGGCAATGTTGGTTCATGGATCAAGAAACTCTACCATTCTAAATTTCAAAACGATTGGATGTAAAATACAGCTTTTATAGGACTAAAGGGCCAAATCGGACGAAACATATATATGGGAGCTATAGCTAAATCTTAACCGATTTTCTTCAAATTCGGCAGTGTTGGTTCATGGATCAAGAAACTTTACCATTCTAAATTTCAAAATGATTGGATGTAAAATACAGCTTCTATAGGACTAAAGGGCTAAATCGGACGAAAAATATATATGGGAGCTATAGCTAAATCTTAACCGATTTTCTTCAAATTCGGCAATGTTGGTTCATGGATCAAGAAACTCTACCATTCTAAATTTCAAAATGATTGGATGTAAAATACAGCTTCTATAGGACTAAAGGGCCAAATCGGACGAATCATATATATGGGAGCTTTAGCTAAATCTTAACCGATTTTCTTCAAATTCGGCAATGTTGGTTCATGGATCAAGAAACTCTACCATTCTAAATTTCAAAACGATAGGATGTAAAATACAGCTTCTATAGGACTAAAGGGCCAAATCGGACGAAACATATATATGGGAGCTTTAGCTAAATCTTAACCGATTTTCTTCAAATTCGGCAATGTTGGTTCATGGATCAAGAAACTCTACCATTCTAAATTTCAAAACGATTGGATGTAAAATACAGCTTCTATAGGACTAACGGGCCAAATCGGACGAAACATATATATGGGAGCTATAGCTAAATCTTAACCGATTTTCTTCAAATTCGGCAGTGTTGGTTCATGGATCAAGAAACTTTACCATTCTAAATTTCAAAATGATTGGATGTAAAATACAGCTTCTATAGGACTAAAGGGCCAAATCGGACGAAACATATATATGGGAGCTATAGCTAAATCTTAACCGATTTTCTTCATATTCGGCAATGTTGTTTCATGGATCAAGAAACTCTACCATTCTAAATTTCAAAACGATTGGATGTAAAATACAGCTTTTATAGGACTAAATGGCCAAATCGGACGAAACATATATATGGGAGCTATAGCTAAATCTTAACCGATTTTCTTCAAATTCGGCAATGTTGGTTCATGGATCAAGAAACTCTACCATTCTAAATTTCAAAACGATTGGATGTAAAATACAGCTTTTATAGGACTAAAGGGCCAAATCGGACGAAACATATATATGGGAGCTATAGCTAAATCTTAACCGATTTTCTTCAAATTCGGCAATGTTGGTTCATGGATCAAGAAACTCTACCATTCTAAATTTCAAAACGATTGGATGTAAAATACAGCTTTTATAGGACTAAATGGCCAAATCGGACGAAACATATATATGAGAGCTATAGCTAAATCTTAACCGATTTTCTTCAAATTTGGCAATGTTGGTTCATGGATCAAGAAACTCTACCATTCTAAATTTCAAAACGATCGGATGTAAAATACAGCTTCTATAGGACTAAAGGGCCAAATCGGACGAAACATATATATGGGAGCTATAGCTAACTCTTAACCGATTTTCTTCAAATTCGGCAATGTTGGTTCATGGATCAAGAAACTCTACCATTCTAAATTTCAAAACGATCGGATGTAAAATACAGCTTCTATAGTACTAAAGGGCCAAATCGGACGAAACATATATATGGGAGCTTTAGCTAAATCTTAACAGATTTTCTTCAAATTCGGCAATGTTGGTTCATGGATCAAGAAACTCTACCATTCTAAATTTCAAAACGATAGGATGTAAAATACAGCTTCTATAGGACTAAAGGGCCAAATCGGACGAAAGATATATATGGGAGCTATATCTAAATCTGAACCGATTTCAACCAAATTCAATGCGATCTTAACAGCCGCGAAATACCCTAAACTGCAAAATTTCAGAACGATGGGGGTGAAATTGCGACCTGTAGTCGACGAACAACTTTACATGGACAGACAGACGGACGGACGGACGACTCAGCTAGTGATTCTGAGTCGATCGGTATACTTTAAGGTGGGTCTAGCTGTGTTATTTTCAGGTGTTACAAACATCTGCCGTGAAACAAACTTATAATACCCTGTACCACAGTGTGGTGTAGGGTATAATAATATTTTTGTTACATAATAGTGAAATACTAACATTTTTGGGTTACAATATGGTTTTTTGAGCTATTTTGGGTACCTAGACACGTTCAGATTGTATTGATATGGTCACAAAAGTTATTCAGATTTACGTTGGCTACAATTTTGCCAAACATTGTTAGGTCAAAATTACGAGTCTTTGAAAGTAATGCTGAAAAAAGTGGAAAAAAAATATTTTTTCCTTCACTTCACTTTTTCACAAAAAAAAGTACCGGAAAAATTTTTTTTTGCAAAAAATTTTAAGAAATTTTATTCAGCATATTCTTAGCTACATTATTGCCAAATATAGTTAAGCGGTATCACCAAGTCTGTATTAGTTGTTGGACAAAAGCTGATGGCACCTTTAATATTTGCTTAATTTCTCGTACTTTCAGCCCTTTCGGGACTGAAAAAACATATTATTATAACATTAAAGGCGATTAGTTAGAATCATACGCATTACAGTCTAATCATTAATATCGATCATACGCAAAGCAGCGCATTAAATAATGTTGATTATACGCAACATCGTCCAATTGGAGAAATAGCGTCTATTTTAATTTCATACTGTATTAGTATATTTCAGATTCAAGATTTAGTTGGCAATTTTTCATAAAATCCAATAGAGTTTCGTTCCACAGATGTTGAATGAAAAATTTATATGTGAGAATTTAAGTTCGTAATTTAAAGCTCATTTTTAGACTTTGTTTGCGCGCATACAGTTATTCAAATTAATTTGACAAAATAACAAACAACACTTCACATTTTTTGAGAATTCCTTCCTCAACGCTCTTTGTTTTCGGCAAAAGAAAAATAACAGAAATACATATATCACCATTCATTGCAGAAACAAAAGAATAAATTATATGTAATGTATCCTTGCTTTTTATGTTTGCCAGTGCATCTACTCATAGAATAACAATAAAGGAATAGGGTGTGTGATTTTTTACATTCCTATAGAGAGGCAAGTCGCTCTTCCCACAGTTTGGAATGATGGAAGCTTTTCTTTCCATCGTTTCTCTTAGGATTTGTTAGAATAAAATTTTTGATCATATTTTTCTTGCAAGTTTCCAAAAATCCAAGCTTTGTGCAGAGTATTCTCTAGACCCTACTTTTCAATATCCTTCATTTCAATTTAGGATCTCCTTTTCGTGCACTCGCTTAACATACAGCATCAACATCTACATCAGTTTCATCTATTATTTAGTTTCTGTTTTCTTTTACTACTGTTTTTTTTCCAAATGCCCTCCCTGCTTTTCACTCTTAAAAACAAAAAAACGTTAATAGTTTTTTTTTTTGTTTTTGTTACTGAATCTCAACGTGCATGACGTGCAACTAGAACAGAAGGCAGCCCAAGTCTGCTTCAGCCCCAGAGGCACCGGCAGCAGGACCTGCGGATTTCAGCAGTAACAGCTTGTTTTGTTTGAAACACAATCTAGTTGTTTCAGTCCATTCGAGAACTACGGAATACTACGGGCTGCTCTGGCTCTGGGGGTTTTGTCCCGCTTTTCTTTTATCACGCAGAGACGTTGCAGAGTTCTATCCGAGCACTGGAAGTTGAAGAGTGTTCTCTCCGAACACTGGCATATGGATGCTGTTCGCATACTCGTCGTATATGCCCGAAAAACATTTGTAGTAATATTTTATTCTTTTCTTAGAGTGAAATTTAAAGGATACAATTGTTTACCAAAAAAAAAATGGTATATGGAAAACTGACATAATATTTTTATAAGTTTAGTGCTCCAAAGAAGAGTAGGGAAATGGCCAACATTTTTAGGGGCCATAAATATTTTGATGGTAAAATAATTTAAATGCAATATCAGCACCTAAATAAAGGGAAAATATCAGAGCAGGAAGCGAATTTTACTATTTCCCTATTCAAGAGAGTTTAGCTATAGAAAATGAAATATTTTTCACAATTTTCATTACCTGTTAAAATCCTTTAATCATTGTGTTTAATATACATCCTTGCAATTTGAAATATTGCAAATATTTCAAAAGGTTTGAAAGATTTACTCCAAGAACCTAGTGATTAATATTAGTCATACGCACTATGGTCCATTTGGAAAGTATACGTATACTGTTATAGCCGATCTTCCCTCAGAGAAGATCTGTTGGATGCAGATCTGCGGGAGATCTTCTTCCACTTCAGGTATTTGAAATACCATTCAGGTATTTGAAATATTGTAAATATTTCAAAAGCTATGAACGATTTACTACACGAATATAGTAATTGATAATAGTCATACGCACTATGGTCTATTTAGGAGCTTTATTGCTGTCTCCTTTCTTTCCCTCAGAGAAGATCTATGGAATGAACATCTGCGGAAGGTCATCTACCACTTTAGAGATATGATTGCGATATTGTTGAGGTATCTCTTATATTCTTTGGAACTTTGAGGATTTACCTAAAATGAAAAAGGTGGTCTACTGTATAGGAAAAAAAAAATTTGATGTTTATCTCATAAATTAATATTTCCAGGCTAAGATTTGATACACGAACACAGTAATTGATAACAGTCATACGCACTATGGTCTATTTAGGAGCATTTGTTGCTATCTCCTTTCTTTCCCTCAGAGAAGATCAATGGGTTGAACATCTGCGGAAGGTCATCTTCCACTACAAATATATGATTGCGATATTGTTGAGGTATCTCTTAAATTCTTTGAAACTTTGAGGATATACGAGTACCCAAAATGAAAGGGGTGGTCTACTGTATAGGAAAAAAATATATTTGATGTTTATCTCATAAATTAATATTTCCAGGCTAAGATTTGATACGCGAACACAGTAATTGCTAACAGTCAGACGCACTATGGTCTACATATTTAGGAGCTTTTGTTGCTATCTCCTTACTTTCCCTCAGAGAAGATCAATGGGATGAACATCTGCGGAAGGTCATCTTCCACTTCAAATATATGATTGCGATATTGTTGAGGTATCTCTTAAATTCTTTGAAACTTTGAGGATATACGAGTACCCAAAATGAAAGGGGTGGTTTACTGTATAGGAAAAAAATATATTTGATGTTGATCTCATAAATTAATATGTCCAGGCTAAGATTTGATACGCGAACACAGTAATTGATAACAGTCAGACGCACTATAGTCTATTTAGGAGCTTTTGTTGCTATCTCCTTTCTTTCCCTCAGAGAAGATCAATGGGATGAACATCTGCGGAAGGTCGTCTTCCACTTCCAATATATGATTGCGATATTGTTGAGGTATTTCTTAAATTCTTTGAAACTTTGAGGATATACGAGTACCCAAAATGAAAGGGGTGGTCTGCTGTATAGGAAAATAATATATTCGATGTTTATTTCATAAATAAATATTTCCAAGCTAAGATTTGATACACGAACACAGTAATTGATAACAGTCAGACGCACTATAGTCTATTTAGGAGCTTTTGTTGCTATCTCCTTTCTTTCCCTCAGAGAAGATCAATGGGATGAACATCTGCGGAAGCTTGAGGTATAGTATGTTGAGGTATCTCTTAAATTCTTTGAAACTTTGAGGATGTACGAGTACCCAAATTGAAAGGGTGGTCTACTGTATAGGTAAAAAAAAATATTTGATGTTTATCTCATAAATTAATATTTCCAGGCTAACATTGATGTTGGAAATAGAAATATTTTTCGAATTTCGAAAGTCTTGTGAAATCTTGGTATGCTTTTGTTTAATATGCGTCTACTAAATTTAAAATAGTGCTGAAATTTTAAAAGTATTTAAGGATTTTTCCCGAGTGTGTAGTAATTAATAACAATTATACGCACTATAGGCACAACAAATAAGACCTAAGGGATGTATTTTCCTCTGGTCAATGCTATCCATCCAATTAGATATCCATTTTATTATACAAGACCTTCACTGCATCTCCAAATGAGGGTCGTTGTAAGGAAGTTCGCATAAGGAAAAAATAAGACCTTCGTGGTCAGGTGATTTCAATTTGATACTGCAGACCTCTGTCAGATAACCGGAATTTTTACCATTTCATTTTATTAGTTGCACAAATTCGCCTTTTCCTACTGAAAAGAAGTGGTTAGAAGTGGAGTAATTAATAACAATTATTCACACAATGGTTCATTGAGAAAATATATCGTTATCTCTGATATTTTCCTCTGGGAATATATGTGGGAGGTCTTCTTTGCAAAGGAAAGAGAGCACAATTGAGGTTTCACATAGAAATTGATGTTGTCAGACGAACTTTGGTGCAGAAAATAAAACTTTTTTCGGAATTTTGTAATTCAAGTGCAATCATTTAATTCTGGTGTTTAAAATGCTTTGCTTTAATTTGCAATTTTGCGAATATTTCAAAAGTTATTAGCGATTTGTTAAAAAAAACGCAGTAATCTATAACAATTATACGCACTATGGTCCATTTAGAAAAAAATCGTTATCTACTATTATTCTATCAAACAGCACCTACGGAAGGGCTTATTTCTCATCTGATTGATGATAGAAACATCTTCAAGGATTGCCGAAAGGATCGATGAAACCACACTTGTGTTTTTACATACAAAAATTATTTTTCATATTGGAAATAACATTCTTTAAGGTATTTGACATCGAAAAGAGCACTAAGGATTCTCTGTTAAAAAAGAAAATATATTTTGTTCACTACGTAGGAGAATATGATCTCCTGAGGTTACTATGATCTCCTGAGGTTACTATGTGTCTGTGTTATGTCTGTTATAAATAATACCTTCGAAAAGAGGAGTATTGAAGTAGCTTTGGTTGAAAATAGTAGACTTTAAGATGTTTATGTATGCTGTTTTCAATGCTATGAGTACCAAAGGGTTTTCGAAGAATTTGAGAAATTCTCTGGTAGAAAATAATATTTTTGAGGTAGTTCCTGCTGGCAATAGATTGTTTCTAAATGGAAAAAGGAAGTTTGAAGATCATGTTATCATGATGTTTACATGGCGAATACCTTAAAGGTCTAACAGTCAATAGTTAAGATATCTGGGTTTGAATAAATGAAGTAGGCTGCTGAAGTGGGAAAAACTTATGAGGACGTCGACATACATCTACTTTCTATTCCGGTATCACTAGCGATATCATTTGTATTATAAGGACCTTTATTATTTTCTCCAATGAGGGTCACTGTAAGAACTCATCTAAGGATTCACATATAAATTCATATTCTCTGGTAGAAAATAGGAATTCATCAGAATTTTGAAAGCCCTCTGAAATCTTGTGAATCTTATGTGTAATAAGCTTTGTTTCAATTAGAAATATTGCTATTATTTCAAAAGTTATGAAAGATTTACAACAATAATGTAGTAATTAAAAACAGTCATACGCACTATAGGCCATTGTGTTCTTTGAGATCGTTGACTTGAAGAAGACATTAGGCAGATCTTTTTTCTCATCTGGTATATAATTTAAGGTCCTTTATACTATTCAGATATTCCGTACGGTATCGTATACTATTCAAATGAGGATTTCTGTAAGGCAAAATAACGTAAGGAGAAAAAAGACATGTGTGGTCGTTTATATTGGTGAAATATCTCGGAGCATTTCTATATGAAATGGAAAAAGTCTATTGATTTTTTTCATATTGGAAAGAAGATCACACCTTCATATTACGAGTCCTGCATTAAATGTCGCAGTACATGTAAGTAAGCAGAAATAATGTATCTGCCAAGTAGTAACTTACGAGCTATTGGATGTTTTAAACTGTAAACAGGACTCTGGACTCTTCTTTATCGGGTAAACAAGATATCTTAGTTCATTTCTAACATAAAAGAAGAGAATTGAGTTCTGTTCTATGGAAAATGAGGTCATGTATTTGGGAAAAGGATCCCGAGTGCCCTTGTATAAATTCCTATGAGTATTCTCTGCGGAATTTTATGGAAAAAGATCAGGTGAAGAATTATGTATTGGAAAAAACTTAGCTCTCTATGGTATTTCTTTAAAATTATCTTTGGGCTCATCTCAAGACAAACTCAGACTTTTTATAATTTTTCTTTAGGAAAACCCGCTTTGGAAAATTCTCAATGTGATACAAGGATCCCTGAGACGTTTTCGGCAAGACAAAATGATTCTGAGGTGTTTTCAACCCAATAAGTGAAAGGGGAAAGTACTCGAAGAGTTCTGAGGTCATCGCTATCGGAAAAGAAGTCTACTAAGGTCTTTCAGATGGTAAATAAGGTTACATATTTGAATAAATTGTACAGAGTATTTATCTGCTTGAAATTAAGAACTGTAAGATGTTGTCTACTGTAAGAAGACCATAAGACCTTATTTGTGGAAAAAAGGTCCGGTGAAGATTTATCAATTGGAAAATTTTCCCTCCCTATAGGAATTTTTTTTATAAAAGATCTCTAAGCTCAACTCAAGACGAATTCAGACTTTTGATAATTTTTCTTTAGGAAAAACCCCTTTGGGTAATTCTCAGTGTGAAATAAGGATCCCTGAGACTTTGTCGACAAGACCAAATAACTCTGAGGTGTTTTCAATCCAATAAGTGAAAGGAAAAAGTACTCGAAGAGCTCTGAGGTCATCGCTACCGAAGAAGAAGACTACTGAGGTCTTCCAAATGTAAAATAAGGCCAATATGTATTTCAACAAGTAAGAAAGTTTCAGTCGGGTAAACCGACTAAGGTATACCCTCACTTTGTGAGTAATGTAATATATAACATTACACCAATAAATCTGTCAATTTGTGTGGGAGGTACCAAAAGGGGCTGTACAATAATGCCCATTTTTTACCGGACTATAGGCGCTATACAAAAACATTATACTGTAGAAAATTTCAAGCATTTTTATGCACTTGTATTAAAGTTATAAGCAGTTAAATTTTGATGCAAAATGGTCCATTTGTGTAAGAGGTACCAAAAGGGGCATGCCAACTTCACCCATTTTTCTCGAGTTAATAGCGACTAATATACTAATATTATGTGCAGAATTTCAAAAGATTCGAGTAAGTAGTATAGAAGTTATTAAAGAATCAATATTTCACTAAATTTTAACCCTTTGTGTGGGAGGTACCAGAAGGAGTAGACCAATATGGCCCATCTTCGAACTCATCCGGAGATAGATCAAAATATTACCACATACCAAATTTGAAGTCAATCGGTTACTCCTTTCGAGAGTTATCGTGCGCACCAGCCAGCAGACAGACAGACAGACAGACGGACGGACATTGCTCATTCGACTTAAAATGACCCAAAACGGATTTCCTCCGAACATACTTAGGGTCTTAGATCACTCCTTCGATGTGTTACACTTTTTTCCGTAGCAAATGATATATACCCTCGTCACACTAAAGTGAGGGTATAAAAAAGGACCTCTGAGTATTTACTCTTGGATAAATTCCTCTGAGTATTTCTCTGGGGAAATTAAAAACTTTGAGATGTCGTCTAGTGGAAGAAGACCATAAGATCTTATTTGTGGAAAAAAGTCCATTGAAGATTTATATATTGGAAAATTTGTTCTCTCTATAGTATTTCTTATAAAATTACCTCAAGAAGAACTCAGATTTCTGATAATTTTGCTTTAGAAAAATCAACTTTGAGCAATTCTCAATTTTGAAATAAGAATTCCTGAAATTTTGTCGACAAGATAAAAATAATTCTGAGTTGTTCTTTATGCGATAAGCGAAAGGGAAAAGTACTCGAAGAAGTCATCTCTTCCAGATAAGAAGACTACTGAGCTCTTTGCTATGGAAAATGAGGCCACGTATTTACGCTTGGAATTTGAAATTACCTCTGAGCTTTGGTTTAAAATTACGCCGAATGGTTTAAAATTACCTCTGAGCTAATCACAAGAAGAACTCAGACTTCTGATCATTTTTCTTTAGCAGGCCCATCTGTGACAATTCTAAATATAAAACAAGGATCCCTGAGAAGTTTTCTACAATAAAAATTTCTTAATTACTTACTCTGACTTGTTCTCTATGGGATACCTGAACGGGAAATATAGACCTCTGAGGAGTTGTATATGGGAGAAGAAAAACTCTGCGAATTTTTTTTTTTTTTTTTGAAAAACTGACGTCTCTTGTATTTTCTATTAAAAAATACTCTAATAATATTTGCACTTTTATGTACATAATGTAGCCTTTCATTATTGCTTTTAAAAAAAGTGATTATGTTAAAAAATGACGAATTTAGGAAGGATTTACTTCATCTACCCCCCAATTAATGTCAGTCATACGTCACCTGGTCTATATTAAGAAAATAGTTAACTTGTAGTAATCTGATAAAGATCTGTTATTCCTGTAAAATTAGGAAAACTAAATTTCTAACAAACAATTCTGCAAAAAAACATTTTTGATTTACAGTTGTGTTATAGGAAACATCTGAAGATTTTTCTGGGCAAACTTGGCCTATAATATAATTTTTATTACAAACATATACTCTAATGATATTTACATGTTGATAGTGAATCCGTAGCCTTTATTTGGTTTTAAAAAAACGTATTTTTTTACAAAAAATAACGATGTTCCGAAGGATTTACTTCATCTACACCCGTATATTAATTCTGTCAGTCATACGCCAACTGGTCCAAATGAAGAACATTTTTATTTATTTATTTATTATTTATTTATTTATTTATATGAATTACAATACAACGTAAATTTATATTCTAATTGTACGGTCCAAGGAAAAGCCGGGTTACAAAGACCATATGGCTAGATTTTGCAGCGACAGACCAGAGCCTCTGGTGGGAATCGAACCCACGCCCCCAAACTCATAGGCGAGCTCGCTACCAACTCACCTACTGGGGCGCTCAGAACATTTTTAACTTTTGGCAATCTGAACAGATTTTTTTTTTAAATTTTAAATAAACATATTTTTGATAAAATCTCTTATTACTGTTAAATTTTCAAACAATAAATTTTATAAAGACAAATCCTTAAAAACCGTTTTTGATTTGCAATGGTGTTATATAGAAAACCTCTCGAAGTTTTTTTTTTTAGAAAAACAAGACCTCTAATGTATTTTCTATTAGACGCTAATACGCTAGTGATATTTACACATTGATACTGATACTGTATCCTTTAATTTTTGCTTTAAAAAAAATGCTTATGATGAAAAATAACGTTAAGACGAATCTACTTCAACTACACACGAGTTAATGTCGGTCATACGTCACCTGGTCCATATTAAGAAAACTGTTCATTTTTAGCAATCTGAACAAAGTTTTTTGAATTTGAAATAACTACGGACATTGAGAATAAAATCTGTCATTTCTGTAAAATATAAAAAAAATAAATTTCGAACAGGAAACGGCACAAAAATAATTGATGATGCGCAATTAGGTTATATAGAAAACCACTGATGATTTTTTTTTCTGGAAAATATGACCTCTGATGTATTTTCTATGAGAAGCAAATAATGTAATGATATTGACATATTGATAGTGAGACTGTAGCCTTTCATTTTGGCGTTTAAAAGTGATTATGTTAACAAATACAGTTAAGAAGGTTTTTATAAAATTACCCCCGAATTTATGTCAGTCATACGCCAACTGGTCCATATTAAGAAAAATTTTAATTTTTAGCAATCTGAACAATTTTTTAACTTTGAAATAATAATACGGGTATTTAGTATAAAATCTGATATTCCTGTAAATTTTTTTACAAAGGAAATAAAGCTAAATTCTTTTTTTTGTGATGAATTATATTATAAGAAAATAAGACAGCTGATGTCCTTTGAAGGGGAATATCAACAAAAAATGACGAACACCTGTATGTGGAAGATAAGACACTTAAATATCTTAAAGTACGATTTTTTGGGTCTTCACCATAGAAAAAGTTCTGGGGATTTTGCATAAAGCATAGTAGGCCTCTGGGGTATTTACTAAAGAAAAATAATGCTTCTCAGGTCTTCTGTATGGGATAAGCAAATAGGTAAGCGCTGTTATGTCACTAAATAGGAAATCGAGTCTTGTACCTTCTTTATTAAAGTGGCTTCTCTAAGTGAAACTAAGAACTCTGGAGAGTTTGCTTATTGGAAAATCGTTAAAATTTAATTAAAGACTTCCCCCCAACGTACCGGGCCTCATATGATCCATCCCTGATAACTCCTCATTTTATTGTCCCATCATGCAGCCCAGGACTGTGCATGATAAGTACTCATATTTTTTACGAGTTTCCTACGTCCCCAAAAGAGAAAACAAATAAAACAGTAGCAAAACATATGAATTGTTGGAGCTCTTCAAAGTTCCCCGAGCACGTATAACGAAATATAAACATAAATGTTTTATGTGACGAAAGAAAAGATGACTATTTTTATAAAATAACAAGAATGAAGAAAAAATTTAATTAATGCAAAACAAAAAGCGAAATAACAATAAAATAGAAATAATATTCGCAGCTTAAAACGAAACCTGCCATGGAGGGGCATAGTTGAAAAGTTTGTTAAAAGGTAACTGTTTTGTGTAGCCAAAACAAATATAGTCATTACAAAATTCTATAGAAAAATGTTAAATTTACCCCCAGTTGTAACTTTTATGTATACATTTCACAACAAAGAAGTATCAACTGAAGTATGTCTTCCAGGTCGTAGGTTACAACATTTTCGGTTCATTCATGATTTTATGATGAATGAAACAAACTAAAGTTAGGGGATTTATGAAATAGAGAATTTGAATCTTTAAACAATAGGGTTAGCAACGTTGAATGTTCCCACTTTAAGACCGATCCTGTTATAGATAATTTTGTAGATTTTAATAATATAAGAATCTTTATTATTGTTCGTGTCCTTTTCTTTAATTTGCATGATTTTATTCAAAAATTCTATTAAAATTCTTATAGATGTATGTTATTTTCCTTAATAACCATATAATTAATAACAGTCATACGCAACATGGTTCACTACGAAGAAATCGCGTAGCTTTCAAGTTTCTGCAGCTGTACAACAAATTTTTTAACGAAAATGTTTTTAATAACTATTAAATATATTTATCAATCAATAAAAATATTCGTGTTCCTAAGATTTTCCCATCTTGTTTCAGTAATGATCTAGAAATATATTATTATTATTATTCCTATTTGTATTGCAGAAAAGAAACACTACCCAAAAAACTGAACAGATTGTTGCAACAATGTAATGTAGTATTAATAAGGTATATTAAAAATACAAAAACAACTTAAATTTTCCATAGGTTTTAGGTTTTATTGAGCCTTCTTTTAAATCGTTATAATTACTCTATTATTATTAGCTACATACTTTAAAGAGAACTTAAGACTATAATGTAATATCTTAAATTACTATAATAAATATGAAAAACAGCTCCATGCTTTTTAAATAGTACAGATATAGTGAATTTAGTATTAAATTATTAATAATAGTGTGCATAAATGTCCTTGCTCCCGGGACTACAGTGGCTTGAGAGTAGAAAATTCTCATTTAAACTTAAAATCTAATAAATAAACAAAGAAAAGAGTAAAAAAAAAAAAAATTAAAAAAAAAAAAAAAAAAAAAAATCCTAAGCATCTCGTACTACCCCCGGTGCGTATTCGACAATGCTTTCTCATAGAATCCATGTCGAATACTTATATAATAATAATATAACCGATTGGTGACAAATAATTTGTATTAAACCAGTTAAAATGTTTCTGTATATCGTAAATTAAAGAAACATACTCGTTATCATGTTGGACAAATTTTGAAAGTAGGTCGCAAATAAATTTTCCATAGTTGTAACCTATTCGCATCTATTATAATATAATTAATATAACTCATACGCAATACGGGTCAAAAACCAATAAATATCCTGATTTAAAAAGCAAATCATTTTTTGATGGAAAAAAAACCTATATATATATATACATATATATTGCAGAAAAGAAACACTACCCAAAAACAGACCAGATTGTTGCAACAATGAAATGTAGTATTAATAAGGTATATTCAAAATAAAAAAAACTTAAATTGTCCATAGCAGTAACCTGTTTTCATCTATTATAATATAATTAATATAACTCATACGCAATACGGGTCAAAAAGTAATAATTATCCTGATTTAAAAAGCAAATAATTTTTTGAAAGAAAAAACCTATATATTTGGTCAATTCCTTTATATAGACTTCTAAAATAATATAACTAATATCAATCATACGCAATATAGGTCATTAAATAAAAACACCTTGGAAACATGGAAATCCCAGCAGCTACAACCAGGACTTGGTTGAAAGATCCAAACATATATAATGTTTTAATACTCGAATTTTATATATACATATATTTCCAGAATAATATAATTAATATCAATCATACGCAATACTGTGCATAAAGAACAGCATCGCAACTTTAAAATTTCTGGATCTAAATGATTACTTGTTTACAAATATATATCAGTTTGCAGTTTAGTTTGCTATAACAGACAAATTCCAATTGCTTCCTCCGAAGTTTCTATGTAATAGTTACCAGGCGTTAAATATACCTTCTTTGCTTACTATAAACTTGAAAAAAGGCCCAAAAAAGACATTCTCATTTCATTCCAATGATGAAATTATTTTCAAATTCTGCCGTCAAATTTTAGTCTATGAAATCTAATATGCAAGCTTTGAAAATATCCACGATCTCATTTTCATCATCTCATTGTATTAATTAAGCAAAAAATTGTGATTATTTCAAATGATTTTTCATAAAAACCTCACAAATTAATATAAATCATACGCTTCCTGATACGTCTTTAATTAAACGGCATATATGTAATCCGGTAATCCCAAGAGCAGTAGTTGGCGGTTTTCAATTTTTATTCCTATTAAAATACTCTACAAATTTTAATAATTACTTAGACATTTCAACATGAGCAAAATATTTATTATCAAGCATACGCCACAGAGTCCAAGTTATATATTTATGTTCTTTTATCGTTCAGGTCATAGAAATAATGGTTCTGTTTTTGTTAAGTAAGGAACTTCAGAGGTCCTGTATATAATTTAAGTTTTCGTTTACAGTCTGGCACATCAAAGGCCTTGTTTGCCAAAGAAATATATCTCAGAGGGGAATATATATTTCGATTCTTTTATAGTTTTATGATTTTTTTCTTTTAAATTAGGAGACATCAGAGGTCTTGTTTGCCAAAAGAATATACTATATCAGAGATGATCCTTTTCAAATAGATGTCTGCCCCTCGGTCCAAATCCAATCAGTGATAAGAATAATTGTTCTTCATATGAAACCAGTAAGGAAAAGCAGAAAGTCGGTCGGGGCCGACTATATAATACCCTACACCTCCCTAACAATGTGATAAGGGTCATTGCCATAATAATTTGGAATACTTGGTAAATGGGTAGAAAAGCAATATTCGTTCCTAAAGTGAGAAACACCTTTCTGGAAAATTTTAATGATCGGAAGTAAAATACAACTTCTATAGCGGTTTGATACCAAATAAGGAGGAACATATATATGGAGCTTTAATATAAATCTGAACCGATCTTCCCTGAATACTTACTCATGTAAAAAGACCTCCTTCTGTCGAATTTCGTACTGATCGGATATAAAATACAGTCTCTACAGCGCTTAAATATCAAATCGGGGGTAACATATATATGGGAGCTATATCATAATCTGAACCGATTTTCTCCAAATTTGGCAGTATTCCTTCATGTAATAAGAAACCTGTTTCTGCCGAATTTCGCACTGATCGGATATAAAATACAGTTTTTACAGCGCTTACAGGTCAAATCGGGGGTAACATATATATGGGGGCTATATCTAAATCTGAACCGATTTCTTCCAAATTTAATAGTGTTCATCCATATAATAAGAAACCCCTTTCTGCCGAATTTCATACTGATCGGATATAAAATAAAGTTTTTACAGCGCTTACATGTGAAATCGGGGCTGACATATATATGGGGGCTATATCTAAATCTGAACCGATTTTAACCAAATTCAATAGGGATCGTCCTTGGGCCAAAAAAAAGATATGTGTAAAGTTTCGTCGAGATCGGACCATAATTGCGACCTGTACTTTGATTACAAGAATACATGCACAGACGGACAGACAGACAGACGGACATAGCTAAATCAACTCAGAAAGTGATTCTAAGTCGATCGGTATAATAAACGATGGGTCTATTTCTTCTCCTTTTGGGTGTTACAAACAAATGCACAAAGTTATAATACCCTGTACCACAGTGTGGTGTAGGGTGTAAATACGTGTGGAGATCTATTTACATTAAAACAAAAAAGATTAGATTATAAACGATTTGTTATGAAAACAAACTCCTAAATAAATATAAATCATACTCATTCCTTAAACACATATATCTTTATTATGGAAATATGTTTTTATTGTAGCTTCAGGATCTAGTTTACGAAATCCAATTGTTTACATGTTGTTCAGAGGAATAATGAATGATCAAGTGAAAATCTTAGACATTTCTATAATCTCTGAACGCTTAGCTTTAAAATTCTCTTATCCAAATCCAAATTAAGCCAGAATTGTCGTAATTATAAATGATTTATCATAAGCAATTCTTAATTAATATAACTCATACGCTCTCCGGCACTTGTAAAGGAAAAGCTTATACCTTCGCTTATTTAGTCTCCGCCGGCAAAACTGCTCGTATATTTTCGTGTTTGAATTAAGTCAAAATTTTTAAACTATAAATGATTCAGCATACAACCTACTGAATAAAACAAAATAAACAATACGCTGCATTGTACTAACAAAAGTTTATATCATCCTAATGTCTTGACTTTAAATAAATAATTGCCATTATTATACATAAAGCTCTCTAATTAATATAAATCATACGCTTCATGATACTAATAATGGAAATTATTGTTTAATTGCCACTTTTAAACTTTTGTAAAACTATTTGGATATTTCAAATTCTAAAGCTTTTCTAAAATATAATATTTTTAAGACAGCTTTTCACTAAGAACAATTCCAGTGTAAAGAATAATAACTACTGCCAAGAAAATTCTTATATGTGTCTAAAATATTTTTTTTTTTATATTCACTTTAAGTCCAATAATTTATAGTGAATTGTAGAAAAAATTTTTGTTTACATTTTCAAAAAAGCGTTAAGCTGAAAGAAATTAAAATATTATAATATTAAGAAGTAAATTTTTTCTATAGGTAATGTTTTATAATAATTATTCTGGAAGTAATTTAACCCATACGCTCCCCTGTACCGGAATTTATATTAGTCATATGCTCCCTTGTACCCCTAAAATGAAGGCTTTGTTTAAACTCGGCCAAATGCGTTTATTTCTTACAAAACTCCTAGAGGCAGAGAGAGAGAAAATGATGATCGTGATATTAAAAAATATTTTTTTTTTAATATAAAATCAAACCTCGTTTTTCTCGGACAAATATCGGACGAAAGTTATTCCTTTTAATTATTCCGAAAAAAAAAAAATAATCCTGAAAAATCAATTCTAAAGCATCTTTCTATCAACATAAATTAGATTCTGCAGAAATTTATTACTGCAAATCACTTGAAAATATTTCTTTTACAAATGTAATGTGGCCATGATATTCAGATATTTATTTCTTGTTCATGTAAAGTTATATTTTTAAATCGTTTTCTCGGACAATGCTAAAACCAAAGTAGTCTTCCTATATATTTCCATAATGTCCAACTTCCCTGCTTCAAAAATCTCCAAACTAAATTCATTTTAATATGTAATGTCCATAGTTATAAACAATTTACCATTACTAATACCGGAATTAATAGTAGTCATACGCTCCCCTGTGCCCCAAAGAACAACTTGGTTCTCCTTATTAGTTATTCTTTATAATTATTCTGAAAAAGTGTACCGAAGTAATTCATTCATTCCTTTTATCAGCTATTCTTTATAATTATTCTAAAAAAGTAATTCTGAAAAAGAAATTCCAAAGCCTCTTTCTATCAACCTAAATTACATGCTGCACATATTTATTACAGCAAATCACTAGAAAATATTTGTTTTACAATTACTGTCACGAAAGGTTATATTTCTACTTGTTTCAGAGCTGGTAACTTGTTTTCAAACTCATGCAGAATGTCTTTAGTAATAAACACTAGCAAATGACTCTTAAAAAAGTCCAAATAACTCGGTAACTCAACGGAACTTTTAATTTCTAAAGTACCTTCTCAGGAATATAAGTACGAATTTTAGAAATGTATTACAGCAAAACCTATTAATCATAATTCTAATTCTATTAATCATAATTCTAAGATTAACAACCCAACCTCTCCTATGTCGCTCATCTCGTGCGTATAAAATTCTATGCAATTTTGTTAAATCTTTGATTTTATTCAAGCAGAAAGCGGAAGCAGAATGCGGAAGCCTGTGTTCATAATATTAAGACATTTATTTATTTTCTATATAAAGTCATATTTTAACATCGTTTTCTTGGATAATGCTAAAACCAAAATTTTCTTCCTATATATTTTCAAAATTACTATCTTCACTGCTTCAAAATTCTTCCATCTATGCTCAGATTGATAAATAACGTTCGTAGTTACGAACGATTTACCATAACTACACCAAAATTAATAGAAGTCATACGCACCCTTGTGCCCCAAAGTACAACTTAGTTCTCCTTATTAGTTATTTTTAAAGTCATATTTTAACATAGTTTTCTTGGATAATACTAAAACCAAAATTTTCTTCCTATATATTTCCAAAATTACTAACTTCCCTGCTTCAAAATTCTTCCATCTATGCTCAGATTGATAAATAATGTTCGGAATTACGAACGATTTACCATAACTACACCAAAATTAATAGAAGTCATACGCACCCTTGTGCCACAAAGTACAACTTAGTTCTCCTTATTAGTTATTCTTTACAATGTTTCTGAAAAAGTAATCCCTATAAACAATTTCTAAAGCAACTTTTCCCCAACTTTGATTCCATATTACAGCAAATTTATTAAAAATACGGTGGAATTAATATTAGTCATACGCTCCATTGTACTGGCATTTATATTCGTCATACGCTCCCTTGTACTGGCATTTATATTAGTCCTACGCTCCATTGTAATATAAACGAAAATTCGTTTTTCATCTTATTATTTCTTTTTAACTCCTATTATCTCTATTCTGCTAGATATCAAATATTGCATATACTACTAGAATGTGTTTAATATAGATTTTATATTAACTGTAAATACCCGTAATTTCTGGCAAATTTGGAAAAAGAATCCAAGCTTTGCTAAAATCCGATTAAATTTGTTGTAAAAATTTTAGTTTTCAATTAAGCAGAAATTCAATAATTATGATCATATTAAGAAAATATTTTTTTTTGCATTCAAATTAAAATTTTGTCACTGTTTTATCGGACAAAGCAAGATATAACATAAAATTTCTATACATTTGGATGACTTATAATTTCCCTGCTTTAAAATTGCCCACTCAATGTTCAGATTGATATACAATTCTCATAGTTATCAACGATTTAGCATAACAGCTTCGGCATTAATATTAGTAATACGCTCCCTGGCATGGAAATTTATATTAGTCATACGCTCCATTCTACCCATTAACACTAAAAGTATAATTTATTTCCAATAGTTCTTTATTATTATTGTGAAAAGGTAATGCCGAAAAACAATTTCTAAAGCAGCTTTGCATCAACATAAATTCCAGGTTGAAGAATTTATTATGGCAAATCACTTGAAAACATTTCTTCTACATTTACTGCCAAAGAAAAGCTCATGGGTTTGTGTCTCCAATGGGTCTTCGGTGAATGCATTTTGTTTTCAGACTCATGATGAAAATCTCTTGTAATCATCACCTGCAAATGACCCTTAATACTTTAATAGCCATCATTTGTATGGTGTGCCATATGATGTTCTGCAACTACTGCATAATTTCTAAGACGATTAGTAAAACGTTGTCGATGGTGCTCGCCCTTGTACCTGCAGAGGTTCTCTCTCTCTTCTCGCAGGGCAGTCTCAGCACTTAACATTTCTTAAGTTTACCGCCTTTTTGTGTATATATATTTTTGTTTTGAAAATTCTTTTGTTAATTTTGTTGTCGTAGTAGCAACCAGTATCAATTATAATTTATCGCCTCTTTGTTAACGCATTATATGAGTACGCTTCTTGGGTGTAATAAATGCGTTGCTGGCGGTGTTTCCCCTTGAAGATTTTCACACATTTTTTAAAAGCTTTTCTTGGTATTCTTTTTCTTCCTTCTTCCCCCATTTCTTTTGCCATATTTCTTTGCTATACGCACGGTTAAATGTTAAGCGTTTTATGCAAATAAAAATACCTTTATGGCGTGGCCAAGGAATTTTTTTTTTATTTGTCAACAAATGCATTTGCTGGTTGTTCGTTCTGGTTGCCTTAAGTTAAGTATATACATATGTCTGTACAAGTGTAGAGACAAATGTTTACACAAAAGTTTACAAAATGCCATAATTGCATTAGACTCGTTTTTGAGTTACTCGCTATTTTTTCAATTTTTTCTACTAAGTTATGTCTGCCCTGTAGTATTTTTTCCTCTTCCGACCGTTTATTAATTCTGGGCCAAAGTTCTCGTTTATGTGGATTTATTTCTTGCCTTTGAAGTCATATCGCATTACCCACTCATACCCAGAAGTGTAAAAAACCAAAGACTAAGATACCTTTACATGTGTAAGAAAATCTACATAGCAAAATGTAAATTAAGATAACAAAATATATTCATTCAGATGTTATTCCGAATGAGTCCATATTTGGATATTTTGATATTAGAGACTTGATAAAAAAAATACCGCTGCTCTGACTATGTTAAGGAAACAGAATATGAGTCGAAAGAAAACATAATAGCTCTTCACAAATGACTTTAGCCGCATTGCCATTTTAAAATGTGTGTGTGTTTTTTTCTAAATTTTACAGGAATATCAGATTTTATTTTAAATGTCCGCTATTATTTAAAATTTCCTTTTTAGATGGGTAAAATTTAAAATCTTCGTAATATGGACCTGGTGACGTATGACTGATATAAATTCCGAGGTAATTGAAGTAAATCCTTCTTAACTTCTTGATATTTTACTCGTAACTTAATCAGTGATTTAAAATTTCCTTTTAAGATGTCTAAAATTTAAAATCTTCTTAATATGGACCTGTTGACGTATGACTAATATAAATTCCGGGGTAATTGAAGTAAATCATTCTTAACTTCGTGATTTTTTTACATAATCAGTTTTTAAAATGAAAATTATATTAAATGAAAAGAAATTCTTTTTGATATTATTATTAATAAACAACAAATTAATTAGATGCAGATCTTCAACCGAAGTCTTCAAATGAAGATTATAAACTTCATAAAAATTTGTGCAAGGTACGATGATTTATTATTCAGAAATTATTTAAAACTAATTGCAGTTTTAAATTTTCCCAACTTATTTAGTTTTTGTTTTAGGTTTTTTTTTCGAATTAGCCTGGCCTCTGCAGAAAGTGAAAATTGTCGGCATAGAAATACTCCGAAAACTCAACGCAAAGTCAACAGCATTAAACATTAAAACGAAAGCAAAATAGAAAACCCACCAACACACACAGCGCACAAATCTAAGTCAATTTTATGCTCTCAAAAGATGCGATGCCAACAAAAAAAAACGAAAAGCGAAAAATATCTCAAATGGTTTATTTTTAGACCATCAACAAACACGGCCAAAAACTATATGCACATACGACGGACACACGGCGGCGAGTATGTACACAAAATGAAAGCCGAAAAGGTTAGTGAACCAAGCAATGCAATAAATATTTAGGTAATAATGAGAAAACTGAAAAATAAACAAAAGCTTATGTTAGAAATGGGAATGAAAATGTACTTCCTTAAAACTGGAGATTAGATTTGGAATGTATAGTTAAGGACATTTCTGTTTTACAATAGAGATGTATATTATAATATAGTTGCAATATCCTAAAATGCTTAAAATATTGTAAAAGTATAAGCACCAACTGGAAAATATACTTTTTTTCTTAGCCGGGGTTACGTATGATTTGTTGACAGATTTTCGAACTGGCCGCCCTAATTGAAATTTTGAGTTTTTGGAAAAAAAAACTCCTTTAGTAACAACAGAATTATACTTTTTAAAATTAAGATTTGACTTTTCGGGAGCACCAATTTGCAAAATATGCTTAATTTCCCGTAATATTTGGAGCTTTAATGTTAATCTAATGCTCAGAACGTCACAAAAGTGTAAGAAAATTTGCGAAAACAGCAATTTTATACAATGTCCATGGGTGCGTATGACTGTTATTAATATAAGTGATATTTTACGAAATACTTCATAACTTTGGAACAGATTATGGATATAGATATAAGCACCAACTGGAAAATATACTTTTTTTCTTAGCCGGGGTTACGTATGATTTGTTGACAGATTTTCGATTTTTCCTAATTGAAATTTTGAGTTTTTGGAAAAAAAAAAACTCCTTTAGTAACAACATAATTATACTTTTTAAAATTAAGATTTGACTTTTCGGGAACAGCAATTTGCAAAATATGCTTAATTTTCCGTTATAATTGGAACTTTAAAGTTAATCTAATGCTCAAAATATCACAAAAGTGTTAGAAAATTTGCGAAAACAGCAATTTTATACAATGTCCATGGGTGCGTATGACTGTTATTAATATAAGTGATATTTTATGAAATACTTCATAACTTTGGAACAGATTATAGATATAGATATAAGCACCAACTGGAACATATACTTTTTTTCTTAGCCGGGGTTACGTATGATTTGTTGACAGATTTTCGATTTTTCCTAATTGAAATTTTGAGTTTTTGGAAAAAAAACTCCGTTAGCAGCAACATAATTATACTTTTTAAAATTAAGATTTGACTTTTCGGGAGCAGCAATTTACAAAATATGCTTAATTTCCCGTAATATTTGGAGCTTTAATGTTAATCTAATGCTCAAAATATCACAAAAGTGTTAGAAAATTTGCGAAAACATCAATTTTATACAATGTCCATGGGTGCGTATGACTGTTATTAATATAAGTGATATTTTATGAAATACTTCATAACTTTGGAACAGATTATGGATATAGATATAAGCACCAACTGGAAAATATACTTTTTTTCTTAGCCGGGGTTACGTATGATTTGTTGACAGATTTTCGATTTTTCCTAATTGAAATTTTGAATTTTTGGAAAAAAAAAACTCCTTTAGTAACAACATAATTATACTTTTTAAAATTAAGATTTGACTTTTCGGGAGCAGTAATTTGCAAAATATGCTTAATTTCCCGTAATATTTGGAGCTTTAATGTTAATCTAATGCTCAGAACATCACAAAAGTGTAAGAAAATTTGCGAAAACAGCAATTTTATACAATGTCCATGGGTGCGTATGGCTGTTATTAATATAAGTGATATTTTATGAAATACTTCATAACTTTGGAACAGATTATGGATATAGATATAAGCAACAACTGGAAAATATACTTTTTTTTCTTAGCCGGGGTTACGTATGATTTGCTGACAGATTTTCGATTTTTCCTAATTGAAATTTTGAGTTTTTCGAAAAAAAAACCCTTTAGTAACAACATAATTATACTTTTTAAAATTAAGATTTGACTTTTCGGGAGCAGCAATTTGCAAGATATGCTTAATTTCCCGTAATATTTGGAGCTTTAAAGTTAATCTAATGCTCAAAATATCACAAAAGTGTTAGAAAATTTGCGAAAACAGCAATTTTATACAATGTCCATGGGTGCGTATGACTGTTATTAATATAAGTGATATTTTACGAAATACTTCATAACTTTGGAACAGATTGTTAAAAATTAGTTCTTTAAAGACGAATCAAAAGCTGAGATTGCGAAGAATTTGAGCAATAATGTATAGATTTAAATATTTGATTTGATTGTAGCAAAACACGAATCGATAGTTCTGAATTGTACGAAGATATAATGTATGTTTAAGGTGGATAAGGTCAATGTAATTGCCTTTAAAATACTATAAACTTTTTGAAATTCCCTGTAGTATTTCAGAAGATATGACTAGCTATACAAATACGTTTTGCAAATATTTTGTTGTTAATTAGTCCACTATTGAAATCGCCATATCGCGGAAATTTAAGGAGGTAAATTGATAATAGTGTGAAATTACTTATTGTGAGTAAAAATTTACAACTATAACAAAAAATGTTCAAATGAAGTTGTCTCTGTGTGACTCTGTCGATATATTCTTAGCCGATACCCAAATCGTAAAGTTCAAAATTCGTAATTGGATTTGTCAAAGGAGCAATTTCCTTAAAGGTAAATTGATAATTATTACTAATAGTGAGTACAAATATACAACTATAACAAAAATTGTTCAAATGATGTTGTCTATGTGTGACTCTGTCGATATATTCTTAGCCGATACCCAAATCGTAAAGTTCAAAATTCATAATTGGATTTGTCAAAGGAGCAATTTCCTTAAAGGTACTTATTTTTGTTAATCTCGTTTATTTAGACGCAATCTAATGATCAAAATAGTATAGCAATTTAAGAAAAAGAGAAAACTTAATTTTTACTCAAATTCCTTGGGTGCGTATGATTGTTAGTAATACAGAGGTCAATTGAGGTCAATAGATTAAATTATTAATAACTTCCGAATTGTTTGATTTAATAGGAAAATTCAAAGTGAAGAGTACAGCTGAGAAAGTGATACTTCTCTCATCTGGATCAAATGTGAAAAATTGTTTTATCAAAATAGAATTAGCGAAATAATGTAGAAATTTTGAAAAACGAAATAAATTTTACTAAACAATACAAAAGCACTAGAGGGACCGAACGTCGAATTGAATACTTTCATGTGATATGTGTTTCATATTTATAAATTCTGAAAATTTTTTCGTAATACTGTCATTGTCGAATAATAACTGAGGAATTTTCAAAAATATTTTTTGCAAAAAAAATTTCCAAAATTGCATCTGAGAAAGTGATATCTATTTCATATATATATAAAGTGGGCAATTTTTTTCGTAATACAAACATTTTTCAACAATAACTGAGGAATTTTCAAAAATATATTTCGGGTTCAAATTTTTCTAAGGTGGATATGTAAAATTTTAGCAAAAACAATAGAGTTCGGGTTCTAGTTTTGTCGTTAAGCCATGGATCTATCCTTTATTATCATCAGCGAACAATCCAACTTTAAGAATATTATAAATAAGTAAAGAAAATTGAGCTTTCATAATAATGCCTTGGGTGCGTATGAGTGTTATTAATGCAGGAGTTATTCAATGAAATCTTTCGTAACTTCTAAACTGCTAGACAACAACTATTTTTTTTAATTGTAATCTAAAGCCAGGAATGTAACTATTTTTTCCAATCATTTTTATAATAATTTGTTTTAAAACATTTCTGCCTAGTAGCAAAAGCACTCTGCGATTAATGATTTTCAATAACAAAAACTAAGTAAATCTCCAATATTGTTAAATAATCTCAAACGCTAAATCCCATTTAAATTTATTAGCTGTGTTAGTTTTTTTTTTTGTCAAATTTTGAGCTCCAAATAAATTCAATTGAACAATTCATTTTTGCCGAAACATAAACAAAGCCATTGCAACTCATGCCACGTTTTGGGGTTTTTTGCATTACTAGTCTTTGCACAAAAAACCAACCCAAAAAGGCATTGAATCCTTAGACACAAAAAACCAAGAGAAAAAAATAAAGCTGGGACATATACATAGGCATATACTGCGGAATGAACGAACAACAATCCAACAGCGGGTGTTTGCTTTGTTGGCTGGACTCACTGGCTAATGTCATTGCTCACCTGTACCAATCCCCCAAACTCCTGCTGCTAGTGGGTGTAGATGTTTATGATTTTCCCCCCACTCTCCTTTTTGAACATTTCTAGTAACCAGACATAAAACACAACATGTGCGTTGGCCAAAGGAAGAAAAAAAAAACGCTTTTCCAAACCAAAACTGTTATTGTCATTTGGCTAACAAAAAAAAAAACCGGCGACCGCCGAAACACTGAATTTGCTGTCTCCCCACATAAACTCGTCAAGGTTTTTAGCCAAATTTTCGATTTGCGTTTTTTTTTCGTGTGTTTTTTGTCTGGATTGCATCTAAACGTTACACATTTCAAAAGAGCTGGTTTTTGTTGTTATCACGACAACAACAAAATATAGAAAACAAATTTTGGTGGATAGTATTTTTGCCATTTATATCTCCACTTTCACTAGTCGCTGAAGCTGGAAAAAAGGTAAAACAAAACTATTTTGGTGGAAATTTTGTTGGCCGTAGATTACTTTTTGGTATGTTTTCGCCTGGCTTAGACAAGTTTTAGGTGTTTTTTAGATGTTCATCTGTCGATTTCTAAATGAAATTGAAAGGATACAGTATTAAATGAATGTGAGCTAGAGAAGAAAAAAATAGCTTGGGGGAAATTTAGGAAACTTTAAAGTCCCATATTGCAAAAGACATGAAGAACGGACTATTGGAATTTAAAAGAGACAATTTTTCTTTTCCCATTCAAAATTAAAGGGGATTTTATATTATCTTTATGGAGAAAGTTTGAGAGTTAGTCAGAATTGGGCCTTACAATAAAAAAAATAAAATTAAAAGAAAACGAAACTGTGTCCGTTATATATCAGAGGTTTTATAACAAATAACCTCTCAATACACAATAAGATCATTAATATAAAATAAAATTAAAAACAAACGTGAAAACAAGTGTTATCTATTAAACGATCAGGGTGACGTATGATTCATATTAATACATGGGTCATTCAACCAAATACGTTATAACTTCTGAACTTGCTCATTAATATTAAATTTTGGGATGGATAGCAAAGAATGTAGGTAAGATTGTATAAAAGTATATATATATATACATATATATACCGGTTGTTTTTTTTACAGCTTTGTTTTTCGAATAGAGATAAAACTGGCATTTTGTGGTCAAATCTGGCAACTCTAATGTCATTTATGTTCAGTTTGGTTTGCCATTTCATCATGAACAGGTTGACAAAAGAACAACGCTTGCAAATCGTGCAAATTTATTTCGAAAATAATGGTTCAGTTCGCGAAGTTTACCGCAAGCTCCGTCCATTTTATGGTCGACATAATCGTCCATCAGAGCAATTAATTCGGTTAACCATGGATCGTTTTCGCACTACGTTTACTCTATGTGATAATACGCATCCGCAGAGACGTCGAACAGTGCGCACCGAAGAAACAATTGCCGCTGTAGAGTGTGAATCGATTCGCCACCGTGCACAGCAATTGGAGCTGTGGAGAGCTAATGGAGACCGGTATAGAGCCATGATAACCGACTATTTTGTTCCCGAATTGGATGGCATGAATGTGGATGAGTTGTGGTTCCAACAAGACGGCGCTACATGCCACACAGCGCACGTCACAATCGATTTATTGAAGGAAACATTCGATGAGCGCATAATTTCGCGGAATGGACCTGTCAATTGGCCACCAAGATCGTGTGATTTGACACCATTGGATTATTTTCTTTGGGGATATGTGAAGTCGCTCGTCTACGCCAACAAACCAGAAACGTTAGGGGAATTGGAAGCCAACATTCGTGGCGTTATTGCCGACATACGGCCCCATATGCTCGAAAAAGTGGTTGAAAATTGGACCTGTAGAATTGGCTTTATTCGAGCCAGCCGCGGCGGCCACAGCCCGAAATCATATTTAAACATTAATGGCATAAAATTATCCTTCCAATAAAGCCAAATTGATGGACCTTAAAACGATTTTCTTGTGTTATATTTCAATTCGAAGTTCTATACCCCTAAAAAAAACACCCAATAGAAAGAAAAGGGAACAGTATAAAAATGCATGTGAAAGTTGGCGAGTTCATCAGAATAGGACATTACAATATAAAAAATTAAGCTTTTTAAGGTCAAAATGCAGAAACTCTACCATCTATTTATCGAATTTTCTATAATAATTATTCTTAGTAAACCCTACTATCATCTTTAAAACATACTAAAGTTAAAAGCAAAATATGAAAACTAGCAATTTCTTCTAAATAACCAGGGTGGCGTATGATTCATATTAATTGAAAAGGTCATTCAACCAAATGCTTTATAACTTTTGAACCAGTTCATTAAAATCTAAATTTTTGTTGTTGCATATTATAGAAAAGAAAATAGATAAGATTATATAAAAGCCGATATATGATTCATATTAATTCAAGGGTAATTCAACCAAATGCATTTCATCTTCTGAGCCAGTTCATTAATATCCAATTGTGTTATTGGATATTATAGAAAATAATGTAGTTAGAAATATATAGAAATAAATTGGAAAAGTATAAAAATGCATGTAAGATTTCTATAGTACGTCAGAATAGGATTTTACAATCGGGCCTGTTCTGAAATCACGCGATTTGATATCACGGTGGTTTAGTATTATCACCGATTTTCAAATCACTCTTGGAGGGTTCGAAAATCGTCCCATTTTGGTATAGTTGGTTTAAATTGATTGTTGTTTACTTTAAACAATAAATCGTACCATTTCCGAGCACCAATAATGATTTTAAAATCGATGGTGTTTTGAAATCACCGTGATATCAAATCGCGTGATTATAGAACAGGCCCGAATATATACGAGTAAAATAAGTTTGTTAAAGTTAAAAAAGGGAAACTGTAATATCTATATATTAGATTTTCTATAATAAATATTCTCAGTATATCATTAAAATACATGTTTCCTCCTAATGGACAGGATGGCGTATGATTCATATCAATACAGGGGTTATTCAACCAAATTCGATATAACTTCTGAACCAGTTCCATAATATTCGAATTTTTGGTCGGATATTATAGCTAATAATGTGGGTTAGATTCTTTATAAGCAGATGTATATAAAATGAAATTAAAAACAAATATTTAAAAGCAATGTGAAAAATAAACAGATAAAAATAGGAAACAGCGGTCATTTGTAACTCTTCTGCTATCATTGAGTCAAATTAGCCAAGAGATAAATATATCATTCTCCTTTAGAAAATAATTTGTTGTGTTCAGTTTTTTTTAAAAATTAGTAAAATATTGAATTCAGGAATGATGAGTGTTTTTGTAAACAAAACTAGCATTGCCTCAATGTTAGCCAAAAAATGTTATTAATGTGTTGAGTATTCGGATTTATTAGGAAGCTACCACCTCATCTGCAAAAGGACAGGACATACCGAAGAGAAGCCACTTGCACATCTATTTTTACAGCCAGAGAAATCTTTAAAATCGAGAATCCGAGTTTATATTCACACAACTCAAACTACCTATAGGTTTATAAAGGGGCCATTTCATGATTGAAACACATAATATTGTCCTCATGAATGAAATGTGTTGAGTATAATAAAAGTGTATAACTTCTCTATAAGTTCATTAATTTCAAACCTTTTTTTTGTGAAATATTATGAGCAAAAATGTAAGTAAGCTTTAAGATACCCAGATATCTACAAATGTATTATTTCCACATCATTAACATCGATGATCATTAGCTCACAACTGATCTTCAACTACTCTATTCACTCTACCACTGGGGGTGTACTTCTATATCTTCATTTTAAGTATCAATAAATAATTGGCAATGCTGAAAAATTTGTGATTTCTTCTTAAATGGACTGTGTGCCGTAGAATTGTTATTAATACATGGGTACCGTGACTAGTTTCCTGATAGCTTCCAAACCAGTTAATCAATTTTGGACCAATTACATCGGAATCTGGAGGCAATAATCTAAAGACTTATTTAATCTCACACTATCGGACCTTGGGCAATGGGAAGAAGTTACAATGTGACCATTTAATACAAACATATATTGGAAGGCAAGTTTGTCAACATAGTTCATGACTTGTGAGGAGCTATCCTCTTGACCGTCGTCACATTCAAATATGGGGAATTGTATGTCATTATTTCCTATAAGACTCATAAGGATTTATACAAATTTCTATGATATTCGAATGACAGAATCAATTCTGTTAATAACAACTAGGATTCATTGTTGATCCTCCATTACACCAACCACTAATTTTCAAATTTTCTCATATTTAATAAACAAATTTGTTATAATAACGTATTGAGTTTTATTGCTGTTCCTTCATCCCAACTACCCCGGCTACCAACAAAAAAATGGAAGACTTAAATATCATAAGAAAGGAGAAGAAATCGTGATTTCTCCTTAAATGAACTGGGTGCCGTATGACTGTTATTAATACATGGGTACATTGACTATTTTCGTCATATTTTCTAAACCAGTTAATCAATTTCAAACTATTACATCGGAATCTGAAGACAGGTGTCTCACGCTTTTTTTAATTTATAGGTCAAGGGATTTATAAAAATGCCAGCTATATCTCAATGACACCAACATTTATTTTAATAAAAACTTTTATTGCCGATCCTTCATCTCATCTACATTATTTCTCAATTTATTTGGCCCTCGGTGATGTTTATACCCTACACCACATTGTGGTACAGGGTATTATAAGTTTGTTTCACGGCAGATGTTTGTAACACCTGAAAATAACACAGCGATTTAACGATGTCCGTCCGTCCGTCCGTCTGTCCATGCAAAGTTGTTCGTCGACTACAGGTCGCAATTTCACTCCGATCGTTCTGAAATTTTGCAGTTTAGAGTATTTCGCGGCTGTTAAGATCGCTATTGAATTTGGTTGAAATCGGTTCAGATTTAGATATAGCTCTCATATATATATTTCGTCCGATTTGGCCCTTTAGTCCTATAGAAGCTGTATTTTACATCCAATCGTTTTGAAATTTAGAATGGTAGAGTTTCTTGATCCATGAACCAACATTGCCGAAGTTGAAGAAAATCGGTTAAGATTTAGCTATAGCTCCCATATATATGTTTCGTCCGATTTTGCTCTTTAGTCCTGTCGAAGCTGTATTTTACATCCAATCATTTTGAAATTTAGAATGGTAGAGTTTCTTGATCCATGAACCAACACTACCGAATTTGAAGAAAATCGGTTAAGATTTAGCTATAGCTCCCATATATATGTTTCGTCCGATTTGGCCATTTAGTCCTATAAAAGCTGTATTTTACATCCAATCGTTTTGAAATTTAGAATGGTAGAGTTTATTGATCCATGAACCAACACTACCGAATTTGAAGAAAATCGGTTAAGATTTAGCTATATCTCCCATATACATGTTTCGTCCGATTTGGCCCTTTAGTCCTGCAGAAGCTGTATTTTACATCCAATCATTTTGAAATTTAGAATGGTAGAGTTTCTTGATCTATGAACCAACACTGCCGAATTTGAAGAAAATCGGTTAAGATTTAGCTATAGCTCCCATATATATGTTTCGTCCGATTTGACCCTTTAGTCCTATAAAACCTGTATTTTACATCCAATCGTTTTGAAATTTAGAATGGTAGAGTTTCTTGATCCATGAACCAACACTACCGAATTTGAAGAAAATCGGTTAAGATTTAGCTATAGCTCACATATATATGTTTCATCCGATTTGGCTCTTTAGATCCAATCGTTTTTATACCCTACACCACACTGTGGTACAGGGTATTATTTAAGTATAAAATGTCCCAAAAGTAAATTTATGTAAACAATTTATACATGAATTACAAAATTTATATATCAGAGTTATTCAATATTACGAGAGTGGTGTAGGGTATTATATAGTCGGCACCGCCCGACTTTAGCCTTTCCTTACTGGTTTAGTATTGGTATTTTTAATACCAGAATATATGGAAAATAATTTAACTATCATAGATAAAATGTCTTAATTACACCGTGCAACAGTGAAAAAATACACGGACTTGAGAATATATATATACATTCGGTTTGACGAAATTGGTGACGAATTTTTTTTATGGTCCTCAAAAGTTTCTGAAGATAAGTGGGCCCCTCGAAAAGGTGTCATCAGCATTTGTCCAAACAACTAATTCAGACTTAGTTATACCACTGAACTATATTTGGCAAATATAGCTAATAATATGAATATGCTGAACAAAGATTGTTATTTACACAATGTGGTTCGATTATATCTTTCGAATTTGTTCAAGACTTTCAAACTTTAATGTCAAAATCTGCAGAAAATTATTTTATAGATAAAACGTCATAAACATTTGTCAAATGCAGGGAAATCATGAGTTCTTCCAAATGGACTAGGTGCCGTATGATTGTTATTAATACATGGGTATCTCGAGTATTTTCCTCACATCTTCCAAGTCAGTTAATCAATTTCGTACTTTTATATCGGAATTTCTAGGCAATACCCCTAAGACTTCTTCTATTCACTTTAGGATCTTTGGAGAAGCAGAAAAGTCACAAAATGGTAATTTAGAGCAAACAGATACTGGAAGACAATTTTGTTAGAAAAAAATCATTACGCATTAGGTGCTATACTCTGGTCCGCAGCGAGAACCAACTAAGGAATGGTGTATACTATTATTTCTGTACAGACTCATAAGGATTTATACAATGACGTTCGAATGACAGAAACATTTATTTTAATGACAAATAGGGTTCATTGCTGACCCCCAATGCAAACGTTGTGCGTGGTTTGGATTGCCTATCAGGGTTTTTACTACTAGGTAGTTTTTCCATTTTTAACATAACTTCGGATTGTTTTTATAAATTGGGAACTTTAGTACCAGAATCTATAGAAAATACAATTCCTTTTATGCATAAAACATTTTTATTATCATAAACATTTAGCAAAGGCAGAAAAATCGTGAATTCTCCTATATAGACTGGGTGGCGTATGACTGTTATTAATACATTAGTACCTTGACTATTTTCCACATATCTTCGAAACTATCGTATCAATTTCATCATTTTATATCAGAATTTGCAGGTAAGAATGTACAGATATCTTCGATCATAAAACGTACTGCCTTTGGAGATACCAACCAGCCGCAAAATGGTAATTTATGGCAAACATATATTGGAAGGCGAGTTTGGAGACAAAGTGAATTACATATGAGGAGCTCTTCTGTAGGGACAGAGTTGGATGCTGTTGTTTCTGATAAGACCCATGGGGATTTACACAAATTTCAGCGACATTTCACTGACAGACACATTTATTTTAATAACGAGGCGGGTTCATTGTTGAACCTCCACCGCAACTACCCTTAAAAACAGGCAACGATGTCGCCATCCATTAAGAAGGGTGGGAGATACATGCATCATTTGCTCTGCGTATGCAAATATTTCTTGGTAAACACTCCTTTAACATTTCACATAGGTCCAGTACTCCCTCCCCCCTCCAAAAAAGAAAAGCAATACATTTTTCGCAGAACATTAAATAACAACAAGCAATTTCCCCTTGATGTTTTTTTTCGGCGCAGAGTGAGGGAAGACAAGCGAGTCCTTGAAAAAAGGACAAGACAAACGGCCAAAAAAAATTTTCGGCCAATACCAAACAGGCTTCGCAGGAAAATTGCAATAAAAATTGAGAAAATTTAACTTAAATAAAATGAAAAAAGGAAAACAAAATTAAACAGAAATGATTTTTATATGCACAATTTTTAAAAGGCACGCAAAACATATATGTGGGGACGACTTCGAAAAAAATCACCGCGCCAGGAAAGCGAAATGGAAGCAAAAGAACGAAAACAAAAACTCAGCAGACACGTCCTACTCAGAGGAGGCCAGCGCCGCCATCCAGAGCACTTGTCGTTGCCAACCCACCAAAAAAAAAACAGAAAGAAAATATCGAAAGCAAAGAAAATGAAAAAAATAACCCATAAAAAGAAACATCTGAAACAACAAACGCAGTTCAATGATAAAAATGGGAAAGCCTTTGCCAACAAAGAAGAACAAAATAAATAGACCAGCATCAGAATCAGCATCAACCAGCAACCAGGCAGCGAGGTCTCATCGCCATCAGCAGGTACGGGAGCGAAAATCGTAGGTAAACAGAAACATGGATGGCAGTGGTCGCCGCCGCAGCCGCCATAGCCCTGGCATTCTGGACCATTTGGATGCAGAAGATTTTCTTTACTTTTTTTGGCCACCCATCACATATGGCGGATGGTGGTGCGTCATGTGGCAGCAAAATGAAATGAATTGAAAAAGAGGACAAAAAAGCGATAAACATAATACTAAAAAGGAGCAAGTTTTGTTCTGGCTGCATGTTCCCTGTCCCCTGTATCTTATCAGACGTGATGAGTGTCCGCATGATGTACAGTTGTGGATGAGGTTTGAGGTGGCTTGGAACCAGATCTGAGGGACCATTACAATATCTTACATTAAAAGCAGTAGGATAAAAAATAGCTGAAGAAATAGGGCTCAAAAATGTACTTAGATAATTTATAATGTTCTAAGTTTCACACCTAAAATAATCTCCATATCACCCCCTGCAGTTACCCTTACGGAAATGCAAAATTCTGTAATTAGTTTGAAAGTTATGAGTAAAATAGTTAAAACAGCCATTAATTAATGACAATCATACGACACCGAGGCCGTTTAAAGATAATACGATATTTTAGAGTTTATATATATATTCTGTGTAATTATAATATTTGGAGAGTCTTTGGAAATACTACTTTAAAAGTGGTAAAATTCAGAAAAGTGGAGGTACATTCCAAAAACCTATTTCACATATAATATAATCCTCACAACTAATATAATGAAACCAAAAAAGTATTATTGCTAATAATAATATAATCATTCTCTGTTTAAAGAATTACCAGATCGTAATCTACTTCGCTGGATTTTTTCAACGCTATAAAGTATAACGACGATTTTATATCTGTCGACTCTAATCGACTCTATTGTAAAGGAACATCTTTGGGACCGACTTAAGCAAAGAGGAAAATGACTTCAAGGTCTCCGAGATCAATTATCGCGTATAGGAAGATCTGTGATATCGATTCCACGACAGACAAAGATCTCTGAGATCGACCTTAATATAAAGGAAGGTCTCTCAGACAAGCTATAGTAAGGAAGATCTCTAATATTGACTCTAGAATAGACAAAGTTTTCTGTGATATACTTTAGTTTAGAGGAATGTCTCTAAGATCGATTATACTATAAAGGAAGACTCAGAGATCGATTCTATTGTGGAGGAAGACCTCAGAAGTCGATTCTTCCATAGCAGAAGACCTCAGAGGTCGATTTTACCTAGCGTAGAGGAAGCCTCTAGCGTAGAGGAAGCCTTATAAGTCGACTCTGGTATAGAGGAATACATTATATATTGACTCTAGTACAGAGAAGGACCTATAGGTCGACCCTAGAGTAGATAAAGACGTTATATATGTTAATACCTGTAAGGTTGACTCTGGTGCAGATAAATACCTCTGAGGTCGACTTTGGTATAGAAGAAGATCTCTGCGTTTAACTCACTTCTTGAAGAAGACTTTTGAGGTCGACTCTAGTCTAGAGGAAGGATTCTGAGATCGATTCTGGTATATAGGTAGAGTTCTGAGAGTGAATCTTTTATGGAAGATGATCTCTGATGTCTACTCTGGTATATAGAATACCTATATGATATACTCTGATATAGAGAAAGGCTGCTCGGGTCGAATCTGGCATAGATGAAGACCTCTAAGATTGTTTCTGGTACTGAGGAAGATCTACGGGGTGGGTTTTTATATGAAAACGTTTGAAGTTGACTCAGCTATAGAGAAATACCTATGAGGTCGTCTCAGGTATAGAGAATGAACTCTGAGAGTGTCTCTGGTATAAAGGAAGAAGTATGAGATCGTCTCTGGTATGGAGAAAGCCCTCTGAGATCACCTCTGGCATGGAGAAAGCCCTCTGAGATACGTAGTCTCTGGCATAAAGGAAGACCCCATGAGGTGGACTCTGGTATAGAGGAATGCTTCCGGTAGAAATGAAGACCTCTGAGGTCAATTCTGATATAGTGGAAGACCTCTGAGGTTGGCTCTCGTATACACCAAGACCTCTGAGCTATTTTCTAATGTCGATGAAGACACCTAAGATTGACTCTGATATAGAGGAAGACTTCTGATGTCGGCTCTGATATAGAAGCAGATCTCAGCGGTCTGACCTGCTACATATTGAGGAAGATTGGCTGTGTTCTATATGAAAAGCTCCGACGTTATGTTTGGCAAAGAAAAATGTTTACGTGTGAGGTCGACTGTGCTATAGACGAATACCTCTAGAACATTTCTGTTAAAGTTGAAGTCTTCAGAGGTCGATTCTGATATAGAGGAAAACCGCTGAGGTCGATTCTGATATAAAGGAAGACCTCTCAGATTGACTCTGTTATAGAGGAAGTTCTCTGGCGTCGATTCTGATATAGTGGAAGAACTCTGATGTCGTCTCTGTTAGAGATGAAGACATCTGAGGTTGACTCTGGTATAGAGGAAGACGTCTGAGTCTAGTATAGATGAAGACCTCTAAGATTGACTCTGGTATAGAGGAAGAGGTCGATATGAAAAACTCCGACCTCGTCCCTGGTAAAGAAAGATACATCTGAGGTCGACCGTTGTATAGAAAAAGACCTCTGAGGTCGACTCTGGTATAGAAGAAGACATCTAAGCTCGACTCTGGTATAGTGAAAAGAATCTGAGGTCCTCTCTGGTAGAGATGAAGACCTCTGAGGTCGACTCTGATATAAAGCAAGACATTAAACTTCCCCCACAGTATAGAGGAAAACCATGAGATGGACTCTGATCCTCTATATCAGACGTCTGCTATGACCTCTGAGGTCCTCCATGACCTCTTAGATCGTCTCTGGTACAGAGAAAGACCTCTGAGATCGTCTCTGGTACAGAGAAAGACCTCTGAGATCGTCTCTGGTATAGAGAAAAGAGTCTGAGATCGTCTCTGGTATAGAGAAACGCCTATGTGGTCGACTCTTATATAGAGGAAAACGGCTGAGATCGTCTGTGGTAGTGCATAAAAACGTCTGAGATCGTCTCTAGTATAGAAGAAGACCTCTGAGGTCGACTCTGTTACAATGGAAGACCTCTAAGAAATTTCTGGTAAAGTTGAAGACCTCTGTAGTCGACTCTAATAAAGAGGAAGACCGCTGAGGTCGATTCTGATATAGAGGAGGACATTTAGGTCGTCTCTGGTAGAGTTGAAGAGCTCTAAGGTCGATGCGGGTATAGAGGAAGACCTCTCGGATAGAGGAAGAACTCTGAGGTCTTCTCCGGTATAGATAAGGACCTATGATGTTGACTCTAGTATAGAGGAAGACCTCTGAGACCTTCTCTGCTATAGTTGAAGACCTATGAGATCGTCTTCGGTATAGAAAAAATCTCTGAGATGGTATCTGGTATAGAGGAAGACCTATGAGACCGATTCTGATATAGAGCAGACTTTTAAGGTTGATTCTGACCTCAGAGGTCGTCTCTGGTATAGATGAAGACCTATGAGATCGTCTCCGGTAAACTGAGATGGCGACTGGTAAAAAGAAATTTCTCTGAGGCCGACGCTGACTTTCAAGGTTGATTCTGACCTCAGAGGAAGACCTCTGGTATCGTCTCCGGTAGAGACAAAGACGTCTGAGATCGTCTCTCTGAGATAGTGTCTGGTAAAGAGGAAGTTCTCTGAGGCCGACTCTGGTATAGAGCAGACTTTTTAGGTTAATTCTGACCTCAAAGGTCGCCTCTGGTATTGAGGAAGTCCTCAGTGATAGACTCTGGTATAGAGGAAGTCCTCTGTGATCGACTCTGGTACAGAGTAAGGCCAATATGATCGACACTGGTATAGAGGAATACCTCTAAGTTGAACTCTGGCATAGAGTTAGACCTCTGTGGTCGCCTCTGATCGCCTCTGGTATAGAGGAAGACCACTTTGGTTCAATCTGGTATAGAAGAAACATCTGTGTAGAACTCTGATTTAACCCTAGTAGAGAGGATTATCTCTGCGGTACAGAACTCCTGCTCCATAGCTGTCATTTCGCAAACTTTTAGACTTTGTCATCTGATAAACCTTCTCAGCATTGTTAAGATTTTTTATTCCAATTATTTTTAATCAATTACATAATATATTTAAACAATTATTAGTTTTTTTTTTTATTTAAAACTATACGATTTTTTAAAGACAATTAAAAATAATTCTGTATTATCTGCATAATTACTAGGCGTGGCTTCCCAATTATTTATACATTTGTTTCGCGGAATCTATGCATGAGATGAGGACCTGTCATAGGTAGGAAATGAAAAACAGCAGCTGTGGAAACGGAAATGTAATAATGACCCTAACTTAAATTTACTCATATGCATTAATGGACATGTGTATATAACAAATGATTACATATATTTAAAAATAAATGTTGCTACGAGTATGTATAGGAATGTAATCTATGTAAATTGCGGATAGATGAGCCCCGGGCATTACGAAAATATTGGGTATGGGAAATCCTGGAGTGCAGTAGTTATTAAATTGAACACATGAAGTGGTTGTCATTATACGTATGTAAAAAATAAATAAAATAAAAATCATAATTATATATTTACATCTCTACGGTCCAGTAGCCATATGTCCGAGAATCTCTGTATGTATTGTCCGTCTGCTCCAACTGCCTGTCTGTCTGATTGTTTTCTGTATCTGTATTTGTTTTGTTGGCCTTGTGTGCGTTTATTGCCTTGATTTTGTGTTTGTGTGTGTGGCGGTGGTCGGTCCATATGCTTTTACGGTTGTCTATCAAACCAATTGTTTTAAAACCCATTTTAACATTTTCGCATATAAAAAAGTACAGTTGTGTTGTCAATGTTGAAGCTTTTGCTGCTACTGCTGAGGCTGAGACTGATGATGATGATTTGCTGTGGTGCGTGTTGTTGTACATTATCCTGCCGGAAGGGGAGTGGGGAGATAAGGATGAGTGTGGAGGAGACGGAAAACTGGCCTTTAATTTTAGCCACTTTTAAAATTTTATTCGTTGGCGAAAACCAAACGCAATGAGGAAGTTTCGCGTATTCGCAATTGCAATGCAAATTCGGTAGTCATCGACAGCAGAAGTCACGTCGCAGCAGCAGCAAAGGATATAATGCAGGCAACGACAGTGGGCAAGGATAGTACAAAGGGCAGAACAGTGACAGCATGAAGGGCAATACAGTTACTACAGACCTTCGAAAGCCCTACAATTCTGATATCGGAGATATTCCTCTAATAATATAGACAACCAAAAATTCGTCTGCTATACTCAAGTCGACCTTAGAGATTTTCCTCTATACTAGAGCCTCAGAGACCCTAGTATACATACATAGAGGAACATCTCTGAGATAGACACTAGCAGAGAGGAATATCCCTGAGATCGACTCTAGTATACAGAAAGATCTTTGAGATCGACTAGAGTATACAGGAAGATCTCTGAGATAGACTCTAGTATAGAGGAGGATCTCTGAGATCTACTCTAGTATAGAGGAAGATCTCTGAGATCGACTCTAGTATAGAGGAAGATCTCTGAGATCGACTCTTGTATAGAGGAAGATCTCTGAGATCAACTCTAGTATGGAGGAAGAAATCTGAGATCGACTCTAGTATAGAGCAAGATCTCTGAGATCGACTCTAGTATAGAGCAAGATCTCTGAGATCGACTCTAGTATAGAGCAAGATCTCTGAGATCGACTCTAGTATAGAGCAAGATCTCTGAGATCGACTCTAGTATAGAGGAAGATCTCTGAGATCGACTCTAGTATAGAGGAAGATCTCTGAGATCGACTCTAGTATAGAGGAAGATCTCTAAGATCGATCTAGTATAGAGGAAGATCTCTGAGATAGACTCTAGTATAGAGGAGGATCTCTGAGATCGACTCTGGTATAGAGGAAGATCTCTGAGATCGACTCTAGTATAGATGAAGATCTCTGAGATCGACTCTAGTGTAGAGGAAGATCTCTGAGATCGACTCCAGTATAAAGGAAGATCTCTGAGATCGACTCTAGTGTAGAGGAAGATCTCTCAGATCGACTCTAGTATAGAGGAAGATCTCTGAGATCGACTCTAGTATAGAGGAAGATCTCTGAGATCGACTCTAGTATAGAGGAAGATCTCTGAGATCGACTCTAGTTTAGAGGAAGATCTCTGAGATCGACTCTAGTTTAGAGGAAGAACTCTGAGATCGACTCTAGTTTAGAGGAAGATCTCTGAGATCGACTCTAGTTTAGAGGAAGATCTCTGAGATCGACTCTAGTATAGAGGAAGATCTCTGAGATCGACTCTAGTATAGAGGAAGATCTCTGAGATCGACTCTAGTTTAGAGGAAGATCTCTGAGATCGACTCTAGTATAGAGGAAGATCTCTGAGATCGACTCTAGTATAGAGGAAGATCTCTGAGATCGACTCTAGTATAGAGGAAGATCTCTGAGATCGACTCTAGTTTAGAGGAAGATCTCTGAGATCGACTCTAGTATAGAGGAAGATCTCTGAGATCGACTTTAGTATAGAGGAAGATCTCCAAGTTCGACTCTAGTATAGAGGAAGATCTCTGAGATCGACTCTAGTATAGAGGAAGATCTCTGAGATCGACTCTAGTATAGAGGAAGATCTGTGAGATCTAGTCTAGTATAGAGGAGGATCACTGAGATCGACTCCAGTATAGAGGAAGACCTCTAAGATTGACTCTAGTATAGAGGAAGATCTCTGAGATCGACACTAGTATAGAGGAAGATCTCTAAGATCGACTCTAGTATAGAGGAAGATCTCTGAGATCGAATTAGTATAGAGGAAGATCTCTGCGATCGAATTAGTATAGAGGAAGATCTCTGAGATGGACTCTGATCTCTGGGATCGATTCTGGTCCCTGATGTCGACTTTTCGCTAAAGGAAGATCTCTGAGATCGACTCTAGTATAGGGGCAGATCTCCGAGATCGACTCCAGTATAAAGGAAGATATAGTATAGAGGAAGATCTCTGAGATCGACTCTAGTATAGAGGAAGATCTCTGAGATCGACTCTAGTATAGAGGAAGATCTCTGAGATCGACTCTAGTATAGAGGAAGATCTCTGAGATCGACTCTAGTATAGAGGAAGATCTCTGAGATCGACTTTAGTGTAGAGGAAGATCTCTGAGATCGACTCCAGTATAGAGAAAGACCTCTAAGATTGACTCTAGTATACAGTTGATCTTTGACGTCTTCCTCTATTATATATCTGAGGTTTTTATATTTTTTTCTCAGAGTATATATATGTTGCAGGTTGTTCGCCTTTCTAGTCACCACCATTATTCGAGCAACTCCATGTTCAAGCTACTCTTCTGTCCCCCATATCCCAGTAAAAAACTCATTATCCCACCAAAATTACGTTAAAAAAGTTGCACGAATTTTCAAAGGCAATGCCAGAATGGGGGGTTTCCAAAATGTCTTACAGGTAATGGTTTGAGTCTGGGCAGAAGTCATGCCTTCTATACTCCCAACATCCTTCCCAAAGCCCCTCGCGTAAATCCCGCTGAATCCAACGCATGCATTGTGTCCGTCCGTCAGTCCAGCTGTCTGTCCGTCTTGTTTAAAACAACTAACAGCCTTATATGGCCAGGACCTTATAGTGTCATGCAAACTCCCTTAGTGACGTCCCATCCTTCACTTCAGCGACCGTAACCAGACTGAAGCTATCTCTCTCTAGCTCACATGTGGCAGAAAATTCCAGCCTCCTTCTTCTCTGTCTCGTCGGCCCAAAATAATGACCACACACTTTGGAGCGAACACCCCCTTTGTAAATTGCGAACGGGTGGCGGTGGTGGCTTGATAAGCCCTCTGCCGGGAGGCCAAGGCAGAGAGAGAATTAACAATACACACAGTCCTTTAGATATGACAAAATGCTAAAACACGAGTGGTCGAACAATTGGGTGCCAATGGTTGCATATGTGTACCGAGCCGCTCTGAACAACAAGGATGCATTTGTTGTGCATCCTGGCATCCTGGGCAGCCAGTCAACCTGCTATAATGTGCATCTGTAATAGGCCCAAAAGTAAAGAAGGGTGGACAATATACGTAGGCAGAGACGAATAACTTCAAAAAAATTCACGAAAACCGTCACCCACCACCCAAAACCCACTAGATGCCCCAAACGCGGGTTAATACAAAAATTGCTGTACGAGTATATATATATATATATACAATTGTATATAAATAATGCATAATACATGGACATGATGCACCCAACAACAATGAAAATGCATTTATGCGGCAGCCGAAAAATAAATTTTTGGGGGTGGGGGGAAAGAATGAATGGACCAACTGTCATATGGGAAAGAAGGAAGGAAGGCTTGGGTGGCCCAGTCCATATGTACGAGTACATATAGGGAAATATTATATAGAAAAATGTTTAACCGAAATATATGAATATATGAATAGATATATAATATATAAAATATACATGTATTTACATACATATATACCTATAATGCTTCAGCTCATCATTAATGACAACAACAACAGCAACAACTGAAATGCAGCAACAGTAACATCATCAGTTACAACTGCAGTCGCCGCCGTTTTAATTTGAATTTTTAATTTCCGTTTCCCCGAATAAAATGCTAGCCTAACGGTTTATTTCTCTCTGCTATCAACTTCCCTTTCCTGTCTTTCCTGTACATAATTTTTTGTAGTATTTATTTTTTACATTTTTTGGGAGTGAAATGTTGTGTTAATTTTCATATGCATTTTGTCATTAAAAATATGTAAATGTTTTACATAATAACATATATAATACGCATATGCATATGTACATATATACCAGGCAAATTTCAAATTAAAAATATACATTAAAATACATAAGTATGTAAATACATATATTGTATGTATTCTTGTATATTGGCTTCCATTTATGTACACACTTAAATTTTTCTGAAGTACAGTTTATTTTCAATTAAAACGCATTTGTATGACCCGTACTGCCTTGTTTGCTCTCCCCCACAGCACTCATCCCTCCATTGCCAACAAGTCAATTTGTTTGCTCTGACCACATTAATAAAAATTGCAAATTTGATTGAAGCCTTAATGAGGGGGTGTATTTATTTTAATGTCATTCTGGCCGTATTTGGCAATAGGGTGGGGTGGACTTAATTAAAAGCTTTCTAAAAAAAAAACAGCGAGACAAAGTCCAGTCAAGGGCTGCAGGAGGATTATCCGACAATTTTAAATAAAACGATAACTGTACATTCGAATTGTATGCCGTAATCTGAATTATTCCAAACTCTTCCTATGTTGAGGTCTACTTCTATACTTAAATCCATGTCAGAGATTTGTCTCTATACTATAGTCTATCTCAGAGATCTGCGTCTATATTTAAGTCGATCTCTGAAATCCTTCTCGTTCAAAGCTTTTTTTACACCAGAGCCAATCTAAGAGATCTTCATCTCATTCAAGGCTCGACATCTGAGATTTTCCTGATATATTGATTGTGGCTTTGGTCACTTAAGGCAAAAAACTTTTTCTTTTACAATTAAAACCAGTAAGGAAAGGCTAAAGTCGGGCGGGGCCGACTATATAATACCCTACACCACTCTCGTAATATTGAATAACTCTGAAATATAAATTTTGTAATTCATGTATAAATTGTTTACATAAATTTACTTTTGAGTCATTTTATACTTAAATAATACCCTGTACCACAGTGTGGTGTAGGGTATAAAAACGATTGGATGTAAAATACAGCTTCTACAGGCCTAAAGGGCCAAATCGGACGAAACATATATATGGGAGCTATAGCTAAATCTTAACCGATTTTCTTCAAATTCGGTAGTGTTGGTTCATGGATCAAGAAACTCTACCATTCTAAATTTCAAAACGATTGGATGTAAAATACAGCTTCTACAGGACTAAAGGGCCAAATCGGACGAAACATATATATGGGAGCTAAAGCTAATTCTTAACCGATTTTCTTCAAATTCGGTAGTGTTGGTTCATGGATCAAGAAACTCTAACATTCTAAATTTCAAAACGATTGGATGTAATATACAGCTTTTATAGGACTAAAGGGCCAAATCGGACGAAACATATATATGGGAGCTATAGCTAAATCTTAACCGATTTTCTTCAACTTCGGTAGTGTTGGTTCATGGATCAGTAAACTCTACCATTCTAAATTTCAAAAGGATTGGATGTAAAATACAGCTTCTATAGAACTAAAGGGCCAAATTGGACGAAACATATATATGGGAGCTATAGCTAAATCTTAACAGATTTTCTTCAAATTCGGTAGTGTTGGTTCATGGATCAATAAACTCTACCATTCTAAATTTCAAAGTGATTGGATGTAAAAGACAGCTTCTTCAGGACTAAAGAGCAAAATCGGACGAAACATATATATGGGAGCTATAGCTAAATCTTAACCGATTTTCTTCTAATTGGGCAATGTTGGTTCATGGATCAAGAAACTCTACCATTCTAAATTTCAAATCGATTGGATGTAAAATACAGCTTTTATAGGACTAAATGGCCAAATCGGACGAAACATATATATGGGAGCTATAGCTAAATCTTAACCGATTTTCTTCAAATTCGGTAGTGTTGGTTCATGGATCAAGAAACTCTACCATTCTAAATTTCAAAATGATTGGATGTAAAATACAGCTTCTACAGGACTAAAGAGCAAAATCGGACGAAACATATATATGGGCGCTATAGCTAAATCTTAACCGATTTTCTTCAAATTCGGGAATGTTGGTTCATGGATCAAGAAACTCTACCATTCTAAATTTCAAAATGATTGGATGTAAAATACAGCTTCTACAGGACTAAAGGGCCAAATCGGACGAAACATATATATGGGAGCTATAGTTAAATCTTAACCGATTTTCTTCAAATTCGGCAATGTTGGTTCATGGATCAAGAAACTCTACCATTCTAAATTTCAAAATGATTGGATGTAAAATTCAGCTTCTACAGGACTAAAGGGCCAAATCGGACGAAACATATATATGGGAGCTATAGCTAAATCTTAACCTATTTTCTTCAAATTCGGCAATGTTGGTTCATGGATCAAGAAACTCTACCATTCTAAATTTCAAAGTGATTGGATGTAAAATGCAGCTTCTTCAGGACTAAAGGGCCAAATCGGACGAAACATATATATGGGAGCTATATCTAAATCTGAACCGATTTCAACCAAATTCAATAGCGATCTTAATAGCCGCGAAATACTCTAAACTGCAAAATTTCAGAACGATCGGAGTGAAATTGCGACCTGTAGTCGACGAACAACTTTACATGGACAGACGGACGGACGGACGGACAGACATCGTTAAATCGACTCAGCTAGTGATTCTGAGTCGATCGGTATACTTTAAGGTGGGTCTAGCTGTGTTATTTTCAGGTGTTACAAACATCTGCCGTGAAACAAACTTATAATACCCTGTACCACAGTGTGGTGTAGGGTATAAATACCACTCAAAAGTAAAATAACTTCAATATTCCACTTTTAAAATGGAATAAGTCTAATATCAATTGCATTATTTTGAATTACAAATGGAATAATTTGAAATTCACTTGATTTAATTTGAACAATTTTAATTGTAATTTCAGTTGAATTTCAAGTGATGTTTTTCAGAATTTAAAGAGGATTTTTTTTAATTTCAAATAACTTATTTTGAATTTCAAATGTAAGATTTTAAATTTCAAATGTATGCAGTTTGAATTTCAAAGGGAAAGTTTGAATTATAATTGATCATTTTTCGAATCACAGTTGCAAATGGTACAATCCCTAGTCATATTCTGCACAGCAAAATATCACTCCCCCCAGTATAAGACCAAATGAATCATCTATTACCTAGTAGATAACCAAATTCATCATCTGCTCCCTAGTATATATTCTCTACAACCGACGACAGATTTTTACCATGGAACAATACACGCCACGCGAGCGCTCTGAAATAGTTGAAATTTACATTCAACAGAAGAAGTCAATTGTGAAAACTCAACGTGCTTTTAAAATATTAAAAAATGTGAGAAGTGCGCCTTCTAAGAACACCATTAAACGTTAAAATTGCCGTATTTACGCCACTGAAAATCCTCAGGAGATTCAAGAATTGCCTCTTCATGACGAAAAAGTCACAGTTTGGTGCGGCGTTAGTGCGAAAACGGTCATTGGGCCGTTTTTCTTCCAAAACGAAAATGGCCATGCTGTTACCATCAACCAGGAGCGTTATCGCGACATGATGACCAATTTTGTGATGCCAATTATTCGTCGAAAGCGTATGAGGCAGTTCTGGTTTCAACAAGACGGCGCTCCACCGCACACAAGTCGCATAACAATCGATTTTCTGAAGAATTTGTTTCCGGGCCGTTTGATGTCGAAAAGTGGTGATTTGGACTGGCCACCGCGTTCGCCCGATTTGACGCCGCCTGACTTCTTCTTGTGGGGATATTTGAAGTCAAAGGTTTACGTTAACAAGCCAAGGACCGTAGAAGAGCTCAAGGACAACATTCGTGAAGAAATAGCCGCTATTCCGGCCGAAATGTTGGCGAAAACGATGGAAAATGCTGCAAAAAGGGCACAATACGCCATCAACGCCAGAGGCGGCCATTTGAGAGATATCATATTCAAAAATTGATGTAAACAAATCTACTTGGAACAAATTAAATGATTAAGATTGCCAACCGCCAAATTTTTATTTTTTTCTTTGATTTTTTTTAAAAAAACATGGGTCCGTCGAATATGGGCAACCCTGTAGACGACAAATTGGATCATATACTCTCCTGTAGATGACCTACTCAGTCATGTACTTTCCATTAGATGACAATATAGGTCGCATATTCTCTGCTAGATGACCAATCGAGTCATCAACTCTCTAGTAGAAGAACAATTGGTCATCTATTCTCTAGTAGAAATCCAATTCGGATATCTACTCTCTAGCAAATGATCAATAGGGGTATCTACTGTTAAGTAGATGATCAAATTGGTCATCTACTGTCCAGAAGATTACCAATTTGGACATCTACTCCCTAGTAAAAGACTCATAGGTTCATTTACTCTCTACTAGACGACGAATATACTCTGCAGTTTACGAACAAATAGTCATCTACTCTACAGAAGACGACTAATTCTGTCATCTACTCTATAGAAGACGACTAATTCTATCTATCTACTCTACAGACGACAACTAATTGGGTCATCCACTGTATAGTAGACGACTAATTGGGTAATCTACCTCTATAGACATCTACTCCATAGTAAACGACCATCCAATTTATATTAGAATACCACTTTAAACATCTACTCCATAGTAAACGACCAACAGGCTCATCTATTTTAAATTAAATGACCTCTATAGTTACTTACTCTATAGTTAACAACCAATAAGGTCATTTACGTTATTGCAGATGAACAGTTTGGTCCACTACTTCAAAGTAAAACAACAATAATGTCATCTACTTGAAATCAAATGACCACTACAGTCATCCACCCTAAAGTAAACGACCCACAGGGTCATCAACTTTATAGCAGACTACCAACTGCGTCATTTACTCTCCAGTAGACGACCAATATCGTTATCTACTCTATAGTTCACGAAAAAAAGTTCATCTTCTCTAATTTATTGTAGATGTTATCATAGTTAACTAACAAAACCATTATAGTCACCAACCACAATAGTCAACAACAAATAGGGTCATCAACTTTATTGTAGATGTCCACATTGGCACTCTTCTTCAAAATGACAGACAGACAACTTGGGTAGTCTACTTCAAATGAAAATACCTATAGGGTCATGCACTTTATTGTAGATGACTTCTTTGGTACTCTACGTCAACGGAACTACCAACAGCATCCTTTATTTTATCTTATATGACCACTATAGTCATCTCCTTCAAAGTGGAATACCAATAGATTTATCTACATTATACTCGTAGTAGATGACCACTATACTAATTTATTCTATAGTAAACGAGCAAAAGGCAATCTGAACTAGAAGTAGATGTCCACTATTGTAGTCATCTACTCTACAGTCAATAGTAGACAACCAAATGGGACATCTACTCTATAGTAAAGGACCCATACTCTACCGTCTATAGTAGACAAGTAGATGAACCTACGTCATCTACTTTATAGTAGATGAACCTACGTCATCTACTTCACTCTAAACGACCAGTAGATGCATTTACGTTATATTAGAGGACTGCTGTAGTCACATAGTCCATAGTCAACGACCAATAAGGTCACCTACTTTATTGTACATGACCACTTTGGTACTCTACTTAAATACATATAGGGTCGTCTACTTTCTATCAGATGACCACTACTGTCATTTACTCCATAGTCAACGAACTTCACTTTTTTTTAGATTACCAACTGCATCATCTACTCTTCAGTAGATAAACAATAACGTTATCTACGATATAGTTTACGAAAAACCATTTATCTACCCTCAAGTAAACGATATAATAAAGGGGTTTTTCAACAAGAGGTGTTATTTTGGTATTCAAAGAAAAATTCCATTTTTTGAGTTAAATGATCGGATGTTTATTTCATAATAAAGAGGAAGATATGCCGTTAATAATGAAAAACAACATCAGCCAAATGACCCCCACGACCACGCTTACAGGACCATATTCTTTTCATGAAATTTTTCATAACCAAATCGCAAAGTGGCTGCCCTATGTCCTCGATAACCTCACGAATTTTATCTTTGAGGTATTAAATCGACACTGGGCTGTTGGCGTAGACCTTATCTTTCACGTGGCCCCAAAGGAAGAAGTCGCAAGGTGTTAAATCACAAGATCTCGGTGGCCAAATGTAATCACCTCTTCGAGAGATAACACGGAAAAGAACTCAAGCCGGCCGATAATCAACAACGTTGTGTCTTTGCTGATTGGGTCCTTGAAATGCATGAAAATGATCCGGAATTCCATCGAAAAATCATCTTGACTGATAAGGCCCATTTCCACCTCGGTGGCTACGTCAACAAGCAAAATTGTCGCATCTTGGACTCGGAAAACCCAAGAGTTATTGTTGAGAAGCCTCTCCACCCTCAACGTGTGACTGTTTGGTGCGGTTTGTGGTCCGGCGGGGTCATTGGACCTTACTTTTTCGAAAATGAGGTTGGATCAACAGTTACGGTGAAGGGATTGCGCTATCGAGAGATGATTAATGGTCTTTTTATGGTCGGAGTTGGTATTGATCTGGACAACGTTTACTTTCAACAAGACGGCGCTACGTGCCACACAAGCAATGTGCCACATTGCTCTATTACGGGAAAAGTTTCCGGACCGTGTTATCTCTCGAAGAGGTGATTACATTTGGCCACCGAGATCTTGTGATTTAACACCTTGCGACTTCTTCCTTTGGGGCCACGTGAAAGATAAGGTTTACGCCAACAGCCCAGCGTCGATTCAAGACCTCAAAGATAGAATTCGTGAGGCTATCGAGTACATAGGGCAGCCACTTTGCGATTTGGTTATGGAAAATTTCATGAAAAGGATATGGTTCTGTAAGCGTGGTCGTGGTGGCCATTTGGCTGATGTTTTGATTTTCATTATTAACGGCATAACTTCCTCTTTATTATGAAATAAACATCCGATCATTTATCTCAAAAAAATGGCATTGTTCTTTGAATACCAAAATAACACTTCTTGTTGGAAAACCCTTAGTTTATTAGTCAATGTTACCTCGAGAAAAATAGGCGAACTTGCCACGCCCCTTTTGCTACCTCCCACACAAATGGACAATTTTGAACCAAAATTTAATAGCTTATAATTATACCCTACACCACACTGTGGTACAGGGTATTATAAGTTTGTTTCACGACAGATGTTTGCAACACCTGAAAATAACACAGCTAGACCCACCTTAAGGTATACCGATCGACTCAGAATCACTAGCTGAGTCGATTTAACCATATCTGTCCGTCCGTCCGTCCGTCTGTCCATGTAAAGTTGTTCGTCGACTACAGGTCGCAATTTCACTCCGCTCGTTCTGAAATTTTGCAGTTTAGAGTATTTCGCAACTGTTAGGATCCCTATTGAATTTGGTTGAAATCGGTTAAGATTTAGCTATAGCTCCCATATATATGTTTCATCCGATTTGGCTCTTTAGTCTTGTAGAAGCTGTATTTTACATCCAATCATTTTGAAATTTAGAATGGTAGAGTTTCTTGATCCATGAACCAACACTACCGAATTTGAAGAAAATCGGTTAAGATTTAGCTATAGCTCCCATATATATGTTTCATCCGATTTGGCTCTTTAGTCCTGTAGAAGCTGTATTTTACATCCAATCATTTTGAAATTTAGAATGGTAGAGTTTCTTGATCCATGAACCAACACTACCGAATTTGAAGAAAATCGGTTAAGATTTAGCTATAGCTCCCATATATATGTTTCGTCCGATTTGGCTCTTTAGTCCTGTAGAAGCTGTATTTTACATCCAATCGTTTTGAAATTTAGAATGGTAGAGTTTCTTGATCCATGAACCAACATTGCCGAATTTGAAGAAAATCGGTTAAGATTATACATGAATTACAAAATTTATATATCAGAGTTATTCAATATTACGAGAGTGGTGTAGGGTATTATATAGTCGGCCCCGCCCGACTTTAGCCTTTCCTTACTGGTTTTAATCTGATGTTTGCTCAAGACTACCTTTGCAATTATTATAACATGACAGTAATCTCTTAATACTATATACCGATATAATAAGCATCAAGAGAAGGAGGACCCAAAGCCCTACACATTTGAGCTACAATTTACTGAAACATTGAATCTCTTTAAACTTATATTTTCTTCTGCAATTTTTACTAAACAGTTATTGTTTCTTTGTCACTATCAACTCAAAACGTGGTTTCATATTTAGTATTTTGGCCAAAGAGTACTCCTCTTCTAATGGCAAAGACCGACAAAGAATGAGCAAAATGTTTCCACTTGTCTGGCATCTCACCAAGAAAGGACCAAGTTCCATAATGCATTTCTCACCAATTTTTTCTAGTTTTTTTTATTTATTTAGTCGTCACTATTAGTTTTCACTTCAGTTTCTTGCTAATGTTATTCCTATCAAGTTGAAACTATCTTATTTTCATATAGTATACCAGTTATATGAACACATGATCAGCTGTTTTCGCACAGTCTCGATGAATTAGTCAATCAGTAACGTAAGTAACGTTCTAATGAGAAAAAAATTGAGAAAATTCGTATCTAGTACCGATTTTCTGTAACTCGTGAGGTATAAAAAAGATCATAAATAAGGAGCGCACAACAGGCCGAACCACTGGCTTAAGTGTATGTCCATGGACATGAGACGTTTAAACGTCTCCTCTCTTCAACCTAACCTAACCTAACGTTCTAATGATTATATTATATATATATTAGAAAATGGAAAATAACTCACCTTTTTTCAAACTTTTCCTTAACAATTTTTTTTTAATTTGGATTTTTGCCAAATTATCCAGAATATATTTGACGAAACATTGTTGATGGATATGTTTACCAAAGTTGACTATCTCTCCACGCTGAGCGGTACTTTCCTCTTGTTTTAACAGCAATTTTCGACTGCAGTTACGCCAAAAAGAAATTTTGAGTTTCTTATTGATTTTTTGGAGTTTATTTTAGTTTTGTTGTTTTTTGTTAATTTTAATGCAGTAAAATGTTTAGTTTTTTAAGACATTCATGTTTTTTTTTAATAATTAATACCTTACAATAAGTGTGTTTTCTTATTTGTTTTATAATAATAATTTATGATTTTTTCTTGGAGTTTTTTCTTTTTTGCTTTGCACACAAAATGTGAATTTTTGTTTTAAAGAAATGTTTTCTTTTGAAGATTTCTTTCAAAATGTTTGAGCTTTTTCCGAGCGAAAAAAGCAAATTTGAGGATTTTTTTCTTCCTTTTTTTTCAGTAATGGTGTTGGTAAAATTTTGCTTTGAATTTATTTTTATTTAAATACCAAAATTTGGAATTTTGTTTAAATTTGGAGATATATTTGCTTTGTTGGTAAAAAGTTTGGGGTTTTATTTGAGTTTAACCCTTGTGGGCTTTTTGATAAGCCTTTTATTTTTCAAAATTGTATTTTTCAGCTTTTTTTTTTTGGTAAAAAGTTTTTTTCTTACGGGTGTTTTTGCTTTAACGCGTTTAACGTTTAACGATTTTCAAAACGGTCTTTTTCGCTTTCGAGTGTTTTTGGTTTGTTCAGAACATTGTGCTGTGATTTTGACGTGTTTTTTTAAAGAAACATTTTTTTTTTTGATGAAAAAAATCACAAACTTAGAACACAAAATTATGAATGATTTTCTGGTTTTGCTTCACCGAAATTTTTCACGAGATTTTCTTTTTCTGCAATTCGATTCTTCGTTTTCTTGGTGAGTCTTTTTTGGGGGCGGGAGGCAAAATTTAATTTTTGGCGGTTTTTTCTCGTAAAAATTTAACAAATTTTGGCTATTTTTTGCTTAGTTGAATTTTGACGGTTTTATTTTTGAGTTTCAGTTTGAGTTACCGGAGGGGAGTTCAGGAAGTTGGGGGTTTTTGATTTTGAGACAGAGAGAGCTGTTTATTTTGTTACTATTTTTCGTTTGGTATTATTGTTAACTATTTTACTGCATAAAATTTTGTTCAGTTGTTTTTTGGAGGGCCGAAAATGCTTTTTTTTGAGTTGAATTGGTTTTTTTTGCTATTTTTTTCTTCTGAGTGTAAAGTTTAATTGTTATGGATTTTTTATTGTTGTTGTGGCTTTTTTATTACTTGTGTTTTGTTGTTGTTGGTTCAGTTGCTTTGAGAAGGGGATTTTTCTGAGGGGGGGAATTTGATTGATTGTTGGGTTGGTTCTTGCTTTATTAGTAGTGTTTTATTATTTGGTTTTTATTTTATTTTTGGAGTTTGGGGGAGTTTTGTTGTGGTTGCTTTTGTGTTTTATTTTATTTCGTTTTTATGTTACTTTTGTTATTTGTTGTTGCTGTAGTTGTTGTTATTTTTTTTTTCTTGGCTGCTTATTATTGTTACGGTTTATTGTTGTATTTTTTGTTATTGTAGTTGCTGGGGGTTCCTTATTTCCTCTTGTTGTTGTTGTTGTTGCTGCTGTTGTTGTTGTAGTTGTTTTTGTTGATTTTTGTTGTTGTTGGTTTCCAAATTTTGTGTTTTGAATTTTGTTTGTTAAATTTTGAGAAATTAAACTTAAAATTCTTTTTTGGTTGGTTTGAACTGAAAAAATCTGTACTATTTTTGTTGATTTGTTGTTACGTTTTTTTGCTATTTTGTTTTTGTTGTTTTAACTGAACTTAAAGTTAATCAAAATTATATGTAGTGAAACTTAAAGTAAACGTAAAAAATTGCACTATCTTTCAAACTTGGGGGGGGGGGGTATTTAGGAGAGTCTTATTTTTGTTTTTTTTTTTTGTTGTTTTCGACAGGGGGATGTTTGTTTGAGGTCGGCTAGGTGGTTTGTTGTGTTGTGACTTTCAGTTTTTATTATTTTCAATAAAACAAAACAAATATTAATAAGTATCAACAACGTTTTAACGTAAGTTTTTAAAAAATGTTCCAAACAGTCAAAAAGCACCTGGAAATAGAAATAAAATCATTTATTAATATTATATTAGAGTGTTATAAATAAAAAAATTAGAAAATACAAAATATTAGAAAAATTATAAATAAACAAGACAAAAAATAAAAGAAATATTAAAAAGAAATAAAAAAGAATTGACATTTCTGTAGAAAAAATAATACATAAAATATTTTCATTTATTAATATTATATTAGAGTGTTATAAATAAAAAAAAATTAGAAAATACAAAATATTAGAAAAATAATAAATAAACAAGACAAAAAATAAAAGAAATATTGAAAAGAAATAAAAAATAATTGGCATTTCTGTAGAAAAAATAATACATAAAATATTTTCAAAAACCATTCATTACTGAAGAAGCAAATATTAAAATAATAAATATCGGAGAGAAAACTACTATAAATATATATTAAAAAATAAAAATTAACATTTTCGATTTCATAACCACTCATTACTGAGGAAATACTTGGCGATTTGTTTAAATTCATAAATTAAAAAATCTATTAAATTCTCCAAATATGAGAACAATAAACAATTGAGAAAAAAATGGTAAATATTTAATAAAAAATAAAAATTAACATTTTCGGTAAGAAAAAAAAAAAACAATTTTCCCAAAACCATCCATGGCTGAACTAATACTTGGCGACAATTCTCTACAAATTCTTTAAAGATTAAGTAAAATAAATAAATTCAAGAATTTATAAAATTCTTCTCAAATCAAAATAATAAATAAGCAAGAGAAAAGAAAATAAATATCAAAAAATGAACATTATCGTAAAGAAAAATGATAGATCAAATATTTTCAACAAAAAAAACATCCATGGCTGAGGAAATACGAGTATATGAGCACAATTCTCCAGAATTTTTAGATAGAATATTAGAAAAAAACAAGTTCTCCAGAATATTAGATAAAACAAGTACGAAAGTTCATTTGGTTAAACCGACTAAAGAATCCCCTCACCTTGAGTCTCAAAAAAATATTAGTAAATTTATCTATTTTTTGGTTTTATTTTATTATCAATTTAAATTGCATTTAATAACTTTAATGTATGTACTGGTATTAAAGTTAAGAGCTGTTTACTTTTGGTACAAAATGGTCCATTTGTGTGAGAGGTACCAACATGGGCATACCAATAACGGTCTCTTTTCTCTGGACTCTAGGTACTATAAAAGCATTACACTTTATGAAATTTCAAGTATTGTAGGCACTGGCATTAAATTTAAAAGCTGTTAACTTTTGGTACAAAAAGGTCCATTTGTGTGGGAGGTACCAAAAGGGGCGGGCCAATTACTGTCACTTTTCTCTAGACTCTAGGTACTATAAAAGCATTACACTTTACGAAATTTCAAGTATTTGTAGGCACTGGCATTAAAGTTAAAAGCTGTTAACATTTCGTACAAAAAGTCAATTTGTGTGGGGGGTACCAAAAGGGGCGGGCCAATTACGCATTGCACTGTACCAAATTTCAAGTATTTGTATCCACTGGTAATAAAGTTATAAGCTATTAACTTTTGGTTCAAAATTGTCCACTTGTGTGGGAGGTACCAAAAGGGGCGTGGCAATAATGCCCCTTTTTCACTGTATTGTAGGCACTATAAAAGCATTACACTGTACGAAATTTCGAGTATTTGTATGCACTGGTATTAAAGTTATAAGCTGGTAACTTCTGGTACAAAATGGTCCATTTGCGTGGGAGGTACCAAAAGGGGCGTGGACACTTCGCCCATTTGTCTCGAGGTAATAGTGACTAATAAACTAATACTATGTGTAGAATTTCAGAGGATTCAAATAAGTAGAATAGCAGATATTAAATAATCAATATTTCACTAAATGTTAAGACTTTGTGGGGGAGGTACTAGAACGAGTTTACCAATATGGCCCATCTTCGAACTTAGACGGAGATAGAAAAAAATATTACCACATACCAAATTTTAAGTCAATCGGTTACTCCTTTCGAGAGTTATCGTGCGCACCAGCCAGCAAACAGACAGACAGACGGACGGACATTGCTCATTCGACTTAAAATTACCCAAAACGGATATTCGCCGAACATACTTAGGGTCTTAGGTCACTTCTTCGATGTGTTACATTTTTGGCTCGTAGCAAATGATATATACCCTCCTCTCTAAGGTGAGGGGATAAAAATGGGAAAAATCAGAACGGAATTTTTTTGAAACCGTCGATTTGTCGTGGAATTCCCCCGATATACTTCATTGGATTCCTGATCAACATTTCAATCAGGAGGGTATACAAATTTATATGACATCCCCTAATTTTTGACATGCGATAGTTGAGACAATTTGTATATGTAAGGGAACGGGAATTGGATTTGTGTATTCCCAGAAAAATAATTGTCCATAAGTTTCAATTACCTCAGACATTAAATTAATATTTAACGAAATTTTATAGAAAACTTTAACACAAACATATTTGTTGCGTTTTATTTAAGAAACTCGCCACACCACACTCTTCAACGGCTAAACAAAAAGAGGTTAACAATAATCCTACTCTTCCTCTATATACTAACATTCCACATGCCACATGGCATACCTTTTTGGCACCAAAAACTATGTCAGTTTGCCTGCAGACGCCACAAAAAAGGAGCAGAACAAAACTTGCTTACTTTATTCGAGAAATTGTGCACACTCCAAAAATAAGGAATTCTAAACACTCACTCCCTCATATCCCAAATCACAAATAAACAATCTGCGCTCTGCTCTCTCTAGCGAACGCCACGTTTTGAGCTCATTTTCCGCCGAAATCAAATCAAAAATTCTAAACAAACGGCGGCAGCGGCGGCGTAACAATAGAAACCATTTGCAGCAGTCGCAGCGCAGTGCAGCGCAGCGCAGCGCAGCAGAAGTTACTGCAAACTACGCGTGCAGAGAATTTAGAAAATCAACAACAAGAAATACCCAACAAAGAAACATCCAAAGTAAAAGCAACACCAGCAACAGAGAAAAGGAAAAAAAGAACAACAAACGGCTGGGCAGTGGATAGACGTTGATAGAGGCAGCTATAAAAATGTTTTTCAAGTTCAAAACGCCGCCAGTCAGACAGACAGACAGACGGACAGACTCACAGGAATAAACAGCGGCAAAATATTTTTGCAAAACTAAAGGCGCAAACAACAAAACCCGACAACCACCACGAAGCCAGGCAATAGAGTTGCAAAGAGACGAGGACGCGAACGTGAACGAGGGAGTTCTGTTGGCGGATGCAATGGCAAGGGAGGATGTGAAATGATGATGACGATAACATCATATACCATACAAAACAAAAACGCATACACTCCATACACACACACGCACATAACATATGGTGGCAGACAGACCAAGTCCAAAGGGGCAACAACAATAAAGCCAAACAAACAAAAAAGCGCACACAACAACTTTTGCATAGATACACAAATCCAAACAAAACCGACAGACAATCAGACATACCGAGCGAACGATGAACGAACGCACTTCACAGTTATACCAACACACTCATATACGAGCACTTTGATGCTGCCATACACATATTTCTCAGGTACTAGTATGTGAAAGTTTACACGTGAGGGCGAATTAGATTTTTATTTAGATACTCGTGCTGATGTTCTACTCAGTGAACATACTCGTACACATTTTTTCCAGGCTAAAGGATATGGGCATTTCCCAATGTTGAATGCGACATTCGTACGCATCCAAAGTGAAAAAACATACATATGCCAAAACATTATTTCATTTTGACAAAAGGCGTAACTTATAGCTCTTGATTAGCACTATAATTGGTGCTAAGGTTGATTTTGGCCAATTGTCGGTTATCACGATTTCGCTTTCAAAGCAGACCAATCAAACACAGATTTCAGCGAAACCTGAAGGAATATTTTAATGCGACTAATTTTACAATGTCATGGATTCATGTATCTTAATAATGTTTTTTATTTTATTCAATAATATTAAGTAGTTTATTATACCCTCACTTTAGTGTGACGAGGGTATATATCATTTGCTACGGAAAAAAGTGTAACACGTCGAAGGAGTGACCTAAGACCCCAAGTATGTTCGGAGGAAATCCGTTTTGGGTCATTTTAAGTCGAATGAGCAATGTCCGTCCGTCTGTCTGTCTGTCTGTCTGTCTGTCTGTCTGTCTGTCTGTCTGCTGGCTGGTGCGCACGATAACTCTCGAAAGGAGTAACCGATTGACCTCAAATTTGGTAGGTGGTAATATTTTTTTCTATCTCCGGCTAAGTTCGAAGATGGGCCATATTGGTCCACTCCTTCTAGTACCTCCCCCACAAAGGGTTAAAATGTTGTGAAATATTGATTCTTTAATAACTGCTATACTACTTATTCGAATCTTTTGAAATTCCACACATAGTATTAGCTTATTAGTCGTTATCAACTCGAGAAAAATGGGCAAAGTCGCCACGTCCCTTTTGGTACCTCCCACACAAATGCACCATTTTGCACCAAAAGTTAACAGCTTTTAACATTAATAACAGTGTATAAAAATACTTGAAATTCTGTACAGCATTATGCTTTAATATTGCCTACAGTCCAGGGAAAAATGGGCGTTGTTGTCACGCCCCTTTTGGTACCTCCCACACAAAGGTACCTTTTTGCACCAAAAGTTAACAGCTTATAACATTAAAACCAGTGTATAAAAATACTTGAAATTTTGTACAGTGTAATGTTTTTATAGTGTATATAACCCTGTGAAAAATGGGCGTTATTGCCACGCCCCTCTTTGTACCTCCCACACAAAATGCCCAAATCATACCACTATTTAATGTCTCATTACGTTTATACCAGTGCACATAAATGCTTATAAGTCGGCACAGTGCAATGAATTTAAAGTATCTAATGTTCAGCAAAAAAAAGGTGTATTTGATAAACCCTTTCTGGTACCTCCCACACAAATTGACAGAATAATTCGAGTAATATTCAATATTACATTACTCACAAAGTGAGGGTATACCTTAGTCGGTTTACCCGACTGAAACTTTCTTACTTGTTTTTTATTTAATTTTAATCACATTCGCACGTTATACCATCGTTCTTTTTATGTTTATTTGTATCCCCTCACCTTAGAGAGGAGGGTATATATCATTTGCTACGAGCCAAAAGGGTAACACATCAAGGGGTGCCCTAAGACCCCAAGTATGTTCGGCGGATATTCGTTTTAGGACATTTTGAGTTGTTTGAGCAATGTCAGTCCGTCCGTCTGTCTGTCTGCTAGCTGGTGCGCACGATAACTCTAGAAAGGAGTAACCGATTGACTTCAAATTTGATATGCCGTAATATTTTTCTCTATCTCCGGCTAAGTTCGAAGATGGGCCATATTGGTCCACTCCTTCTAGTACCTCCCCCACAAAGGGTTGATTATTTAATAACATATACATATACTGTTTATTTGAATCCTCTGAAATTCTACAAGAAGTATTAGTTTATTAGTCACTATTACCTCGAGAAAAATGGGCCAAGTTGCCACGCCCGTTCTGGTACCTCCCACACAAATGGACCATTTTGTACCAAAAATTACCAGCTTATAACTTTATTACAAGTGTATACAAACACCTGAAATGTTGTACAGTGTAATGGTTTAATAGTACCTACATTGCAGTGAAAAATGGGCATTATTGCCACCCTCCTTTTGGTACCTCCCAGACAAATGGACCATTCTGTACCAAAAATTACCAGCTTATAACTTTATTACCAGTGCATACAAAGACGTGAAATTTTGTACAGTGTAATGGTTTAAAAGTACCTACAATACAGTGAAAAATGGGCATTTTTGCCACGCTCCTTTTGATACCTCCCAGACAAATGGACCATTTTGTACCAAAAATTACCAGCTTATAACTTTATGACCAGTGCATACAAACACCACAAATTTTGTACAGTGTAACGGTTTAATAGTACCTACATTGCAGTGAAAAATGGGCATTATTGCCACCCTCCTTTTGGTACCTCCCAGACAAATGGACCATTTTGTACCAAAAATTACCAGCTTATAACTTTATGACCAGTGCATACAAACACCACAAATTTTGTACAGTGTAACGGTTTAATAGTACCTACATTGCAGTGCAAAATGGGCATTATTGCCACCCTCCTTTTGATACCTCCCAGACAAATGGACCATTTTGTACCAAAAATTACCAGCTTATTATAACTTTATTACCAGTGCATACAAAGACGAGAAATTTTGTACAGTGTAATGGTTTAATAGTACCTACAATACAGTGAAAAATGGGCATTATTGCCACGCTCCTTTTGATACCTCCCAGACAAATGGACCATTTTGTACCAAAAGTTACCAGCTTATAACTTTATTACCAGTGCATACAAAGACGTGAAATTTTGTACAGTGTGATGGTTTAACAGTACCTACATTGCAGTGAAAAATGGGCATTATTGCCACCCTCCTTTTGGTACCTCCCACACAAATGGACTATTTTGTACCAAAAGTTACCAGCTTATTATAACTATAATACCAGTACATAAAAATTCTTGAAATTTCGTACAGTGTAATGCTTTTATAGTACCTAGAGTCTAGAGAAAAGTGGCCGTAATTGGCACGCCCCTTTTGGTACCTCCCTCACAAATGAACCATTTTGTACCAAAAGTTACCAGCTTATAACTATAATACCAGTGCATATAAATACTTGACATGTTGTACAGTGTAATGCTTTTATAGTACCTAGAGTCTAGAGAAAAGTGGCCGTAATTGGCACGCCCCTTTTGGTACCTCCCACACAAATGGACCTTTTTGTACCAAAAGTTAACAGGCTTTAACTTTAATACCAGTACATACAACTATGTACTTGAAACTTCATACAGTGTAATGCCTAGAGTCTAGAGACAAGTGGCCGTTATTGACAAGCCACTTATGGTACCCCCCCCCCAAAAAAATGGACCATTTTACACCAAAAATTAACAGCTTATAACTTTAATACCAGTACATATTTTAAAGCTATTAAATGCAATTTAAATTGATAATAATTAAATTAAAACAAAATAATAAATAAATTTACTAATATTTTTTGGGACTCAAGGTGAGGGGATTCATAAGTCGGTTTACCCGACTGAACTTTCTTACTTGTTTTTTTTTGAAGATTATGTCTATCAAATGTTGGCCGCGGCTACGTCTCAGATGGTCCATCCGTTGAGTCCAATTTTCGATGACTCGATTATGTTGACCCTAAGTTGAGCGAAGTGCACGAAACACATTCCTCACAGAAAGTGAATTTTCGTAATAAAGTTGAACGATTTGTAAACGTTGTTCAGGCGTAAGTCTTTCCATGATGAAATGCCAAAAAATACTTAACAAAAATAACATGACAGCATGACACGACTCACACGTGATCTGTCAAAAAATCACGGCTATTGAAAAAAGTATCTCTACTTGGATCACCCGTTACAAGTTTTGGGTTCTAGACAGGGTTGCCATAAACTTTTTTCGGAACGGAGGACTTTTGTGCCGGAAAAGGAGGCCATTTGTGACATTTTGGTATTTTCGGAGGACATTTTACAAACACAGTAATTGGAAAGAACGAGCATTTTTTTATTTGGTCTACAATTAAACTTTAAACCCGTAAGGAAGGTCCGTACATCACCCTATCGGAGCCCAATATGAAGAAATATTGTCAAGTTTTATAAACATATTTTGCCAATGATCGACAATTTATATTTTATAGCGCTTATATGCCAAATCGGGGGAGATATTTATGTATGTATAATTATCCTGCTTAATTTCGAAGTGATTAGATATAAGAAACCGCTAGATATAAGTACCGCTAAAAGACTAGAAAGAAAATATTTATATATCTAAATCCGAACCGATTTGATCAATTTCTTCCCAGGTGTGAAAAGTCCTTATTGCCAAATTTCAAACTTGGGGTGAATGTGCGACCTTTACTTAACGAAGAACTTTGAATATTAAAATCAATTCATCTAGCGATACTGAGTCGATCGGTGTGCTTTAAATTGGGTTTAGCTCCAGTATTTTTAGGCGTTACAAAAATCTGTCACGAAACAAATTTATGGTGATTTCGATTCTGAAAGAAATGTTACCTCGTCGACGTGAAATGTTACCCCGTCGACGGGCCACACAGCAAATGAAACAATTGAATTGTTGCGAGAAAAGTTTGGAGATTCGATTATTTCAAGAAATTGTGATATTGAATGGCCTCCAAGATGTTGTGATTTACCACCATTAGACTATTTCTTGTGGGGTTAGCTCTCGTTAAGAGCTATCTTTTTGCCATTGACGAATTCCCGATACGACGTACCGTCAAGGAGCTAGAGCAAAAATAAACTTTCCGTTCACATTTGAAAATGATGCTAAGTCAATTTTTTTTTTAAATCCAATAAAAAACACTTTCCAGTCGATCTACGATCTTGACACCTATGAGCAATATTTTAGCTCTCGGTAAGAGCTATCTTTTTGCCGTTGACCGATTGTGGCTACGTGCCACACAGCAAATGAAACAATTGAATTGTTGCGAAAAAAGTTTGGAATTTCGTTAACAATAAATGTGATTTTTTTTTTCAAAGAAATCATATCACTCTTATTTGAAAACCCTTTATATAGGTAATCTCAGGAATCTAGTTCTCAAATTAGTAAACTTTATTTATTATTAAAATTCACTACAAAAATGGTGAAAATCTTGCAGTCACAGTTCGCAAAACTAAAGCATTTATGGGTCGTCGTGAAGCACCTTGTCGGACCGCAATACAGAAATTGGTGGAAATTGGTCGAGCTGTTGGGACAAGTTAGTGATGTGAAGAATAAAATCCGTGCACGTCGCCCAAGAACAACTGAGAATATTGCTGCTGTAGCCCAAAGTGTTGAAGAAAACCCAGGTTTGTCCATTCCTCGTCGTTCTTTGGAATTGGGCATTCCACAAACGTCATTACACCGTATCATGCATAACGACTTGGGTAAGACCTTTAAGACTTATAAAGTTCAGTTAACACAAAAACTCAAGCCGGCCGATCATCAACAACGTCGTGTCTTTGCTGATTGGGTCCTTGGAATGCATGAAAATGATCAGGAATTCCATCGAAAAATCATCATGACTGATGAGGCCCATTTCCATCTCAGTGACAAGCAAAATTGTCGCATCTGGGGCTCGGAAAACCCAAGAGTTATTGTTGAGGCGGGGTCATTGGACCTTAAATGAGGTTGGATCAACAGTTACGGTGAATGGTTTGCGCTATCGAGAGATTATAAATGATTTTTTATGATCGGAGTTGGATGGTATTGATCTGGACAACGTTTACTTTCAACAAGACGGCGCTACACAGTTTTTTTCTTAAACAAAGTTACTTAAAGGACCATTTATAACATTTCACTCAAGATAACAGTCTTTGTCAAGAGCTATTTTTGAAGGTTTAATAGTTTTTTTTACTATTTTCTCAGTTATGGTGCATTTTACAATGTTTATACCCTACACCACACTGTGGTACAGGGTATTATAAGTATGTTTCACGGCAGATGTTTGTAACACCTGAAAATAACACAGCTAGACCCAACTTAAAGTATACCGATCGACTCAGAATCACTAGCTGAGTCGATCTAACCATGTCTGTCCGTCCGTCCGTCTGTCCATGTAAAGTTGTTCGTCGACTACAGGTCGCAATTTCACTCTGATTGTTCTGAAATTTAGCAGTTTAGAGTATTTCGCAGCTGTAAAGATCCCTATTGAATGCGGTTGAAATCGGTTCCGATTTAGATATAACACCCTTTATATATGTTTCGTCCGATTTGGCCCTTTAGTTATACAGAAGCTGTATTTTACATCCAATCGTTTTTAAATTTAGAATGGTAGAGTTTCTGGATCCATGAACCAACACTACCGAACTTGAAGAAAATCGGTTAAGATTTAGCTATAGCTCTCATATATATGTTTCATCCGATTTGGCTCTTTTGTCCTGTAGAAGCTGTATTTTACATCCAATCGTTCTTATACCCTACACCACACTGTGGTACAGGGTATTATTTAAGTATAAAATGTCCCAAAAGTAAATTTATGTAAACAATTTATACATGAATTACAAAATTTATATTTCAAAGTTATTCAATATTACGAGAGTGGTGTAGGGTCGGCCGCGCCCGACTTTAGCCTTTCCGTACTGGTTTTTATTTTATTTTGTACTATTATTCCATTGTCTTTTAATTCTTTACCATGTTTTGTCGAAAAAAATTTTATAGTTTTTTTTATATCAAATAAGTTATTTTTCAAGATTTTTTTTTTATTTTTTGTCCAAGCAATTTTTGTTTAAAACTTTTTTTTTGGAAAAATAAATATTTTTTAATTTTTATTTTTGGAAAAATATATATTTTTTAATATTTCTGAGTTTTTAAAAACGTATATTTATCATATGTTGTCCTTGCTTGTTTTTTTTACTAAATACCTCATATTTTAATTAAGGTACACTTCTACTGTACATATTTATAAATATTTTTCGTGTCGTTGATATGTATTTTATTTAGAATTTTTATGTATTTTCTTATCGTTCACCAAATGTTTTTTTGAAAAAAAAGACTTTTAATTCTTGAGACTTTTTTGTGGAATCCATAAAAGTTCAGTAATATCATGGTACTTTTTTTTTAAAAAAATGTTACACTTTTACTTTAATATTTTCTTTGTATTTCACAAATGTCTTTGTCTATTTATTTTGTAGCGTTTTTTTTATTAAATAATTTGTAATTCTATATTATCGAACCGTTTTTACAGTTTCACATATTTTTAATGTCTTAATATGTTTATTTTCTAGCGTTATTATTGCTTATTTATGAACCTTTTTACAGTTTATTTATTTTTATAGATTTGCAAATATTTTTTTCCACACCACATTTGACATATCGGCGATTTTTGAAATAAAATAAATTCACAGTTATTCAATAATTGGTCTGAATTGTTATCCGGTTTTTTTTTTGGTTTTATTTATAAAATGTTATAGTTTTATTCTTATAAAATATTCACTTATTTGCCAATATCTCTACGAAAATTTGACGCCCTTTTAATTTAGTACACAAAAGTGTTTTTGTTTTGTAAAGAACAAACCGAAATTTAGGGCATTTTTCATTTTTTAAAATTGTTTCTTGAATATTTTTTTTATTTTTTTCTATGTTTACATTCAACAATAGGCGTGTTTTATGTGACATTCTAGAATTTTTGCTAAATTTAACGCAAGACTGTCTCGACTGCCGACTTTGACGTATACAAATATTTATTTGTAAATTTGTTTGCTATAAAAACTTGCCGAATTTAATTTTTGGTTGGCATTTGTGTTTCATTTGTCACTAATTTTGGAATTTTTTTAGCTTGCCAAATATAGCACGCCATAGACATATGTGTTTATTGACAATTCGTAACTATTTTAGAAATTTGAAAGTTTTTTCTGATATTTTCTTGTATTTTTAATGTTTTTGGTCTTTACTTCTGAAAAGGGTATTCTCTGATATTTTGAAACTAGAACTTTGTACTTTTGGAAATAAACATAAATATTTCTATTTTCATTTGTAGTTGTTTTTCTTTAGTTCTTAAAACTTCCATCCAGCACTTTCTTTTGTAAAAAAATTAAATTAAATGTTCATTATAAATGTCACAATGTGTGTGTTTTTGAAGGGAAATATTTGTTTTAAAATTGTATTTCTTGTTATTTTATTTGATAATTTTTTGAGTTCATTTGTGCTTTTTCTTTTCTTTATTTTTGTTCTTCAGTCATATATGTGTATTTGTTTATATTTACGAAATTCTTTTCATTTCCCCACTTTATCTTTCAATTTGCATGCACAACACTTGACTTATACGTATGAATATTTGTTTTGTTTCTGTTTTTTTTTCTTTTTTCATTGTTCTAATATTGCACTTTAGCTGTTGTTGTTGCTGGTGTTTTCTTTCGTTCATAAATATTTTTATAGTCATACAGCACGCAAATCAACAACATCGTCACGTTTATGTATTTTGCCGGTTAGTACAAAGAGAGCAAAATCAAACGACAACAACCACAAATAACGACGGCAAAAATATTGGCGTATTAGGTATTAGTACGTATAAAACCAACAACAAAATTCAGCGGGAGAAAATTGCTTGCGATACGAGACGAGACACAACACATGTGATAGCAATTATACCAACAACGACAAAAACAAATCATAAACAAACTAGATAAGGGAATTTACTAGAATGTATCTATCACCCAACACTCCCACCCCACTCCCACCAAAAAATATGGCGTTAGTTTTAGCAAAAGATGCAAACGAAGACACAAGCAAAGATAATGAGCACAGACTTGCACCACACGCCGTGGTACAACTGATGATTACACAGAAATGTATATTTTTGGCGGTTTTGTTGTCACACTTCTGTTACAGTGCTTAAGCAATTGCATTTTTTTTTTAATTTTTCCAATTATAATTTAAAGTCTCTAATTTTTTGGAAGTTTTCTTAATTGCTTTGTCTTTATATCTTTACACTCTTTTGTCTACACATTACTTCAAACTCCCAACACTTTGTATTTCAACTCATTACAACACCAGATATATTATCTGAAAACTCTCCTCAAAGAGTTTTTTTTTGTCTTTTTCGTTTATTTTCAAGATTTTTCTTGTTTCTTTCTTTCCCAAAAATAAAAAAATAATAAGAAAAAGTCACACCAAACCAAAAACATCTTAAAAGAATCAGAGAGAACACACACACACGCGCCAAAAAATGGTTTTGTTTCTTTTTTCTTGCGCTACACAAAAGAAAAATATCTTAAAAAAAAACAAAAGAACCCAAAAAGTCGACAAGACTTTCAAAAGGAAGACTACAACAAAGAACGGACAAGATTTATAAAGTAGTTTTCCTAAAGATAAATGAATGGATATTTTTGGATCGGCTAAGAAATCCCAAGAAATTGATGATTTTAAAGAAAAAATATAATTTTAAAAATATTTTTAGCAACACCAAGCGCCACGCGAAACGCACCGAAAACGGCCAAAAAGATGAATATAAGCAAAAATCTTTTGTAAATGTTCAAGAACCACACAAATCGGTTCGGAGTCGTACGTATATGGATGGGAAGTACAACAAAACGACGTAGACAACGCCGCGCACACACATATGCGTCAGAGTGGTGTTTGGGGAGAGGAACGGGGCAGCCATATGCAGGCAGGCTGGCAGACTTGAGTATGTGTGCTCAGACAAATAAAAAAAGACATGCTCTCCCCAATACACAACCCCACCACAAGCAACAACACCAAAAGGCAAAAAGAAGAAATAACAGAAAAAAGTCGGGACACTCACAGGCACACGACAACAACGACAGAGGAACACGATGATGATGTGACGATGTACGATGTGCAACCTTAAGTGTGGGGGTGGTGGTGGAGAAGGGTTTGTGAGCGCACTAAATGAGGTGAATGGTTGTATGGTGGGTTTGTTGTTTAAGAGTAAAGATGCTTTAGTTGTGTTTGCAGAAGGTGCAAGGGTAAAGGGTTGAATTTAAAGGTAGTAAGCAGAGAATAAACAGACAAACAAGTCAGCACTCGTGCCGCTGCTAAGGATGATGACGCTTCAATGCTCCCCTTTCCCCCTTCCCCAAAGGAAGACACCCAGTTGAGTATATAACCAAAATAAAAAGCCGGTCTCCCTTTTTTTTTTAAAAAAAACTTGACTCTTTCTCCCACAACTTTCCAAAACATTTGTTTTTTTAAGTTAAGGAAACCCCCCAAAAAAATAAACTGAAACTCGCGGTCACCACCACACATATACACTCACACACGAAAAGAAAAAAGAATTGGTCATCACGATTTTCTTGCGTTCTCCTCAAAAAACAAGAACGCTACGAACAAACTCAAAAGTATGGTAAACACAACATGACAAACAGTAACAGCAAAAAGAAAAAACACTCAATGCAAAAGAAAACAGAATTGAACAGAACAGAATACAACAACGGCGACGACGTAACGTTTCAGAAAAACGACGTAACAATCAACGCCAGGCGGCCCTACCGAACAGTTGAAATGTGAGCGACGTACTAAACGAAAAATCAAGCAAAAAAGATGCAGATTGCCCGCGCAAAGTGAACGCAGCAGCAACAACAAGAATGCATATAGAGAATCCCCATATACACACACACTAACAGACAGAGACGTCAAAAACAGACATATCCCCCGAAAAAGTGCATACTTGAGATGGCGCTGCAGCAAATGCAATGCAACACAGAGGAAAAAGTAACTGCTGCACATTCACAAAAACCAGCAAAAAGAAACAACGCCAACAACAGCAAAACCTGTAAAATCTCACAACTCTCTCTCTCTCACAATATTAAAAAATTAGTACTCTACAACGCTTTTGCCGAGTAACTAAAGAGAGACATATCCCCTACATAGAACAAAAAAAAAACAAACATATCTTTTAGATGAGCAAATGAAAGTCCAAGCAAAAGGAACGGCACCGCAAAAGAGAGAGCTCCATTTGTCACGCAGAAACACATACCCAAAAGTGAATAGATATTGATTGCATTTGTTATGCCGGTAAAAATGAAACAATAAAAAAATACCGGATCGCGAGCAAACGCCAAAAATCCACCCGCCCTCCAATTCACCTCGTCCTTTACTACAATTGCACTGCACTCTCATCTTCATATACATTCAATATATAGAAAGAGAGAGCGAGCGAGCGAGAGACACCGCTATCCGCCAGCACTACTGCACATACAGCCCAACAAGTAACATCGCAATACAACTAACACATGCATACGTATAAAAAAATCAGCGCACGCGCCTCTCAGTGCCAAACATTACTTTATATTGTGTGTTCTTCGGCCTGATCCATAATGCACATTTTTTTGGTTAAGTCAGAACAAGAAAATATTGCCAGAGACTTTCCGAAAAAAAACAACGCCAACAACAACAACATGAGAAGGAAAGTGTACAAATTATGTGATAAGGCAGGGACGAATTGAAAATACCCTAAATGGGGACGGAGCAGCGTTTCAGGAAGAAATTACTATTTTATATAAAATAGGACATCCCAGCCGTTTTGGCGTTGCGGCTCTGCGAAGAGCTTGAACAAATATTCTCACATGGAATTATCCTAAATTTAAAGAAAAGTTGCCAGAGTCACCTTTTTCCTAAGGAAGAGTTGTCAGAGACGATCTTTTTCTAAGGAAAAGTTGTCAGAGACGACCTTTTCCTAAGGAAAAGTTGCCAGAGACGACCTTTTCCTAAGGAAAAGTTGCCAGAGACGATCTTTTCCTAAGGAAAATTGCCAGAGACGACCTTTTCCTAAGGAAAAGTTGTCAGAGATGATCTTTTCCTAGAGAAAAGTTGTCAAAGACGACCTTTTCCTAAGGAAAAGTTGTCAAAGACGACCTTTTCCTAAGGAAAAGTTGTCAGAGACGACCTTTTCCTAAGGAAAAGTTCTCAGAGACGACCTTTTCCTAAGGAAGAGTTGTCAGAGACGATCTTTTTCAAAGGAAAAGTTGTCAAAGACGACCTTTTCCTAAGGAAAAGTTGTCAAAGACGACCTTTTCCTAAGGAAAAGTTGTCAAAGACGACCTTTTCCTAAGGAAATATTGTCAGAGAGCATCTTTACCTAAACAAACGTTGTCAGAGATGACCTTTTCCTAAGGAAAAGTTGTCAAAAACGACCTTTTCCTAAGGAAAAGTTTTCAGAGACGACATTTTCCTAAGGAAGAGTTGTCAGAGACGATCTTTTTCTAAGGAAAAGTTGTCAAAAACGACATTTTCCTAAGGAAAAGTTGTCAGAGACGACCTTTTCCGTCGATTACTCGTGGTATGGTCCAATTTCAGAGCAGAAGCCAAAAAATTATCGGACTGATATTCCTTTGCTCAACGTATGGACAATTGAGTATTTGTTGACAACATATTATCTCCTATATTATGGTCACCTACGACTAAGTTCTGCTGTTTTAATGAGAAGATCTCTTCCGGGATTACAGCCGACTTAGCAGATCTCCAGAGCTTACCGACATCGAGTCGTCAGGTATGATAATCCTCTCCATATACCGTTCATCACATTTCCTAACCCAAAAGTTCCATTGATTTCATTCCATTCAAAAGTTCAGCCATTTCTCCAGATGCGAGTAAGAAGGAAATCCAGACATCTATGGCTAAGATCTGATGTTTTAGTGAGAAGACCTGCACTCGAATTACGGCCAAATTATCAGATCTCCAGAACTCACCAGCGAGTAGCCTGATAAGATAAATTTCGTTATATAATCTACACATCGCCCTGTAATCCTCTGGACAGACCGGCTATACAAATTCCTAATCCCTAAAGGTTCAGAGAGTTATCAAACCACCGCTTTCAGAAACTCATTCATTCTTCCTGATGTATGGATAGCGAAAAAGGAACTCCAGACTTTTATCAGCGCGAATGATGGTCTTCAAGCTCTTCGATACTAAGAAATACCAATCTCAATTTTATTCCGGGAGTCTATTACTTGACAAAAGCCCTGCTCTTGTTATTGGTCATTAAGCCGGAACAATATTCTAGGTACTTTATAAATATGTATGTGATTATGAAATTACTTTGTTAAGCGGGAGTGGATTATTTGATGAAAGACTCTGAAAGTGGAAGGACCCGATGACTGAAAAGATCCAGAGTGGTACCGATATTAAGCCCAGAGAAATATGCGATAAGTTGAGGAATCGTTTCATATCGATTGTCATTCTCTTGACAGTGGCGAAGACATATTAGCCCCTCTTTTTGAGTCAAAGGTATATTTTCCATTTTCCAATCAAGCACTGACCATCTACATACTGCTTCAGAACCCATAATCACAGATATAATCTGAAGCCCAAACCAAAATAAGCCATGATTCAGGACGCAGCACGTGAATATCGAAAGCAACGAGAGCACTAGGGATATGGTAGATTCTTCCCTATCGATAGGCGCCAGGCGTATGTGGAAATCAGAAACAGACCCTCAACCAATAGAGTTATACAGGGATTCCAATTTAATTATTTTACATTCATATATCCGACACTATTCAACCTTCATATTTCAATAATCCCATCACCACTTGATGACGTTGACAACGAGATAGGTTAAATGGATTATTTATTGTGCTTGGGAAATCCTCCCTTGCGAGGAATATGCAGATATACAGTTATCGAATGTGATCGATATACATTGAAGAAATTTAGAGGTCTGACACCATTCTGTCGTGCTAAGCTTGACAAGCTATTTTTCATATGTCTTTGATGAGTCATATATGTACATATGTACATGATTAGTCAAACGTATTAACCGCGCGCGGACGTAACTGTATTTGTTAAGATTCTACGGCAGAAGCTATCCCCACTATCGCTTCCTGGATGGGGGTTAGAGAGTACAAGGTAGGTCTAAATCACATTCTCTCTGACCCATTCGCAGAAGTAGTGAATAACTGTGGAAAGATAACCTTTTTCAGAGTTCAACATCCACCTGATACTGTTATGTGATGATGATCTGATGATACTGCAGAACGCATATGTAGTTTAGTGTCACAAGCTGTAGAAATCCTTCAAAAGCAGAGCTTCTTTGAGGGGAGCCTCAGCTGTCTGGAGAGCTTTTTCGCTACTCCAGGGAAGTGGTGAGAGTAGAAGAGTTAATACTTTTACAATACAGGTGAATTAATTACAGAGCAGAACCTGCTAGCAGGGCTTTAAGGAAAAACACATATCTAAGGTCTTTAAAAAGCGTTATAACAACTAAATAAGTAATCGAATCATGAAATAATTGCTACAAATCATCTCATGGTATAGGTTATACGCATTCGCTACCTCTCTGGCAATGGCAAGCACAATTGTGCATGCACTTGCATACTTCCGTAGGAGTATAGAGCAACCCTAATACTACTCCCCACAGCATATATACATATTTTGGGAGCACAAAAGACTTGAGCTGTTGCTGTTGTTGTTGTTGGCTGTGTGTGTATGTATGTGCATGTGCGCGATCAGAGTAGTGAAGGTGTTTCGTGCGGTGTTCATGTTCATGTTCATGGAGTACATTAAGACTCCTCGTAATTTCGCATACTTATGTACATGTACATGTATGTATGTTTGTACATAACTGTGTGTATGTCAGCATATACTTATATACTTACTATATCTGTTTTTTTATACTACATTAAGAGCCTCTATTTATTTGTGAGTATAACAGTACATACATACGAACGAGTATATAGTGCATATTTATAACATTCGTATATTTATTCCTTTTATAGTGTTTTATTACTTTTTCATGTGTATTCCTTTATTTTGTTCCTGAAGTGCAATGAATGGCTGTGGCATATATGCCAAAGATGTGCTGGAAGAAAATCTATAAATATTTTTTTTCTCCAGCACAGAGACTCCACATGTTGTTATATTTGGAATGAAGTTCCTTTGGTAGGTGCCCAAAAATACATATAATGTGGGATCTTTGGCAGCAGGATGCAAATATAGTGCGGTATATTAAAACAAAGAAATTGCTAGTTGTAATCAAAGGAAAACAAATGAAATCCATTGAAATGAGTGGACCTGTAAGCTCAGAAACTATAGAAAGGATCTGGAGAAAACCAGAAAGCATGGAATTGTTCCATCTACATATGTAGGGAGACTCAAAATACCGCAGCATTTTTTTGCCACTCTTTGTGACCATTGTTTTATGGATAGTGGGAAAAACATTGGTCTCCAAGGGTCTCCCAGTATCATTGGACCTGCAGATCGTTGGTATGTATACGATATTTGTCAAAGCCTGTTTAGAACATCTGTATGTCAGTTTCACTTAGGCTACATAGCCTATTCTGATACCACAGGGATGGTAAGAATGTGAGACCTTCCGTTGAACCAATCCGATTGCTGAAAAAATTTAGAGTTTGTGACTGTTAATATCAGCCAAATTTGCAAATTTCCCAAAGAAATTGGCAATTTTGCCGTCTTTTAGAGAGAGGCAGACCTCGACAAAGAAGGTGTTCTATCCAGAGTTCGGAAAAAAACACTAAGGAACGGTTCCTTCTGTACCGTTTCTTCGTCGCGAACGGATCAGTATCGCAACCCTTACACGAGAACAGAATACACTAAACATTTTTTTAGTGTTACTGTTCGCGAACGGTACCACTACTATAATTTATCGTTCTTAGAACACTACGATAACAGTGATACTGTTCTATGAACCGTACGTGATACTGTTAGTGAACAGAACACTAACAGTATCACTACGTTTAGCGTTCCGTTCTTTTTTATATTCGACACCACAGGTCGCAAATATGAAGCAATCGTAATGAAAACTGGTACCGAGTTATTTCTTAACCCAGGGACGATCCCTATTTAAAATGGGGCATATCGGTCCATTCTTTGATGTAGCCCCCATACGAAGGTCCCTTTCGATAAGACATTTTTATTTTATTTATTTATTTATATGAATTACAATACAAAGTAAATTTATACTCTAATTTTAAGTTCCAGGGAAAGGCCGCGTTACAAAGACCATATCTCTGAATTTTGCAGCGACAGACCAGAGCCTCTGGTGGGAATCGAACCCACGACCCCCAAACTCATAGGCGAGTACGCTACCAACTCGCCTACTGGGGCGCTCATTTCGATAAGACATATTTACGCACTAGAGAGCGAATTTTTTAACCGATCACTTTTTGCAGAAAATAAATCGACATAGGACTCTCTGCGTGTGAGTGACTTTTTATAACAGACACTCTTCATGAAAAGTTCTGTCTCGATAACGACTGTAGAGCGCTGATGCGTTTCGAGTTTGGTCAGGCCCACACCAGCTTGGAATGTATACGGTTCCTGACAAGTGACCACCGGTTACACTATGCAACAAATTTGTTGTCCAAGGGATGTGGATAACAGTTTCTGGTGCAACTAGGTGTCACAAAAACGAAAAAAATATTTAAAAAAATGTTTATGGTATATTTGACTTAGTTCGGCAAAATACGGGGTTGGTTAGCAGTTCTTGTTAAATTCAATTTACTGCTTCCATAAGTATTTCAGCTGATTTAAGTTAAAGACATACACTATTGCTACTGAATTCTGAAGATGATAGAGTGGTGTCTATCGAAACTGAAGTCAATTCTACCAAGCAATTAAAACTCTCTACCAATTTTTGTATTTGTTTCTATTACTTTTTTTGAATAGATAGAAATTAAATGGAACATATGGTCTCAAACCAAAAATAAATTCTGACTGTAAATTTTTTTTTTAATTCCAGCTTTCATGGAAAATGCACTCAGTATTTGGACCATAAATCAAGTATTAGCTTGATTGAGCCGTGTTATGCCTCAAATTAAAGGGAATTATGAGGGCTACATATGCTGCAAATATCGCTTTAACGTACAATCATTGGTTTAGTAACAGTCGTCAAAAATATTAGAAAAAAATGATTTTTTTTTTTTAAACACTTTCCTGGTACAAAAAAAAAACATAAAAAATAAAAAAAATCGAAAAATTTATTTTATCACATTTTTAAAAAGCCATCATGCTAACGAAGCAAACTTTGTCTATTTCTGTCTATAATCTATGGACAGATGTAAAAGTTATGCGCCATTTTGTAAATGTTAGAGAAAATTTTTTTTTTTTTTTTTTTTTTTGGTTTTCTTTATTTACAATCTGTTCTACAACAATAAGTAAATTGTATAAAATTATTTGTACTTAACATAATATGGATTCTTAAAATCCAACAATATTTATAGATTTTTTACAGATATTTATACATTGAATGATATGAAATTATTTTATTTTCTGAATGGTAGGTCTAATATGTGAAATCTCTTAAGTCTTGACACTTCTTCGGTTTCATCTAGTAAAGATATTGCTAGAGGATTGACATGATTACTTAGTCTTTCAATATAGTTGGAGGATGCTTGAATTATCTCTTCTTTAATTGTGGTGATTTTTAAGTCTTTGTGCATATTTCTATTTGCCACGTACCACGGAGCATTTGAGATCATACGAAGAGTTTTTGATTGATATCTTTGAAGGATTTCCAAGTTTGAGTTGCTAGCAGTACCCCACAGCTGAATTCCATATGTCCAAACTGGTTTTAAAATCATTTTATAAAGTAGAATCTTGTTTTCTAAATTGAGTTCAGATTTTCGACCAAGAAGCCAATGTAACTTTTTGGTTTTTATCTTCAACTGTTGATGCTTTGTTTTGATATGAGTTTTCCAAGTTAACCGCTTATCAAGATGAAGTCCAAGATATTTTACATTTTCCCGTTTAGGAATTACCTCACCATTTAGTGTAATATCAGGACAATCTCCCCTTTTTAATGTAAAAATAACATTGGCAGACTTTTCGTTATTTACGTTAATGTTCCATTTGTTCAACCAGATTTCAATGTCATTAATAGATCGTTGTAGAAGTTCGGCAGCCGTATTTGGACATTTGTTTTTTGATACCAGTGCTGTATCATCAGCATATGTAGCAACTGTCACGTCATCATTAACTGGCATATCAGAGGTATAAATTGTATAAAGTATTGGAGCTAAGACACTTCCCTGGGGAACGCCAGCATGAATAGAGGATATATCAGAAATGTCGTTATTTACCTTGACATAGAAATGTCGTTGGGTGAGATATGACTTAAGTATCATAAAGAAAGGCGCAGGTAGTATTTTTTTCAATTTGTAAAGAAGTCCTATGTGCCAAACTCTGTCGAATGCCTGTTTAATATCCAGGAATACTGCCGAGCAATATTGTTTCTTCTCTAGGGAATCTCTGATAACGTTGACTATACGATGACACTGTTCCGGTGTTCCGTGCTTGTGACGGAAACCAAACTGGTACTCTGGTATTATTTTATTATTCTCTAGAAATGGTAATAATCTTCGTAGCAATATTCTCTCAAAAATTTTTGAAAAAATTGGTAATAAGCTTATTGGCCGGAAAGATGAAATTAAATCTGGAGGTTTGTTGGGCTTTGGCAGCATAATAATTTCGGCGCATTTCCATTGGATAGGGAAGTAATCCAGTTTTAATATCGAGTTGAAAATTTTTGTAAGATAAACAATAGCCTTTTTTGGCAATGCTTTGGCAACATTTGCACCAATTTTGTCATAACCAGGAGATTTTTTTATGTTTAGAGCATTAATATCCTCCTTAATTTCTCTTGGTGAAATGTGTTTTATGGGTAGATCCATTTGTAGAGGTGATTCCAGAAAGTGTTCAATATCTTTTACGTCATCAGCAGTATTTAATTCGAAGGGCTGGAACGTTTTCTTTAGATATTTGGAAAAAGCTTCTGTTTTACATATATCATTTTTACACCAATTACCATCCTCATCTTTTAAGGGTGAGTTTTTCGGAATTGGACGCCTTTTCAGATATTTAGTAGCATTCCAGAGATAATGTTCATTTTTTGATCCAACTTTAATGTCAAGATTTCTCAAAAAGTTCCCAATTTCATTGTTTTTGAATTCGTTGAGAAGGGCTGTTAACTGCTTTGAGGCACGATTGAAATTTGTTTTGTCAATTGGATTTCTGGTGGATTTCCATATTCGCCGTAATTTTCTCTTATGTTTTACAAGATATTTTATTTCTGCTGAAGCATTGCATAGGGCACCTTTAGCTGGAGATGGTTTGTCTACCGGAGTCGATAAAAATGCAGCTTCATGGATAAGACATGAGAAATTGTGAACGGCATTGTCCAAATCATCATTAGTCGCAATATTTACCGACAAATTTACATTCTGATCAATCCAATTTGAAAATGATTCCATATCTGTTTTATTTGTCAGCATATTAACAGATTTTTTTACCGTTTCCAATACAGAACAATATGTTAAAATTATTGGCGTGTGGTCAGAACTGAGGTCGTTACTGTCAACAATGTCCAGACTTCTATTGCAAATACCACTATAGACAACGAAATCTAGCAGATCTGGGATTTTTGTGTTGTCACTTGGCCAATACGTTGGGTTTCCAGTAGATATCACGGAGTAGTTGTATTTTCGAATACACTTAAATAGTTCTCTGCCTTTTGGGTTAATTAATCGTGATGCCCACCAAGGGTGTTTCGCATTAAAGTCACCTCCAACCAAAAATTTTGGGCCAAGTTGTTTAAAAAAGTCAAAATATTCTTTACTGTTTATACTATGCCTTGGTGGAGAGTAAATTGAATAGATAGCGACATCTTCATTGCCACATTTTATTTTAACACCCGCCGCTTGAATGAAGTTGTATCTATAACTATTTTGTGGTTCATATTTAATAGTTGACTTTATTAAAACTGCTGCGCCAGCATGGGCTCGATTATCGGGATGGTTTGTTGCTATTAGGTCAAATCCATTAATCTTGAAGTAACTTCTTGTAGTGAAATGGGTTTCAGAGATAAGACAAATATCAATTTCATGATTATTCAGAAACATTGAGAGTTCCTGGGTATGATTGGAGTTAGAGAAAATCAAAAAAAAATCTTCTTTCATATTTTTTCGTTTTTAAATGATGTTTTTGCTTATATTGAATTCGCCATATGTGAGAGAGACATTTAAGAGACATTGCACTTGCATTTTATTTTATGAGGATTGATGTCAGAAATTATAAAATTATAGAGAGGACGATGTTTTATGGCCGTTCGTAACCCTGCATAAAATATGATATGCAATGTGAGAGCTATATTGGATGAGATCCGCTCAGATAGAGGGTCATTCAACAATTTTTGTGTTTTTTTATTTATGATGTTTCCATTCAATTACGCCTTTTAGGGGCATGGACATCCTAGACGTATATACAGGTAGTAAAATTATATGTACGCAATAAAAAGTAGTCTTGAAAATATTGGGTGTCTACTTTCGAAGCAAACTATATGTCTGCTACAGGTACTGCAACTTATGAACCTTAAACCCGGAATTTTCGAAGTATGAGTAAACGGCAAAGAACTTTTCAATGTGTAAATGATCCTGACAATTTGTGCTACATCTGCGGAAAATATGTAATTAAAAAAATCGACATGCGTTTAGTAAAATAATAGAAGAAATATATGTGCAATATTTTGGTATACGAGTTAAAAATATGAACGAACCGTGGACACCTAGTATTTTGTGTAATTCGTGCCATGTAAATCTTACTCGATGGAGTAGTGGAAACATGCGGTAAGTACTTTATAATTAATGTATTACAATGTTTTGTGGAATTAAACGTTTTAATTTTAGACTTCACGTGCAATTTGGAATGCCAATGATTTGGCGACAACCATTCATTTACGATACGGACTGCTATTTTTGTCTAAGTTAATAGATTGGAGTAGGAAGTGTCCAAGTATAGCTAACAGTCTAATAACGGAAACATCATCAAGTTCACAACTCTGAGCGATTCAAGTTTGAGTCAGAAGTCATCGCTTTTCACTCAGTTTCAACTCATTGATCTAGTGAGAGATTTTGGAACTGACAAAATATAAGGCAGAACTACTTGCATCTGGGATGAAACAGTACAATATTTTGGCCCCAGATGTTAACATATCATATTATAGAGTCCGTGATATACCTTACAAACAATTTTATACAACTGTGGATAACAGATGCTTTTGCAAGGACATTCCCGGATTGTTCGAGGAACTTAATCATAAATACAATTCAAAGGAAAGGCGGTTACTTGTTGATAGCAGTAAAGAAAGTTTGAAAGCAGTACTTTTACACAACGGAAATCAGAAACCGTCGATTCCCATTGCTCATCCTGTCAACACTAAGGAATCATACGAAACAATGGCTAAATTGATAAAATACATAAAATATGAACAACATGACTGGAAAATTTGTTGCGATTTAAAAGTAGTTGGTATGTTATGCCTCTGGGATAGCCGATATTATGCCACCACTGCATGTTAAGCTGGGGTTCTTTGAAAATTTTGTAAAAGCCTTAAGGAAAGATGGCAATTCACCCGCATATTTCAAAAGTTTATTTAAAAGCCTATCCTTTCGATCGAAGAAGGCGTTTTTAATGGGCCTAAAATAAGGAATCTGATGAAAGATTTTAATTTCGAGTCGGAAGAAATTGCAGCATGGAGATCGTTTAAGCTTGTGGTTTCAAATTTCTTTGGATCCAATAAAAGCCCGCAATATGAAACAATGGTTAATGATTTGTTGAAAAATTATGAAAAAATTGGTTAGAAATATATTTTCTATATTTATGTATATAACACATATATATGTATGCTTCTAAATTATTTTTCGCTTTATGTTTTCCAACATGTGTAAATATGTTCCTCAAAATGTATTTCTTGCATTCCCATTTAAACTTTTCCCCGAGAATCTTGGCGACGAACATGGCGAAAGGTTTCACCAAGAAATGAAGTCCATCGAGCGGCGTTACCAAGGGCACTGGGATAAAGGAATGATGGGAGATTATATTTGGTTCCTCATTAGTGAAACCGATTCCGAAATCTTCAAACGTTAACAAAGAACTCACAATTACTTCTAATGAAACTCGTTCATGTAAATAAACTCAAATTTACATAATATAACTAAAAGTAATAAATAAAATCGCTATTTAAACAGAAATAAAAAAAAAACAGTAAGGAAAGGCAGAAAGTCGGGCGGGGCCGACAATATAATACCCTACACCTCCCTAACAATGCGATAAGGGTCATTGCCATAATAATTTGGAATAATTGGTAAATGGGTAGAAACATATTATCTAATTCTGAAGCGATAATCGCTAGATTAAGCAATACTCGTTCCTAAATTGAGAAACATCTTTCTGGAAAATTTTAATGATCGGAAGTAAAATACAACTTCTATAGCGATTTGATACCAAATCAGGAGGAACATATATATGGAGCTTTAATATAAATCTGAACCGATCTTCCCTGAATACTCATTCATGTAAAAAGAACTCCATCTGTCGAATTTCGTACTGATCGGATATAAAATACAGTCTCTACAGCGCTTACATGAAAAATCGGGGGTAACATATATATGGGAGCTATATCTAAATCTGAACCGATTTTCTCCGACCTCCGCTTACAGGTCAAATCGGTGGTAAGATATATATGGGTGTTATATCTAAATCTAAACCGAGTTTCTCCGAATTTGGCAGTATTCCTTCATGTAGAAAGAAACCTCTTTTTGCCGACTTTCGCACTGATCGGTATAAAATAACATTTTTACAGCGCTCGCATGTCAAATCAGGGGTAACGTATATATGGGGGCTATATCTTAATCTGAAACGATTTCTTCCAAATTTAAAAGTGTTCATTCATATAATAGGACACCTCTTTCTGACTAATTTCATACTGATCGGATATAAAATACAGTTTTTACAGCGCTTACATGTCAAATCGGGGGTAACATATATATGGGGGCTATATCTAAATCCGAACCGATTTTCTCCGAATTTGGCAGTATTCCTTCATGTAATAAGAAACCTTTTTCTGCCGAATTTCGCACTGATCGGATATAAAATACAGTTTTTACAGCGCTTACATGTCAAATCGGGGGTAACATATATATGGGGGCTATATCTAAATCTGAACCGATTTTCTCCGAATTTAGCAGTATTCCTTCATGTAATAAGAAACCTCTCTTTGCCGAATTTCGCACTGATCGGATATAAAATAACATTTTTACAGCGCTTACATGTCAAATCGGGGGTAATGTATATATGGGGGCTATATCTAAATCTGAACCGATTTCTTCCAAATTTAACAGTGTTCATTCATATAATAAGAAACCTCTTTTTGCCGAATTTCATACTGATCGGATATAAAATAAAGTTTTTACAGCGCTTACATGTCAAATCGGGGCTTACATGTATATGGGGGCTATATCTAAATCTGAACCGATTTTAACCAAATTCAATAGGGATCGTCCTTGGGCCGAAAAAAAGATATGTGTAAAGTTTCGTCGAGATCGGACCATAATTGCGACCTGTACTTTGATTACAAGAATATATGCACAGACGGACAGACAGACGGACATAGCTAAATCAACTCAGAAAGTGATTCTAAGGCGATCGGTATAATAAACGATGGGTCTATTTCTCCTCCTTTTGGGTGTTACAAACAAATGCACAAAGTTATAATACCCTGTACCACAGTGTGGTGTAGGGTATAAAAAGATTTTTTGATATTCTCTTACCTTTACCAAAAGGGCTATAATTTCTACATTTATCCATAGATTTTTTCAAATAGGCATTATTTTCTTCGCTAGGATGCAAACTTTTAAAAAATAAAATAAAATATTTTTTTTTCGATTTTTTTTCTATTTTTTATGTTTTTTTGTCCCAGGATTTTTTTTTTTTTTTTAAAAAATTTACTTTTTCCAATTTGTTTAATGACTGTTATTACACCACTGTCAATAGCTTCAATTTAAAGCATAAGTCCACCTGATCGGGCATATACTCCAAAAATTATAGTGCAAATACTAAGGGTACCTTCGACGATAATAGCATTTTTAATAAAAAATTTAAAAAAAAAAAATTATCCCTAAAAAAAGTTTTGGTTTTGATTTTATATAACAGTATGCCACAATCTATACAAAAAAATAATTTTTAGGTCTAGGACACAAAAAAAAATTTTAATTTTTAATTTGATTTACGACTTCTAAATTTCAAATGAAATTCTGATTGATTTTTGTTTGAACACATTTAGAAATGTTGTAGTTTAGCCCAAAATGTATTTAAAGTTTAATTACCAAACTCTTTTTCAATTCACAGTTTGGTTCTAAATTCTGCTGCTTTTAATTTTAGAGATTTTAAAGCTCTATGAGTATTTTTTGTGTGAGCATTGCATTTTCCTAGTGAATGTAATAACCTTGCTTTCACAGTAATTTTATTGGGATGCAACAAACCTTTCATTCACTCTCCCTCTCTCTCTCTCTTCCTTTATTCACCCAAACCTAATTCTCACCACAAAAACATTTCGGGAAGTTGTTTTGTTCGGTACATAGAACCTAATAAATAGCAAATTCAATTGAATACAAACAAAGTTGTTGAAATATGTGTGACTTTGACTGCCAGTCGGTCCAGTCACAAAACTTCTCTATGGCAGACATGCCATACCCCCAACAAAAAAAAAAACGAAACAAAACAGGCCCGGCAGAAAACCCTAACGACAAAAACAACCCCACCCTAAAATTGCAAATGTGTTGAGGAAGAGAGTGAGAAGTGAGATTGCAGGCTGTGGCAGCATACGCAAGAAAATCTTAACTGATAAACACAGTAGCAACAGAGCGAATGTTGTGGCATTCTGAGTGCAGTGGGGGATTTAGAGCACCCATAACAATGAAGAAGCACAAGAGGAAGGGGATAAGTGCCGAATAAAATTTGATGGGAAATGAAATTAAATACAACAACAGATATGAGCTTTTTGGTATTCTCTGTATTATGTGTTGCTTTTAGTTTTTTGTTTTGGGGAAAGAACAAAACATCACAACAGAATGGCAGAGAAACAAAAAAACCGAATGGGGGTAGTGAGTTCTTAACCTATACCACACAAAATGCCATTGAACACAACGTAAGGTACGTAAATATATATGTAGGTATGTGCAAACGTACGAGTACATACGAACACACATGAATACGATTATACATATCTACGTACCCCAGTCAACAATACAACTCTTGACTCCCATGCTATGAGAGGGAGAGTGGTGGAGTAATGGAGGAGCCCTCACAATGAGAACAAAGAAATATTCAAACTCAACAAACCCTTCGTCCCCCCTTCGCAGAAAAAACACCCATTCACTCTTGCATACATACCACTATAGTGCGGTGCTATAGTACGAGTATAAATCGAAACAAAAGAAATAAAGAAGAGGAATCACAATCGCAAATAAAGGGAACAAAAACGAATGAACCACATCAGCAGGCAAGAGGCAAGGCAGCTAGCACTACATAAAGTTTTTCACTTTTTGAATGCCGAGGCCAAAAGGTAATCGTACCGAAAACTCTCGCGGTAACAATAACAAAAGGCAAAAACCAAAGCAACTGCAACAACAATAAAGAAGCACATTATTATCATTGTAGCAGCAGCGCGCCACTACTATATTATGACAACAATAACAACAACTAAAGCAATGAAATAAAATTCAAAACACAATCCCAATCAATAAAATAAAAAAAAAATTCACTAGGCTGCTGGCTCTGGCTCACTGCTCTTAAAATACAATAAAGTAATAATAAAGACAATCATCATCGTAAAATCTCCCCCACCATCATCATCGTCATCTTCGTCGTCGTCATCATCAACATCTGTTTCTTTGGAGCACAATTCTCAAAACTGTTCTCTGTTGTTTATGTATGTTTGTGCCTATGTATGGGTGCTTTATCTATCACTGAGCACATAAACTCTAAATACACCCAAACAATTGGCGCTCGACAGTGATGACAACCTACGGATTTTGATTAAGGTACTGAGCGTTTTTTTTGAATCGTATTGATATGAATAAGGGTTTGGATAAAACGTTTATGAAAATCGTCACATTTTTGGCAAACTAACAGCACCTCAAGATCTATAAGAAGGAGCTTAGAAAGGCGCAAAGACGCTCTTGGTATACCTTCGGTGGCGAAGTGGAAAAGGTCTCCGAAGCCGCAAGGCTGAGGAAACTACTATCAGCTTCAACCTGTACAGTGGGTTACTTGCAGGATGAGGCAAATAACTGGACAAAAAACAGCGAGCAGTCGCTGAATATACTGCTCGACACAAATTTTCTCGGGGAACTCACCAACAGAACCTGAAGATCAGCAAGACCAACAAGAATGCGAGTGGACTGCGAGCGTTGCTAGCTTGTTAACTGAAAGATCCAGACTAAGCTGGGCTATTAACAGCTTTGAGCCCTTCAAGTCTCCTGGACCAGACGGCATCACTCCAGCAGAAATGCAGAAAATGTTAAAGTACATTATCCCCTGGCTGGAGAAAATTTATGTAGGCTGTATCAGGCTTTCATACATCCCGAATCGATGGAGGGATACCAAAGTAATATGCATACCTAACACGGAGAAGATATCACACACTAGGACAAAAGACTTCAGCCCAATTAGAATATCCTCCTTCCTATTGAAAGGTCTGCAAAGACTTTTAGATTATTTCATTAGGGAAAACCTGGATATAAATCTCCTGTCGGTGAACCAACATGCTTATAATAAGGGAAAGTCTACAGAATCAGCCCTGCACGAACTTGTGAGCACTATCGAATCGTCCCTGCATTTCAAGGAATTTACCATGGTGGCATTTCTTGACATACGTAGAAGGGGCTTTTAACAACATTCACTCAGATGCAGTAATTGCGGCTCTGTCACATCTAAAAGTTAACTCTAGTTTGATTAGACTAATTCAAAGTCTGCTCAACAGAAGACGCATAACAGCATGTCTTGGGTCCACAACTCTAACAAGGTTTGTAAACAGAGGGACCCCACAATGAGGAGTACTGTCTCCACTAATTTGAAACCTAGCGGTGAATGAAATCCTGCTAGATCTTCATTAACATTTCTGCTGAATATATATTTTTTTCTATATAAAATTTCGTCAAACTATTATTGTTATAGCAAATTGTCTGGCAAATTAAATTTTTAATACAACACTTTGTCAAAACTCCATTTTGTATAAATTTTCATCAAAGTTGTTAATAGAAAATTACATCAAAATAGCAATTTTACTGAAAATTTCATTGAATTGCAATTTTTATAGAACATTTCGACAAAATTGCATTTTTATTAAAAATTTAGCTGAAAATTGATTTTTGTCAAAATTGAATTTGTTTAGAAAATGTCATTCAAATTACATCTTTATTGAATGTTTCGACAAAATACCATTTTGGAAAAAATTGCATTTTTATAGAAAACTGCATCGAAATATAATTTTTTTCTTACAAAAATTTCCTCAAACTGAATTTTTATACAACATTTCACCAATAATGATTTTTTATTAAAAATGTTGCTAAACATTTTTTTATATAAATTTTTTTATCTGTTTTTATAGAAAAATGTGTTTAAAAATACATTTTGAAATAAATATTTTTGAAAAAATCCATTTTGTAGAAACTTATTTCTGGAAAATTTCATCAAAACAGATTTTTATGGTATATTTTGTCAAAACTGAAATTAAAAAAAAAAAATTCATTAAAATTAAATTTTTCTAAAAATTGTCGTCCAAAATTTATTTTTACCCAAAATATTGTTCATATCAAAATATTTCGTCAAAATTCTAATTTTGTAGAAAACTGCATCCAAACAGTAATTTTACAGAAAATTTCATCAAAATTGCAATTTTCTAGAAAATTTCATCAAAACTGATTTTTATAAAATATTTGAACTGTTTATTTTGAAAGTGGCGTAAACGCCATACTGCTTTTAAACCAAGAGTAGTATCATTACAAGGCTAGGTGAATAATAATAATACTTTGATTCTTCTTGTGGATTATTTTTATTTGGTCTTTTAATTTTTTTTACATCAAGTCGAGAATATGATGTCATTTAAATGGCCGCCGCCACAGTTGATTGTCATTTGAGCCCTTTTTATGGTATTTTCCATCACTTTGGCCAAAACTTCCGGCGATAGGTCCTCACATTCTTGACGGATATTGTCTTTAAGAGCTGCAAGAGTCTGAGGCTTGTTGACATAAACCCGCGACTTCAAAAAGCCCCACAAAAAGAAGTCTGGAGCGGTCAAATCAGGCGATCTTGCTGGCCAGTGCAAATCGCCAAAACGGGAGATTAGGCGCCCGGGAAATGCATCCTTCAGCATATCGGTTGTGGCACGTGCAGTGTATGCCGTTGCACCGTCCTGTTGGAACCACATGTTTCCCAATCCCAATTCATCCAGTTGCGGCAAAAATAACTCGTTGATCATTGCTCTGTAGCGCTCACCATTCACAGTAACCGTTTGGCCCGCGACGTCTTCGAAGAAAAAAGGTCCGATGACTCCTCCAGCGAAAACAGCACACCATACAGTGACTTTGAGCGGGTGTAATGGCTCTTCGCGGGTTACACGCGGATTTTCAGTGCCCCAGAAGCGTAAATTTTGCTTATTTACGTACCCGCTAAGATGGAAATGGGCCTCATCACTCATGATTATTTTTGATGAAAAATCATCTTTCTCTTGGTCAAATAAATAGTCAGCAATATTCCGCGTTCTGGAGCAGTGTAGCGTAACATTGTTTATTACTACACAAATGTCAAAACAGAACTGACATTAGGGGCCAATCGCAAAATTTATAGCATTTTCTGATAGGAGGATTACTTTTGCGCCACCTGTTATAAATATTTATTTACATTCAGTTCATCTCGAGACTTCAATGTTTCTATATTAACTGCAAAATTTCGCATTTAAGTTGTATTAACCCCCTTTTTCCAATGGTGAATTGAGTAAAGCAGAATAGCGTTTACGCCACTTTCAAAATAACAAGTTCATTTCGTCAAAATTGAAATTTTCTAAGAAAAATGTCATCGAAAATAAATTTTTCTAAAAACTTTCGTCCAAAAAAAAAAAAATATTTTTATACAAAATATTGTTCAATATAAAATATTTCGTCAAAATTACAATTTTGTAGAAAATTGCATCCAAATAGTAATTTTACAAAAAATGTCGTCAAATTGCAAGTTAACCAAACTGAATTTTTATAGAATATTATATAATATTAAAATTTACAATGTTTATTGAAAATTTCATCGAAATTGGATTAACAGGTTCCAATTTTTGACATATTTCTTGGCGGCCGGAAGTTGGACCCCAAGAAAATGCACCCCAAATTGTACATGAAAGTGCGCCCCAAATTTGGGGCCTATTTTCGTTGCACACTGATTTCAGAAATTATTCCCCAATCAAGAAAACAGCATAAAATGAAAATAAACCCCAAAAAAATAAGAAATTTTTTCTTCGTAAATCTGGGGATTACGCAATATTACACGTATACAAACCTATTTTCTAATTATAAATCTTTTTCTGTGCTGTCGGCCTTCGGCCTCTGTTTAGGATTTTCTCCTATGGACAGGATCTAAAGTTGGCAACGTGGAGCACATTTGTTATGCGTAGCCTATCCTGTTTCTTATGGCGTTTTCTTTTGTGCCAAAAAATGCTACATACAAAAATGCCTTTTTGTCTTCGATTGTAAAATAAATGCTGCACTGTGAAAGGGTTTCGTTTTCTTTTGTGAAAAATGTCGCACTTGCACGGGGCAAAAATGCAACATTTCAGCCGTGTATTTAATCGAAGGGGTGGACGCTGCCCTACAAAACAGATGTTTTTTCGGCGTCGAGCGAATAGCCTAAATACCCGCGTGTGTCCGTGCGTGCTTTTTTATAATGAAGTTTGGTCAGATGCTTTATTTAGGCGGCGCCGTGGAGTATTCTTTGTTTTTATTTTACTTTTAGTGAGTTAGAAGGCTGGTTTTTCGCATTTTTGTTATCGATTCTGACTATAAAAAATGCAGCAGTACAGGAGGGCGTAGGCGACATTATTACTATACTGCTCTCTGACAGGGCAACATCTTTTTTTAGAAAAGAAAACACCATTAGTTAATAGATGAAAATAAGCCTCAAAAAGCAGAAAAGAAATGAAAGTAAACCCCAAAAAACAGACAAGAAATGAAATCAAGACCCAAATAAAATTGTTGTTGTTTGATATGTTATTTTTTGGGGCCCACTTTCATAAAAATAATGGGGTGTATTTTCCTGGGGCCCAATTTCATTCCGCCATATTTCTTTCTGTTAGTATTTCTATTGGATTCCGAGGCGGAATGAAATTGGGCCCCAATATTTTTATGAATTGGGCCCCAAAAAATAACATGTCAAACAAAAACAATTTTTTTTTGGGGCTTAATTTCATTTTTGTCTCCACTTTGGGACTTAATTTAATATTTTGTCTGCTTTTTCGAGCTTATTTTCATCTACAAATGTAGCAAAATATTTGCTCCGCGTATCAAAATTTGGATCGGTCCATAGGAGAAAGTCTTAAACAGAGGTCGAAGAAAGATTTATAATCAGAAAATCGGTACGTATACGTGTATTATTGCGTACTCCCCAGAAATGTTTCCTTTGTTTCCTAAGCACTTTTTGTAACGAAAATAGGCCGCAAATTTGGGGCGCACTTTCATTTTCAATATGGGGTGAATTTTCTTGGGGTCCAACTTCCGGCCACCGGATTCTGAATGTATGTAAGGTACACTTTGGTGTAGACTAACTAATATAAATTTTTGTAAAAACAACTGAAGGTTTAATTTTTATTCTGTTTCAAGTTATATTTTATTGCTCCGCTTTTAAGTAAATGCTATACCCTCCCTTCTAAGGTGAGGGGATAAACACTCTGTATGTAATTTTTCAATATTTATTAAAAAATTACAAAAATAATATTTTCATTTACCATAAATCCATCCAGACAGATTACCAAGTTGGCAACACCTAACCATTGTGCCATCCCCTGCCCGCCTTTAAACATATGTGAATGCACTACAAAGAAGAGCTCACACAACACACTAGACTACTCTGACTACTCTCGCTCCTACATATACCAAAACAATGCAGCAGCAGCAGCAATACCGCAAAAGTGTTGCCAATGCTCCCGGTACTTGCAAAACAATTTTTGGCGCGCTGGTATGCGTGGGAGTAAATAACACACAACTAATGCACGGCTCTCTAAAAAACTAAACCGGCTTTCTACACGAATAATCAAATCTGAAGAGTGTCAAGAGAAAGAGAACTGTATACAAATTTGGGAGCGAGAGAGCGTGAAAAGGTGTACTAATCACCAGAAGTAACAAAAACACACAATACGTTTAGTAGTATTTGGTTCACAAAACTTACACTCTTACTTGGTAAATCTCTTCAAAGGGTTTATCTTAATAGGAGGTACTATTGTTGTTGGAGGTATATGCTACACTATAATATATCATGTCAGCATTATACTCTTACCATGGCAATTTTTTTTTTTTTTGTTTACCTTTCGTTGTTGTTTGGTCTTGTGGTCGTATTCGCACACTTTTGTTGTCCAAAAAAAACGTTAGCCTCACTAAACACAGAGCGGCGGGCGTCGCACGGCGGTTGGCTGTGCTGTGCTCTATTGTCATTGCCGGGGTTGTCGTCGTTGTCTCGTTTATTGTCAGTGTATTATTGTCTTCTCATAGTGTTTGATTGAGATTAGAATGGTGTTTAAGTGTTTCTGTGGCCATCTAATGTATTCCAATATTTCACATCATTCATTTGTGCTTTCGTACAGCTGTTCGTGTGTGTTCGTATGTGAGTCGTGTTGAATACTCACTCACTCATTCAGAGAAGCTCGTTCATCTCAGGCTCTTCTGTCTCCTCCTCCTCCTCCTCGTCAGCGTTGTTGTCCTCATCGTCATCATCTATCTCCTGCGGATGCATGCATGGATGGACGGTCGGATGGTCGTTCGGTTGTTTGGTTGGTCTGTCGTTTGTTGCTGTGTTGTCAAATTTCAAGTTTTTTACTTTCATTCGTTAGTTGTTTTTGTTGGTGCTGCTGCTATCTACATATGTGTGCAAGTGTGTGTGTTTATGGATGGATGAATAGTTTCCCATTATTTCGGGTGACTTGTGGGTGTCAGTTAGTTCTGTTTTTACTTGATTTCAGTTCATTGAAGGCGTCTCTCGATGTACGAGCGCTTCCGTTGCCCGCCGGTGCGTTTGACTTGCCCCCTCCGCCTTGACAGAAAGATGGAAAGGGTTAAGGTTGAGTAAAAATTGGTGGTAATGGATACAAGTTGTTTGGTGTCCATTGGCATTTGGTTATGATGTCAAAAGGGGATTTTCTCTGGTACATATTTAATCAGCTTTAGCAAGATGTTGGATAATTGCAATCAATTCCATTTTGGTCAAATTAACTTAGGAAAGATTGAACAGTAGAGTTGTTTTTCTCTGCCCTGACATTATGTAAAGTCAGCAAAATCACATGTTTGGAGAGGCATCAGCAAGGGAATGGAATGGATAGAAAACAAATTAAGGGAGGATTGCCAAGCAAACACTAAACACCTTTAACCCTTGCTAAAAATCCCTGAAGCTATTTCACTAGCACTAATAGGGCTAAGGTGATTGAAGGTTGGTAACCTCTCTAAAACCTCTTCAGGATCAACAGACAAGGAATCCAAGCTCAACAATAATATTTGAAAGTTATCTGAGATGAATGATTTCGAGCCAATGATAAATTGGCTTCAAAGTTCGTACATTTCCTATATTGAAAATAATTTATTTAATATTAAGAAACTCGTCTTAATTTTCATTGTTTCAACATAGAATAAGTGCTGTCGATTTGATAAAGTGTTGATAGATTTATTATATATAGCGCTTGAATATTTATATTCTATAATGGCATGATTTTTCATTGATTTTTGTGTTTATTATATGCGTTTATATGATTAACAATGCGAAAGATTCAGGATACCAACGGGTTCTCCAATAGGGATGATATGATTTTGAAGTGACGTTTCGGCCATTTGTAATATGTCGTGATCTGTCATTTGTTTTTCATTGTATTCAGTGTAGTGTTTACAATTTCATCATGGAGAGATATACGCAAGAACAACGTTTAAAAATTATTCAGTTTATATTATCAAAATATTTGTTCTCCAATTGCAACATTTCGTGCGCTAAGTCCATTTTATTTTAAAATCCAAAAAGAAACACTTTCCAGTCGACCTACGACCTTGACACCAATAAGCAATATTTTAGCTCTCGTTAAGAGCTATCTTTTTCCACTGACCAATTTCCCATCCGACGTACCGTTAAGGAGCTAGAGCAAAAATAGACTTTCCGTTCACATTTGAAAATGATGCAGTCAATTTTTTTTAAATCCAAAAAAAAAACTCTTTCCACTCGCCCTGCGACCTTGACACCCATGAGCAATATTTTAGCTCTCGTTAAGAGCTATCTTTTTGCCATTGACCGATTGTGGCTACGTGCCACAGAGCAAATGAAACAATTGGATTGTTGCGAGAAAAGTTTGGAGATTCGATTATTTCAAGCAATTGTGATATTGAATGGCCTCCAAGAAGTTGTGATTTAACACCATTAGACAATTTCTTGGGGGGTTATTGGACGTCATTGGTCTTTCGTTGGTAAACCAGACTCTCTTCAAGCTTCACAAGTCAATATTGAACGTGCCATTCATGACATACGACTTGATTTAGTCGAAAAGGTGCTCGAAAATTGGGTTCATCGAATTCGTTCCTGCAGAAGAAGTCGTGGGTCGATACAATTAAGTTCCGTTTTATTTAGAACTTAATTGTATTGATAGTACTTCACATTAAATAAAAAAACTTTTGAATTTCCTTAACAATAAGTGTGTTTGTTTTTTTCAAAGAAATCATATCAATCTTATTGGAAAACCCTATATTAAATGTGGAATGATCTTACTTTAAAGATTATTTTTCAATGGCTCGAAATCATTGCCACTGTCTTTAAAGTTAGTAAACTTTTTTTCTGTGTAACTGCATTAGGGGGTTGATAAAAAATGCAAAGATGGAGCAATTTTAGAAAGTCTCCGTTCGTGGGAAATGTCATTTAGAAAAGTCTACACTACTCTACAATTAAGGAACTTACAATGACACAGATTTCCATCACATATAAAGCTATAAGTTGGGGTCTGTACAATCTATTATCTTCAAGAAATCCCTTCTGAGAGTGAGAATAAAGAAAATCTCATTCAGCAACAAAATCTTATTTAATAAAAATGCGAAGAAGATCCAATCTCAGTAAGTCTCCGGTTTTTGGAAATGGTATTTAGGAAAATATCCAAAATCGCAACTATTATAGATCTTAATGTAATCATATACACTGAATAAAATTTGTCATAAAATTAAAGTATCGCTCCAAAGAGGTGCTTAGACTATAAAATAAGTACATGTTGTCCTTAAAATACAGATAATTTAATTATACTCTACACCACACTGTGGTACAGGGTATTATAAGTTTGTTTCACGGCAGATGTTTGTAACACCTAAAAATAACACAGCTAGACCCACCTTAAAGTATACCGATCGACTCAGAATCACTAGGTGAGTCGATTTAAGCATGTCCGTCCGTCTGTCCATCCGTCTGTCCATGTAAAGTTGTTCGTCGACTACAGGTCGCAATTTCACTCCGATCGTCCTGAAATTTTGCAGTTTAGAGTATTTCGCAGCTGTAAAGATCCCTATTGAATTTGGAAATTGAAATCGGTTCAGATTTAGATATAGCTCCCATATATATCTTTCGTCCGATTTGGCCCTTTAGTCCTATAGAAGCTGTATTTTACATCCAATCGTTTTGAAATATAGAATAGTAGAGTTTCTTGATCCATGAACCAACACTACCGAATTTGAAGAAAATCGGTTAAGATTTAGCTATAGCTCCCATATATATGTTTCGTCCGATTTGAACCTTTAGTTCTATAGAAGCTGTATTTTACATCCAATCTTTCTGAAATAGAATGGTAGAGTTTCTTGATCCATAAACCAACACTACCGAATTATATGTTTCATCCGATTTGGCTCTTTTGATCCAATCGTTTTTATTTATTTAAGTAAAAAATGTCCCAAAAGTAAATTTATGTAAACAATTTATACATGAATTACAAAATTTAAATATCAGAGTTATTCAATATTACGAGAGTGGTGTAGGGTATTATATAGTCGGCCCCGCCCGACTTTAGACTTTCCTTACTGGTTATTATTAATTAAATTTTCCTAATTTTAAGTAAAACACGTACTTATTTCAAAGATTAATGACGTCTTTGGAGCAATTCTTTTATTTTAAAAAAGGTCTATGATATTTATTACCTTCTAGAACCCTTTTAAGAGCCAGTACAAGAGGAAATTGCACTCCACAATAACAACTAACAGTTATATAGGGTGATCCAAGTAGAGATACTTTTTTCAATAGCCTTTTTTTTACAGATCACGTGTGAGTCGTGTCATGCTGTCATGTTATTTTTGTTAAGTATTGTTTGGCATTTCATCATGGAAAGACTTACGCCTGAACTACGTTTACAAATCGTTCAACTTTATTACGAAAATTCACGTTCTGTGAGGAATGTGTTTCGTGCACTTCGCTCAACTTATGGTCAACATAATCGGCCTACTGAGCGCACTTTTCGCAACACCATCACCAATCTTGAGACCCAGCATTCATTATTGGATAATTTGCGACCGAATAGACCACGTCCAGCACGCAGAACATGTAGCGGCCGTAGCTGAGAGAGTCGATTCAGCGCCGTTCGCAGCAACTCGGACTGACGTATGGAACGACTTGGCGCATTTTACGTGGAGATCTTGTGAAATTGAAAGCGTGCAAAATACAGCTAGTGCAAGAACTGAAGCCGCCCGACTTTCCCAGGCGACATGGCTTCGCTCTATGGGCTCTTGCGATGAGGCCCATTTCTGGCTCAATGGGTATGTAGACAAGCAAAATTGCTGCATTTGGGACGAAGAGCAACCTGAAGAGATTCAAGAGCTGCCACTTCATCCAGAAGTGGTGTGGTTTGTGGCCGGTGGAATCATCGGTCCATATTTCTTCAAAAAATGATGCCGGTGGGAACGTAACCGTCAATGGCGACCGTTATCGTGCCATGATAACCGACTATTTGATGCCTGAAATTGAAGCTCGTGATCTCGGCGACATTTGGTTTCAACAAGACGGCGCCACTTCCCACACATAGCATCAATCAATGGATTTATTAAGAGAACACTTCGGTGAGCAGATAATTTCACGTTTTGGGCCGGTCGATTGCCCACCAAGATCGTGTGATATCACGCCGTTAGACTTTTTCCTGTGGGGATATGTAAAGTTTATGCGGACAAACCCGCTTCGATTCAGGCCTTGGAGGAAATTTAACTCAACGGATGGACCATCTGAGACGTAGCCGCGGCCAAAATTTGATAGATATAATCTTCAAAAAATAAATGCCAAAGAATGTTCTTTCAAATGATAATAAACACTCTCCATTCAATTTAAATTTTCTGTGTTTTTTTCCTTTAAAAAAGTAGGGAACCTCGAAATGGATCCCGCTATAGTTGATAAAAATACAAAAGAAATAAAATTTCAGTCTTTGGAAATGCTATGTGACAAACTCTCCCATCGATGACGAATGTGGAACATGCGATGAGAAAGTCTGGGCGAATTTTTGTCTTCTGGAAACCCTTCGAGAATCAGCGATAGAATAAATCATAGCCATCAATAACATCTCATATCTGCAAGTATTTTTAATAGAAAATCTAAAAAGGTCCAATTTCACCAAGTCTCCGGCCGCAGTAGAAGAGAGAATCACACCAATTTCAAATAGTCTCAATGCGCAGACAATACTAATTAGGAAATTCTTTAATTGCTAATAATTGCGGTACCTGCTGTATCTATAGGAAATAATAAAGAGTTATAATAATCATCTGTCATATGTTACCCATATTGTATCAGCAGAAGTTTTTGTATGCACTCACTAGATGCACATTGGTCGTCATTATCTACGAGATGACGGATAGAGAATCAAAGAAATTAAGGATAAACCTTTCATATCGAGAATATACAATGTCAGAGAATATCGTTTTCTGAAAGATCAAGGTAAAATTCTCACCAATCACATGATATCCAAGCAGTATCTGCTAAAGTTCCACCGATGCTTAAAAAATACAAGATCCTTAAGTCGCTATCCAGCAGAACTTCGATACCAGTGGAATCCTCAACTTGTCGTCGTTATTTTGTCCTTAATCATTCATTTTCAATGACAAACATAACGTACGGAATAAGTATTGATATCTTCTTATATCAAACAACCATTAACAACCCCTAATATGTTAAAACAGATACCCAACAGTTCATAAACCAATAAAATAAAGAAGAAAATCAGAAATACAATGTTTGCTTTAGTCAACGTCCGTCCTAACTCGTAATGTCAGAATTTCCACAATTCGGACAGTTATATTCCTTCTCTGTTCCAAATAACCACCAAATATTTGTTGTACAACCACGATCAATTAAAGCTCCATCACGAATGTTAATGATAGCATTTAGACCACACACAAAGCACTTTAGGTAGGTGGGTTTGGGAGGACAAAGACAAGATGTGCCATTACTGACAGACTGTCAAAGTTTAACGTACCATAAAGAAATGTCGGGACTTCCGCTATCATGTCAAACTAATCTTCCAAAATCTGCAGTACAGCCACGATCGACTACAGCCTTATCATCTATGTGATTTGTAGTTTGCAGGGCACACACAAAGTTCTTTGGTATGGGGGTATGGGAAATATGACAAAACAGCCAAATCTGCAAGCACTGATAGACAGACAAAGTCTGCCCTACCAACAGGTAATGCCCTGATTTCCACTTCCGCCTTTTACAAACAGAAAGAATCAGGTCCATGACCTACATCAACGATACTTGTTGACCACACACAAAGCACTTCAGGGTTGGTGGGTATGGGTATAGCCTCATTGGAATCTGCCAAATCTGCAAGCACTGATAGACAGTCACAATCTACGCTACTATCAGGTAATCCTGATTTCCACTATCCGGTCAGTTGTATTTCTTATCTTAGAGTTTTACAAACAAAATCAGCTCCATCACCTTCCTTAACGGTACTTGTTGACCATACACAAAGCACTTCACGGAAAATGGAAAATATGGGATCCGGGCCTGAATAACCCATTTTATAGCCTCAATCCGGGTAATACGGCTCTGATAGTAGCGAAGGTTCTAAGTTGTCCTCGCCGACACTTGTGTGCGATGGGTCACTATTGTTTAAGCTAACGAGGAAAATAACCGTGTAAAACGCTTCAGATTTTTATTTCTGCTATATCGTGATCATTTGGAACGGCCCTTACAGGAGTTTAGTAGTGGCTGCAGTTTAAATCCCAAATTGAGAGTAGAATGCTTGCACCCGCTAATGTCGCCTAAAATTCGTATGCTACGATCTGGAGAGTTGCGGAGGTTTTAGATTAATTTCTACCCCAACCAAGAGGTGGAGCGAACAGACATACAGCAAGGCTTAGAATTAGTATTTGTGGTATACGTGTTTATCGAGGATTCCTTGTGGAGAGCTACCTAATTCTCTATAAAAGATTTCCTCTATAATTATAATGGGAGTTAGCCGTAGCATCGTAAAGGCTTATTTGTGCGAAGGTGGACTCTAGTTTAAGTCATGTACAACACTCCAGTATAATCAAGTACAACTCTTCCGTTTTTTCTGTGTGATATAGTAAGAATACTGAAAACAGCCTTAATGGGAGTTTCCATGTGGATGTGGCTTAACGCCACAAATCTTGTGCAGAGCACTTCCTACCGGTGAAGTTGCCCAATCAAGTGGTATACCTTATACATAGATCTCGTATTCATTAGGGAGAGCTACCTACGTCTGCATATGAGATTTGCTTAAAACTAAAAATCTTGTGTAGAGTGCTTGTTTTAGATGAAGTTGCCCACAAATCCGGTGCTTAGACGCTGAGAGTAGCGAAGGTCTAATACAGTTCTGGACCTCCCACCACAAGGTAAAGTGGGTGCCAATTTCCTTTCGAAAGTCCACGATCATTTCCTTTGGGAATCCACGATAATTTGCCTCGAGAATACACGACAATTTCCTACGAAAATCCACGATAATTTCCTACGAAAATCCACGATCATTTCCTTTGCGAATCCACGATCATTTCCTTTGGGAATCTACAATAATTGACTTTGAGAATTAAGATCATTTCCTTAGAGAATCCACAAACATTTCCTTAGAGAATCCACAAACATTTCCTTAGAGAATCCACAAACATTTCCTACGAGAATCCACAAACATTTCCTACGAGAATCCACGATCATTTCCTTTGGGAATCCACGATCATTTCTTTTGAGAATCCACGATCATTTCCTTTGATAATCCACGATCATTTCCTTTGAAAATCCAAGATCATTTTCCCTGAGAATTCACGATCATTTGCTTCGAGAATCCACAAAAAATTCCTACGAGAATCCACGATCATTTCCTTTGGGAATCCACGATCATTTCTTTTGAGAATTCACAATCATTTCCTTTGGGAATCTACAATAATTGCCTTTGAGAATCCACGAACATTTTCTTTGAAAATCCATGAACATTTTCTTTGAAAATCCACGATCATTTTCTTTAAGAATCCAGGATCATTTCCTTTGAGAATCCACGATCATTTCCTTTGAGAATCGACGATCATTTCCTTTGAGAATCCACGATCATTTCCTTTAAGAATTCGGGATCATTTCCTTTGAGAATCCACGATAATTTCCTTTCCGTGATCATTTACTTTGCTAATCCACTTTAATTTCCTTTAAGAATCCACGATCCTTTGCTTAGGGAATTGTCGATTCATATCTACGAAAATCATCAATCATATCCTAAGGGAATAGTTGGTTCATATCTATGGAAATCCACGATCATTTCCTTTGAGAATCTATGATCCTCTCCTTAGGGAATTGTTGATACATATCTATGGAAATCCACGATCCTTGCCTAGGGGAAAAATTGATTCATATCTATAGATATACATACACGATAATTTCCTTTGAGAATCTATGATCCTCCCCTTAGGGAATTGTTGATTCATATCTATGGAAATCCACGATCCTTTCCTTAGGGAATAGTTGATTCATATCTATGGAAATTCACGATCCTTTCCTTAGGCAATATTTAATTCATGTATATGGAAATCCGCGATCCTTACCTAAAGGAAAAGTTTGATTCATATCTATGGAAATCCACGATCATTCCCTATCTTAACAACGATCATTTCCTTTGATAGTGCACCATCCTTTCCTAAGCGAAAATTTGGTTCATATCTATGGAAATACATGTTACATTTCCTTTAAGATTCCACTATCATTTCCTTTAAAAATCCACGATCTCTTCTTTGAAAATCGACGGTCATTTCTTTTGAGGAACCACGATTCTTTTCCTTGTGGATCCACGATCATTTTATTTGAGATTCCTCGATCGTTTCCCTTGAGGATCCACGATCATTTTCCTTGAGAATCCACCACCCTTTCCTTAGGGAATAGCTGATTCATATCTATGGAAATCCAATATCCTTTCCTTACGGAATATTTAATTCATATCCATGGAAATCTGCGGTCCTTTCATTAGGGAACATTTGATTCATATCTATGGCTGGCAATCCACGACCCTTTCCTAAGGGAATATTTGATTCACATCTATGGAAATCAACGATCATTTCCTATCTAATTAACGATCATTTCAATAGTTGGATCATATCTATGGAAATCCACGATAATTTCTTTTGAGAATCTATGATCCTTTCCTTTGGGAATAGTTGATTCATATTTACGAAAATCCACGATACTTTCCTTAGCGAATAATCATTCATATCTATGGAAATCCATGATCATTTTCCTTGAGAATCCACGATCCTTTGCTTGGGGAATAGTTGATTCATATCTATGGAAATCCAATATCCTTTCCTCAGGGAATATTAAATTCATATCCATGGAAATCTGTGGTCCTTTCCTTAGGGAATATTTGATTCATATCTAAGGAAATTCACGATCATTTCTTTTGAAAATTCACGATCCTTTTCTTAGGGAGTTGTCAGCTCATATCTTTGGAAATCCATAACCATGTGCTTAGGGAATAGGTGATTCGTATCTATGGAAATCCACCATCATTTCCTTTGATAATCCACTATCAGTTCCTTTGAGAATCCGCTATCATTTCTTTGAGAGACCACGACGCTTTCCTTGGGCAATATTTGATTCATACGAGTATCTATGGAAATCCACGACCCTTTCTAAGGGAATATTTGATTCATCTCCATGGAAATCCACGATAATGTAAAAAAATGTAGCCTTAAGGACTACAGCGACCGAGTCTCTACAAGCCCTACTCCATATACTGCCGATTAATATTGTGGCGAGAGAAGTTGCAACCAAAGCGACAATAAGATTAAACTGCCTATCAATGTGGAGGTACAAAAACTACGGTCACATGAGGATATCAAAGTGTAGTGCTATGGTAACCGACCGAGTAGACTATATACCAACTGTGACACATTCGAGAGAAATTACATCACTATGATTCCCGCCAGAGATGAATGGGTCGGCAGAATACCAGGTAATAGAAACCATCTCCACTTCTATACGGATGGTTCGAAGCTTGATGAAAAGGTTGGCTTCGGAGTACACTGTGAAGAACTTATTCTGGATATAGCTCACAGACTACCAGATACCTGCAGTGTCTATCAAGCCGAAATAATGGCAATATGGGAAGTCGCCAAGTGGCTGAGTCGCAACATAGTAACCAACACTGGCGTTGTCATTTACTCGGACAGCCAGGCTGCCATCAATTCTCTGGAGGCAACATCCCTAAATTCACAAACAGCACTCGACTGCCGCAGATCTCTTAACGAGATGGCTGAGCAGTTTAATATACACCTCATATGGGTGCCTGGGCATAGGGATATCCCGGGGAACTGCAAAGCCGATGAACTTGCTAGGAAAGGGACGACATTACAAATTCTCGAAGAATTTGCATATATTGGTGCGCCACTATCCACGTGCAAGCTTTGGCTTAGGCATGAGGCAATCAGGCAGTCCAACGAAAGATGGACAGAAATCGGCACCTGCAGGGTAGCTAGACAAATCTGGCCAAGGTATGACCTGAGAAGGTCAAAATATCTCCTCGCAATAAAGAGGAAACGATTGTCTACGTTAGTACATGTTCTGACGGGACACTGCTTGTTCGGCGAACACGCCAAAAGATTGGGTATTGATTCCAATGACTTCTGCCGAAGCTGTGGAGATGAGGAAGAAGTGGAGAGCATTGAGCACTTGCTTTGCGACTGTCCCGCTTTGAGTAAAGGACGACTGGACATACTGGGGTCGGCCTTTTTAGGCAGCCTAACAGACCTTTCCAGAACTGATATTCGTACTATCGATAAATTTATATATCAAACAGGTTGGTTTCGATGAGGGGCATTTCAGCCCGTGGTAACACTAGGGACCTAAACTGGTCTATGTGAGCTTGTAAAAAAATACGGCTGCCACCCTAACCTAAACCTAAATCTTCCTTGGGCAATATTTGATTCATACGAGTATCTATGGAAATCCACGACCCTTTCTAAGGGAATATTTGATTCATATCCATGGAAATCCACGATCATATCCTATGAGAATCTATTATCCTTTTCTTAAGGGATATTTGGTTTAATATATGTGGAAATCTACGATCCTTTACTTACGGAATAGTTGTTTATTATCCATGGAAATTCACGCTAATTGACTCCGAGAATCCGTTCCTTTTTTCTCTAGTGAATAATTGCTAGATATCTTTCAAAATCTTTCTTGCCTTTATGAATCGAAGATGCTTTTTGGGTAATAATTTCTGCATACTTCAGAAAATCCTCGATCATTTCCTGTGAGAATTCTATATCTTTGTTTAAGGAATAAATTATTCTTATCTTTGGAAGATTTAGTAACATTTCTGAGGAAGTACCAGAAGAGTCTTCGTTACCTTTGCTTCGGGGTAAAAACAAGAAGCCTTTCTTGCTTAAACACTTAGTCGGCAGCAACTATTTACTTTGGTCATGAACACGGTATTTATAGCCCCAACAATTCTCTAGTTTGGCTATGTAATCAGTCATTTATTCTGTCTTCTCGCCAATGGATCCTAAGATTTGTTTTTGCAGGTCCTGACTTTCTGTGCAAATCAAGTCCTTCACTTTACACCATACTTCCAAGTCGCAATGCTGGAGAGCTTTTTAACTTTAGACACCTAAATCCTTTCTTCTATTATTAAAATAATATCTTAGATCGTACCCAATGGCATCACCAAAGATATGTAACTACTACAGCAGTAGTGCCATCCTGCTGAATGGAAATGTTTAGGACTCTCAGTGAAAGCATATTATCTCCTGGACAACATCTTCCTTTTTCAACATCATCAACTGGGGTATACCTGATTATAATCAGCTTTCTTATATGCTGTAATCAATTTGCTTTGTTGTTGCTGATGATGTTGAGGTTTTGGGCTGCTTTTGTACTCCCATCACACAGAACAATGCCGCACGTCGACACAAAAAAAAACAAGGACGTGAACGCATCCCTATCATCATCATGTTGTCAAACTTATAAAAATGTAACATCAAAGGAAATGAATTTTCATTAATCATCAGCAAAACAAGAAGAAAAAAATAACTTGATGTACCTGGTAGACAGACAGACGGACGGACGGATATATACTTATGTATATATATATATAAATACATCTATATATGGCAGTGTAAATAGATGGATTGATATATGGTATATACATAGAAAATATGTATGTATATATGTTCATATTAATATATGAAGATATATCTGTGTGGAAGGACAACATTGCCATTCAAATGTGGCAAATGTGTTGGTTCGTAAAAAACGGAAATGATACAGAATAAATAACCAACTGCACCTGTCATTCTGGAGTCGGTCTTCGGTCTTCATTCTTCCTTCCAATTCCATACTCTGTCCAACGGATGCAAACATCATCATCATTGCCATATGAACGACAGACTACGTACGACGACACACGTTCATCCTGAATTTCCGTCATATTCCCCATCATACAACCAAGCGACTATCGTTAGTTTGGGAGTGGGAGGAAGCTAATGGTGGTTAAGGCAAATGGGGCTGTTGACGCCCAACGCACTTCATGGCGTTAACTACCTAATTTGAACATCAGCCTCCAAGAGGAATCCTCATTTATAGAGGGCAGAAGCTGGGTTTGGATCATCATCATCATTATCGTGCTGACGATGAGCCAGCTGCCACAGTGTGTGAAAATTGTGAAAGAGATTAACTGCTGAGGCTGATGCTAGGCGAGCATGGCACTGTTGCAGTTTCCACTTGACATGTGCAGTGAGTAGATTTTAAAGTACTCACACACACACACACCCACACCAATATTCGCATAGTAATAAACACCAGGCATTAACCGAAATACATGAAACCCCTTCGTGCACTCTGCACTCACTGTCAATCCACAAACTCATTATCCTTTCCCGGCCCTGCGTGTTATATAAAACATTTCAGGTGCATATGTATAAGTGTCAAAAGGATGTGAGAATGAGTAAATATCTCGCTCTATACTCTATACACTAGCAGAGTGCGCCTGGTGCATTCAACCCAACCGTCCAACCTTAACTAACCATTACATACCCCCACACACACACACACAGATCCTAGCATTCCTTTCTACTACTACTCCCCCCCCCCCCCCCCCCCACTTGACAAACTGCATTGCAACCTTTTCGCTATGTTCCTCTCCTCAACAGTTTGGCTTATCCCCTTCTCTGGCCTTCAGTTATATGCGAACAGATACAAAACTGTGCTAGTGTAGATACAGAATTTATGTATGTGTCTGCACGAAACGAAAAAAGGACCAAAAACGAGTGATGGAGGAAAAACTATTCGCCGCCGTTAAAGCTGGCTAAATGTTGCGTTCGTTACCTTAACAAAGTTTTGGGTTAATGCTTTGTTGGTTGCGTATTTTATTTTTGTCTTTTTCCTCTGAATCTTATTGATTCTATATAGAACTAGATGCTCGTGCTAGATATAGTACACACAACACCGGACGAGAGGTCCAGGAAGAGGTTCAGTGAGAAATGAAAGTGATATTGAGAAAAAAAGAAAAAAATTACAAAATGGTGAAAGATGATTTTGTGGAACATCCTTGTTTCTTCTCTTTGGGAATTCAAGATTTTTCTGTCGTGTAATCATGGGGTTCTTCTATAGGAAATGCTCGATGTTTCTCACGAGAATACTTAAATACACTTCCTTTGGAAATCTAAAAGACTTAATTTCTATTGCGAAAGCATTGTAGCTTATGTAAAGAAGCCTCTTACTATGAAATTGCAACTGAACCTGCAAGAACTACCTTACATGCTTCAGAGGTACGGGAATTTTTAGACAGGCCTCTAGCCTTTTTCTTGAGATATAATGTCCAGCAACTAGCAGGTCAGGACCCGCATACATTTCAAGCTGATGTGGCCCTGCTTGAACTCCATAAGCACAAATTTTCAGTTGTCGTTATCGAGACCGGACGTCTCATCATGACTGGGCATCATCGCAGAGAGACTAAAGGCCTTGCGTAATTTTGGTAGCTGCTATAAGGAAAGCATGAATTCTTTTTAGGCATTTCTACTTAAAGTCATTGCTTCTATCCATAAAGAATCCATGATTCCTTCTTTGGTTCTATCCACTATCCTTTCTTCAAAGCATAGTTGGTTATTTCAATATTTGGTTAATATCTTTGATAAACCGCAATTCTTTCATCAGGGAATTTTCGATACCTTTGATAAACCACAATATTTGATTAGGGAATATTTGGTGCATACTTTAATGAACCACAATTATCTCTTCAGTATATCGTCGGTTTTTTTTTATGAATTCCTGATGCTTATCTTCGATAATCCATCCACAATACTTTTCTATGAGATTCCTTCATTTCTTCGAGAATCCATGAACACTTACCTTAGGGATTAGCGGAACAATAACTTTGGAAATCCACAATCATTTCCTTTGATACCCCATAATCTTTTCCTTTGAGAATAATTATAATCCACGATAAAAATGCCCTAAGAGAATTTACGATCCTTTACTTAGGGAATATTTGGTTCATATCTATGGAAATCCACTATTATTTCCTTTGTGTATCTACGATCCTTTTCTTAGGAAATATTTGATTCATATCTATGGAAATCCACTATAATCCAATTAATTCAATGTCATTTTCTTTGATACTCTACGATCATTTCCTTTGAGAATACACGATCATTTCCTAAGAGAACTTACGATCCTTTCCTTAGGGAATATTTGGTTCATATCTATGGAAACCCACTATTTTTTCTTTTATGAATCTACGATACTTTCCATTGGGAATAATTGATTTATATCTATGAAAATCCACGATCATTTCTATTGAGAATCCACGATCATTTGTTTAAGGAATATTTGATTGATATCTATGGAAAACTGCGACACTTTTCTGAGGGAATATTTGACTGATATCTATGGAAGTCCACGATCACTTGCTTTGAGAATCCTCGATCATTTCCTTTGAGAATCCTCGATCATTTCCTTTGAGAATCTACGATCATCTTCTCTGAGAATCCTCAACCCTTTCCTTAGGGAATAGTTAACACGTATCTATGGAAATCCACTTTACTTTCCTAAGGGAATATTTGATTCATATACATGGAAATCCACAACAATTTCCTTAGAGAATCCACGATCATTTCCTTAGGGAATAGTTTATACATATGTATGGAAATCCACGATCCTTTCCGTAGGGAATAGTTGATTCATATCTACGGAAATTCACGATGCTTTCCTTGAAAAATAGTTGACTCATATCTTTGAAAACCCACGAACCTTTCCTTAGGGAATGGTTGATTCAATCTATGGAAATCCACTATAATTTCCTTTGAGACTCCGCGATCATTTCCTTTGAGAAACCATGACCCTTTCCTTAGGAAATAGTTGGTTCATATCTATAAAAATCCAGAATCATTTCCTTAGGAAATAGTTGATTAATACAGGGGAAATCTACGATCCTCTCCTTAGGAAATAGTTGGCTCATATCTTTGGAAATCTATGATCATTTCCTTAGGGAATAGTTAATACATATCTATGGAAATCCACTATACTTTCCTAAGAAAATATTTGATTCATATCCATGAAAATTTACGACCATTTTTTCTTTTGAGAATCCACGATCATTTTTTAGGGAATAGTTGATACATATCTATGTAAATCCACGATCCTTTCCGTAGGGAATAGTTAATACATATCTATGGAAATCCGCTATACTTTCCTTAGGAAATATTTGACTCATATCTATGGAAATCCACTATAATTTCCTTTGAGAATCCGCGTTCATTGCGTTAGGGAATAGTTGATTCATATCTATGGAAATCCACCATAATTTCCTGTGAGAATCCTAAGGAAATAGTTGGTTCATATCTATGGAAATAATATATCATTTCCTTTGATAATCCACGATCATTTCCTTTGATAATCCACGATCATTTCCTTTGATAATCCACGATCATTTCCTTTGATAATCCACGATCATTTCCTTTGATAATCCACGATCATTTCCTTTAATAATCCACGATCATTTCCTTTGATAATCCACGATCATTTCCTTTGATAACCCACGATCACTTCCTTTGATAATCCACGATCATTTCCTTTGATAATCCAAGATCATTTCCTTTGATAATCCACGATCATTTCCTTTGATAATCCACAATCATTTCCTTTGATAATCCACGATCATTTCCTTTGATAATCCACGATCATTTCCTTTGATAATCCACGATAATTTCCTTTGATAATCCACGATCATTTCCTTTGATAATCCACGATCATTTCCTTTGGTAATCCACGATCATTTCCTTTGATAATTCACGATCATTTCCTTTGATAATCCACGATCATTTCCTTTGATAATCCACGATCATTTCCTTTGGTAATCCACGATCATTTCCTTTGATAATCCACGATCATTTCCTTTGATAATCCACTATCATTTCCTTTGATAATCAACAATCATTTCGTTTGATAATCCACGATCATTTTCTTAGAGAATTGTTGATTCATATCTATGAAAATCCACGATCCTTTCCTTAGGGAATAGTTGAGTCGTATAATTTCCCTTGTTATTCAAGATCATTTCCTTTGATAATTCAATGTCATTTCCTTTGATACTCTACGATCATTTCCTTTGAGAATACACGATCCTTTCCTTAGGGAATATTTTGTTCATAACTATGGAAACCCACTATTATTTCTTTTATGAATCTACGATCCTTTTGTTGGGGAATAATTGGTTTATATCTATGAAAATCCACGATCGTTTCCTTTGAGATTCCACGATCATTTCCTTAGGGAATATTTGATTGATATCTATGGAAAACCACAATCCTTTTGTGAGGGAATATTCGACTGATATCTGTGGAAATCCACGATCATTTTCTTTAACAATCCAAGATCACTTACTTTGAGAATTCAAGATCACTTGCTTTGAGAATCCACGATCATTTTCTCTGAGAATCTTCAAATCTACGGAAATCCACTATAATTTCCTTTAAGAATCCGCGATGATTGCCTTAGGGTATAGTTGGTTCATACCTATAGAAATCCACGATCATTCCTTTTGATAATCCACGATCTTTTTTTTTGATTATAGTTGCTTCATATCTATGGAAATCATATACCATTTGCTTTTGATAATCCACGATCATTTTCTTATAGAATAGTTAATTCATATTTTATATATATTTATATCTTTGGAAATACACGATCAATTCCTTAGGGAATAGTTAATTCATATCTATGGAAATCCACGATGCTTTCCTTAGGAAATAGTTGACTCATATCTTTGGAAATCCACGATCAATTCCTTAGGGAATAGTTGCTTCATATCTATAGGAATCCACTATCATTTCCATTGAGAATCCACGATCCTTTCCTTAGGGAATATTTGATTCATATATATAGGAATCCACGATCATTTCCTTTTAGAATACATGATCCTTTCCCCTAGGGAATTTTTGATTCATATCTATGGAAATTCACGATCCTTTCCTTAGGATGCAGTTTATTCATATCTATGGAAATCCACTATGATTGCCTTTGAGAATCCACAATCCTTTCCTAAGGGAATAGTTGGTTCATACCTATGGAGAATCTACGAATATTTCCTTTGAGTAACTACGATCATTTTCTTTGAGAATCCACAATCCTTCCGATAGGGAATAGTTGATTCATAAAATCTACAATCCTATCCTTAGGGAATAATTGCTACATATCTATTGAAATTCACAATCATTTCCTTAGGGAATAGTTGCTACATATCTATGGAAATTCACTATCATTCTCTTTGAGAACAATCACAATCCTTTCCCTGGAGAATAATTGATTTAGTTGATCCGTATACATGGAAATCCACTATCATTGCCTTTGAGAATCCACAATAATTTCCTTAGGGAATAGTTGGTTCATATCTATGGAAATCCACTTTCATTCACGTTAAGAATCCACAATCCTTTTCCTGGAGAATAATTGATTCATATCTATGGAAATCCACTATCCATTGCCTTTGAGCAATCCACAATCATTTCCTTATAATTTCATTTGAAAAGTATCAATCCACCACAATTCATTTATTAGGGAAACATTGGACATTTTCTTTGAGACTCCACGATTGTTTCTTTAGGGAATCGATGGTCCATTCCATATGAGAACCTAAAATTCTCTGCTTGGTAAATAGGCAGCTAATTAGAATTAGCTTAGAGAATAATTTTAAATACAATTTCCTTGGTAACTGGCGGATGACACGCGTAACGTTGTTCAGACGTAAGTCTTTCCATGATGAAATGCCAAACAATACTTAACATGAATAACATGAGGGCAGGACACGACTCACACGTGATCTGTCAAAAAAATGCTATTGAAAAAAGTATCTCTACTTGGATCACCCGTTATAACATTGCACTAATTAATCTGTTAATTTGTTGTCAAAACGTTGTAAACGTTGTTCAGGCGTAAGTCTTTCTATGATGAAATGCCATGATACGACTCACACGTGATCTGTAAAAAAGGCTATTGAAAAAAGTATCTCTACTTGAATCACCCTATATTTATACCCTCACTTTAGTGTGACGAGGGTATATATCATTTGCTACGGAAAAAAGTGTAACACGTCGAAGGAGTGACCTAAGACCCCAAGTATGTTCGGAGGAAATCCGTTTTGGGTAATTTTAAGTCGAATGAGCAATGTCCGTCCGTCTGTCTGTCTGTCTGTCTGTCTGTCTGTCTGCTGGCTGGTGCGCACGATAACTCTCGAAAGGAGTAACCGATTGACCTCAAATTTGGTATGTGGTAATATTTTTTTCTATCTCCGGCTAAGTTCGAAGATGGGCCATATTGGTCCACTCCTTCTAGTACCTCCCCCACAAAGGGTTAAAATGTTGTGAAATATTGATTCTTTAATAACTGCTATACTACTTATTCGAATCTTTTGAAATTCCACACATAGTATTAGCTTAGTAGTCGTTATCAATTTGAGAAAAATGGGCGAAGTCGCCACGTCCCTTTTGGTACCTCCCATACAAATGCACCATTTTGCACCAAAAGTTAACAGCTTATAACATTAATAACAGTGTATAAAAATACTTGAAATTTTGTACAGTATTATGCTTTTATATTGCCTATAGTCCAGGGAAAAATGGGTGTTGTTGTCACGCCCCTTTTGGTACCTCCCACACAAAGGTACCTTTTTGCACCAAAAGTTAACAGCTTATAACATTAAAACCAGTGTATAAAAATACTTGAAATTTTGTACAGTGTAATGTTTTTATAGTGTCTATAGCCCTGTGAAAAATGGGCGTTATTGCCACGCCCCTTTTTGTACCTCCCACACAAAATGCCCAAATCATACCCCAATTTAATGTCTCATAACGTTTATACCAGTGCACATAAATGCTTATAAGTCGGCACAGTGCAATGAATTTAAAGTATCTAATGTTCAGCAAAAAAAAGGTGTATTTGATAAACCCCTTCTGGTACCTCCCACACAAATTGACAGAATAATTCGAGTAATATTCAATATTACATTACTCACAAAGTGAGGGTATACCTTAGTCGGTTTACCCGACTGAAACTTTCTTACTTGTTTTTTAGTTAATCCACGATTCAGAAAAATAAACTGAATAGTTAGTTTTTCTTAAGGGAACCCTTGCTTCTTTTCAGGGCTTCCAGGAATCGTTCTTAATGGATTCCCAGGCTATTTTTTAGGATATCAACGATTCTTTCCGTTGGGAGTCCACGATTTTTTCCGTTGAGAATCCACGATCCTTTTTAATGAATCTATGATAATTTATTGGGTTTTTGCTTAAGAGGATATAATTCATTTAAACATTTCTATTCCCCGAATGTTTCAGTTTCTTTTCCTCTGTCCTTCACAACTTCAGTACGATTCCCTCGCATTCTATAACTAACTACTACTACTACTGTCTCTCTATATTCAGATTGCCTTTGTTTGTTTTCCATTTCCAGAGTTTATTTTTGCAAACGTTTTGTTTATTTATTTTTTCGTTCAAAGTTTTCCACGTATTTTTTTTTTGCTTTCATTGCATACGTTTTGTTTTGTATTCATTCGTGATGGTGGGGCTGCTGTTGTTGTGCTTGTTGTGGCAGTGCGATTGTTTATTTTTGTTTGAAGTTTTAGCTATATTTTACTTTGACTTTCATTCAAGACATACATTCCATGCGGTCCCCCGGCTGCCCTGGCCACCGCCGCCTCCCTTTCGCTGACTGACGTTTGCCGGCTCACCAAATTGTGGCGCAAAATGTATCCCAAAACAGCACCATCCGTTCGTAGTCGTTGCCGCCGCCGCCACCGCCATGTGAAATCGTTGTGTTGGGGAAAAATATTACAACAAAGCAAAGCAAATGGGAAATATAGAACCATGACAACAATAAAAGAAAAACAAAACTCTGGCAGATTCATACCCCCAGACACACACACTCTCGCATGTGCATTGGAGAAAAATATTCTAATAAAAATTATGAAGAAGCAACAAAAAAATAAAGAAGAAAAATACAACATTTCCCGCCAAAAACCGTGCTGAACTTTAAGTGGCAATGGAATGATTGGAATGGGGAAAGTTTTGCGTTCGGTTTCCGGTTTTTGTGGCACGAAGGAATTTATTCGGAGGTTGAATATGTGTATACATATGTGTGGGAGGAGAAGAATGTGGTACAAATCTCTCCCCGGAAGGATAATTTAGATACAAGACTTTAAGGAGTTCACTAGCCCATTGAGGATTTATGGGTTATGGGAAATTTGTTAGATGAGTGCTGGTTTGCTTGAAAGGGAGGATTCCATGAAGACATTTTAAAGTGTATAATTATTTGGAATATATGTATGGACTGTTGCGAAATTAAACGATTCGAGAAACAAACGTATGCTCGTTGTGGATGAACAGGAACTGCTATGTTTGAGTTTGATGAACAGAATTACACTATGCAACAACATTTTTGTCCAAGGGATGTGGATAACAGTTTGTGGTGCAATTAAGTGCTACAAACACGAAAAAAATATTAAAAAAAATGTTTATGGTAAAGTTTTTTTTTAAATTCCAGCTTTCATGGGAAGTACATTCGGTATTTGGACCATATTTTTTCGCCCATCGGCTTAGGCTTATACTTATAAGCCTAAGCCAATGCTGCAAATATCGCTTTCACGTAGAATCGTTGGTTTAGTAACAGTCGTCAAAAATATGAGAAAAAAAATAATTTTTTAAAAAAAACATTTTTTCCTGGTACAAAATAAAACCCTATAAAATAGGAAAAAAAAATCGAAAAAATTATTTTATCGCATTTTTTAAGTGCTACAAACACGAAAAAAAATATGAAAAAAAATTTTTATGCTAATTTTTTTTTTAAATTCCAGCTATCGTGGGAAGTACGTTCGGTATTTGGACCATATCGCTTTCACGTAGAATCTTTAGTTTAGTAACAGTCGTCAAAAATATGAGAAAAAATTATTAAAAAAAAAAACACTTTTCCTGGTACAAAATAAAACCCTAAAAAATAGGAAAAAAAATCGAAAAAATTATTTTATCGCATTTTTAAAAAGCCAGCTACGAAGAAAGCGCTGTCTATTTGAATAAAATCTATTGATAGATGTAAAAGTTATGAGCCATTTTGTAAATGTTAGGGAAATTCAAAAAAATCTTCTTTCATATTTTTTCGTTTTTATACTCTACACCACACTGTGGTACATTTGTTTCACATAGATATAAGTTTGTTTCACGGCAGATAAGTTTGTTTCACGGCAGATGTTTGTAACACCTGAAAATAACACAGCTAGACCCACCTTAAAGTATACCGATCGACTCAGAATCACTAGCTGAGTCGATTTGGAATGAATAGAGTTTCTTGATCTTGATTTAGAATGGTAGAGTTTCTTGATCCATGAACCAACACTACCGTATTTGAAGAAAATCGGTTAAGATTTAGCTATAGCTCCCATATATATGTTTCGTCCGATTTGGCCCTTTAGTTCTATAGAAGCTATATGTTACATCCAATCGTTTTGAAATTTAGAATGGTAGAGTTTCTTGATCCATGAACCAACACTACTGAATTTGAAGAAAATCGGTTAAGATTTAGCTATAGCTCCCATATATATGTTTCGTCCGATTTGGCCCTGTAGTTCTATAGAAGCTATATTTTACATCCAATCGTTTTGAAATTTAGAATGGTAGAGTTTCTTGATCCAAGAACCAACACTACCGAATTTAAAGAAAATCGGTTAAGATCTAGCTATAGCTCCCATATAAGTTTCGTCCGATTTTGCTCTTTAGTCCTGTAGAAGCTGTTTTTTACATCCAATCATCTTGAAATTTAGAACGGTAGAGTTTCTTGATCCATGAACCAACACTACCGAATTTGAAGAAAATCGGTTAAGATTTAGCTATAGCTCCCATATATATGTTTCGTCCGATTTGGCCCTTTAGTTCTATAGAAGCTATATTTTACATCCAATCGTTTTGAAATTTAGAATGGTAGAGTTTCTTGATCCGTGAACCAACACTACCGAATTTGGAGAAAATCGGTTAAGATTTAGCTATAGCTCCCATATATATGTTTCATCCGATTTGGCTCTTTAGATCCAATCGTTTTTATACCCTACACCACACTGTGTACAGGGTATTATTTAAGTATAAAATGCCCAGCCCGACTTTAGCCTTACCTTACTGGTTAAATGATGTTTTTCTTATATTGAATTCGCCATATGTGAGAGAGACATATAAGAGACATTGCACTTGCATTTTATTTTATGAGGATTGATGTCAGACATTATAAAATTATAGAGAGGACGAGGTTTTGCGGCCGTTCGTAACCCTCCACAAAACATGATATGTAATGTGAGGGCTATATTGGATGAGCTCCGCTCAGATAGAGGGTCATTCAACAATATTTGTGGTTTTTTATTTATGAGGCTTCCATTCAGTTACGCCTTTTAGGGGCATGGACATCCCAGTCGTATATACAGGTAGTAAAATTATATGTATGCAATACAAAGTAGTACGCGGCAGTCTTGAAAATATTGGGTGTCTACGTTCGAAGCAAACTATATGTCAGCTACAGGTACTGCAACTTATGAACCTTAAACCCGGAATTTACGAGTGAAATTTCTTATAAATAAATTAGTGTAATTCGGCGCCTTAAAGAGATAAGTCGATTTTCTGAAAATTACATTACAAAGTTATATTACGAAGTATGAGTAAAAGGCAAAGAACTTTTCAATGTGTAAATGATCCCGACAATTTCTGCTACATCTGCGGAAAATATGTAATTAAAAAAAATCGATGTGAGTTTAGTAAAATAATAGAAGAAATATATGTGCAATATTTTGGTATACGAGTTGAAAATATGAACGAACCGTGGACACCTAGTATTTTGTGTAATTCGTGCCATGTAAATCTTACTCAATGGAGTAGTGGAAGAATGCGGTAAGTACTTTAAAATTAATGTATTACAATGTTTTGTGGAATAAAATGTTTTAATTTTATACTTCGCGTGCAATTTGGAATGCCAATGATTTGGCGACCACCATTCATTCACGATACGGACTGCTATTTTTGTCTAAGATAATAGATTGGAGTAGGAAGGAGCATTCGCTGGAATTACGCTGAAGTAAAAACTGTCATTTTGCCAGTTGCACTTTCGGAAACAATACCAATTCCCAAGTGTCCAAGTATAGCTAACAGCCTAATTACGCAAAACATTAGCAAGTTCAACTGAATACTCAACTCTGAGCGATTCAAGTTTGAGTCAGAAGTCTTCGCTTTTAACACAGTTTCAACTCAATGATCTAGTGAGAGATTTGGAACTGACCAAAGATAAGGCAGAACTACTTGCATCTGGGATGAAACGGTACAATATTTTGGCCCCAGATGTTAACATATCATATTATAGAGTCCGTGATATACCTTACAAACAATTTGATACAACTGTGGATAATAGATGCTTTTGCAAGGACATTCCCGGATTGTTCGAGGAACTTAATCAAACATACAATTCAAGGGAATGGCGGTTACTTGTTGACAGCAGTAAAGAAAGTTTGAAAGCAGTACTTTTACTCAACGGAAATCAGAAACCGTCGATTCCCATTGCTCATGCCGTCAACACTAAGGAATCATACGAAAGAATGGCTAAATTGATAAAATACATACAATATGAACAACATGACTGGAAAATTTGATACGATTTAAAAGTAGTTGGGATGTTATGTGGAATGCAAGGCGGATATAAAAAATATTGCTGTTTTTTATGCCTCTAGGATAGCCGAGCTCGCGAAGATCATTACAGAAGAAAGAAATGGCCAACAAGAATACACATTACATCGAGTGAAAACAACAATACACATTACATTGAGTGAAAACAAGATAAAATACACACCTCTCGTCGAAAAAGAAAACATTATTTTGCCACCAAGCTGGGGCTCTTTAAAAATTTTATAAAAGCCCTAAGGAAAGATGGCAATTCACTCTCATATTTAAAAAGTTTATTTAAAAGTCTTTCTTTTCAAAAAATCGAAGAAGGCGTTTTTGATGGGCCTAAAATAACGAAACTGATGAAAGATGTAAATTTCGAATCATATTTGACGTCGGATGAAATTACAGCATGGAGGTCGTTTAAGCTTCTTGGTTCAAATTTCCTTGGATCCAATAAAATCCCGCAATATGAAACAATGATTAATGATTTGTTAAAAAATTATGAAAAAATTGGTTAGAAATATATTTTTTTATATTTATGTATACAACACATATGTATGTATTCTTCCAACTTATTTTTCGCTTTAGGTATTCCAACAGGTGTAAATATGTCCCTCAAAATTCATTTCTGGCATTCTCATTTAAACTTTTTCCCCTTGAATCTTGGCGATGTAAGTGACGAACATGGCGAAAGGTTTCACCACGAACTGAAGTCCATCGAGCGTCGTTACCAAGGGCACTGGGATGAAAGAATGATGGGAGATTGGATTTGGTTCCTCATTAGAGAAACCGATTCCGAAATCTACAAACGTCAACAAAGAACTCACAATTACTTCTAATGAAACTTGTATATGTAAATAAACTCAAATGCACATAATATAAATAAAAGTAACAAGTAAGAAAGTTTCAGTCGGGTAAACCGACTAAGGTATACCCTCACTTTGTGAGTAATGTAATATTGAATATTACTCGAATTATTCTGTCAATTTGTTTGGGAGGTACCAGAAGGGGTTTATCAAATACATCTTTTTTTTTTTTGCTGAAAATTAGATACTTTAAATTCATTGCACTGTGTCGACTTATAAGCATTTATGTGCACTGGTATAAACGTTATGAGACATTAAATTGTGGTATGATTTGGGCATTTTGTGTGGGAGGTACAAATAGGGGCGTGGCAATAACGCCCATTTTTCACAGGGCTATACACACTATAAAAACATTACACTGTACAAAATTTCAAGTATTTTTATACACTGGATTTAATGTCATAAGCTGTTAACTTTTAGTGCAAAAAGGTACCTTTGTGTGGGAGGTACCAAAAGGGGCGTGACAACAACACCCATTTTTCCCTGGACTGTAGGCAATATAAAAGCATAACACTGTACAAAATCTCAAGTATTTTTATACACTGTTATTAATGTTATAAGCTGTTAACTTTTGGTGCAAAATGGTGCATTTGTGTAGGAGGTACCAAAAGGGACGTGGCGACTTTGCCAATTTTTCTCGAGTTGATAACGACTAATAAGCTAATACTATGTGTGGAATTTCAAAAGATTCGAATAAGTAGTATAGCAGTTATTAAAGAATCAATATTTCACAACATTTTAACCGTTTGTGGGGGAGGTACTAGAAGGAGTGGACCAATATGGCCCATCTTCGAACTTAGCCGGAGATAGAAAAAAATATTACCACATACCAAATTTGAGGTCAATCGGTTACTCCTTTCGAGAGATATCGTGCGCACCAGCCAGCAGACACACAGACAGACAGACAGACGGACGGACATTGCTCATTCGACTTAAAATGACCCAAAACGGATTTCCTCCGAACATACTTGGGGTCTTAGGTCACTCCTTCGACGTGTTACACTTTTTTCCGTAGCAAATGATATATACCCTCGTCACACTAAAGTGAGGGTATAAAAAAAAAATTTTTTTTGAATTCTCTTACCTCTACCAAAAGGGCTATAATTTCTACATTTATTCATAGATTTTCTTCAAATAGGCATTATTTTCTTCGCTAGGATGCAAACTTTTAAAAATAAAACAAAACATTTTTTCATTTTTTTTCTATTTTTTTTTGTCCAAGGATTTTTTTTTTTGAAAAAAATCGACTTTTTCAGATTTGTTTAATGACTGTTACTAAACCACTGTTTCTAAGTGAAAGATATATTTCAAACGATGGTAGCCCACAATAATAGCTTCAATTTAACGTATAAGTCGACCTGATCGGGCATACACTCCAAAAATTATAGTGCAAATACTAACTAATACCTTCGACGATAATAGAATTTTTAATAAAAAATTTTATAAAAAAAATTAATCAATAAAAAAATTTTTAGTTTTGATTTTATATAACAGTATGCCACTATCTATACAAAAAAATAATTTTTAGGTCTAGGACACAAAAAAACATTTTTTTTGTTGTATAGTGTTATCAAACAATTTAAGTTAGACTTAATTATAACGAAATAGCGTTTATATAGGGTGATCCATTTCGAGCTTCCCTACTTGTTTAAAGAAAAAAACACCGAAAATTCAAATTGAATGGGGAATGTTTATTATCAATTGAAAGAACATTCTTTGGCATTTATTTTTTGAAGATTATGTCTATCAAATGGTGGCCGCGGCTACGTCTCAGATGGTCCATCCGTTGAGTCCAATTTTCGATGACTCGTACGAGCATTTCGACTGGTAACTGGCGAATGACACGCGTGATGTTTTGCTCCAAGGCCTGAATCGAAGCGGGTTACATATCCCCACAGGAAAAAGTCTTACGGTGTGATATCACATGATCTTGGTGGCCAATCGACCGGCCCAAAATGTGAAATTCTCTGTTCACCGAAGTGTTCTCTCAATAAATCCATTGATTGATGCGATGTGTGGGAAGTGGCGCCGTATTGTTGAAACTAAATGTCGCCGAGATCACGAGCTTCAATTTCAGGTCAGAAACATATTCTGACCAAAAGAAATTTCAGCCGTCGTAAACGAGAATTGTAGTTGTCTAATATTTCGTTTCGCAGAAACGAATTTTTTCTTTGCGTGTAATAAACTAATACTATGTGTGGAATTTCAGAAGATTCAGATAAGTCGTATAGAAGTTATTAGAGAATTAAAATTTCACTAAATGTTAACCCTTTGTGAGGAAGGTACTAGAAGGAGTGGACCAATGTGGCCCATCTGCGAACTTAGCCGGAGATAGACAAAAAAATTATGGCATACCAAATTTTAAGTCAATCGGTTACTAATTTCGAGAGTTATCGTGCGCACTAGCCAGCAGACAGACAGACGAACGGACATTCGACTTAAAATGACCTAAAACGAATATCCGCCGAACATACTCGTATTTAGGGTCTTAGGTCACTTCTTCGATGTGTTACACTTTTGGTACGTAGAAAATGATATATATACCCTCGTATCACTAAAGTGAGGGTGTAATTAGTTCGTTTCGAAGTCACATCCATAATTGTTACATTTTTAAAAACGTTTTATATAGTTTTATATATGTGTCGAAATATATTCTGAAATCACTGACTTAAACTTATTTGTACTTTAAATATGAGAACAATTCATGAAATGCCAAATATTTATTTATATCACATTGAGTTTATGTATTATTTCCAAACCCATAAATATATGATAAAAAAATATCTTCTGACTGGCATCAACCAATATTTCATTTGGTAAAATTTTTTTAATCTTGTCAATATTGTCACTTTTGAAATTGAAAATCGAAGATTTTTTCTTGATTCTGGATATTTCTAGAATTTCAAACTTAATATAACTAGTTTAAGCACTATCTACATGCAGTAGAAGGCTCTGTAATGCCTTAAATGTAGTTCGTTTTGAAGTCACTTTCATATTTGTTACATTTTCTAATACGTTTGTATTATCGACTAGTACTCGACTTATTTTACATTTTCTAAAATCTCACGCCTTTAGATTTCTTCAAATTTTGAATATCACAAAGGACCATATGGCGCCCTCTATACGTCGAATCTCACTGTTTCAATGTATTCTTTCCAGTCTCACTAAAACACTTATTTTAATTTCTTTTTTACGTTAATAAACTTTTTTCTTCAATGTTTCACATTTATTACCTTCACATCTTTGTTATTCTGAATACACTCGAGAATTTTGATTTGGCCTTATCAAAATATTATATGCCAAAAAATTCCCAAAAAGCGCTAGTTTTGAATTTGAAAAAATTCCTTTCACTGACTGGCGTTGCGTGCGTGTCTACATTTTTGTTTTTTTTTTTTCGCGTTTTTTTGTTGGTTAGATAGGAAAAACAAATTAATGTTGCACAACTAACGGATATTTCTAAACTAAATTTTGTGTTAATCATTTGGCTAACCTATACTAACTAACAAACAAACAAAAAAAACGGCAAAACACAGCGAAAAAAAACCTCAACCAACAACAACAACTACCACAACAAAAACATACACACACACACACACTCAGATATAAGAATAAAAGCCAAAAAATCACCCAACACTAATACAAATACAAAAAAGGACCACAAAAAGCCACACCATATGAATGCATGAATGACTGAATGGCAGGATGAAATCAATATGGATGGGACAGACACGAGCATAACAATGATTACAAATACATATTAACCAACAAAGGACCAAACGCTCTCACATATTCGTACTCATAGACATTAACAACAACAACAATGAATGCTCACACTTGAACATAGAAACGACAACAATAGATACTACTACAACAATAGCAACAATGGAGAGAGAGAGAGAGCTACAACCACAGCCTCTCCAAGCAAACCCTAAAAATATGCAATATTATCCTTGCACACACGCACACACACACGTATATATATATATATAGACTAATACATTCACATTTATTTACATACTTATAGGGCTCTATGAATGCATTAATGCATATTTATTACATTGTTAATGACTCTGATGACAGAACGAGAACGAGGGGGAGGGGGAGGACGAGGCAGAGAGGGCATTTTAGTTAGTTACTGGCTGTTAATAGCTGGGCAAACGGATGGTTGAATAGGTAATGACCGGGCCTTAACTAACAGTACAAGGCTGTCCAGCACTAGTGACCCTATCACCCCATCCCCGTGTGAAAAACGTGGTGAGATGCTTGTGTAGACAAATACATTTACACATCAACACAACAGCCTAGTGTATATGTGTGAAAATATATACAAAAATATTAGCATAAAATAGTTGGCAATGATTAAAATATATTATATTAATAATTTCACAGGGTTTGTATGAAAATTTGCATATACACAGAGTTGCCAGATGCTGGATGAGAAATGTAGATGAGATAAAAAAAAATGGATTTGTTTTAGTACTTACATCTATGTTCTTCTATATGAAAAATGTATATGTGACGCTTCGTTCCTGTTGGGAACCACAGTGCACAATATATGTATAAATATGTAATATATATAAAAAAAATCCTCCAAAGACTTAGGAACGCAGGCCGGAAGGTCACATTTTCCAGTGCCTGGGTTAGATTAGGTTAGGTTAGGTTAGGTTAGGTTAGGTTAGGTTAGGTTAGGTTAGGTTAGGTTAGGTTAGGTTAGGTTAGGTTAGGTTAGGTTAGGTTAGGTTAGGTTAGGTTAGGTTAGGTTAGGTTAGGTTAGGTTAGGTTAGGTTAGGTTAGGTTAGGTTAGGTTAGGTTAGGTTAGGTTAGGTTAGGTTAGGTTAGGTTAGGTTAGGTTAGGTTAGGTTAGGTTAGGTTAGGTTAGGTTAGGTTAGGTTAGGTTAGGTTAGGTTAGGTTAGGTTAGGTTAGGTTAGGTTAGGTTAGGTTAGGTTAGGTTAGGTTAGGTTAGGTTAGGTTAGGTTAGGTTAGGTTAGGTTAGGTTAGGTTAGGTTAGGTTAGGTTAGGTTAGGTTAGGTTAGGTTAGGTTAGGTTAGGTTAGGTTAGGTTAGGTTAGGTTAGGTTAGGTTAGGTTAGGTTAGGTTAGGTTAGGTTAGGTTAGGTTAGGTTAGGTTAGGTTAGGTTAGGTTAGGTTAGGTTAGGTTAGGTCACATTTTCCAGTGCCTGGGTTAGATTAGGTTAGGTTAGGTTAGGTTAGGTTAGGTTAGGTTAGGTTAGGTTAGGTTAGGTTAGGTTAGGTTAGGTTAGGTTAGGTTAGGTTAGGTTAGGTTAGGTTAGGTTAGGTTAGGTTAGGTTAGGTTAGGTTAGGTTAGGTTAGGTTAGGTTAGGTAAGGTAAGGTTAGGTTAGGTTAGGTTAGGTTAGGTTAGGTTAGGTTAGGTTAGGTTAGGTTAGGTTAGGTTAGGTTAGGTTAGGTTAGGTTAGGTTAGGTTAGGTTAGGTTAGGTTAGGTTAGGTTAGGTTAGGTTAGGTTAGGTTAGGTTAGGTTAGGTTAGGTTAGGTTAGGTTAGGTTAGGTTAGGTTAGGTTAGGTTAGGTTAGGTTAGGTTAGGTTAGGTTAGGTTAGGTTAGGTTAGGTTAGGTTAGGTTAGGTTAGGTTAGGTTAGGTTAGGTTAGGTTAGGTTAGGTTAGGTTAGGTTAGGTTAGGTTAGGTTAGGTTAGGTTAGGTTAGGTTAGGTTAGGTTAGGTTAGGTTAGGTTAGGTTAGGTTAGGTTAGGTTAGGTTAGGTTAGGTTAGGTTAGGTTAGGTTAGGTTAGGTTAGGTTAGGTTAGGTTAGGTTAGGTTAGGTTAGGTTAGGTTAGGTTAGGTTAGGTTAGGTTAGGTTAGGTTAGTTTGGTTTAAGCCGGTGGTTACAGAAAATCGGTACTAGACACTAATTTTCTCCGTATCTTCCACTCATAACCTCTGAGATGAGTCAAGTCTGGCAATATGTCGGAACCGAAATATGTTCCATGGTTTCGATGTTTTCCCTTCATGCCATGCACTCGTCGTTTTCTGCTAGTCCTATGCGATGAAGATGTGCCTGTAAGCTTGAGTGTCCCGTTAGAACACTCATCATCTTACTTATCTCGATCTTGTTTAGTTTCAGAAAACTACTTGTTTTCTTCTCATTTGGGTGACCCCACAATATCTTTGCAGTTGCTCCTACAGTTGCTCTATTCCACACAGTTTTGTCTGCCATCACTGCCCAGTGCTTCAGCTCATCCTTCGTGGCTTCGAAAGGTTTCCAATTCGAATTTATTACTCGAAGTTCTTTGCCCTTTGAAGCAGCTTGGCTTCGTTCATTTCCAATCACTCCGTTGTGTCCCGGTACCCGGTAATTATTTATCGTTCTTTTACATTCTAACAATGTACTGGATTTGACCTTTTCCGATGTTATTGCTTTGATCGCCATTTGGCTAACTGAGAAGATGTTGGCATATTTAGGCTTTGTGGTATTACTGAGCCAGTTGACACACTCCGTGACTGCTCCAACTTCTGCTTGAAATACCGTTTTAAATACCGGTCTGGGAGGCGGAAGTAAAGTTCGACTTCTGGTTCATCAATAAAAAGTCCCAGACCAGTCCTTCCTCTTAGCCTGGACCCATCAGTGTAGCAGCTGGTTCCCACTGGCACATGGGTCAAAGTTCCATTTTCACAGGAGCGTCTGTCTGACACGAACGAATCACAGGTAGCTATAAGTCGCACTTCAGGAATGCGGTCGGATATTTCTGTTGTTTGAATATGACCGACCAGTGATTGTAATATCTTCTGATGGTACGACTTGTTGTCTCGCTGTATCCATTCACCCATCACATGTAGACGTCTAGCTGTGAGGGCTGCCTCATACTTTATATGGATATCTATTGGTTGGATGTGCAGTATAGTCTCCAAAGTTGTTGTTGGTGCGGTTCTAATTGCCCCGCTTATGCCTAGACAGCACATACGTTGCACTTTTTGCAATGGTATTACGTTGTACTTCTTGTCCTTTGATGCCCACCATACTACAGAGGCGTAGGTTATTATTGGTCTTATCACGCTCATGTAAAGCAAATGTGTCATATTTGAACGTAGTCCCCATTTTGAACCTATAGCTCTTCTGCACAACGACCAACATCTGTGGGCCTTAGTAACTCTTTCTTCAATATGATATTTCCAAAATCTTTCCAATATAAGCATATTAACAAAAAAACAATGAATTTATCTTTATTTATAAGACGTGCTTTAACTTAACACACATCAGTCATACGCAATGCTGTCCTATAATAAATATCAGTCATACGCAACATAGTCTAATGCTCAAATATAATGTTTTTCTGAGAATAACAAAAGAGGTATACAAGATGTTAAGGTCTTCAATAAGACAAACTAAAACATAGGAGAAATAAGTTAAATACATCAATCATACGCATTGCTATTCAATAACACAGTACAGCATTTTTCAGCTCATTGTTTTGGGACTCAATTCTGAGAATTCGACGTGAAAGTAGCCCCAAAAGTAAGAACTTCTACATCGTTCGTTTAGTCACGTTGGCTCAATTAATAACACTGTCCAACAAATTAGGACTTTTTGATTGGAACAGAATAGCGACCCCATAATTCTGAAAGCCCATATTGAGTAGATAATTTTTGTAGAATAAACTATGGTCCAGCTGGTCTGAGTTTTTTTTACAGTGGGTCAAAGTTTTAAATTTTTGGTCGAAGGGAGCATTATACTAAATGAAAAAATGGCTTAAGTTTATGTCTGAGAGATTTCTTATTGTCAGAGTTATATAGTGGAATTTTATGAGGATCATTTTTGTGGAAGATCTTAATCCTTTAGCTCCCTTCTTAATGGGTTAATTTGGCCCTCTTTTCAAAAAAATCAAAAAAGTTCTTTCAAAAAAGAAATTAAGGGATTAAAATATTCTACGAAAATGTTAGCCCGACAATTACTGTGGGGGTCGCCAAACACACCAGAGTTGTAAATATACCTCTTTACGCTTAAGCACTGCATGTGTTTTCTTATGTGTCGCGCGAAAATGTCAGCGGAAACAAATCTAGAAGCAACAAAGCGGGTTATAAAATTGTTTGTAGCATGTACCGATTATAGCGGTAACTCTGCCATCAGCCTACGAATTTCTACTGTAAATGTGATAAGCTACGAGTTCTGATGTTTTCTGTATATGAAAACCAGACCAAATAATATTTTGCCATATTAAAGACCTTGGATGTCTTCCTTTAACAAACAGGGTTTTGTCCACAACACTTACAGCGTGAAGTATGTCGTCAGCCTTAAAAATCAGTTAATATATATTAGTGATACGCACTGTTGTTCAATAATTAATGTTAGTCATACGCTATATAGGCCAATGCTTAAAGTTAGATGACTGAAAATTGGTATATATACTTTTAATAGCTGGGATCGAAAATGGGCATTATCGGTCCATTATTTGATATAGCCCCCATATATAGAATCTCCCCTATTTTACCTCTTAAGGTTATAGAGACCAGGGATGTAACGAATATTCGCATATGCGAACGCGAATTATTCGCATCATTTTAACATTCGCTTTCACATTCGATAAAACCATCTTTGGATTATTCGCTTTCGCATTCGCTTGAAGATATTCATACCAATGAAAACCTCTGCCACTTCTCTTCAAAATAGTTGAAAAAATATGTTTGTCCTTGTGGTAAAAGGAGGTAAAACTATGGAAAGCATTCTTAATACTTGAATATTCTGGAAAAGTATCAATTCAGTTCCTTAAATTTGTTGGTACTAAAGGGTCAAACTATTATTCGCTTTCGCAAAAATGCATATTTCACTATTCGCATTCGCATGAAATATATTTCAATATTCGCTAAAGTCACTTTCGTTACATCCCTAGTAGAGACCACAAATGACAATTGATCGGGCTGAAAATTGGTAACTGGGGTTTATTTATACCATACCCGGAATCCTTTACACGAACAACGGTAGTCATAGGTCCAACGGTAGTCTAGATTTGACTTCGGCATAGGTCCAACGGTAGTCTAGATTTGACCTCGTAACGCCACAAAAACTCAAATTTTATCGAATTGGGCTGAAATTTGGTATAATGAGTTTATTTGTACCCGAAACCATTCATATAAGATTCATGGTGGATGGTATATAAGATTCGGCATGGCCGAACTTAATCCGTTTTTACTTGTTTTATCATATATTTGAAAAATACAACCTGTAAGAACGTTTAATAAGATTTCTCCGAAATATTCTACATACAGACATGTTTTATCTGGTAAGTTTAATTATTCGGAGTCATTTATTGAAAGCTAAAAAACTGCAATAACATATAAATCGATGAAAAGATGTTCAGAATCATATTTACAACGTATTTTTGTATGTCATTACATTCACAGTCATCATCATCATAATGAATGTCCTACACATACATATATCTTTGTGGTACACTTTAAGGGTTTACATGTCACACCAATGGACAAATGAAAAACGTAACGTAAACGTAACGTAAACGTAACGTAAACGTAACGTAAACGTAACGTAAACGTAACGTAAACGTAACGTAAACGTAACGTAAACGTAACGTAAACGTAACGTAAACGTAACGTAAACGTAACGTAAACGTAACGTAAACGTAACGTAAACGTAACGTAAACGTAACGTAAACGTAACGTAAACGTAACGTAAACGTAACGTAACGTAAACGTAATGTAAACGTAACGTAACGCTGTAGGGTCGCGATGGGGCCTCTCTCCTAAAATCGTCCACTGTGTATATATAGCAGTAGTTCGTCCTATACTGTTATACGGCATTGTGGTATGGTGGACGGCAACTGACAAACTAACCATCACCAACCTACTAACAAAGTTTCAGAGAACAGCCTGGCTGAGCATAAGCGGAGCCTTATGAACTACAGCGACCGAATCTCTACAAGCCCTACTCCATATACTGCCGATTAATATTGTGGCGAGAGAAGTTGCAACCAATGTGGCAATAAGATTAAACTGCCTATCAATGTGGAGGTACAAAAACTACGGTCACATGAGGATATCAAAGTGTAGTGCTATGGTAACCGACCGAGTAGACTATATACCAACTGTGACACATTCGAGAGAAATTACATCACTATGATTCCCGCCAGAGATGAATGAGTTGGAAGAATACCAGGTAATAGAAACAATATCCACTTTTACACGGATGGTTCGAAGCTTGATGAAAAGGTTGGCTTCGGAGTACACTGTGCAGAGCTTAGATTTGATATAGCTCACAGACTACCAGATACCTGCAGTGTCTATCAAGCCGTAATAATGGCAATATGGAAAGTAGCCAAGTGGCTGAGTCGCAACATAGTAACCAACACTGGCGTTGTCATTTACTCGGACAGCCATGCTGCCATCAATTCTCTGGAGGCAACATCCCTAAATTCACAAACAGCCCTCGACTGCCACAGATCTCTTAACGAGATGGCTGAGCAGTTTAATATACACCTCAGTTGGGTGCCTGGGCATAGGGATATCCCGGGCAACTGCAAAGCCGACGAACTTGCTTGGAAAGAGACGACATTACAAATTCTCGAAGAATTTGCATATATTAGTGCGCCACTATCCACGTGCAAGCTTTGGCTTAGGCAAGAGGCAATCAGGAAGTCCAACGAAAGATGGACAGAAATCGGTACCTGCAGGGTAGCTAGACAAATCTGGTCAAGGTATGACCTGAGAAGATCAAAATATCTCCTCGCACTAGAGAGATGCAAATATTGTCTATGTTAGTATCAGTTCTGACGGGAACCTGCTTGATCGGCGATCATGCCAAAAGATTGGGTATTGACTCTAATGACTTCTGCAGAAGCTGTGGATATGAGGAAGAAGTGGAGAGCATTGAGCACTTGCTATCCGACTGCCCCGCTCTGAGTAAACGACGACAGGACATACTGGGGTCGGCCTTTTTAGGCAGCCTAACAGATCTTTCCAGTACTGATATTCGTACTATCTATAAATTTATATATCAAACAGGTTGGTTTCGATGAGGGGCCTAAACTGGTCTATGTGAGCTTGTGTAAAAAAAATATGGCTGCCACCCTAACCTAAACCTAAACGTAACGTAAACGAAACGTAACGTAACTTAAACGTAGCGTAACGTAACATAAACGTAACGTAACATAAATATAACGTAACTTTAACCTAAAGTAAATGCAACGTATTGAAAAGGTATATACATAATTATAAGAAAAATCTTTTTAGTTTTTCTTTCAATACTGACAAACAGACTCCTATGCTTGGTTAGATCTTCAACAAGTATTGCAATTATGTGCCCAATTCGTGGTGATTATGACAACAAAAATGTTCACCATTATTTTTGAAATTTTGCACAAATAAATACTAACACAGCGTTGTTGAATCGTGTATCAACATGTCACAGAAATTTTCATGCTCGTACATGGAGCAAAAATATTAAATAGAATATATAAAAAAAAATATTTGTTTGTGCAAAAATATTATATATTGACATACCGACTAAAAACGTTTGAGTAACTCTTTAATGAGTATGTATTACTTTTTTCGGAGTTTCGATGCAGTTAGGGTCAGATGTACGATGTCGCCTAAAAATACTGAAGCTAGATTTACGTCAAAGTACGGCGATCGTCTCAGAACAACTAGCTGATTCGATTGATCCATGTCTGTCCGTCCACCCGCCGTTCGTCCATTTTCGATCTTGATGAAAGTTGATGCAGAGCATTTTCTAGCATCAAGGAAGAATCTTATTTAAATTGGTCAAAATCGGTTCCGATTTTAATATAGAAAATGTTAAAGCCTAGAAATGTTATTGTTGTTTTATATGTATTTTTTTTTTCATTTATCTAAAAAAAATAAAACCTGTTCGTTTTTTTATTTTTGTCTATACATAACGTAAACATAACGTTAACATCATACTGCAAGTTGAATATATCTTATGATTCATTAGAAAAACAACATTGATATGACTGGGCAATGTATATACAGAGTTAGTTCCACCCGACTTCAACCTTTTCTTGCAGGTATTCCATAGGATACGTACCCAGTTTAATAATGTATAATATTTTTTTTATCTGGAATAGGAGATTTTTGTACCATACAACTATGTTTAGGAATTGAAGTACTTTTTTTATTCTTAGGTATACATTTTATACGCATTATTATTCAATGTATATGCATTTATTTGATTATTTTATTTATTTACTACTAATACATACGAGTATATATTTTTCTTTTGAAGAAAATTAAAATTTCTTGAAAAAATTTTCTATTCTATTTATCTATATAAATATTAAACCATGTAAACAGCACATAATCCAATCTCATATTCCTTATTTTCTTTAAAGACTAACTGTCTTGGAGGCCTTATATTTTAGTCTTAACTTATCAATCACCACCCTTAAACACCATTCTAGGAATATCCATCTTTCCATTTATAGTTGATATTATTTTTATTATTGGGTTTTCCAATAAGAGTGATATGCTATCTTTAAAAAGAAAAGCACACTTATTGTTAGGGAAATTCAAAAGATTTTTATTTAATGTGAAGTACAATCTAAATAATACGTCATTCAAATGGCCTCCACGACTTCTTCTGCAGGAACGAATTCGATGAACCCAATTTGCGAGCACTTTTTCCACTAAATCGAGCCGTATGTTATGAATGGCACGTTCAATATTGGCTTGTAAAGCTTTGAAGAGAGTCTGGTTTATTTCGAAAAACCAATGACTTCAAATAACCCCACAAGAAATAGTCTAATGGTGTTGAATCACAACTTCTTGGAGACCATTCAATATCACAATTTCTTGAAATAATCGAATCTCCAAACTTTTCTCGCAACAATTCAATTGTTTCATTTGCTGTGTGGCACTTAGCCACAATCGGTCAATGGCAAAAATATAGCTCTTAACGAGAGCTAAAATATTGCTCATGGGTGTCAAGGTCGTAGGTCAACTGGAAAGTGTTTTTTTATTTTAAAAAAATTTACTTAGCATCATCTTTAAATGTGAACGGAAATTTTTTTGCTCTAGCTCCTTAACGGTACGTCGGATCGGGAATCGGTCAATGGCAAAAAGATAGCTCTTAATGAGAGCTAAAATATTGCTCATGGGTGTCAAGGTCGTAGGTCGACTGGAAAGTGTTTTTTTGGATTTAAAAAAAATTGACTTAGCACACGAAAAGTTGAAATTGGAGAACGATTATTGTGATAATAATACTGAATAATTTGTAAACGTTGTTCTTGCGTATATCTCTCCATGATGAAATTGTAAACACCACTGAATACAATGAAAAACATATGACAGATCATGACATATTACAAATGGCCAAAACGTCACTTCAAAATCATATCATCCCTATGGGAAAACTCTTTATTATTTTTTAATTCTCAAAAGAAAATTATATGGTATTGACATCCAGCATATTTAACTATCATTATTATAAAAACCTGTTTTTTCACATCACTTTCAAATTGTTTTCGGAGCCATTAGCAAAAATAAAAAAAAAAATATTTGCTTTATTTTACATTTTAATTTGATTTTTTAAATTAATTAATAAACAATCACAAACAATATTTGCATTGCATTCAAGCAGAGAAAATTGCCTAACAAGAAAAAAGTTAAAAATATGTAAACAAATTGGTAGATCCTGCCAAAAGGCTCACACTTCCTGCGAAATTGAAACCATTAGTCATTTACAGATTTCCCTTCACAATCACACTTTATAACTGTGAGCCTATTGTAAATTGTTTAGCTTTGTTTTAGATCCTTTATGTTGGTTTTCTATACATAATCCACTCACTCTCTCACTCACTTTGGTGTGGGGTCAACCGTTAAATTTGAATTTGAATTTTGAACGCATGTTCTATGTCATACCACTGCTGCGGTTCCGCTGCTGCTGGTTACCCGTTCTTGACTTTTTTTCTTGAATAATCTTCCTCGATTCCACATTGCATCGAACAAACGAAAAAAGTTCACTCGCGTGTTATATATATTTTTTTATTAAATTTTGTTGTTGGAACTAAAATACAAACTAAGTTTTTTGTTTGAAACCTTGCAATGGACTAAAATGCTGATTATGTAGAAATTATCACGCACACATATTTGATTTTGGTTTTTTGCAAGCGACGAAACGAGAAAACATATTTTTTTTAGTTGGTTTGTGATCTTTTTTTTTTTTTGTTGTTTTGTATTAATATTCAGAACAGAAAAATGCAACGAAAAAAACCGAAAATATATTGTTTTGGGTGTTGTTGTTGATGCAGTTGACAGTGCATTATGGCAACTGTTAGTGCAACATTTTGTTGCATTAACTCATCACAACAGGAAAATGTGCAGCCCGTATATCCTCATCTGCCTCATCGTCATGAGCGTTATCAGCACCAGTAGCATCATCATCGTCATCGTTGTAGCCACCACCATCATCATCAGCACCATATTGGTGGTTGTCATTCCAAACGTAGTGTATTTAAAATCTCACTACCATAGCTTCTGTGGGTCGGGTGTATGTTCAATGACTGCTCACTGACATGGCGGCTAATTATCACAGCCAAATGCAATTATTGAAAACAGCAAAATGTTGTTTTATTTTTTTATGGTTTGCAGTTGAAAATCTCCCTCATTTGAATATGTTTTATTTTTTAGTTATGTACATTAAGGGAGCTACAGCAGGTCCTATGGAAGCATTCACCAATTCTGTTAGCCTTACTTGTAGGTCTATTTCTTTCATATAGCGGTTTTAAGAGGACGTATATTACCACGTGGAAGGTCTCAGACATCTTATTTTCCCATTTAGAAGTTCTCAGAGGTGTTCCATTTTAATGTACAAAGCTACAGTATAGTTATATTCTCATCTGGGAGGTCTCAGAGGAGTTTTAATACTATATAGTAGACGGCTTCACTAATTTTCTATTCCCATATATAAAGTCTACGAAGTCTATTATTCTCATATGGATTGTTTAAGAACATTTCCATTCCAATATAGACGGCCTGACAGGTATGAGACCTCAAATATGAGACCTCAAATATGAGACCTTCTATTCAAATAAAGAAGGCCTCAGAGAAAGTTTACTGTCACACAGAAGGCATGAGGGGTCTTACATTCCCACATAGAGATATTTTATTCCCATACATAATGTGGTTTCCCTATAGGAGGTCCCATATAAATTTACTGTTTAGTTGACTAACAGTTAGGTTATATACTACTTAGTATGCTGCCAGTTTAGTTATCTACTTCTTAGCAGACGACATTTTGGGTTATCTACTGCCTAGTACCGTTTTGTTGGTTTATCTATTCCTAGCTAGAGTATCTTTTTTGGTTTTTTACTCTTTAATTGAAGTTGGGTTATCTATTACAGAGTAGAGGACCTGTAGAGTTTTGTATAGGATGATCCAAGTAGAGATACTTTTTCAATAGCCTTTTTTGACAGATCACGTGTGAGTCGTGTCATGCTGTCATGTTATTTTTGTTAAGTATTGTTTGACATTTCATCATGGAAACTTTTACGCCTGAACAACGTCTCAAATGGTCCATCAGTTGAGTCCAATTTTCGATGACTCGATTATGTTGACCCTAAGGTGAGCGAAGTGCACGAAACACATTCCTCACAGAACGTGGATTTTCGTAATAAAGTTGAACGATTTGTAAACGTTGTTCAGGCGTAAGTAAGTCTTTCCATGATGAAATGCCAGACAATACTTAACAAAAATAACATGACAGCATGAAACGACTCACACGTGATCTGTCAAAAAAGGCTATTGAAAAAAGTACCTCTACTTGGATCACTCTATACTAGTAACCAACTAGTAAAAACCCCAACAGGTTGCTTTACACCTATTCTATAGTATACGACCAGTTGGTTTATTTACTCAGTAGACGTTATTTACATAGTAGACGTCCAGGTGGGTTATCTACTGCTTAGCAGACGTCCCGTTGGGTTATCTAATCCTAAGATAACGACACGTTGGTTTAATTGCCCCACAGTAGATGGCCAGTTAAGTTATCTACAGCATAGGGGAGGACGACCGGTTGGGTTATCTACTATTTGGAATATGTCAGTTGGTTTATCTACTGTTTAGTGGAGTCCTTTTGGGTAATCTATTCCTTCGTAGAGGACCAGTTTCTTTTTTTTTTCTTTTTTATTTAGACCCGTTGGGTAATAGCAGGCGACTCTTTGAGTTATCTACTCCATAGATGACGACCACTTTGGTTATCTACTCATTAACATATGGTTAATTTACTCTTTATATCGACTAGTTGGGTTATTTACTCTTTAGTTGATGACCAATTGGATTATCTACCCCTTACTTGCCGACCAGGTGAGTTATCTACTCCTCAGTAGACGTTCAGTTGTGTTCTCAACTTCATGGTAAGCGGCCAGTTTAGTTATCTTCTCCTCAGTAGACAACCAGTTGGGTTATCTACTCATCAGTAGACGACTCGTTGGGTCATCTACTCCTTAGTCGACGACCCATTGGGTTATTTACTCTTTTGGTGACCGACAATTGGATTATCTACTCCTTACTTGACGACCAGTTGAGTTATCTACTCCTCAGTAGACCACCTGTTCTGTTATCTACCTTAGTAGACGCCAATTTGGGTAGTCTACCAATTTGGGTAGTCTACTGCTTAGTCGATGTTGTGTTATGTACTCCTCAGTAGACGACCCGTTGGGTTATCTATTACATAGTCGAGGACCCGTTGGGTAATCTACTCCTCAGTAGAGTAACAGTTGGGTTATCTACTCCTCAGTAGATTACCAGTTGGGTTATCTACTCTTTAGTAGACGACCAGTTGGGTTGTCTACAGCTTAGTCCATTATCAGTCGGTTTATGTACACCTCAGTAGACGACTAGTTTGGTTATCTACTCCTCAGTAGACGACTTGTTGGATTATCTACCCCTCAGTAGAAGACTTGTTGGGTTATCTACTCCTCAGTAGACAACTCGTTGGGTTATCTGCACTTTAGTCGAGGACCCGTTGAGTTATTTACTCTTTAGTAGACGAACTGTTGGGGTATCTACTCAGTAGACCACCAGTTGCGTTATCTTCTCCCTAGTCGAAGACCCGTTGACTTATCTACTTCTTAGGTTAGGTTAGGTTTGGTTGAGAAGAGGAGGCGGTGAAATTCCGCCTCATGTCCTTGGACATACACATAAGCCAGTATTCGGCCTGTTGTGCGCTCTAATTGTTATTATTAAGAAAGGTCATAGTCCTTAATCTTCTTCCAGTCTACGCCCCTAAGTTGGGTCAAGTCTGGTATAGTATCATTTCCTAAGAAACGCGATCTATCTACTTCTTAGTCGAGGACCAGTTGGGTCGTTTACAGCTTATTAGGCAGCCCATTCGTACATCACTTAGTCGTTGCTTGCCGCTTGTATTTTTTTCGCTTTTATTGCAATTTGTAACATATTATGTACATTGCAATAACTTTTTAATCATTATCTGTTTGGAGCCATCCCACTCAAATAATATCCCCCCCCCCCACCCCCACCAACATAGTCCAATGCCACCTCCGCAGGATATGATTAACCAATACTTTTCGGGATACAACAGCAAAACGAACATGAAAAAGGATATGTAGGGAGACAAAACACATACAAGGATACATACATATACATTTTTGCATTGCGTATGTTGATGTTTTGCGGTTTTGCGGTTTTGCATTAACGTGTATTTTTGCATTGGCTTTCTATTCGTTTTATTTTTTGCGCGTAAATGGTTTCCATAACCATTGCAGACATGTATGCTCGATGACCGGACAGGTCCTATGCGCCTCTTCCGCCCCGAAAAAATAAACTGCAACAAAATGTATTTCATTATGTTTGGGTTTGGTTTTATTTTTCTGTTCTGTTCGTTCGTTTTTTTTTTTTTGCTTTTTCACCATTTCGACAGTATTCATATATTGATTATGGTTTTATTTTATTTTTGGGCGGATGTCAACTATGGCGAATATTGCTGCTGCTGGTCTTGTGTTGCGTGGCGTGGATTTTTTCGTCTATTGAACCATACCCTGTCGTCCCGAGCATTACTGGAGTAGCTGTTTTTTTTTATTTTTTTTTTAATTAACCACCAACAACATTTTTAATAAATTTTATTATTATTTTTATTTATTATCACTGTACGAAAAACCATACATACTCGTATATATGTATGCGTATGTACTATATGTACATTTGCAGCACTTGTAGTCCTGGAGACATGTCCTGTACATACTTTTGGAGTACATGTAGTCCAGTGTTGTACATGCATTTGGTGGCATGTCCATGTGGGGGTTTTTTAAATACCACCACCACCACCAAAAACAACAGAAATTCTCCCAATATCACAAAGTGTTCAGTTGCAGAGATAATTTCCATGTCGTTGCGGTTCAATGATATTGCAATACACAACTGCTGGGCTGAACAGGATATTAAAAAAAATTTGAAAGGAAGCTGATTTCCAGGAAAAAAATATATTGAAAGCCCAATATATGAATAAATTTTGCTAATTAAAATAGTTGTTGGTCCATATTTATTAACTGATTAATTAGTTCCCATATAAAATGATCCAGAGATCTTCTGTTCGTATATATAGAAAGTTCCAGAGTTCTTCTATTCTCTTCATAGAAGGTCTCAGCGGTCTACCATGTCCACATAGAAGGCCTCAAAGCTATCCTATTCCTAAATATCAGTCCTTAGGGGTCTTCAATTCCCATAGAAAAGCACAGTTCCAACACAGAAGGTCTAAGAGATCTTCTATTCCAATATAGAAGGTTCCGAAGTTTTCTTTTCCCATATGAAGAGTCGCAGAAACCTTGTATTACCATTCAAAAAGTATTTTATTCCTATCGTATAACTAGTAAAGACTTTCACCATTCTCCTAAATCAGACCACAGAATCTTTCTAATATCAAAGAGAAGACCTCAGAGGATATTTGTTCCCATTATTTCCGGATAGCATGGCGCAGAGTTCTGCTATTCAAACACAGAAAATCTCAGAGATCTTCTAAGGTCTCATAGGTATTATTGTCATATATGTATATAGAAGGTCTTCGTGATGTTTTCCAGAAATATAGGATGCAGGTCCGAGATATTTTCTCTTCCAATGCTGACGGTTTCAAAGGTCCACTCAGAAACATCTATTCCCATTAGAAAGTCTTATATTTCCGAAATTTTATATATTTGTTACCATTATTTCCGGATAGCATGGCGAAGAGTTCTACTATTCAAACACAGAAGATCTCAAAGATCTTCTAAGGTCTCATAGGTATTATTGTCATATATGTATATAGAAGGTCTTCGTGATGTTTTCCACAAATATAGGATGCAGGTCCGAGATATTTTCTCTTCCAATGCTGACGGTTTCAAAGGTCCACTCAGAAACATCTATTCCCATTAGAAAGTCTTATATTTCCCTATGGAAATTATATTTTCAGAAATTATATTTTCCTTAAAAACATCTGATCCGATCACGAAGGGATAGATTGCTATCAGCTAATTATGGTTAAATGCACCAAACCATATTGCTGGATGTGGTGTGTCATCATATGACTGCATTAGACTTATCTACTCTAAGCTTGTTTATCTACACCTACATGGGTTGGGCAATCGAATACTTAGTAAACTACCAGCAGGTTATCCACTCCTTAGTGGGCTGCCATTCGGGTTATCTGCAAATCCAGATGTTTTATCTCTGACTATATAGCGGACCAATAGCATTATCTACTCCTTTGTTTACGACCTGTTGGGTTATCTACACTTAAGTAGAAATACAGATGGGTTATCTGTTCATTAGTAGGCGGCTAAGTTTATTATTCTTTAATAGAGGACCAGTTGGATTACACTATGCAACAAAATTTTTGTCCAAGGAATGTGGTTATATACAAGTATAAGCCTGATTGAGCCGTGTTATGCCTCAAAATAAAGGGAATTATGAGGGCTACATATGCTGCAAATATTGCTATCACGTAGGATCTTTGGTTTAGTAACAGTCGTCAAAATGATTTTTTTTTAAACACTTGTACCTGGTACAAAAAAAAACCATAAAAAATAGAAAAAAACAGTAAGGAAAGGCAGAAAGTCGGGCGGGGCCGACTATATAATACCCTAAACATCTTTCTGGAAAATTTTAATGATCGGAAGTTAAATACAACTTCTATAGCGGTTTGATACCAAATCAGGAGGAACATATATATAAAGCTTTAATATAAATCTGAACCGATCTTCCCTGAATACTCATTCATGTAAAAAGACCTCCTTCTGCCGAATTTCGTACTGATCGGATATAAAATACAGTTTTTACGGCGCTTACAGGTCAAATCGGGGGTAACATATATATGGGTGTTATATCTAAATCTAAACCGAGTTTCTCGGAATTTGTCAGTATTCCTTCATGTAGAAAGAAACCTCTTTATGCCGAATTTCGCACTGATCGGATATAAAATACAGTTTTTACAGCGCTTACATGTCAAATCGGGGGTAACATATATATGGGGGCTATATCTAAATCTGAACCGATTTTCTCCGAATTTAGCAGTATTCCTTCATGTAATAAGAAACCTCTCTTTGCCGAATTTCGCACTGATCGGATATAAAATAACATTTTTACAGCGCTTACATGTCAAATCGGGGGTAACGTATATATGGGGGCTATATCTAAATCTGAACCGATTTCTTCCAAATTTAATAGTTTTCATCCATATAATAAGAAACGTCTTTCTGCCGAATTTCATACTGATCGGATATAAAATAAAGTTTTTACAGCGCTTACATGTCAAATCGGGGCTAACATATATATGGAGGCTATATCTAAATCTGAACCGATTTTAACCAAACTAAATTCAATAGGGATCGTCCTTGGGCCAAAAAAAAGATATGTGTAAAGTTTCGTCGAGATCGGACCATAATTGCGACCTGTACTTTGATTACAAGAATACATGCACAGACGGACAGACAGACAGACAGACGGACAGACGGACATAGCTAAATCGACTCAGAAAGTGATTCTAAGTCGAGCGGTATAAAAAACGATGGGTCTATTTCTTCTCCTTTTGGGTGTTACAAACAAATGCACAAAGTTATAATACCCTGTACCACAGTGTGGTGTAGGGTATAAAAATTGAAAAAATTATTTTATCACTTTTTTAAAAAGCTTAACGCAGAACACACTGTCTATTTGAAAAAATCTATGGCTGGATGTAAAAGTTATGAGCCATTTTGTAAATGTTAGGGAAATTCAAAAAAATCTTCTTTCATATTTTTTTGTTTTTAAATGATGTTTTTGCTTATATTGAATTCGCCATAAGTGAGAGAGACATATAAGAGACATTGCACTTGCATTTTATTTTATAAGGATTGATGTCAGACATTATAAAATTATAGAGAGGACGAGGTTTTATGGCCGTTCGTAACCTTCCATAAAACATGATATGCAATGTGAGAGCTATATATCCATAAAAAAATTTTTGGTTTTGATTTTATATAACAGTATGCCACAATCTATACAAAAAAAATAATTTTTAGGTCTAGGGAACAAACAAAAATTTTTTTTGTTGCGTAGTGTTATCGACTCCTTGGTTGACGACCTGTTGGGTTATCTACCCTTTTGTTGACGACCAGTTGGATTATTTTCTCCTTAGTTGGCGGCAAGATGGGTTAGTAGAGTACCAGTTGGATTATCTACTCCATAATTGACGACCTGTTGGGTTATCTACCCCTTAATAGACGACCAGTTGGCTTTTCTATTCCTTATTGGGTGGCCAGTTGGGTTATCTTCTCCTTATTGGGTGGCCAGTTGGGTTATCCTCCTTAATTGATGATCAGTTGGGTTATATTCTCCTTATTATGCTGTCAGTTGGGTAATATATTCCTTAGTAGGCGGCCAGTTAGGTTAGCTACTCCTTAGTAAAGTACCTCATAGATAATATATTACTTAAATGACGACCAGTTGGGATATATGTATATTCTTTAGTTGACGACCAGTTCGGTTCCTAAGTCATAGTAGATACACAGTTGGGTTATATAGTCCTAAGTAGGCGACCCGTTGGCTTAACTTCACCTTAGTAGACAAATGGTTAGGGTATACATATACTTTTTAGTAGAACGCCAATTGGGGCCAGTTTTCAAAGTTCAACGATTAAATAAAGTTAAATGTATTCTTTTAGATCAGTTCGTGGATAAGTTATAGGTTGGCAATTCATCACATCCAATGACAAAGTCGCGTTAAAGTTACCAGGACAATCTGTTGACCGATCCCTGTCCTTAATGTCCCTATCAGGAGTTTTGGATTTTACCATTCCAATGTTTAGAATTTCATCATGGAGAGATATACGCAATAACAACGTTTACAAATTCATATTTTATTATCAAAATAATCGTTCTCCAACTGCAATTTTTCGTGCGCTAAGTCCATTTTTTAAAATCCAAAAAAAAAACACTTTTAAGTCGGCCTACGACCTTGACACCCACAAGCAATATTTTAGCTCTCTTTAAGAGCTATCTCTTTGCCATTGACCGTTTCCCGATCCGACGTACCGTTAAGGAGCTAGAGCAAAAATGTTTTAGAGATCCTCATTTTTACTACATTAGTTTTCGGAGGTAGCTAAGAATTTCCGGCTAATCAGTCTATTGTCATTTCTCCATAAAACCCTAGAGAGATTCATGGACTAAAATTGATCACAGGTTACGGTCCAATCAACAGTATGCCTACAGCAGGGGCTAGTTCAACGAAACAGCTCTGCAATCAGTCCAATCAACAGTATGCCTACAGCAAGGGCTAGTCCAACGAAACAGCTCTGCTCAGCTTTATTGATTGAACTATCTCTGATCTTTTGCTTTAGACACAAAAGAGATATTCCGTACGGTATACCGAGATATAACCCAGTTAAAATATAGAAAAAGTGCCAAAAATCCATCTGAACAAAAAACCAGTAAGGAAAGGCTAAAGTCGGGCGGTGCCGACTATATAATACCCTACACCACTCTCGTAATATTGAATAACTCTGATATATAAATTTTGTAATTCATGTATAAATTGTTTACATAAATTTACTTTTGGGGCATTTTATACTTAAATAATACCCTGTACCACAGTGTGGTGTAGGGTATAAAAACGATTGGATCTAAAGAGCCAAATCGGATGAAACATATATATGGGAGCTATAGCTAAATCTTTACCGATTTTCTTCAAATTCGGCAATGTTGGTTCATGAATCAAGAAACTCTACCATTCTAAATTTCAGAACGATTGGATGTAAAATATAGCTTCTATAGAACTAAAGGGCCAAATCGGACGAAACATATATATGGGAGCTATAGCTAAATCTTAACCGATTTTCTTCAAATTCGGTAGTGTTGGTTCATGGATCAAGAAACTCTACCATTCTAAATTTCAAAACAATTGGATGTAAAATACAGCTTTCATAGGACTTAAGGGCCAAATCGGACGAAACATATATATGGGAGATATAGCTAAATCTTAACCGATTTTCTTCAAATTCGGCAATGTTGGTTCATGGATCAGGAAACTCTACCATTCTAAATTTCAAAACGATTAGATGGAAAATACAGCTTTTATAGGACTAAAGGGCCAAATCGGACGAAACATATATATGGGAGCTATAGCTAAATCTTAACCGATTTTCTTCAAATTCTGTAGTGTTGGTTCATGGATCAATAAACTCTACCATTCTAAATTTCAAAACAATTGGATGTAAAATACAGCTTCTATAGAACTAAAGGGCCAAATCGGACGAAACATATATATGGGATCTATAGCTAAATCTCAACCGATTTTCTTCAAATTCGGTAGTGTTGGTTCATGGATCAAGAAACTCTACCATTCTAAATTTCAAAATGATTGGATGTAAAATACAGCTTCTTCAGGACTAAAGAGCAAAATCGGACGAAACATATATATGGGAGCTATAGCTAAATCTTAACCGATTTTCTTCAAATTCGGCAATGTTGGTTCATGGATCAAGAAACTCTACCATTCTAAATTTCAAAACGATTGGATGTAAAATACAGCTTTTATAGGACTAAATGGCCAAATCGGACGAAACATATATATGGGAGCTATAGCTAAATCTTAACCGATTTTCTTCAAATTCGGTAGTGTTGGTTCATGGATCAAGAAGCTCTACCATTCTAAATTTCAAAATGATTGGATGTAAAATACAGCTTCTACAGGACTAAAGAGCAAAATCGGACGAAACATATATATGGGAGCTAAGCTAAATCTTAACCGATTTTCTTCAAATTCGGCAATGTTGGTTCATGGATCAATAAACTTTACCATTCTAAATTTCAAACCGATCGGTTGTAAAATACAGCTTCTATAGGACTAAAGGGTCAAATCGGACGAAACATATATATGGGAGCTATAGCTAAATCTTAACCGATTTTCTTCAAATTCGGCAATGTTGGTTTATGGATCAAGAAACTCTACCATTCTAAATTTCAAAACGATTGGATGTAAAATACAGCTTCTATAGGACTAAAGGGCCAAATCGGACGAAAGATATATATGGGAGCTATATCTAAATCTGAACCGATTTCAACCAAATTCAATAGCGATCTTAACAGCCGCGAAATACTCTAAACTGCAAAATTTCACAACGATCGGAGTGAAATTGCGACCTGTAGTCGACGAACAACTTTACATGGACAGACGGACGGACGGCCTCAGCTAGTGATTCTGAGTCGATCGGTATACTTTAAGGTGGGTCTAGCTGTGTTATTTTCAGGTGTTACAAACAAGGAGGAGTACTGTCTCCACTAATTTGGAACCTAGCGGTGAATGAAATTCTGCTAGATCTAGAACGTTGTGGCTGCAAGGTCGTGGCATATGCGGACGACGTTGCAATCGCAGTGAGTGGCAAATTCGAAAACGTCCTCCGAGACATTCTACAGGTGGCTCTGAACAAATTGGCTAGATGGGCCAGAAGCAGCGGTTTGGGCATAAACCCAAACAAGACAGAATTGGTTCTCTTTACTAGGATGAATAAAGTCCCACATGTGCACCCTCCACCTCGGATAAATGGAACAGATCTAGTCTTTTCTGAAAGTGCAAAATTTTTAGGAATAATTCTAGATAGAAAACTGTTATTTAGACTTAATGTATTGGAACGTGTAAGGAAGGCTAACGTCGCCTTATATTCCTGCAAAAAGGCTGTAGGGTCGCGGTGGGGCCTCTCTCCTAAAATCGTCCACTGGATATATATAGCAGTAGTTAGTCCTATACTGCTATACGGCATTGTGGTATGGTGGACGGCAACTGACAAACTAACCATCACCAACCTACTAACAAAGGTTCAGAGAACTGCCTGCCTGAGCATAAGCGGAGCCTTAAGGACTACAGCGACCGAGTCTCTACAAGCCCTACTTCATATACTGCCGATTAATATTGTGGCGAGAGAATTTGCAACCAAAGCGGCAATAAGATTAAACTGCCTATCAATGTGCAGGTACAAGAACTATGGTCACATGAGGATATCAAAGTGTAGTGCTATGGTAACCGACCGAGTGCACTATATACCAACTGTGTACACCTTCGAGAGAAATTACATCACTATGATTCCCGCGAGAGATGAATGGGTTGGAAGAAAACCAGGTAATAGAAACCATCTCCACTTTTACACGGATGGTTCGAAGCTTGATGAAAAGGTTGGCTTCGGAGTACACTGTGAAGAACTTAATTTGGATATAGCTCACAGACTACCAGATACCTGCAGTGTCTATCAAGCCGAAATAATGGCAATATGGGAAGTAGCCAAGTGGCTGAGTCGCAACATAGTAACCAACACTGGCGTTGTCATTTACTCGGACAGCCAGGCTGCCATCAATTCTCTGGAGGCAACAACCCTAAATTCACAAACAGCCCTCGACTGCCGCAGATCTCTTAACGAGATGGCTGAGCAGTTTAACATACACCTCATATGGGTGCCTGGGCATAGGGATATCCCGGGGAACTGCAAAGCCGATGAACTTGCTAGAAAAGGGACGACATCACAAATTCTCGAAGAATTTGCATATATTGGTGCGCCACTATCCACGTGCAAGCTTTGGCTTAGGCAAGAGGCAATCAGGCAGTCCAACGAAAGATGGACAGAAATCGGCACCTGCAGGGTAGCTAGACAAATCTGGCCAAGGTATGACCTGAGAAGATCAAAATATCTCCTCGCACTAGAGAGGCAAAGATTGTCTACGTTAGTATCAGTTCTGACGGGACACTGCTTGATCGGCGAACACGCCAAAAGATTGGGTATTGACTCTAATGACTTCTGCAGAAGCTGTGGAGATGAAGAAGAAGTGGAGAGCATTGAGCACTTGCTATGCGACTGTCCCGCTCTGAGTAAACGACGACTGGACATACTGGGGTCGGCTGTTCTAGGCAGCCTAACAGATCTTTCCAGTACCGATATTCGTAATATCGACAAATTTGTATATCAAACAGGTTGGTTTCGATGAGGGGCATTTCAGCCCGTGGTAACACTAGGGACCTATACTGGTCTATGTGAGCTTGTATAAAAAATACGGCTGCCACCCTAAGCTAAACCTAAACCTAAAAACAAACATTTGCCTGAAACAAACTTATAATACCCTGTACCACAGTGTGGTGTAGGGTATACAAATCGTATGGCCATTAAATCATCAAAACTTGACTAAACGAATGATGCAGAAGTTCTTATTTTTGGGGTTACTTTCACGTCCAATTCTCAGAATTGAGTCCCAAATCAATGAGCTGAAAAATGCTGTACTGTCTAGAAGTATACGTAGGTTTTTTTCATAACCTTCTGATTAAGAAACGCATTTCAGCAAGCTGGGGAACCCTAAGGGCTGTTCTGTATCCTCTGCTATGGAATCTCTCAATGAACAATATTCAGCTTTTTCTGGAGATGATGGGAGTCACAGTTGTTGCGTATGCAGATGACGTGGCAATAGCTGTTAGATGGAACTTTCCGAGTACTCTAAAAGTCATCCTGCGGCTGGCACTTCACGCAACCGTAAGATGAGCTTCCAATACTACACTACGCAACAAAACAATTTTTTTGTGTCCTAGACCTAAAAATAATTTTTTTGTATAGATTGTGGCATACTGTTATATAAAATCAAAACTAAAAATTTTTTGATGGATACATTTTTTTATAAAATTTTTTATTAAAAATACTAATATCGTCGAAGGTACCCTTGGTATTTGCACTATAATTTTTGGAGTATATGCCCGATCAGGTCGACTTATACGTTAAATTGAAGCTGTTAATGTGGGCTACCATTGTTGGAAATATCACTTTCACTTAGAAACAGTGGTTTAGTAACAGTCATTAAACAAATTGGAAAAAGTAGATTTTTTTCAAAAAAAAAATAAAAATTTCCTGGGACGAAAAAAAAACATAAAAAATAGAAAAAAATCAAAAAAAAAATATTTTATTCCATTTTTTAAAAGTTGCATACTAGCGAAGAAAATAATGCATATTTGAAAAAAATCTATGGATAAATGTATAAATTATACTGTTATATAAAATCAAAAACAAAAATCTTTTTATTGATACATTTTTTTTTTAAAAAAATTTATTAAAAATACTAATATCGTCGAAGTTACCTTAGTATTTGCACTATAATTTTTGGAGTATATGCCCGATCAGGTCGACTTATACGTTAAATTGAAGCTGTTAATGTGGGCTACCATTGTTGGAAATATCTCTTTCACTTAAAAACAGTGGTTTAGTAACAGTCATTAAACAAATTGGAAAAAGTAGTTTTTTTTTCAAAAAAAATAAAAATTTCCTGGGACGAAAAAAACATAAAAAATAGAAAAAAATCGAAAAAAAATATTTTATTCCATTTTTTAGTTTGCATCCTAGCGAAGAAAATAATGCCTATTTGAAAAAAATCTATGGATAAATGTAGAAATTATAGCCTTTTTGGTACAGGTAAGAGATTTTAAAAAATATTTTTTTGTTTAAATTTCTTTTTAAATAGCGATTTTATTCGTTACTTTTATTTATATTATGTGCATTTGAGTTTATTTACATGTACAAGTTTCATTAGAAGTAATTGTGAGTTGTTTGTGGACGTTTGTAGATTTCGGATTTGTAGATATCCGCCTTGCATTCCACATAACATCCCAACTACTTGAAAATCGCAACAAATTTTCCAGTCATGTTGTTCATATTTTATGTATTTTATCAATTAAGCCATTGTTTCGTATGATTCCTTAGTGTTGACGGCATGAGCAATGGGAATCGACGGTTTCTGATTTCCGTTCCGTGCAAAAGTACTGCTTTCAAACTTTCTTTACTGCTGTCAACAAATAACCGCCATTCTTTTGAGTTGTATGTTTGATTAAGTTCCTCGAACAATCCGGGAATGTCCTTGCAAAAGCATATGTTATACACAGTTGTATAAAATTGTTTGTAAGGTATATCACGGACTCTATAATATGATATGTTAACATCTGGGGCCAAAATATTGTACTGTTTCATCCGAGATGCAAGTAGTTCTGCCTTATCTTTGGTCAGTTCCAAATATCTCACTAGATCATTGAGTTGAAACTGTGTTAAAAGCGATGACTTCTGACTCAAACTTGAATCGCTCAGAGCTGAGTACTCAGTTGAACTTGCTGATGTTTCCGTAATTAGGCTGTTAGCTATACTTGGACACTTGGGTATTGGTATTGTTTCCGAATGTGCAACTGGCAAAGTGACAGTTTTTACTTCAGCGTAATTCCAGCGAATGCTCCTTCCTACTCCAATCTGTTTACTTAGACAAAAATAGCAGTCCGTATCGTGAATGAACGGTTGTCTCCAAATCATTGGCATTCCAAATTGAACGTGATGTTTAAAATTAAAACGTTTTATTCCACAAAACATTGTATGCATTAATTGTAAAGTACTTACCGCATGTTTCCACTACTCTATCGAGTAAGTTGTACATGGCACGAATTATACAAAATGCTAGGTGTCCACGGTTCGTTCATATTTTCAACTCGTATACCAAAATATTGCACACATATTTCTTCTATTATTTTACTAAACTCACATCGATTTTTTTTAATTACATATTTTCCGCAGATGTAGCTGAAATTGTCGGGATCATTTACACATTGAAAAGTTCTTTGCCTTTTACTCATACTTCGAAATATAACTTTATAATATCTTTCAGAAAAGCGACTTATCTCTTTAAGGCGCTGAATTACACTTATTTATTAATAAATTCCGGATTTAAGATACATAAGATGCAGAACCTGTAGCTGACATCTAGTTTGCTTCGAACGTAGAAACGCAATACATATAATTTTACTACCTGGGATGTCCGTACCCCTAAAAAGCGCAACTGAATGGAAACCTCATAAATAAACCAGTAAGGAAAGGCTAAAGTCGGGCGGTGCCGACTATATAATACCCTACACCACTCTCGTAATATTGAATAACTCTGATATATAAATTTTGTAATTCATGTATAAATTGTCTACATAAATTTACTTTTGGGACATTTTATACTTAAATAATACCCTGTACCACAGTGTGGTGTAGGGTATAAAAACGATTGGATCTAAAGAGCCAAATCGGATGAAACATATAAATGAGAGCTATAGCTAAATCATTACCGATTTTCTTCAAATTCGGCAATGTTGGTTCATGAATCAAGAAACTCTACCATTCTAAATTTCAAAACGATTGGATGTAAAATACAGCTATTACAGGACTAAAGGGCCAAAGCGGACGAAACATATATATGGGAGCTATAGCTAAATCTTAACCGATTTTCTTCAAATTCAGCAATGTTGGTTCATGGATCAAGAAACTCTACCATTCTAAATTTCAAAACGATCGGATGTAAAATACAGCTTCTATAGGACTAAAGGACCAAATCGGACGAAAGATATATATGGGAGCTATATCTAAATCTGAACCGATTTTCTTCAAATTCGGCAATGATGGTTCATGGATCAAGAAACTCTACCATTCTAAATTTCAAAACGATCAGATGTAAAATACAGCTTCTATAGGACTAAAGGGCCAAATCGGACGAAACATATATATGGGAGCTATAGCTAAATCTTAACCGATTTTCTTCAAATTCAGCAATGTTGGTTCATGGATCAAGAAACTCTACCATTCTAAATTTCAAAACGATCGGATGTAAAATACAGCTTCTATAGAACTAAAGGGCCAAATCGGACGAAAGATATATATGGGAGCTAGAGCTAAATCTTAACCGATTTTCTTCAAATTCGGCAGTGTTGGTTCATGGATCAAGAAACTCTACCATTCTAAATTTCAAAACGATTGGATGTAAAATACAGCTTCTATAGGACTAAAGGGCCAAATCGGACGAAACATATATATGGGAGCTATAGCTAAATCTTAACCGATTTTCTTCAAATTCAGCAATGTTGGTTCATGGATCAAGAAACTCTACCATTCTAAATTTCAAAACGATCGGATGTAAAATACAGCTTCTATAGGACTAAAGGGCCAAATCGGACGAAAGATATATATGGGAGCTATATCTAAATCTGAACCGATTTCAACCAAATTCAATAGCGATCTTAACAACCGCGAAATACTCTAAACTGCAAAATTTCAGAACGATCGGAGTGACATTGCGACCTGTAGTCGACGAACAACTTTACATGGACAGACGGACGGACGGACAGACATCGTTAAATGTAGGGTATAAAAATTACCATAAACAATTTTTATACCCTACACCACACTGTGGTACAGGGTGTTATAAGTTTGTTTCAAGGCAGATGTTTGTAACACCTAAAAATAACACAGCTAGACCCACCTTAAAGTATACCGATCGACTCAGGATCACTAGCTGAGTCGATTTAACGATGTCCGTCCGTCCGTCTGTCCATGTAAAGTTGTTCGTCGACTACTGGTCGCAATTTCACTCCGATCGTTCTGAAATTTTGCACTTTAGAGTATTTCGCGGCTGTTAAGATCGCTATTGAATTTGGTTGAAATCGGTTCAGATTTAGATATAGCTCCCATATATATCTTTCGTCCGATTTGGCCTTTTAGTCCTATAGAAGCAGTATTTTACATCCAATCGTTTTGAAATTTAGAATGGTAGAGTTTCTTGATCCATGAACCAACATTGCCGAATTTGAAGAAAATCGGTTAAGATTTAGCTATAACTCCCATATATATGTTTCGTCCGATTTGGCCCTTTAGTCCTATAGAAGCTTAGAATGGTAGAGTTTCTTGATCCATGAACCAACACTACCGAATTTGAAGAAAATCGGTTAAGATTTAGCTATAGCTCCCATATATATGTTTCGTCCAACTTGGCCCTTTAGTCCTATCGAAGCTTTATTTTACATCCAATCGTTTTGAAATTTAGAATGGTAGAGTTTCTTGATCCATGAACCAACATTGCCGAATTTGAAGAAAATCGGTTAAGATTTAGCTATAGCTCCCATATATATGTTTCGTCCGATTTGGCCCTTTAGTCCTATAAAAGCTGTATTTTACATCCAATCGTGTTGAAATTTAGAATGGTAGAGTTTCTTGATCCATGAACCAACACTACCGAATTTGAAGAAAATCGGTTAAGATTTAGCCATAGCTCCCATATATATGTTTCATCCGATTTGGCTCTTTAGAGCCAATCGTTTTTATACCCTACACCACACTGTGGTACAGGGTATTATTTAAGTATAAAATGTCCCAAAAGTAAATTTATGTAAACAATTTATACATGAATTACAAAATTTATATATCAGAGTTATTCAATATTACGAGAGTGGTGTGGGGTATTATATAGTCGGCACCGCCCGACTTTAGCCTTTCCTTACTGGTTTTAATATTTTTTTTCGTGTTTGTGAAACCTAATTGCACCAGAAACTGTTATCCACATCCCTTGGACAAAAATTTTGTTGCATAGTGTAATGGTCTTGGTGTTAACCCGACCAAGACGTAACTAGTTCCTCTCACCAGAAGGAATAAGGGACCACCTGTTACACCTGTCCCTTTTGGGGGTATTGAAATGCTCTCCTCTGAAAGTGCAAAATACTTAGGTATTTTACTAGACAGGGAGTTGTACTTCAAACCCAACATTCTGGAAAGAGCAAAGCAGGCTGAGATAGCGTTCTATATCTGTTTGAACCTGCGTCTAGTTTATTGGTTGTATACGGCAATGGTCAGACTGATAATGCTGTACGGCATTTGTCGTCTGGTGGACAACTCTGCAGAAATCCACCTTCTGCGCGTTACTACACAAGGTTCAGCGAATGGCTGCTATATGCTGCACTGGTGCGCTGAGAATGACACAAACTGAGGCACCAAATGTTATACTACATTTAATGCCGCTAGATGCCGCATGTACTGCGATTAGACTTAGGGAACTGTCACTATGGTCGGGAAATGGTTACGGATATAGTGTCATTCCAGACAGAATGCCTATGACGATAGTATGACTGAACAATTTCTTTCACAAGAAGTATCTCACTATCTACCTGATAGATCAGAATGAAATGGTTGTTTCCCAGGACATAGGATATTCGTTAACTTTTATGCCAACGGTTCCAAACTCAATAACCAAGTGGGCTTTGCTAGCTTTTCTGAGGAACTTGAGATATCACTTGGGAAAAGACTGCCGGATCACTGTAGTGTTTACGAGGCAGAAATTTTAGCTATTAATGAGGTAGCGTAATGGCTGAAATTTTATGTTCTGCTCAAAGTCGGTATTAATATTTTCTCTGGCAGTCAGGCATCTCTCCCTTACTAACCTGCCGAGAAAGGTGCAGTGTTTGTTCTTCTGGGCTACTTGTATTTCAGTGCAGTTTAGTGCTTCTGATTTCATTTGTTGTAATCTTTTAGTGTTAACTCGTTTCACTTGAGCTTAGATTGAAAATATAAAGTAATATACGCGTTTTATTCTATTATTCAAAGGATCTATTACAATCCCACAATATCCAGCCTACACCACACCAGACTCAGACCACTTTGCAAATTATAGCATACATAGAAAAAAATTCTATAAATCAAGCATAAATCCAAAATATAAATCATTAAAATGAGATTAATTATAATCCCCACACCACGATGGCAAGTGGTCCTGCCACGAATGAGATCGACAAACAAACAATAAATGAATTTTCGATATATAAAAATACATATACTCGTATATAGATTTTTTCGCAGAGTATAAAAAATAAATCCCCATCAAAAACCGATGAATAACGCATTTGCATTTGCCTTTCATTGCAGATATTAATATTTTGCTGTGTGTGTGTCCTTGTTTGGCACTCATCCTTTGTTCGCCAGTGGTTCCTGTTCACTACACTTTATTAACCACATTGGTGTCTGACAATAGCACTTTGGGCACAGGACATTGGATGCAGGATATACGATGTACACCCGCAAACAAACACTTACAAAGGCATCAACTGCCTCCCCTATGCCCCTCAGTTCAGCTTCCTTCTCACGGGGGCAGAGTAGGCTTTGTGTCCAACCAAATGGTCAGGGACATTTCATTTCCGCTCGAAATGTTTGTTTGGAAAAAAACTGTACTTTTGCTCGCAAAATAATGCCAAGCCACGCACATTTCAGCATTTCAGAGAGCCACAGCAACAACAAATATTTAGCAGTTGCTTTACACATTTTTGTATACAGATATTCGCATATATGTATATAGTACTCCGATTTCGGGAATTTTTAATTGTTGCCATGTACAAAAAATATTTAGACAGAGAGAGAAATAGCTGAAAAATGGATTGCCGAAGTGTGACAAAAAAAATCATTAAAAAGTAGGCAATGAAACGCATTTTTTGTGGCCGGCAGCAGCAAGCAGCAGGCAGCAGGAGAAGCAACAGTACAGTGGTTTGTATGAAAGAAAAAGTGAAGATTAATTATAACAATAACGGAGTTCCTGCTCTGGGGACTCTTTCATGGAAGATGATACCCCGGAATGATACCTCAGCAGAACTCCAAGGCCACAAGAAGGGCCGCAGAGTTCTTGTACTCAGAGCTACTTCTCTATTAAGAAAACAATAACGGAGTTCCACCTCTGGGGACTCTTTCATGGAAGATGATACCCCGGAATGATACCTCAGCAGAACTCCAAGGCCATAAGAAGGGCCTCAGAGTTCTTGTACTCAGAGCTACTTCTATATTAAGAAAACAATAACGGAGTTCCACCTCTGGGGACTCTTTCATGGAAGATGATACCCCGGAATGATACCTCAGCAGAACTCCAAGGCCATAAGAAGGGCCTCAGAGTTCTTGTACTCAGAGCTACTTCTCTATTAAGAAAACAATAACGGAGTTCCACCTCTGGGGACTCTTTCATGGAAGATGATACCCCGGAATGATACCACAGCAGAACTCCAAGGCCATAAGAAGGGCCTCAGAGTTCTTGTACTCAGAGCTACTTCTCTATTAAGAAAATATAAAAAGTCGTATATTCCCGTTAAAAAGGTCTCAGAGGTATTTCAGTGATAGACCTGCAGATGTTTTCCCTCAATAAAAATGGCCACATAGGCTATATTCACAGATAGTAGGCCTCAGAGGTAATTTATTCCCAAACAGAAGTTATCAGTGGTCTTCTGTTCCGTTGCAAAGCCTCATAGAACATCTATTGCCATCAGAAGACATCAGAGATATTCTACGAGTATTCAACTATAGAAGTTCTCGAAGATCTTTTATTGTCATATGGAAGTCCTAAAATATATTCATTCCCATAAGTCGCTGAGGTTTAAACGAATACATAAAAAACTTCATAGGCCTTTTAGTCCCACAAATAAGACCTGTCGTATAGAAAGCCTCTGGGGTCGTTTGTAACAAAGATAAGGCTTTGTCCCAAAGATAAGACCTCTGGGGTCGTTTGTCCCAAAGATAAGGCTTCAGGTGTTTTCCATACCTAAACATAATGTTTCAAAAGACTTATATTCCCACGTAGAGGGTTTCAAAGGTCCTCTATTCTCATAAAGACGGTTTCCGAGATGATCCATTCTCTTATATAAGGTTTCTATAGAGTCGCAGACCTACACCTACACCAGAGGCTGTAGGGTCGCGGTGGGGACTCTCTCCTAAAATCATCCACTGGATATATATAGCAGTAGTTCGTCCAATACCATTATACGGTATTGTGGTATGGTGGACGGCAACAAAGGTTCAGAGAACTGCCTGCCTGAGCATAAGCGGAGCCTTAAGGACTACAGCGACCGAGTCTCTACAAGCCCTACTCCATATACTGCCGATTAATATTGTGGCGAGAGAAGTTGCAACCAAAGCGGCAATAAGATTAAACTGCCTATCAATGTGCAGGTACAAGAACTATGGTCACATGAGGATATCAAAGTGTAGTGCTATGGTAACCGACCGAGTGGACTATACACCAACTGTGTACACCTTCGAGAGAAATTACATCACTATGATTCCCGCCAGAGATGAATGGGTCGGCAGAATACCAGGTAATAGAAACCATCTCCACTTTTACACGGATGGTTCGAAGCTTGATGAAAAGGTTGGCTTCGGGGTACACTGTGAAGAACTTAGTCTGGATATAGCTCACAGACTACCAGATACCTGCAGTGTCTATCAAGCCGAAATAATGGCAATATGGGAAGTCGCCAAGTGGCTGAGTCGCAACATAGTAATCAACACTGGCGTTGTCATTTACTCCGACAGCCAGGCTGCCATCAATTCTCTGGAGGCAACATCCCTAAATTCACAAACAGCCCTCGACTGCCGCAGATCTCTTAACGAGATGGCTGAGCAGTTTAATATACACCTCATATGGGTGCCTGGGCATAGGGATATCCCGGGGAACTGCAAAGCCGATGAGCTTGCTAGGAAATGGACGACATTACAAATTCTCGAAGAATTTGCATATATTGGTGCGCCACTACCCACGTGCAAGCTTTGGCTTAGGCAAGAGGCAATCAGGTGGACAGAAATCGACACCTGCAGGGTAGCTAGACAAATCTGGCCAAGGTATGACATGAGAAGGTCAAAATATCTCCTCGCACTAGAGAGGAAACGATTGTCTACGTTAGTACAGGTTCTGACGGGACACTGCTTGATCGGCGAACACGCCAAAAGATTGGGTATTGACTCCAATGACTTCTGCCGAAGCTGTGGAGATGAGGAAGAAGTGGAGAGCATTGAGCACTTGCTTTGCGACTGTCCCGCTTTGAGTAAACGACGACTGGACCTACTGGGGTCGGCCTTTCTAGGCAGCCTTACAGATCTTTCCAGTACCAATATTCGTACTATCGATAAATTTGTATATCAAACAGGTTGGTTTCGATGAGGGGCATTTCAGCCCGTGGTAACACTAGGGACCTAAACTGGTCTATGTGAGCTTGTAAAAAAATACGGCTGCCACCCTAACCTAAACCTACACCTTTAAGATATTTTAAAATGGATACCAAGTCTAATATATGTAGTATGGGCATAACGTAATATATGTAGTATGGGCATAACTAATATATGTAGTATGGGCATAACGTAATAAGGGGATAATGAAACTCTGAGGCCACTATATAGGAATTGAAATGCTCTGAGTCCATTTATACATTAAGAGAAGACCTCTGAATCTGACTATAAGAAGAATAATTATGTTAATAACGGAATTCTTATCTAGACTTAAAGAGAAGCAGAAGAACTGTGAGGACATCTATGTATATCCATTAGAAAGGACTCGGAGGTCTCCTTCTCAAATACATGAGGCCTCAGATGTAGTTTTTCTAATAATAAAACATAAATGGTCTTTAATTCACGTTAACCAGACATTAGAGGTCTTTTACTCCGATATGTCAAGCAACAGATGCCTTCCCTTCTATAAAAAAGACCACAGTAATCCTCAGAGGTCAGTTATTCCTATCCTATTTTGTTCACACACAAAGGCCTCGTAGAACATTTATTCCAGTTATTCCTATCCTATTTTGTTCACATACAAAGGCCCCATAGAACATTTATTCCCATCAGATACTTCCATATACAGGGTTTTCCAATAAGAGTGATATGATTTCTTTGAAAAAACACACACTTATTGTTAAAGCAAATTCAAAAGTTTTTTATTTAATATAAAGTACAATCGATACAATAAAGTTCTAAATAAAATGTCAATCAAATGGCCTCCACGACTTCTTCTGCAGGAACGAATTCGATGAACCCAATTTTCGAGCACTTCTTCCACTAAGTCAAGTCGTAGGTCATGAATGGCACGTTCAATATTGAATTGTAAAGCTTGAAGAGAGTCTGGTTTATTTCGAAAGGCCAATGACTTCAAATAACACCACAAGAAATAGTGTAATGGTGTTAAATCACAACTTCTTGGAGGCCATTCAATATCACAATTTCTTGAAATAAACGAATCTCCAAACTTTTCTCGCAACAATTCAATTGTTTCATTTGCTGTGTGGCATGTAGCCACAATCGGTCAATGGCAAAAGGATAGCTCTTAACGAGAGCTAAAATATTGCTCATGGATGTCAAGGTCGTAGGTCGACTGGAAAGAGTTTTTTTTTTTGGATTTTAAAAAAATGGACTTAGCAGCATTTTTAAATGTGAACGGAAAGTTTATTTTTGCTCTAGCTCCTTAACGGTACGTCGGATCGGGAATCGTTCAATGGCAAAAATATAGTTCTTAACGAGAGCTAAAATATTGCTCACGGGTATCAAGGTCGTAGGACGACTGGAAAGTTTTTTTTTTGGATTAAAAAAATGGACTTAGCGCACGAAAAGTTGCAATTGGAGAACGATAAAACTGAATAATTTGTAAACGTTGTTCTTGCGTATATCTCTCCATGATGAAATTGTAAACATTACTGAATAGAATGAAAAACAAATGACAGATCATGACATATTACAAATGGCCGAAACGTGACTTCAAAATCATATTATCCCCATTGGAAAACCCGTTAGAAGGCATCAGAGGTCTTCTCGTCAACTTTAGAGGTTCTCAAAGATAGGACGGGTTTCCAACAAGAGGTGTTATTTTGGTATTCAATGAAAAATGCCATTTTTTGAGATAAATGATCGGATGTTTATTTCATAACAAAGAGGAAGGTATGCCGTTAATAATGAAGAACAACATCAGCCAAATGGCCACCACGACCACGCTTACAGGACCATATCCTTTTCATGAAATTTTCCATAACCAAATCGCAAAGTGAATGCCCTATGTCCTCGACAGCCTCACGAAATCTTTATTTGAGGTCTTGAATCGACGCTGGGGTGTTCGCGTAGACCTTATCTTTCACATGGCCCCAAAGGAAGAAGTCGGAAGGTGTTAAATCACAAGATCTCGGTGGCCAATTGTGATCACTTCATCGAGAGATAAAACGGTTCGGAAACTTTTCCCGTAACAGAGCAATAGTTTCGTTGCTTGTGTGGCACATAGCGCCGTCTTGTTGAAAGTAAGCGTTGTCCAGATCAATACCATCCAACTCCGACCATAAAAAATCATTAATCATCTCTCGATAGCGCAATCCATTCACCGTAACTGTTGATCCAACCTCATTTTCGAAAAAGTAAGGTCCAATGACCCCGCCGGACCATAAACCGCACCAAACAGTTACACGTTGAGGATGGAGAGGCTTCTCAACAATAACTCTTGGGTTTTCCGAGCCCCAGATGCGACAATTTTGCTGGTTGACGTAGCCACCGAGGTGGAAATGGGCCTCATCATTCAAAATGATTTTGTATCGTTCGTATCGTTTCTTTGTTCTATCGTTTTTTTATCGTTTTGTATCGTTCGATGAGCTTGTATCGTTCCAGTTTTAGTAATGGCGTAGTTTCTACTTGTCAAATGTAAAAGAATAAAAGCTTCAAAAGTGACAGCTACCGAAATACCGGGTGATTCAAAATAACACCTCTTGCTGGAAAACCCTGTAGTATTCCCAACAGATATTCATTCTAACAAGACCTCAGGTCATACGAGTATATAAATGGCTCCTGAGGTCTTTTACTCACACAAATATGATACGACCCCTCTTCTACTGATGCATAGAAAGAAACTCTTGTCTCATAGATAAGGCTTCAGGGGTGTTTCACTCCTATACAGATGATTTCAGAGGTCTTCTTTTCCCACATATAATGTTTCAAAGCACCTTCTCAGAGAAGCCGAAAATCTTGGACGTCATTTATGAGTAGAAAGAAGACCATATGTAGATAAGGCTTCAGTGATGTTTCACTCCTTTACAGAAGATTTCAAAGATCTTCCCTTCAGACATAAAATGTTTGAAAGATCCTATATTCTTGAAGAATTGGAAAATTGGAATATCCTCGAGGTCGTTAATGGGTAGAAGACCTTTAAGTGGAGAAGAAGTCTAAGGTTATCTGCATGGGAATAAAAGAACTCGAAAGTCTATTAGGAGTAGCAGATCTCTGAGAATATCTCTGGGGCTTACTCTTATATAGCGTGCTCCATTTCGAGGTTCCCTACTTTTGTAAAGAAAAAAACACAGAAAATTCAAATTGAATGGGGAATGTTTATTATCATCTGAATGAACATTCTTTGGCATTTATTTTTTGATGGTCCATCCGTTGAGTCCAATTTTCGATGATTCGATTATGTTGACCATAAGTTGAGCGAAGTGCACGAAACACATTCCTCACAGAACGTGAATTTTCGTAATTAAGTTGAACGATTTGTAAACGTTGCTAAGGCGTAAGTCTTTCCATGATGAAATGCCAAACAATACTTAACAAAAATAACATGACAGCATGACACGACTCACACGTGATCTGTCAAAAAAGGCTATTAAAAAAAGTATCTTTACTTAGATCACCCTATATAACTATATGTTAATAAGATACATCTTGACCTTTAATACGGGGTTGGTAGAACTCTTTCGCTTCTGTATAGCAATTGAAAACTTCTGAAGTCATCTATATAGGAAAATAAGACCTCTGTATTTGCCTCTATGAAAATATAAAGCATCCGATACCTCTGTTTGGAAATAGAAAGCAGTCTACATTGAATTCTATGAATTCTGAGGCCTTATATATGGAAAGTGAACAATTCAGAGACTTTCTGAGACTAAATTGAACACAAATACCTCCTTCAAGGGATGTAACGATAGATCGCTTCCACGTAGTGCCCACTGGGTAATAATAAATGATTTTCCAAGTAGTGGTTCGACTTAAAACGAACGTGTCTAACACCGGTTTGGAACGACGATCTCTGGCCCATCGGTGTATGCTTAGAAGTCAAGAGTAACGGTCTGTATTTGTACTCGTACGGAACCTTGCTAATACCTTTGAAACTCAGAAAGTAATACGTGTTTTGCCACCCAGTCCTTGCCACAACTCCGGGGGGTTATACTGTGGCGGACAAGTATCTACCCTGCACTCGTGTATACTATGTATGTATACAAAAAAAAAACGCAGTCTCTGTTCTCTTCAAGGTCAAATGTAGAGAGTTCCTTCTATTGTCGGACTGTTCGTCTGTTGGTCTTGGCCCAAACCGACCCCCAGTACTCAAAAACAGTGGTATACGAGTATACAATAAAAGGGGATCGTCATATCCGGCCGTCAAAACGCAGGCACAAGGAGCGGCAGATAACGCAAAGAGTTGCGACCTCGCTGGAAAGTGGTGAGATACCGACTCTTACAGAGAAACAAGAGTCACTTACCCGGGCTAGGAATGTCATGAATACTTCTAAAAGCCACTGAATCGGTTTGAAGGACCGCAACTTCGGCTCTGTCAACGGCTGGCAATAATGACAAAGTAATCAGATCACACGTGGGACCCCTACCTTAAAAAAAAAAATAAAAGCCATAACATCACTGTCAATAGGCCACTCAGCAAACTACGGAGGATGACACCTAAGGATAAGTGGAGTCATATATAATCGGCCACTGTGGCCGAATGCCTTACTATCCCAAGAGAGAAGTCAGGCAAACCAATAACCTGCAACGATGCAGAATGACATCAGGGTAAAGTTAAACCTTAAGCTTTCAGTGATAACAGATCTTTGGACCTGTATAAGGCTGCCCTTGAGTCGAGTGGTTGAGATCTGGCTAGGCGCCCAGTTGGATATTGTCGAGAAAACCGACAATATCCAACTTCTATATCGGACAAACGACAATATCCAACTTCTATATGAGTCCTTCTATATGGGAATAGAAGACCTCTGATTCCTTCTATATGGGAATAGAAGACCTCTGAGTCCTTCTATATGGGAATAGAAGACCTCTGATGACTTCTATATGGGAATAGAAGACCTCTAAGGGCTTCTATATGGGAATAGAAGACCTCTAAGGGCTTCTATATGGGAATAGAAGACCTCTAAGGGCTCTATATGGGAATAGAAGACATCTGAGGGCTTCTATATGGGAATAGAAGACCTCTGAGTCCTTCTATATGGGAATAAAAGACCTCTGAGGGCTTCTATATGGGAATAGAAGACCTCTAAGGGCTTCTTTGTGGGAATATAAGACCTCTGAGTCCTTCTATATGGGAATAGAAGACCTCTGAGGGCTTCTATATGGGAAAAGAAGAACTCCCAGGCATCATATATGGGAATAGAAGACCGCTGAATCCTTTTATAAGGGAATACAAGATCTCTGAGTCCTTCTATATGGGAATAGAAGACCTCTGAGTCCTCCTTTATGGGAATACTAGCGGACCCGGCGAACTTCGCCTCGCCCCAATTTAATGCCTTCAGATAAACTCCAGAGTGATAATAAAACACAGATAGTTAAAATTTTAATGCGATTTGTTTAAAAGGAATCGAAATCAGTAGAGAGCGATGTGATAAACAACAACGATTAATATTGTGGCGAGAGAATTTGCAACCAAAGCGGCAATAAGATTAAACTGCCTATCAATGTGCAGGTACAAGAACTATGGTCACATGAGGATATCAAAGTGTAGTGCTATGGTAACCGACCGAGTGGACTATATACTAACTGTGTACACCTTCGAGAGAAATTACATCACTATGATTCCCGCCAGAGATGAATGGGTCGGCAGAATACCAGGTAATAGAAACCATCTCCACTTTTACACGGATGGTTCGAAGCTTGATGAAAAGGTTGGCTTCGGGGTACACTGTGAAGAACTTAGTCTGGATATAGCTCACAGACTACCAGATACCTGAAGTGTCTATCAAGCCGAAATAATGGCAATATGGGAAGTCGCTAAGTGGCTGAGTCGCAACATAGTAATCAACACTGGCGTTGTCATTTACTCGGACAGCCAGGCTGCCATCAATTCTCTGGAGGCAACATCCCTAAATTCACAAACAGCCCTCGACTGCCGCAGATCTCTTAACGAGATGGCTGAGCAGTTTAATATACACCTCATATGGGTGCCTGGACATAGGGATATCCCGGGGAACTGCAAAGCCGATGAACTTGCTAGGAAAGGGACGACATTACAAATTCTCGAAGAATTTGCATATATTGGTGCGCCACTACCCACGTGCAAGCTTTGGCTTAGGCAAGAGGCAATCAGGCAGTCCAACGAAAGATGGACAGAAATCGGCACCTGCAGGGTAGCTAGACAAATCTGGCCAAGGTATGACCTGGGAAGGTCAAAATATCTCCTCGCACTAGAGAGGAAACGATTGTCTACGTTAGTACAGGTTCTGACGGGACACTGCTTGATCGGCGAACACGCCAAAAGATTGGGTATTGACTCCAATGATTTCTGCCGAAGCTGTGGAGATGAGGAAGAAGTGGAGAGCATTGAGCACTTGCTTTGCGACTGTCCCGCTTTGAGTAAACGACAACTGGACCTACTGGGGTCGGCCTTTCTAGGCAGCCTTACAGATCTTTCCAGTACCAAAATTCGTACTATCGATAAATTTATACATCAAACAGGTTGGTTTCAATGAGGGGCATTTCAGCCCGTGGTAACACTAGGGACCTAAACTGGTCTATGTGAGCTTGTAAAAAAATACGGCTGCCACCCAAACCTAAACCTAAACCTACACCTTTAAGATATTTTCAAATGGATACAAAGTCTAATATATGTATGGGCTTAACATAACTCGCAAGTGGGAATAGGATACCTCTATGGTATTTAATATGGGGATAATGAAACTCTGAGGCCACTATATAGGAATTGAAATGCTCTGAGTCCATTTATACATTAAGAGAAGACCTCTGAATCTGATTATAAGAAGAATAATTATGTTAATAACGGAATTCTTATCTAGACTGAAAGAGGAGCAGACGAACTGTGAGGACATCTATATCCATTAGAAGGGACTTGGAGGTCTCCTTTTCAAATACATGAGGCCTCAGATATAGTTTTTCTAATAATAAAACATAAATGGTCTTTAATTCACGTTAACCAGACATGAGAGGTCTTTTACTCCGATATGTCAAGCAACAGATGCCTTCACTTCAATAAAAAAAGACCACAGTAATCCTCAGAGGTCAGTTATTCCTATCCTATTTGTTCACACTCAAAGGCCTCGTAGAACATTTATTCCAGTTATTCCTATCCTATTTTGCTCACATACAAAGGCCCCATAGAACATTTATTCCCATCAGAAGGTATCATACTTCCATATACAGGGTTTTCCAATAAGAGTGATATGATTTCTTTGAAAAAACACACACTTATTGTTAAAGCAAATTCAAAAGTTTTTTATTTAATATAAAGTACAATCGATACAATTAAGTTCTAAATAAAATGTCAATCAAATGGCCTCCACGACTTCTTCTGCAGGAACGAATTCGATGAACCCAATTTTCGAGCACTTCTTCCACTAAGTCAAGTCGTAGGTCATGAATGGCACGTTCAATATTGAATTGTAAAGCTTGAAGAGAGTCTGGTTTATTTCGAAAGGCCAATGACTTCAAGTAACACCACAAGAAATAGTCTAATGGTGTTAAATCACAACTTCTTGGAGGCCATTCAATATCACAATTTCTTGAAATAAACGAATCTCCAAACTTTTCTCGCAACAATTCAATTGTTTCATTTGCTGTGTGGCATGTAGCCACAATCGGTCAATGGCAAAAGGATAGCTCTTAACGAGAGCTAAAATATTGCTCATGGATGTCAAGGTCGTAGGTCGACTGGAAAGTGTTTTTTTTTTTGGATTTAAAAAAAATGGACTTGGCATCATTTTCAAATGTGAACGGAAAGTTTATTTTTGCTCTTGCTCGTTAACGGTTCGTCGGATCGGGAAACGGTCAATGGCAAAAGGATAGCTCTTAACGAGAGCTAAAATATTGCTCACGGGTGTCAAGGTCGTAGGACGACTGGGAAGTGTTTTTTTGGATTTAAAAAAAATGGACTTAGCGCACGAGAAGTTGCAGTTGGAGAACGATAAAACTGAATAATTTGTAAACGTTGTTCTTGCGTATATCTCTCCATGATGAAATTGTAAACACTACTGAATACAATGAAAAACAAATGACAGATCATGACATATTACAAATGGCCGAAACGTGACTTCAAAATCATATCATCCCCATTGGAAAACCCGTTAGAAGGCATCAGAGGTCTTCTCGTCAACTTTAGAGGTTCTCAAAGATAGGAGGGGTTTCCAACAAGAGGTGTTATTTTGGTATTCAATGAAAAATGCAATTTTTTTAGATAAATGATCGGATGTTTATTTCATAATAAAGAAGAAGGTATGCCGTTAATAATGAAAAACAACATCAGCCAAATGGCCACCACGACCACGCTTACAGGACCATATCCTTTTCATGAAATTTTCCATAACCAAATCGCAAAGTGACTGCCCTATGTCCTCGATAGCCTCACGAATTCTATCTTTGAGGTCTTGAATCGACGCTGGGGTGTTCGCGTAGACCTTATCTTTCACATGGCCCCAAAGGAAGAAGTCGGAAGGTGTTAAATCACAAGATCTCGGTGGCCAATTGTGATCACTTCATCGAGAGATAAAACGGTTCGGAAACTTTTCCCGTAACAGAGCAATAGTTTCGTTGCTTGTGTGGCACATAGCGCCGTCTTGTTGAAAGTAAGCGTTGTCCAGATCAATACCATCCAACTCCGACCATAAAAAATCATTAATCATCTCTCGATAGCGCAATCCATTCACCGTAACTGTTGATCCAACCTCATTTTCGAAAAAGTAAGGTCCAATGACCCCGCCGGACCATAAACCGCACCAAACAGTTACACGTTGAGGATGGAGAGGCTTCTCAACAATAACTCTTGGGTTTTCCGAGCCCCAGATGCGACAATTTTGCTGGTTGACGTAGCCACCGAGGTGGAAATGGGCCTCATCATTCAAAATGATTTTGTATCGTTCGTATCGTTTCTTTGTTCTATCGTTTTTTTATCGTTTTGTATCGTTCGATGAGCTTGTATCGTTCCAGTTTTAGTAATGGCGTAGTTTCTACTTGTCAAATGTAAAAGAATAAAAGCTTCAAAAGTGACAGCTACCGAAATACCGGGTGATTCAAAATAACACCTCTTGCTGGAAAACCCTGTAGTATTCCCAACAGATATTCATTCTAACAAGACCTCAGGTCATACGAGTATATAAATGGCTCCTGAGGTCTTTTACTCACACAAATATGATACGACCCCTCTTCTACTGATGCATAGAAAGAAACTCTTGTCTCATAGATAAGGCTTCAGGGGTGTTTCACTCCTATACAGATGATTTCAGAGGTCTTCTTTTCCCACATATAATGTTTCAAAGCACCTTCTCAGAGAAGCCGAAAATCTTGGACGTCATTTATGAGTAGAAAGAAGACCATATGTAGATAAGGCTTCAGTGATGTTTCACTCCTTTACAGAAGATTTCAAAGATCTTCCCTTCAGACATAAAATGTTTGAAAGATCCTATATTCTTGAAGAATTGGAAAATTGGAATATCCTCGAGGTCGTTAATGGGTAGAAGACCTTTAAGTGGAGAAGAAGTCTAAGGTTATCTGCATGGGAATAAAAGAACTCGAAAGTCTATTAGGAGTAGCAGATCTCTGAGAATATCTCTGGGGCTTACTCTTATATAGCGTGCTCCATTTCGAGGTTCCCTACTTTTGTAAAGAAAAAAACACAGAAAATTCAAATTGAATGGGGAATGTTTATTATCATCTGAATGAACATTCTTTGGCATTTATTTTTTGATGGTCCATCCGTTGAGTCCAATTTTCGATGATTCGATTATGTTGACCATAAGTTGAGCGAAGTGCACGAAACACATTCCTCACAGAACGTGAATTTTCGTAATTAAGTTGAACGATTTGTAAACGTTGCTAAGGCGTAAGTCTTTCCATGATGAAATGCCAAACAATACTTAACAAAAATAACATGACAGCATGACACGACTCACACGTGATCTGTCAAAAAAGGCTATTAAAAAAAGTATCTTTACTTAGATCACCCTATATAACTATATGTTAATAAGATACATCTTGACCTTTAATACGGGGTTGGTAGAACTCTTTCGCTTCTGTATAGCAATTGAAAACTTCTGAAGTCATCTATATAGGAAAATAAGACCTCTGTATTTGCCTCTATGAAAATATAAAGCATCCGATACCTCTGTTTGGAAATAGAAAGCAGTCTACATTGAATTCTATGAATTCTGAGGCCTTATATATGGAAAGTGAACAATTCAGAGACTTTCTGAGACTAAATTGAACACAAATACCTCCTTCAAGGGATGTAACGATAGATCGCTTCCACGTAGTGCCCACTGGGTAATAATAAATGATTTTCCAAGTAGTGGTTCGACTTAAAACGAACGTGTCTAACACCGGTTTGGAACGACGATCTCTGGCCCATCGGTGTATGCTTAGAAGTCAAGAGTAACGGTCTGTATTTGTACTCGTACGGAACCTTGCTAATACCTTTGAAACTCAGAAAGTAATACGTGTTTTGCCACCCAGTCCTTGCCACAACTCCGGGGGGTTATACTGTGGCGGACAAGTATCTACCCTGCACTCGTGTATACTATGTATGTATACAAAAAAAAAACGCAGTCTCTGTTCTCTTCAAGGTCAAATGTAGAGAGTTCCTTCTATTGTCGGACTGTTCGTCTGTTGGTCTTGGCCCAAGCCGACCCCCAGTACTCAAAAACAGTGGTATACGAGTATACAATAAAAGGGGATCGTCATATCCGGCCGTCAAAACGCAGGCACAAGGAGCGGCAGATAACGCAAAGAGTTGCGACCTCGCTGGAAAGTGGTGAGATACCGACTCTTACAGAGAAACAAGAGTCACTTACCCGGGCTAGGAATGTCATGAATACTTCTAAAAGCCACTGAATCGGTTTGAAGGACCGCAACTTCGGCTCTGTCAACGGCTGGCAATAATGACAAAGTAATCAGATCACACGTGGGACCCCTACCTTAAAAAAAAAAATAAAAGCCATAACATCACTGTCAATAGGCCACTCAGCAAACTACGGAGGATGACACCTAAGGATAAGTGGAGTCATATATAATCGGCCACTGTGGCCGAATGCCTTACTATCCCAAGAGAGAAGTCAGGCAAACCAATAACCTGCAACGATGCAGAATGACATCAGGGTAAAGTTAAACCTTAAGCTTTCAGTGATAACAGATCTTTGGACCTGTATAAGGCTGCCCTTGAGTCGAGTGGTTGAGATCTGGCTAGGCGCCCAGTTGGATATTGTCGAGAAAACCGACAATATCCAACTTCTATATCGGACAAACGACAATATCCAACTTCTATATGAGTCCTTCTATATGGGAATAGAAGACCTCTGATTCCTTCTATATGGGAATAGAAGACCTCTGAGTCCTTCTATATGGGAATAGAAGACCTCTGATGACTTCTATATGGGAATAGAAGACCTCTAAGGGCTTCTATATGGGAATAGAAGACCTCTAAGGGCTTCTATATGGGAATAGAAGACCTCTAAGGGCTCTATATGGGAATAGAAGACATCTGAGGGCTTCTATATGGGAATAGAAGACCTCTGAGTCCTTCTATATGGGAATAAAAGACCTCTGAGGGCTTCTATATGGGAATAGAAGACCTCTAAGGGCTTCTATATGGGAATAGAAGACCTCTGAGGGCTTCTATATGGGAAAAGAAGAACTCCCAGGCATCATATATGGGAATAGAAGACCGCTGAATCCTTTTATAAGGGAATACAAGATCTCTGAGTCCTTCTATATGGGAATAGAAGACCTCTGAGTCCTCCTTTATGGGAATACTAGCGGACCCGGCGAACTTCGCCTCGCCCCAATTTAATGCCTTCAGATAAACTCCAGAGTGATAATAAAACACAGATAGTTAAAATTTTAATGCGATTTGTTTAAAAGGAATCGAAATCAGTAGAGAGCGATGTGATAAACAACAAACAACGAAGACAGAAGACAGGCAACGTACAGATGACCGTGCGAAAAACAGGGAAATTCGAGATTAATTCCACAGACTTCCTACGATTTGTCTTGAGATTTATTGATTGTCATCGTAAAAGCCAATCGTACAGGGAACTGAATCCGCTTGAATTGGAATGAAAGATCAGTTGGAATAATCGGAATTCGTGGGATAAGGACTTCCTCTCCTTTGAATTTTCCCTTGATGATCGTCGCCTGAATCACATTGTCCATCAGTTTCATAATGGACAACCGCGAACTATGCACAATTTCGGATGATTCAGATTCCGCAACATGATTATGATCGATTCCACCTTCAGCTGTAAATTATGCGGCGGAGCTCCTGGCACATCAAGCGAGTTCGATTTTACTTTGAATAATAAAATTCATGCTATCGACGTCCTTATTCTTCGCTGCTAATATTGCCCATTCACTAATCTAATCGAGATTTGGAAACACTTTGGTGATGAGTTCCTCGTTCGACGATGTGAACTCGCAAAAATTTGCCGGGAACAATATCAATGCAGTGGAAACATCAACAGTAATTTGGCCATTGCCAAGCGCCAACAGTTGTTTCGAGAATTCAAGAGCCGATGAGTCGTTCTGCAACGCGACTCTCATGTTCGTGGTCAATTTCAACTTCTTGACATGCCGCCACAAAGACCACGATTTCAGGCATGCATTAATTTCATCGGCAGTAGATTTCGGGATGACGGGAAGCGTTTGACGAAAATCTCCGGAGAGCAATATCATAGACTCACCAAATTGTCTCAAATCACGTCGTAAATCCTTCATCGTTCGGTCAACTGCCTCCAGAGCTCGTTTATGCGCCATCGTGCATTCATCCGAAATTATGATTTTGCAGTGCCCGCAATCCAATAAGATAACCTTACCTCTTATACTCAAACTTATTATCTGACAAAATTTTCGAACTGATAAATATCGCGTTGAATTTTAATTGATCGTAATGCTTGTACCGTTTGTCGATGTGATACGCGAAATCAGTGTAACAATACGCAAAACTCGAATGAATTGCAGCAAGAAAAATAGCACATACTCGTACATATGTTTAATAGAAAACTTTTTTGTTTAATAGAAAATTAATAAAAAAAATTGGATTCAAAAAGAGAGTAGTAGATAGGAACAGTAGGAATCTCGCAAGAAATAGCAATTTTCGATTTTCCCAATTTTCCGACTTTTCCGGAGGGTTTTCCCAAAATTTTCTTTCGTAACAACCTTCTCCAGGCAAATACGAACAACTGAAAAAAAAATTGAGCCAAATCGCTCCAGCCGTTCTGACGTGATGCCATTACACAGATGGACCGTTTCATTTTTATATATATAGATAAGACCTTTGAGTCCTTCTACATGGGAGTAGAAGACATTTGTGTCTTTCCATATGGGAAAAGAAGACCTCAGAAGCCATCTATATGCAAATAAAATACTATAATAGAATGCCTAGGAGCATTCTATATGGGAATAAAAGACCTCTGAAGTTATCTACATAGAAATATAAGACCTTTGAAGCCTTCTACATGGAAATATATACTCTAAAGCCTTTCACATGGGAACATCTTACCTCAGAGGACTCCTATATGGGAAAATAAGACCTCTGAGGCTATATGGGAATAGAAGACCTCTGTGTCCTTCTATATGGGAATAGAAGACCTGTGAGTCCTTCTACATGGGAGTAGAACACCTTTGCGTCTTTCTATTTCATATGAGAATATAAGTCTTGTGAGACCATCTTTATGCGAATAAAATACCTCTGTTGCCTTCTATATGGGAATAAAAGACCTCGGAAGACCTAATAGACCTTTAATGGGGAATATACGATTTCTCAGGACTTTCCTACTTGTACCTTGCATTCCACTGTGCCCGCCCATTGTGATGCGTACTATCTCTATGGAATGTTGTATGCAAATATTTCGAATTTCATATTATCTCTTCGTGTATGTGAACCCCTTCAACCCCACCCCCTTCGACTTGTAGCTGCTATTGTGTGTATCCACAAAATTGAAAATCAATGTCCACTCAGCCTGCCAGACTGACTGTCCACCACCTCTCCTCCCCCTCTCCCATCTCATTTTTATTTTCCCAAAAAGCTGTTCGTTTGCTCTGTCGGCTATTAATGCAGCATCGCATACGCACCACATCGCCCACCAATCCTGGCAACATCCGGGCTCCCATCTGGCCACAGCTGGGTGGCTGACAGCCTGGCTGTCTGCTTGCATCAGGACTCAAATAAAGAGCCTGATGACACTGATAATATTATGTTCACTCGACAATATTTTTAATCGAACTTGTTTTACAATTTGACCACCACTTTGGGTGGCATTGGGCAGAAAGCCTGCTTTGGTCAGCTGCATTGGCTGTTTGGCAGCCTATGGGTGGGTGGAGGAGGTTGCATTGTGGCTTTTAGGACAGACAGACACGGCATCCGTAGTGTATGACGTCGACGCCGCCGCTGCTGCTGTACGTATGACATTTTATGTTTTGGATTATCTTTTTTATAGAGCACTTTTGTGTACGGTCATGCGCCCTATTTCGGAAATAAAAATTACATTTAAGTGTTTCTTTTTTGGGCGCAAAAAATTTTTATTTTATTAACATATAAACAATTTTCGGTTCAATACACGGATACATGTGATTGAGGCAACACACACTCACACACTGGCTTGGGTATACATGTAAATATTGGTTAAATACAAATATATCCGGCTTCATATTATAACCGATAAAGGTGACCCGGTCGAAGGCAGATAGATTGAGCTAGGAATGAAGCTTAAGGAGGTAGAAGCTCTCCAAAGATTTACACTATTTATTCGATATTTTAATTTTATTTTTGAACATCTGAGGCATTGTGTATAGATCGACTAAATTAGGAATAATATCTACTAGATTACGATTGATCTTAGAATTGCTTTATATATATTACAAACAAATTCAATTATAGTTTTGAATGCCAGAATATCGAAAATATTTAAAATTATGTTATATTGCAATTGACCAATTTTCTCCTCAAGAAGTCAAAGATGTTATCCTCCTGACTGTAATCCAAAACCCTAACAACGCTCCGGCTCGAAAGACCTTTTTGTTAATTCGTAAAACTATTTTTTTTGTCGGAAATGAGCTAATTTTCTTTAACATAAATATGGCAACCTTAACGGTTGGTAAAATTTGGCTCTTAATTAAATGTATGAGGTATACGTATTTCCACATTTTCATTAGCATAGGTGATATGATAAAGCAGGGATTTAACCTCAACACGTCAGAGACCTTCTATACATATAGGAAGATATAACCTCTGCGGTTTTCTATGCCAAAGAGAATAGGAGGCATCTGAGGTCTTCAAAATGGGAAGACTTATCTTTTATAAGAGAATAGAAGACCTCTGAGGCCGTCCATATGGGAATAGAAGATCTTTGATGCCTTGTATATGGAAACAGTTGACGTCTGATGCCTTCTACATGGGAATAAAAGACCTCTGACACCTCTAATGCCTTCTACATGGGAATATAATACATATGAGGCCTTCTATATTCGAATAGAATACCTCTGAGGCCTTCTATGTATATGGGAATAGAAGACATCTGAGGCCTTCTATATGGGAATAGAAGACTTCTGCGGCCTTCTATAAGGGAATAGAACACATCTGAGGCCTTATTTTTGGGAATAGAAGACATCTGAGGTATTTTATATGGGTATAGAAGACCACCGTGACCTGCTATGTAGGAAAAGAGGCCTTCTAAATGGGAATATGATACCTCTGCGGCTTTCTATATGGGAATAGAGGACCTACGAGGCCTTATATATGAGAATATACGACCTCTGAGGCCTTCTGTATGAGAATAGACGACCTCTGAGGCCTTCTAAATGGGAATATGACACCCCTGAGGCTTTCTATATGGGAATAGAAGACCTCTGAGACCTTCTATATGGAAATAGAGCTCTTCTGAGGCCTTCTATATGGAAATAAAAGACCTCTGAGACTTTATATTTGGGAATAGAGGACATGTGAGGCCTTCTTTATGGGAATAGAAGACCTCTGAGACCTTATATATGGGAATAGAGCTCTTCTGAGGCCTTCTATATGGGAATATAATACCTCTGAAACCTTCTTTGTTGGAATAGAGGACATGTAAGGCCTTATTTATGGGAATAGAAGACCTCTGCGGCCTTCTATATGGGAATATGGAACCCCTGATGCTTTCTAAATTGGAATATAAGACCTCTGAGGCCTTCTGTATTTAAATAGAAGACCTCTATATGGAAATAGAAGACTTTTGAGACCTTATATATGGGAATAGAGGACCTCTGAAACCTTCTATGTGGGAATTGAAGATCTCTAAGGCCTTCTATATGTGAATAGAAGACCTCTGAGGCTTTCTATATGGAAATAGAGGACTTATGAGGCCTTCTATATGGGAATATAAGACCTCTGAGGCCTTCTATGTGGGAACACAGGATTTCCAAATAGGAATATGATACCTCAGAGGCCTTCTATATGGGCATAGAGGACCTCTGAAGCCTTCTATATGTGAATATATGTGGGAATAGAGGCTTTCCAAATGGGAATATCATACCTCAGAGGCCTTCGATATGGGCATAGAGAGCCTCTGAAGCCTTCTATATGTGAATATAAGACCTCTGAGGCATTCTCTATGGAAATAGAAGACCTCTGAGGCCTTCTAAATGGGAATATGAAACCCCTGAGGCTTTCTATATAGGAATATAAGACCTCTGAGGCCTTCTGTATGAAATAGAAGACCTCTGAGGCCTTCCAAATGGGAATATGATACCTCAGAGGCCTTCTATATGGGCATAGAGGTCCTCGGAAGCCTTCTATATTGGAATATACGACCTCTGAGGCCTTCTGTATGAAATAGAAGACCTCTGAGGCCTTCTATATGGGAATATGGAACCCTTGAGGCTTTCTAAATGGGAATATAAGACCTCTGAGGCCTTCTAAATAGGAATAGCAAACCCCTGAGGCTTTCTATGTTGGAATAGAAGACCTCTGAGGCCTTCCATTTGGGAATATAAGACCTCTGAGGTCTTCTGTATGGAAATAGAAGACTTCTGAGGCCTTCTAAATGGGAATATCAAACCCCTGAGGCTTTCTATATGGGAATAGAATACCTCTGAGGCCTTCTATATGGGAATATAAGACTTCTGAGGCCTTCTATGTGGGAACAGAGGGAATATGATACCTCAGAGGCCATATACATGGGCATAGAGGACCTATGAAGCCTTTTATATGTGAATATAAGACCCCTATTACAAGACCTCTTAGGCGTTCTACATGGGAATGAAAGACCTCTGAGGCCCTCTATATGGGAATAAATTGGATTATATGGGCGAGGCCACGCCCCCTCAATCAAGAATTTAAATAGCCTATGTTACCCGCTAGGGTTATCAGACGATTCCCTGAAAATTTCATCAAAATCGGTCCAGCCGTTTTGGAGTCCATACGTAACATACACGCACATACACACATCCCATTTTATATATATAGATAGCGTACCCGGTCCACTTCGTTGCCCCAGACTTCAGATTTCCGATCCCGTCCATTTTTTTACTGCTCTAGATATATCAATTTCAAAACATGGCTCATATAGATGGGGACAGTTGGAATCTCGTTAATCAATTTGTATACGGTGCGGACAGATAAAGAACTTATATAGCCTATGTCACCTGCTAGGCTTATCTGAAGATTCCCTGAACATTTCATGAAAATCACACATCCATTTTTATATATATATAGCTGGACCCGGTCCACTTCGTTGCCCCAGAGTGGATTTATGATTTCCAATCCCGCTCATTTTTGGACCAAATACGGTTCAAACGGGATCACGGCCCAGTCTCATTCCAGATAACAGTAGGAATCTCGTTAAGCAATTCGTAGGTAGGGACAGTAGGAATCTCTCAAAAAATCATAACTCCAAATCGGCTTATATGGGCGGGGCCACGCCCCCTTAATCAAGAAGTAATATAGCCTATGTCACCCGCCTGAATATTCTGAAGATTCCCTGAAAAAAATTTCATCAAAATCGGCCCAGCCGTTTTGGAGTCCATACGTTACATACATACACACATCCAATTTTATATACATATATAGATGACTAATGTTGAGAAAAATCACCACATCTTGACCAAACGAAAATATTTTTAAACAATTTTTTTTAAAAAACCATCCTCATTGCATGTTCTACAAAACGTATTCAGCCATTTTTTTATTTTATGCAGTCGTTCTCGAGTTATGGAGTGACAATCAAAATTTACACTTCTTTTATATATACATATATAGATAGACCTTTTAAATGGGAAGTCTTCTATATTGAATTAATGAACCTCTGGGGCCTGTAGAATTTCTTCATCCTTCGAACAAAATATCTCTGCGGCCTTCTTGTTGGGAAAACCAAAAATTTGAGGACTTCTAAAAGGGACCGAAAACAGCTGAGACATTCTGTACGGGAATCTAAGACTTTTGAGTCTTTCTTTGTGAGAATAGAAGACCAATTATGAATTGGAAAGAAAGACATATGAGGAATTTTATATAGGAAATTAAGATAAAGAAGTTTCTATTAGTTTATACGATTTTATAAAACTTTTGCAGAATTTCTTCAGAAGCCCTACGTAGATGTTTTTTTAAGGAGTTCTCAATCAAATTGTCTACTAATATTTCTATAAAATCTCAAATCGACCAAATTTAGCTCAAAACAAAAAGTTTACTAAAACTAAGCCAAGTCTAGAGAAGATTAGTAAGATGATTCGTGTTCTAACAGAACTCTCAAGCTTACGTACAAGTACATCTGCACCATATTGGTTAGTCAGTAAACGACGAATGCGGTAGGTAGAATTATGGAAATAATGAAACATTTTCTTGTTGTTAATGTCCCGCTTTCAAACATGCAAGAAGTCGATAATTCGTGTTTGACACACTACCTGTTCTGACTCATCTTAGAGGATCTGACTGGGTTAGACATAGAAAATTTGTGTCATTTACCGACACATTATTCATGGACCCTACGTTCCTCCTAGGAATTACGGTAAATATATATATATATATATATCTTTATATAAAAATCAGTAAGGAAAGGTAGAAAGTCGGGCGGGGCCGACTATACAATACCCTACACCTCCCTAACAATGCGATAAGGGTCATTGCCATAATAATTTGGAATAATTGGTAAATGAGTTGAAACATATTATCTAATTCTGAAACGATAATCGCTAAATTAAGCAATATTCGTTCCTAAATTGAGAAACATCTTTCTGGAAAATTTTAATGAAGTAAAATACAACTTCTATAGCGGTTTGATACCAAATCAGGAGGAACATATATATGGAGCTTTAATATAAATCTGAACCGATCATCCCTGAATACTCATTCATGTAAAAAGACCTCCTTCTGTCGAATTTCGTACTGATCGGATATAAAATACAGTCTCTACAGCGCTTACATGTCAAATCGGGGGTAACATATATATGGGAGCTATATCTAAATCTGAACCGATTTTCTCCGACCTCCGCTTACAGGTCAAATCGGGGGTAACATATATATGGGTGTTATATCTAAATCTAAACCGAGTTTCGCCGAATTTGGCAGTATTCCTTCATGTAGAAAGAAACCTCTTTTTGCCGACTTTCGCACTGATCGGATATAAAATAACATTTTTACAGCGCTCACATGTCAAATCGGGGGTAACGTATATATGGGGGCTATATCTTAATCTGAACCGATTTCTTCCAAATTTAAAAGTGTTCATTCATATAATAGGAAACCTCTTTCAGACGAATTTCATACCGATGTGATATAAAATACAGTTTTTACAGCGCTTACATGTGAAATCGGGGGTAAGATATATATGGGGGCTATATCTAAATCCGAACCGATTTTCTCCGAATTTGGCAGTATTCCTTCATGTAATAAGAAAAATCTTTCTGCCGAATTTCGCACTGATCGGATATAAAATACAATTTCTACAGCGCTTATAGGTCTAATCGGGGGTAACATATATATGGGGGCTATATCTAAATCTCAACCGATTTTCACCGAATTTAGCAGTATTCCTTCATGTAATAAGAAACCTCTTTCTGCCGAATTTCGCACTGATCGGATATAAAATACAGTTTTTACAGCGTTTACATGTCAAATCGGGGGTAACATATATATGAGGGCTATATCTAAATCTGAACCGATTTTCTCCGAACTTAGCAGTATTCATTCATGTAATAACAAACCTCTTTCTGCCGAATTTTATACTGACCGGATATAAAATAAAGTTTTTACAGAGCTTACATGTCAAATCGGGGCTTACATATATATGGGGGCTATATCTAAATCTGAACCGATTTCTTCCATAATAACAGTGTTCATTCGTATAATAACAAACCTCTTTCTGCCGAATTTTATACTGATCGGATATAAAATAAAGTTTTTACAGAGCTTACTGTCAAATCGGGGCTAACATATATATGGGGGCTATATCTAAATCTGAACCGATTTTAACCAAATTCAATAGGGATCGTCCTTGGGCCAAAAAAAGATATGTGTAAAGTTTCGTCGAGATCGGACCATAATTGCGACCTGTACTTTGATTACAAGAATACATGCACAGACAGACGGACAGACAGACGGACATAGCTAAATCAACTCAGAAAGTGATTCTAAGTCGATCGGTATAATAAACGATGGGTCTATTTCTTCTCCTTTTGGGTGTTACGAACAAATGCACAAAGTTATAATACCCTGTACCACAGTGTGGTGTAGGGTATACAATAATACCCTGTACCACAGTGTGGTGTAGGGTATACAAATATAAGGCGTGAACAATTATCTCTATGTCCATCACTTGATCTATCATCGGATCATTCGCCTACCATTTTGACACTGCTTTACAACAATCATGAAAATGGGTGTGACAGTTTGCCCAATAAGTATAACAACTGGCTAAAATATAAAAAATACGTTAGCTCACACCTATCCGATGGTGTATCGTTACGTACAACGGATGAAATTGAAGCCGCGGTAAACCTATTCACAGACGTTGTAAACAGTGCTGTTAAAGTGGCTACTCGAAAAAGCGCATTCAAAAGAGATAACTCCAATAACCCAATAGGCATCCAAGCGTTAATCAATGAGAGAGAGTGGCAACAATATCGCTCCCCAGCATTGAGAAAAAAACTAAAACATTGCCAGAAGAGATTGAAATCAGCCTTAAAATCAGCCGAGGAAAGTGATCTAAAAATATATTTGCAATCTCTGGATCCAACCCAGAAAACAGATTATAGTCTCTGGAAGGAAATATGCGAGGTCCTGTTGCGCATGAATCCCCAATTCGCCTTGAAAATGGGAACTGGGCAAAAAGCACAGAAGAGAAAGTAAATGCATTCGCAAACTACCTCGAGTCCGTTTTTACACCCAACAGTGATACATCTGAAATCTATACGCCCGTGATAGATATAATTCCTCGCCCACACTATCCGCCCGTGATAAACGACACAATTCCTCGCCCAATCTATCCGCCCGTGATAGATGATACAATTTCTCACACAATCTATCCGCCCGGGATAAATGACTCAATTCCTCTCCCAATCTATCCGCCCGTGATAGATGACATAACTTCTCGCCCAATCTATCCGCCCGTGACGATATAACTCCACGCTCAATCTATCCGCCCGTGATAGACGATATAATTCCTGGCCCAATCAAGCTTAGAATAAAGGATGTTGAAAAATCTGTCAAAGAACTAAAATTAAAGAAATCGCCCGGAGGAGATGGTATAACAGCGAAAATGATTAAAGAACTTCCCTTTTCAGCCTTGAAAATTGTGTTATTTTTATTCAATGCAATTCTCCGTGTAGGTTACTTCCCCCTATCTTGGAAGAGGTCTGAAATCGTGATGATACCGAAACCAGGCAAAGATCCAACTCAAGTCAAATCCTATCGCCCTATAAGCTTACTATCGATACTTTCAAAAATGTTTGAGTCCATTCTCATGAAGAAAATCACACCTCACATAATTTCTCACAATATTGTACCTGACCATCAATTTGGTTTTAGAAAAAGTCACAATACTATAGAACAGGTACACCGTATCGTAACCTGCATCAGAAGAGCTTTTGAGAATAAAGAATACTGTTCGGCGTTATTCATAGATATTTCCCAAGCATTTGACAAAGTCTGGCACGAAGGACTTTTGTACAAAATATGCGACCTTCTGCCAATCAACACGCATAAACTGTTCAGGAGTTATTTGACTAACCGGTCTTTTCAAGTTAAATCAAATGGCATTTTTTCTAGCCCTAAGAAAATAAATGCCGGTGTCCCACAGGGGAGCATTCTTGGCCCTATACTGTACGTTATTTTTACGGCAGATATGCCCATAACCAACTTTACGCTCACGTCTTCTTTTGCGGACGATACTGCTTTCGTCAGTACTCACAAAAACCCTTCAGTTGCGTCCGATAAACTGCAGTCGCATGTCCGAATCCTAGAAGAATGGTTAAAAAATGGAGAATAATGGTGAATGCCTCAAAGTGTACTCATGTTACTTTTACCCTGCGAAGGGATGCAAGTCCTCCAATTTCTATTTTCAACTCACAGATTCCCCAAAAGGATCATGTAAAATACCTTGGAATCCACTTAGACCGTCGTTTGACGTGGTCGCGCCACATAGACTCTAAAGTAACTCAAATAAAACTCAAAACTAATCAACTTCAGTGGCTTATCAGCCAAAGATCTGCCCTAGATCCAGAGTATAAAGTTCTTTTATACAAAACGGTATTGAAGCCAATTTGGACATATGGTATCCAGCTCTGGGGTACAGCGTGTGCTTCAAATGTATGCAAATTACAAAGAAGACAATCGAATATTCTTCGTTTAATTACAGGTGCACCATGGTATATAAGGTGCACCATGGTATAAAAATATTGCCGGTGTTACGTGGGTAAACTATTCAATCATCCAAACATCCTGGCTCGAGAACTACAGGGTTGCCCATATTCGACGGACCCACGGACTCGTTGGGCCCATTCCAATCGACGAGGCTTGTCCGCAGGCAACAATCTTTGCGTCAATTGAATTTTGTACGGGAACAAATGCAAATCAACGCGAATAATCCGTTGTAAAGTGGACCGAGCCATGCCCAACTGCTGAGAACGGCGTTTTTGGGATGTTCTTGGGGACCTCTCAACACTGGCTCGTACGGCAGCGATATTCTCGGCCGATCGCCTTGGTCGACTTTTATTTGGCCTCTTCGGATTAGAAAGAGCCTCACCAGTCGAAAATTTTTCGTATAAACGCTTAATGGTGTTCTTAGAAGGCGCACTTCTCACATTTTTTAATATTTTAAAAGCACGTTGAGTTTTCACAATTGACTTCTTCTGTTGAATGTAAATTTCAACTATTTCAGAGCGCTCGCGTGGCGTGTATTGTTCCATGGTAAAAATCTGCTTGGACTGACGCTTCAAACGCGGTATGTCATTAAGCGATCTGACATCTCTGTCAATAGTTATGGCGTTGCCAGATGGGTCCGTCGAATATGGGAGACCCTGTACTAAATTTTGAAGGTCATGACCGCCTTAGAAGGAGAGATACGCTGGACATGATATAAATTAAAACAAATCCTAATCAAAATCTAAAACAAAAAAATGAAATGAAATTATGAATTCCTAAATTTGAAATGTTAACCTTTTGTTTAAGTAAAAAAATCGTGTAAAGTCTCAATGGTTTGTTCGCAATGGCAACAACCCAGAGAATAGTATTTTAGGTTAAGATTTGTCCACTTATTGTTATTTTCGTTGTATAATAATGAAAGATTCAATCAAAAAAATGTAATGAATTGGAAAAAAAAAATATGTGTTTTAGAGTTATTTTCACCGCTATAAATTGCGGAGTGGTCAACTTATTTGCAAAATTCGTATTTCCAGAGCGATTTGACTGAAATTTAAAATGCATATGTGGTTTGTCTTGATAATAGTTTGTATGTATGATTCTAACCGGTAGATGGCGCTGTAGTGGACATATGGTCAACATGAATTTTTTTTATGATTTTTTCCTGAAACTCGGGATGTATGCATTTTTGAATGATATATTGACAAATAACAAACCAATACATCCCAATCAGGACGGGGAGGACAACGTCTGCTATATATATTGGTACAATAGGCCTACACACCGACTTAAATGTATGCCCATGGGCAGGAGAATCGAAAGTGTCTCTTCTTTTTGAACCTAACATAACCTTCTATAGAATTTTCAAACCTGTTTTTTTAAAGAATTTCCTATTTAGGTTTCTGTAGAATTGTTGTCCAAGTTCCTATGGACTTTTCATACTCCCCTCTTTTTGATTTCATAAAATATTACACAATGGCATCACTTTTAAAGTACAAGCACGTTTTCCCTCTTGTCGTATTTAAACATCCAGTCAGCGCCTACCCCTGGCAAAAATTTAATTTCCAAACAGATATTTGGACAAATGGACAAAGAGGAGTGTGTCCGCCGTGTGTGTTTTTGATGGCATACAGGCATCAGGATACTCTTAACTCTATTAGTATCTCAATTTTAAATTGTTTTTTGCCATTGTTATTTAAGTAATGTACGTTATTCAATTAATTTCTCCCGAGACTTTATGGTCAACGTTATACGCAAAAATAATTCAAACTCTTGCCCTGCCCCCAGCCCCGCGCCTCGTTTCCCCTTAATGTAATGGTAGATTGTATCAAATTTCATTTGCGGAAAAAGCCAACATTTTGCGTTTTTTTTTTGCTTAAAAAATTTGGTGGTCTATTGTTGTAAATGAGAGCTTTAAAATGTAAAAAATAAAATTCAAAGAATATTTGTTGGAGATAAAAAATCATAGTTCTTAAATGGAAATAAATTGATTTTGTTGCAGGTAAGGATAACCAAAACAAAATGTTCCTGGTTACAATTTTGCCTCAGACACAAAAGAGATATTCCGTACGGCATGCCGAGATATAGCCGTGTTAAAAATGAGCAACAAAATTCGTATGGCCATTAAATTATTAATTGAGCCAACTTGACTAAACGTGTGATGCAGAAGTTCTTATTCTCGGGGCTACTTTCACGTCCAATTCTCGGAATTGAGTCCCAAATCAATGAGCTGAAAAATGCGTTGCTTATGAAATTGTCATGTGTAGAGGTCCAAGTTAACAGAGATCTACTTAGACTTTTATTGGAGACAATTACAAATTATTTTTAGCTAAAATTACTGCTCATATTAAATACTGTCTGTAAATCACGGGATGGGAGTTAAATTAAAACACAATACAGGGTGGCTGATATGTAATGCAACAAAGTAAAGCGATATATTTTTATACCCTACACCACACTGTGGTACAGGGTATTATAAGTTTGTTTCACGGCAGATGTTTGTAACACCTGAAAATAACACAGCTAGACCCACCTTAAAGTATACCGATCGACTCAGAATCACTAGCTGAGTCGATTTAACGATGTCTGTCCGTCCGTCCGTCCGTCCGTCCATCCGTCTGTCCATGTAAAGTTGTTCGTCGACTACAGGTCGCAATTTCACTCCGATCGTTCTGAAATTTTGCAGTTTAGAGTATTTCGCGGCTGTTAAGATCGCTATTGAATTTGGTTGAAATCGGTTCAGATTTAGATATAGCTCCCATATATATCTTTCGTCCGATTTGGCCCTTTAGTCCTATAGAAGCTGTATTTTACATCCAATCGTTTTGAAATTTAGAATGGTAGAGTTTCTTGATCCATGAACCAACATTGCCGAATTTGAAGAAAATCGGTTAAGATTTAGCTATAGCTCCCATATATATGTTTCGTCCGATTTGGCTTTTTAGTCCTGTAGAAGCTGTATTTTACATCCAATCATTTTGAAATTTAGAATGGTAGAGTTTCTTGATTCATGAACCAACATTGCCGAATTTGAAGAAAATCGGTTAAGATTTAGCTATAGCTCCCATATATATGTTTCGTCCGATTTGGCTCTTTAGTCCTGTAGAAGCTGTATTTTACATCCAATCATTTTGAAATTTAGAATGGTAGAGTTTCTTGATCCATGAACCAACACTACCGAATTTGAAGAAAATCGGTAAAGATTTAGCTATAGCTCCCATATACATGTTTCGTCCGATTTGGCTCTTTAGTCCTATAGAAGCTGTATTTTACATCCGATCGTTTTGAAATTTAGAATGGTAGAGTTTCTTGATCCATGAACCAACATTGCCGAATTTGAAGAAAATCGGTTAAGATTTAGCTATAGCTCCCATATATATGTTTCGTCCGATTTGGCTCTTTAGTCCTGTAGAAGCTGTATTTTACATCCAATCATTTTGAAATTTAGAATGGTAGAGTTTCTTGATCCATGAACCAACACTACTGAATTTGAAGAAAATCGGTTAAGATTTAGCTATAGCTCCCATATATATGTTTCGTCCGATTTGGCTCTTTAGTCCTGTAGAAGCTGTATTTTACATTCAATCCTTTTGAAATGTAGAATAGTAGAGTTTCTTGATCCATGAACCAACATTGCCGAATTTGAAGAAAATCGGTTAAGATTTAGCTATAGCTCCCATATATATGTTTCGTCCGATTTGGCCCTTTAGTCCTATAGAAGCTGTATTTTACATCCGATCGTTTTGAAATTTAGAATGGTAGAGTTTCTTGATCCATGAACCAACATTGCCGAATTTGAAGAAAATCGGTTAAGATTTAGCTATAGCTCCCATATATATGTTCCGTCCGATTTGGCTCTTTAGTCCTGTAGAAGCTGTATTTTACATCCAATCATTTTGAAATTTAGAATGGTAGAGTTTCTTGATCCATGAACCAACACTACCGAATTTGAAGAAAATCGGTTAAGATTTAGCTATAGCTCCCATATACATGTTTCGTCCGATTTGGCTCTTTAGTCCTGTAGAAGCTGTATTTTACATTCAATCATTTTGAAATTTAGAATGGTAGAGTTTCTTGATTAATGAACCAACATTGCCGAATTTGAAGAAAATCGGTAAAGATTTAGCTATAGCTCCCATATATATTTTTCATCCGATTTGGCTCTTTAGATCCAATCGTTTTTATACCCTACACCACACTGTGGTACAGGGTATTATTTATGTATAAAATGTCCCAAAAGCAAAATTTATGTAAAAAATTTATACATGAATTACAAAATTTATATATCAGAGTTATTCAATATTACGAGAGTGGTGTAGGGTATTATATAGTCGGCCCCGCCCGACTTTTGCCTTTCCTTTCTGGTTTTATTTTAGGCCTTTTAAATTTATTTCATCAAAAATGTTTCTTGATTTGCACTTCAATCTGCTTTTCAAAATCTAAAAACTGACATTGAGAAGATGTCCAGGTTAAGCCCTTACTTTTCTGTTGGGCGCCATTTTATACCTATTAGGCAAAATTCACTTTTAAGGCCTTAAATTACCCCAAATAGCAATACACAAAATAAAAAAATTTCTCGGTAGTGGCAGGACATACAACTAATAACTGTCAGATGCCAATATCTGCGTTGGGCGCCACTTGATTAGTATTTTAACTATAATTGTTATACTTTACTTTAAACATAATTTTAATTTGTGTCATACTATCTTCTAATTTTGATATAGATTATACATAGTTCCTGAATATGTACCTCATTATCTGGTCGTGGAGAAGTTGTTCAAGTTTACTAAGTTCCTTGAAGTTTTCTTTTGGGCGCCATTACGAATCTGTTATAGGATAAAGTCACTTGTTGGATTTCATATCAATATATATAACGTTTCTAAAACTGAAAACCATCTTAGCTGTTTTAGTGATAAAATAAATATCATGTTTCAAAATCGACGTTGGGCGCCAATTAGAGTAATATTTGTATTACTATTCCTAATGTTGGCCATAGTCCCTTTTAATTTTGATAACAGATTCTGAATCTCTTCTTGATTTTAAAATCACAATATTGACATTAATAAGACGTCCAATTTTACTCAGCTCTTCTAAGATTTCCGTTGGGCGCCATTAAATACATTTTGGGCTAAACTCACTTTTTGGACTCCACATTACTTTATACGAGTATTGCCCATATCAGTTTATATTGCAAGACATAAATTAAAAATATCTGGGCCAAGGTAGAAATAAAAACTAAATAATTCTGTGGTTCCAAAATACACGTTGGGCGCCACTTAAATTATATTATTAGGGCAATTTTTAGGGCAAATCCACGTTGGGCGCCATTTGAATAATACTTTTATTTCTATTTTTATTTTTTTGTTAATTTGTCCGGTTTATTGTTGGTATTGTTGATCATAGTTTGTAATTATTTTATTTTAATTATAAAAGCATAAAATTGCCATTGAGTCCAAGTTTACTCAGCTCCTCACATTTTTATGTTGGGCGCCATTATATACCTGTTTAGGAAATGCTCACTATTTGGACACTACATCACATTATATTGCAATACTTGCATTTTAAAGGACGTCTTGGTTACAATGGAAGCTGAAACTAAATAAATATTTTACCCGAAATCAGCCTTGGGCGCCACTGGAATAATATTTTCAATAGTTTGTTTTTTAATTTTATCATTTTAATATTGACATCGATTATAGTTTCTGAATCTGTACTTGATTTTTAAACCACAAAATTTTCACTGAGAACACGATGAAGTTTACTCAGACCTCTTTGGATTTATGTTGGGCGCCATTTCAGACCTATTAAGCTACACAAATTTTTCGGAGTTCATATTACTTTATAAAAACCAATAGTCAAGATAACTAGCACCTTGGCCGGTGTAGAAACACAAACATAATAATTGACAGAATTGAAAAATCCACGTCGGGCGCCACTGAAATAATATCTCATTACCAGTTTTATTCTTCTTTTTGTCCAATTTACCGTGATATCGGTACTAGTTTTGAATCTACGCTATATTTTAACACTAACGAAATAATCATTAATTTGTTGTGTTTATATTGCTCTAAGTCTTCTGTTGGGCGCCATTTTAGATCATGAATTCGCAAAAATACCACACATCGTTTTATAAATTGAACCTTAAATTAATATAAGCAAGTTTTTGATTGTGGAGAGAATAATTTGAAAAAAAAACACTTTACTTGTCTTAGTTACCACGTTGGGCGCCAGTGAGATGATAGCATACCACAACATTACACTTTTACATATGATGTATTTGAAATATACTCTAAACCCCTTACAGATTTCGGATTTAATCAATGACGTTTGAGAACTGACAGTATCTCAAAATACCCCCAGAAATCATTGACAAACAAAGCAAGCCTAGGTTGGGGGGGGGGGGGGGGTAGACACTGACATTTTAACTAAATTAGCCAAATTTCAGAACAACCTTTGACCATTTAAAATAGATTCTAAAATGTATATGATTTTCATACATATTTAAGAACTCTTGAGAACATTTCATATAAATACAATTCCTCTCATGATTTTACTCTCTTCACATACTTGACTTGGAGAGGGAGGAGTATTCTTTCACCTTTCCACGATCTTTTGGAAATTACTTTGCCTATGCGTGGGTGTAACCAAACAATATTTAATTTAATCAGATATATTTTCAGTTTTTATTTTACTTATGTTGTTCCTACTCCTCTCCATGAAAGCTAAAGGTAACCACGAAATTTCGATGTCCGTAGAGAGATGCCGGGCACACCACCAATCTGCAACGATGCAGGATGGCATCAGGGGAGAGTAAAGCTCTTACATTTCGGTGATGCCAGATCAGTAGACCTGTATAAGGCTGCTCTGAGTCGAGCGGGTGAGGTGTGGCCGGGTGCCCAGTTGGATATTGTCGAAAAAAACAACATCCCTAGTCATCCTAGAGCCATCACCTGGGTTACAGAAGAGCCCTCCAACCCGGCTGACATATTAGAAATAATAAAAGATTCCAATCCTGGTCTGCCCGCCCATAATTGGAGAATCAGCAAGGTGGGTGAGGCGGATGGTAAAAAGCGGCAGGTCAATTTGATCCTTAACGCTGAATCCACCTCCCATATACAACGTGCAAGTGCAACCCTACAGTATGGCTTCGAGACTATAGTCTTGAAGGTATACAAGCAGGATATAGTTCCCACTGCGGAAGGTGAGTCGTCCACCGCGGTTGAAACACAGCTTTCTGGAAGTGCGGAGGTATCCACGCCCATTATTTCGGGTGACTCCAACTCTAACAGAAGATCTGTAACGTCCTACTCTGAGGACGAAAGCTCTACTTCTGACACAGAGGGGCTGAGGGGAGTCTCCGGACTCTTTGACGCATCTGGCGGGGACACGCTTCTCGATGATACGGACGAAGAGTTCGATAACACCCTTGTAGGGGTGGAAGTTAATCTGTCAATTACCAATGATGGTAAGAATTTTACAGATTAACCTCCATCACGCTAAAGCAGCCTCAGCGGCTCTATTGCTGCGCCTGTCCACAGGTGCAGTAGACATCGTCCTGATACAGGAGCCCTACGCAGTGGGAGGAAGGGTGTGCGGTATCAGGACACCCAACTTTAAACTGCTTGTGGCCAACTGTGAAGGCACTCCAAGAACCTGCATTTTGGCCAGGAAAGATCTAAGTATCTTTCTCCTGGCTAATTTAAGTGGTAAAGACCAAACATCTGCTAGTCTGGAGATCGGTAATCGCATATATTGGGTGGTCTCCAGTTACTTGCCTTATGAAGCTGTAGTACCGACTGCTCTATTCAGGGAAGTAGTAGAAGAAGCAACATCTGACGAGGTCGAGCTGATTGTTGGCGCAGACACGAACGCTCATCATACTATCTGGGGTAGTACGGATATAAACAATAGGGGTGATTCGCTTCTTGACTTTATTCTAACTACCAACCTAAGTATTTGTAACATAGGTAATAAACCGACCTTTACAATTAAAGACAGACAAGAAGTACTCGACGTAACGTTTGCTACTGACCGGCTGTCAGACAAAATTATTGGGTGGAATGTACTAGACGACCACTCATTCTCAGATCACCATTATATTGAGTTCAAACTCGCTGAAAAAGCGCCTGAACCTGCCGTCCACAGAAATGTGAGAAAGACAAAGTGGCACCTGTATGAAAAGAATTTCAAGAAAGTCCTCAACTCCAAACTTCTGTACGAACCGAATGACAAAGCCGGTCTGGATCATCTGGTCGAGCATATCACCACATCATTCAATAGTTCCCTTGAAGAAGCCTGTCCAAAAACAAGGTACAAGGGTAAAACTAAACCCCAATGGTGGACTTCTGAGCTAACGGCTATGAAAAAGACCTGCAACAAGCTATTCAACAAGGCTAAATCTACTGGGGTCGCTAATGTTTGGGATGCCTATAAAGAGCAACTCAAGATCTATAAGAAGGAGCTTAGAAAGGCGCAAAGACGCTCTTGGTATACTTTCTGTGGCGAAGTGGAAAAGGTCTCCGACGCCGCAAGGCTGAGGAAAATATTATCAGCTTCACCCTGTACAGTGGGTTACTTGCAGGATGAGGCAAATAATTGGACCAAAAACAGCGAGCAGTCGCTCAATGTACTGCTCGACACACATTTCCCGGGGAACTCTCTAACAGAACCAGAGGATCAGCAGGACCAACAAGAGTGCGAGTGGACTGCGAGCGTCGCTAGCTTGTTGACTGAAAGATCCAGAATAAGCTGGGCTATTAATAGCTTTGAGCCCTTCAAGTCACCTGGACCAGACGGCATCACTCCAGCAGAAATGCAGAAAATGTTGAAATACATTATCCCCTGGCTGGAGAAAATTTATGTAGGCTGTATCAGGCTTTCATACATCCCGAATCGATGGAGGGATACCAAAGTGGTATTCATACCAAAAGCGGGGAAGATATCACACACTAGGCCAAAAGACTTCAGACCAATTAGCCTATCCTCCTTCCTATTGAAAGGTCTGGAACGACTTTTAGATTATTTCATTAGGGAAAACCTGGATACAAAACTCCTGTCAGTGAACCAACATGCTTACAATAAGGGGAAGTCTACAGAATCAGCCCTGCACGAACTTGTGAGCACTATCGAATCGTCCCTGCATTTCAAGGAATTCACCATGGTGGCATTTCTTGACATAGAAGGGGCTTTTAACAACATTCACTCAGATGCAGTAATTGCGGCACTGTCACATCTTAATGTTAACTTTAGTTTGATTAGACTAATTCAAAGTCTGCTCAACAGAAGACGCATAACAGCATGTCTTGGGTCCACAACTCTAACAAGGTTTGTAAACAGAGGGACCCCACAAGGAGGAGTACTGTCTCCACTAATTTGGAACCTAGCGTTGAATGAAATTCTGCTAGATCTAGAACGTTGTGGCTGCAAGGTCGTGGCATATGCGGACGACGTTGCAATCGCAGTGAGTGGCAAATTCGAAAACGTCCTCCGAGACATTCTACAGGTAGCTCTGAACAAATTGGCTAGATGGGCCAGAAGCAGCGGTTTGGGCATAAACCCAAACAAGACAGAATTGGTTCTCTTTACTAGGATGAATAAAGTCCCACATGTGGACCCTCCACCTCGGATAAATGGAACAGATCTAGTCTTTTCTGAAAGTGCAAAATTTTTAGGAATAATTCTAGATAGAAAACTGTTATTTAGACTTAATGTATTGGAACGTGTAAGGAAGGCTAACGTCGCCTTATATTCCTGCAAAAAGGCTGTAGGGTCGCGGTGGGGCCTCTCTCCTAAAATCGTCCACTGGATATATAGCAGTAGTTCGTCCTATACTGCTATACGGCATTGTGGTATGGTGGACGGCAACTGACAAACTAACCATCACCAACCTACTAACAAAGGTTCAGAGAACTGCCTGCCTGAGCATAAGCGGAGCCTTAAGGACTACAGCGACCGAGTCTCTACAAGCCCTACTCCATATACTGCCGATTAATATTGTGGCGAGAGAAGTTGCAACCAAAGCGGCAATAAGATTAAACTGCCTATCAATGTGGAGGTACAAAACCTACGGTCACATGAGAATATCAAAGTGTAGTGCTATGGTAACCGACCGAGTGGACTATATACCAACGGTGTACACCTTCGAGAGAAATTACATCACTATGATTCCCGCGAGAGATGAATGGGTTGGAAGAAAACCAGGTAATAGAAACCATCTCCAATTTTACACGGATGGTTCGAAGCTTGATGAAAAGGTTGGCTTCGGAGTACACTGTGCAGAGCTTAGATTGGATATAGCTCACAGACTACCAGATACCTGCAGTGTCTATCAAGCCGAAATAATGGCAATATGGGAAGTAGCCAAGTGGCTGAGTCGCAACATAGTAACCAACACTGGCATTGTCATTTACTCGGACAGCCAGGCTGCCATCAATTCTCTGGAGGCAACATCCCTAAATTCACAAACAGCCCTCGACTGCCGCAGATCTCTTAACGAGATGGCTGAGCAGTTTAACATACACCTCATATGGGTGCCTGGGCATAGGGATATCCCGGGGAACTGCAAAGCCGATGAACTTGCTAGGAAAGGGACGACATTACAAATTCTCGAAGAATTTGCATATATTGGTGCGCCACTACCCACGTGCAAGCTTTGGCTTAGGCAAGAGGCAATCAGGCAGTCCAACGAAAGATGGACAGAAATCGGCACCTGCAGGGTAGCTAGACAAATCTGGCCAAGGTATGACCTGAGAAGATCAAAATATCTCCTCGCACTAGAGAGGCAAAGATTGTCTACGTTAGTATCAGTTCTGACGGGACACTGCTTGATCGGCGAACACGCCAAAAGATTGGGTATTGACTCTAATGACTTCTGCAGAAGCTGTGGAGATGAGGAAGAAGTGGAGAGCATTGAGCACTTGCTATGCGACTGTCCCGCTCTGAGTAAACGACGACTGGACATACTGGGGTCGGCTGTTCTAGGCAGCCTAACAGATCTTTCCAGTACCGATATTCGTAATATCGACAAATTTGTATATCAAACAGGTTGGTTTCGATGAGGGGCATTTCAGCCCGTGGTAACACTAGGGACCTAAACTGGTCTATGTGAGCTTGTATACAAAATACGGCTGCCACCCTAACCTAAACCTAAACCTAACCACGAAATTTTTTGATGATGGCTGTCAACAAATTCAACAAGTCCTCGAAAGCAAATGTGTGTGTGTGTGTGTGTGTTTGGGAGCAAGGGCTTTTGGCCATGCTGACAAAATCCCAGAAATGTGTGTGGGTGAGACTTTTTCACTTGCGTTGGCGACTTGCATTGAGTTTCCAACTGTGATAAGAAAGGAATACATGAAAATGCATTAAAATGTATTTTGCTTCCAATAAAAACAATGAATATTTATGAATATCTATACATACACATATCCTTCTACATCCCATCAAAAGGATATACATATTCTCTGAATCTGTGTGAATTTTTGCTATTATTTTTAATGAAACGAAAATAATGGCTGTAACAGGTGAATAAATATTTACAGAAATTGTTTGATACGAACAGAATTTATATAATAATATCGGGGGGCAAAGATCAAATTAAATTTTCTACTGCAAATTTCTGTAGACAATTTCTTTAGAAAAATTCTATAGAAAATTCTAAAGAAAATTCCACAGAAAATTCTAAAGAAAATTCCACAGAAAATTCTATAGAAAATTCTATAGAAAATTATATAGAAAATTATATAGAAAATTATATAGAAAATTATATAGAAAATTCTATAGAAAATTCCATAAAAAATTCTATAGAAAGTTCTATAGAATATTCTAAGAAAATTCTAAAGAAAAATGTATAAATATTCTGTAGAAAACTTGAAAATTCTATAGAAAATTCTATAGAAAATTCTATAGAAAGTTCTATAGAAAATTCTATAGAAAGTTCTATAGAAAATTCTATAGAAAATTCTATAGAAAATTCTATAGAAAATTCTATAGAAAATTCTATAGAAAATTCTATAGAAAATTCTATAGAAAATTCTATAGAAAATTCTGTAGAAAATTCTATAGAAAATTCTATAGAAAATTCTATAGAAAATTCTATAGAAAATTCTATAGAAAATTCTAAAGAAAATTCCACAGAAAATTCTAAAGAAAATTCCACAGAAAATTCTATAGAAAATTCTATAGAAAATTATATAGAAAATTATATAGAAAATTATATAGAAAATTATATAGAAAATTATATAGAAAATTCTATAGAAAATTCCATAAAAAATTCTATAGAAAGTTCTATAGAATATTCTAAGAAAATTCTAAAGAAAAATGTATAAATATTCTGTAGAAAACTTGAAAATTCTATAGAAAATTCTATAGAAAATTCTATAGAAAGTTCTATAGAAAATTCTATAGAAAGTTCTATAGAAAATTCTATAGAAAATTCTATAGAAAATTCTATAGAAAATTCTATAGAAAATTCTATAGAAAATTCTATAGAAAATTCTGTAGAAAATTCTATAGAAAATTCTATAGAAAATTCTATAGAAAATTCTATAGAAAATTCTATAGAAAATTCTAAAGAAAATTCCACAGAAAATTCTAAAGAAAATTCCACAGAAAATTCTATAGAAAATTCTATAGAAAATTATATAGAAAATTATATAGAAAATTATATAGAAAATTATATAGAAAATTCTATAGAAAATTCCATAAAAAATTCTATAGAAAGTTCTATAGAATATTCTAAGAAAATTCTAAAGAAAAATGTATAAATATTCTGTAGAAAACTTGAAAATTCTATAGAAAATTCTATAGAAAATTCTATAGAAAGTTCTATAGAAAATTCTATAGAAAGTTCTATAGAAAATTCTATAGAAAATTCTATAGAAAATTCTATAGAAAATTCTATAGAAAATTCTATAGAAAATTCTATAGAAAATTCTATAGAAAATTCTGTAGAAAATTCTATAGAAAATTCTATAGAAAATTCTATAGAAAATTCTATAGAAAATTCTATAGAAAATTCTATAGAAAATTCTATAGAAAATTCTATAGAAAATTCTATAGAAAATTCTATAGAAAATTCTATAGAAAATTCTATAGAAAATTCTATAGAAAATTCTATAGAAAATTCTGTAGAAAATTCTATAAAAATGTAGAATTTTCTGTAGAATTTTCTATAGAAAATTCTATAGAAAATTCTATAGAAAATTCTACAGAAAATTCTACAGAAAATTCTATAGAAAATTCTACAGAAAATTCTATACAAAATTCTACAGAAAATTCTATAGAAAATTCTATAGAAAATTCTATAGAAAATTCTATAGAAAATTCTATAGAAAATTCTATAGAAAATTCTACAGAAAATTCTATACAAAATTCTACAGAAAATTCTATAGAAAATTCTATAGAAAATTCTATAGAAAATTCTATAGAAAATTCTATAGAAAATTCTATAGAAAATTCTATAGAAAATTCTATAGAAAATTCTATAGAAAATTCTATAGAAAATTCTATAGAAAATTCTATAGAAAATTCTATAGAAAATTCTATAGAAAATTCTATAGAAAATTCTATAGAAAATTCTATAGAAAATTCTATAGAAATTTCTACAGAAAATTCTATAGAAAATTATATTTCTATGGAAAACTCTATAGAAAATTCTATAGAAAATGCTATAGAAAATTCTATAGAAAATTCTATAGAAAATTCTACAGAAAATTCTACAGAAAATTCTACAGAAAATTCTATAGAAAATTCTACAGAAAATTCTAAAGAAAATTCTGTAGAAAATTCTATAGAAAATTCTATAGAAAATTCTATAGAAAATTCTATAGAAAATTCTATAGAAAATTCTAAAGAAAATTCCACAGAAAATTCTAAAGAAAATTCCACAGAAAATTCTATAGAAAATTCTATAGAAAATTATATAGAAAATTATATAGAAAATTATATAGAAAATTATATAGAAAATTCTATAGAAAATTCCATAAAAAATTCTATAGAAAGTTCTATAGAATATTCTAAGAAAATTCTAAAGAAAAATGTATAAATATTCTGTAGAAAACTTGAAAATTCTATAGAAAATTCTATAGAAAATTCTATAGAAAGTTCTATAGAAAATTCTATAGAAAGTTCTATAGAAAATTCTATAGAAAATTCTATAGAAAATTCTATAGAAAATTCTATAGAAAATTCTATAGAAAATTCTATAGAAAATTCTGTAGAAAATTCTATAGAAAATTCTATAGAAAATTCTATAGAAAATTCTATAGAAAATTCTATAGAAAATTCTAAAGAAAATTCCACAGAAAATTCTAAAGAAAATTCCACAGAAAATTCTATAGAAAATTCTATAGAAAATTATATAGAAAATTATATAGAAAATTATATAGAAAATTATATAGAAAATTCTATAGAAAATTCCATAAAAAATTCTATAGAAAGTTCTATAGAATATTCTAAGAAAATTCTAAAGAAAAATGTATAAATATTCTGTAGAAAACTTGAAAATTCTATAGAAAATTCTATAGAAAATTCTATAGAAAGTTCTATAGAAAATTCTATAGAAAGTTCTATAGAAAATTCTATAGAAAATTCTATAGAAAATTCTATAGAAAATTCTATAGAAAATTCTATAGAAAATTCTATAGAAAATTCTGTAGAAAATTCTATAGAAAATTCTATAGAAAATTCTATAGAAAATTCTATAGAAAATTCTATAGAAAATTCTATAGAAAATTCTATAGAAAATTCTATAGAAAATTCTATAGAAAATTCTATAGAAAATTCTATAGAAAATTCTATAGAAAATTCTATAGAAAATTCTATAGAAAATTCTATAGAAAATTCTGTAGAAAATTCTATAAAAAATTCTATAGAAAATTAAAAAAAAATTTTATAGAAAAATCCATACAAAAATTCTAAAGAAAATTGTATAAAAATTCTGTAGAAAACTCTTGAAAATTCTATAGAATTTTCTGTAGAATTTTCTATAGAAAATTCTATAGAAAATTCTATAGAAAATTCTACAGAAAATTCTACAGAAAATTCTATAGAAAATTCTACAGAAAATTCTATACAAAATTCTACAGAAAATTCTATAGAAAATTCTATAGAAAATTCTATAGAAAATTCTATAGAAAATTCTATAGAAAATTCTATAGAAAATTCTACAGAAAATTCTATACAAAATTCTACAGAAAATTCTATAGAAAATTCTATAGAAAATTCTATAGAAAATTCTATAGAAAATTCTATAGAAAATTCTATAGAAAATTCTATAGAAAATTCTATAGAAAATTCTATAGAAAATTCTATAGAAAATTCTATAGAAAATTCTATAGAAAATTCTATAGAAAATTCTATAGAAAATTCTATAGAAAATTCTATAGAAATTTCTACAGAAAATTCTATAGAAAATTATATTTCTATGGAAAACTCTATAGAAAATTCTATAGAAAATGCTATAGAAAATTCTATAGAAAATTCTATAGAAAATTCTACAGAAAATTCTACAGAAAATTCTACAGAAAATTCTATAGAAAATTCTACAGAAAATTCTATAGAATTTTCTATAGAATTTTCTGTAGAATTTTCTATAGAATTTTCTATAGAATTTTCTATAGAATTTTCTATAGAATTTTCTATAGAATTTTCTATAGAATTTTCTATAGAATTTTCTGTAGAATTTTCTATAGAATTTTCTGTAGAATTTTCTGTAGAATTTTCTGTAGAATTTTCTATAGAATTTTCTATAGAATTTTCTATAGCATTTTCTATAGAATTTTCTATAGAGTTTTCCATAGAAATATAATTTTCTATAGAATTTTCTGTAGAAATTTCTATAGAATTTTCTATAGAATTTTCTATAGAATTTTCTATAGAATTTTCTATAGAATTTTCTATAGAATTTTCTATAGAATTTTCTATAGAATTTTCTATAGAATTTTCTATAGAATTTTCTATAGAATTTTCTATAGAATTTTCTATAGAATTTTCTATAGAATTTTCTATAGAATTTTCTATAGAATTTTCTGTAGAATTTTGTATAGAATTTTCTGTAGAATTTTCTATAGAATTTTCTGTAGAATTTTCTGTAGAATTTTCTATAGAATTTTCTATAGAATTTTCTATAGAAAATTCTACAGAAAATTCTATAGAATTTTCAAGAGTTTTCTACAGAATTTTTATACAATTTTCTTTAGAATTTTTGTATGGAATTTTCTATAAAATTTTTTTTTAATTTTCTATAGAATTTTTTATAGAATTTTCTACAGAATTTTCTATAGAATTTTCTATAGAATTTTCTATAGAATTTTCTATAAAATTTTCTATAGATTTTTCTATAGAATTTTTTATAGAATTTCTATAGAATTTGGTATAGAATTTTCTATAGAATTTTCTATAGAATTTTCTACAGAATTTTCTATAGAATTTTCTATAGAGTTTTCTATAGAATTTTCTATAGAATTTTCTGTATAATTTTCTATATAATTTTCTATAGATTTTTTTGTATAATTTTCAATATAATTTTCTATAAAAACAGACATTTCTATAGAATTTTCTATGGAATTTTATATACCATTTTCTATAGGATTTTCTATAGATTTTTTTGTATAATTTTCAATATAATTTTCTATAAAAGACAGACATTTCTATAGCATTTTCTATGGAATTTTATATACCATTTTCTATAGAATTTTCTATAGAATTTTTTATAGATTTTTCTAAAAAAATTTCTATAGATTTTTATATAAAATTTTCTATAGAATTTTGTATAGAATTTTTATATCATTTTCTAGAGAATTTTCCGTAGAATTTTCTATAGTATTTTGTATAGAATTTTCCACAGAATTTTCTATATTTTTTTAAATTTCATTATAAAACTTTCTTTAAAAATTCTGAAAAGAAAATGCAAAAAAACGTCAGATACATAAATTTTGTTTTCCAATTTTCTCTTCAATTTCGATAGGGCGCCTATTAGCCAAAATTCACTTTTAATGCCCTAAATTACAACAATTGGGAATACTAATTCATTTATTTATTTATTTATTTATATGAATTACAATACAAAGTAAATTTATATTCTAATTTTACGGTCCAGGGAAAAGCCGGGTTACAAAGACCATGTGGCTAGATTTTGCAGCGACAGACCAGAGCCTCTGGTGGGAATCGAACCCACGACCCCCAAACACATAGGCGAGTACCCTACCAACTCACCTACTGGGGCGCTCAGGAATACTAATTCAAAACATTTGTTGGCTGTGAAAGAAAATCAAAATAATAGCAGTCACGTTCCAAACTCCGCGTTGGACGCCACTAAAATAATATATTAATTATTATTTTATTTTTTCGTTATCTCTTTAGATTTTTTTTATATCGATTTTAGTTTCTGAATCTGTTCATCATTTCAAAATGGTAAAATTGTCAGTGAGAAGATGTCTCAGTTTACTAAGTTCCTCTTAGTTTTCTCTTGGGCGCCATTGAAGACCTTTAAACTCAGGTTTCATTTCACATTACTCTATATCATAATTCTTAAAATTATAAAAGGGCATGGCTGATGCAAAAAAAAATTCACGTGGGGCGCCACCAGAATATATTTTTCATAGCTATTTGTTATAATTTTGATATCGATTATAGTTTTTGATTCAGTGCATAGAGTTTAAAATGATAAACTTGTCATTGAGAATAGCTTTTCTGTTGGGCGCCAAATTCCTTAGAGAAATTCTTTAGAAATATGTGTGGAAATCGTGAAAAAAAACTTTATAAAAACTAAACGACATAGCCATATTCCCTAGCAGTTTTTGTGCCTTTAGCTGCGCCTCACCTGCAGCATTTTTCAAAAACCTCAAAAAAAAAGTACTGCCACATGCCTCGAGGCCGAGAATGGGAATGTGAGCGATGACGACATATTGTTTAAGCTTAATCGAATAATGTATGGTTAACATGATAACAAAGCAGGATATGTATTTACATTCGAACAGACATCCTTCCGGCAGACAATAGGCCTGCCCGGCTCAGCCATCAACACATGGAACACATGTAAATTTTTTGGACTCGTCCAATAACCAAAAACGAGGAAACAAAAGGAGCAAATGCAGGCAGTGAGCAATGCAATGCAGCAACAATAATGGCTTCAACGGGAAATAAGGACGGAAACGAAAGGGACAAAATTGTGGAAAGAGACGGAAACGTATGACGTTCGTCCTGCCTTGTCAGTGGGCGAACCACTTCACCACCCAATCTCAACAAAAATGTGAAGTATATTAATTAAAAATATTTTTTGTTCACTTATAAATTTCCTCCCAAAAAAAAAGTTTATGTGAAGAACAACACTCATCAATGGTTCGTCCTATGGCTGCGCCGGGAATGGGACTGGCAATGGGCGAATCCTCTGCCAATGGAGAGTAATGCCAACAATGCATTTCTTAACTGAAGCATGGATGCATTACGCTTTGCTGCCTCATGCGGTTATCCAATGAGGAGTGATAATTGGGGGTTTGGACGAAGTGGAGAAGGAGGAGGAGAAGAAGGAGGAGGACGAGATTTCGTTTAAGGATTATTTTGCATTAAATAGCCTAAGGGTGAAGATTGCTGGTGCAGTGATGGATGATAAGAAAAGCAACGGAAGCCGGTGTGAATTGCAAGTTATACACCCCCAGAGGTAAATTATTAGAGGACCTAAATCATATGACAGTAAGATTGCAAATGCAGAGTGTTCCTTTCAAGACAAGAATCCTGAAAATACAAGGAACCCTCCCCCGCCACAGAATATTTAAACTGCAGGACCTCGACTTAGTAGAATTTAATCTCTCTCATGTCATGTCAGAATCCCAGATCTAGCCTATACTCAACCAAACAGGTCCTCCACTCAATCGAATTAAATTTCTCTCATGTCAAATGAATTCAGTGATAGCTTGGTCTCAATCCTAATAGATCCTCTGCCTAGTTTAATTTAATCCCTCTCATTTTACAGGACCACAGTTCCATCCAGCCTATACTCAATCGAACAGGTCGACGGCTTAATTGAATTTAGCCTTTACCATTTCACAGAATCCCAGTTCCAGCCTATACTCTATATCTAACACGTCCGCTGTTTAGTCGAATTTAACCCCTCCTATGTCGCAGGATCCATCAATGTAGGAGATCCTCTAATAACTCAAATTGTATCCTTTCCATATTAATGCATTCTTTTAGCACTGCTATACTTTTCATCATAGCTGTACCGCAGCTCCACCTCCCTCCCCACCCACAAAATACAAAAATGCATTAACAGGATTTTATTCAATAATGCTGGCAAAAATATTTTTGGGGTGGCATCGAACGTCCATCGTTTGGCTAGTATTAAAAAGTATTTTTTTTTTTGCCTTCCAAAGTATAATATCCACATTCCTCTGTCTTAAAATACAGCAAGGGCAGCTTTTTTTGGGGTATTTTAATGAAAAAAATATAGAGTTCTTGTTTATATTATTGATATTTGCACTAGTTCATTACGCCGGCTAATGAAGGTGCCTATCACAAATATTTGATCAGAAAAAACCCCAATTACATATTCTTTGATGAAATGAGGGATTTTAATAATCACAATCAATAGCATCGTATCAATGTCAAACTATAAAATGTTTTATGTCAGAAATTATTTTTTTTCCGTGAGAGATTCTAATCATCTGCAGACTTAAAGAGAAAAATTCGTTAACATTTTCCAAACAAACAGGAATTACACTATGCAACAAAATTTTTGTCAAAGGGATGTGGATAACAGTTTCTGGTCCAATTAGGTGTCAAAAAAAAAAGAAAAAAATATTAAAAAAAAATTTTATGGTAATTTTTTTTAAAATTTTTTTTTTAATTTTTTTTTTTAAATTCCAGCTTTCATGGAAAGTACTTTCAGTATTTGGACCATCATTTTTCAAGTATAAGCCTGATTAAGCCGTTTTATGCCTCAAATTAAAGGGAATTATGAGGACTACATATGCTGCAAATATTGCTTTCACGTAGAATCTTTGGTTTAGTAACAATCGTCAAAAATTTGAGAAAAAAATGATTTATTTTTTTTTAAAACACTTTTTCCTGGTACAGAAAAAACCATTAAAAATAGAAAAAACATTCGAAAAAATTATTTTATCACATTTTTAAAAAGCCAGCATGCTACGAAGAAAACACTGTCCATTTCAAAAAAAAATCTATGGATAGATGTAAAAGTTATGAGCCATTTTGTAAATGTTAGGGAAATTCCAAAAAATCTTGTTTCATATTTTTTCGTTTTTAAATGATGTTTTTGCTTATATTGATTTTGTAAAAATTTTTCTAACGGATTTTCTAAATACATTTTTATAGAAATTGTTTCTAAAGAACTATTAATAAAATTTTTTGTTAAAGAATTTCCTAATGGAATTGTTTTCTAAAGATCTTTCTAACGAATATTTTTCTGAAGAAAAATATAGATTTTTTTAAATATTCTTGTCTAAATAAATTATCTAATTAAATTTGTATGTACAAATTTGCCTAAGAAATTTCTATATAAAGTTTTTCTAAAGAAATTTCTACAAACATTGATTTCAAAAGAAATGTGTAAAGAGACTCCCTATAAAGAAATTTCAATACATGTATTTTCTAAAAAAAATCTATAGGAAATTTTTCTTGACATTTTTTTAAAAAAAATCTAAAAACATTATATTTTTGCAAAGAATTATCTAGATGCAAATTTAATAAATTCTATTTTTATTTTATTTAAACATTTTTTAAATTTATTTCTGTAGAATTTTTTTCTAAAGAAAGTTGTATAGCCATTTTTTTGATTTCTATTGAAATTTTTATATAAATTCTTTGTACAGATTTTTCTAAAAAAATATCTAAAGATTTTTTTTCTACATTTCTATATAAAATTTTTCTAATGAAATGTATTTTTTGAATATAGTTTTCTAATTTTTGATTATAGTTTTCTAAAAAAAAAAAGAAATTTATATAGAATTTTATTTTAAAGAATTGTCTATAGAATTTTATGTTTAAGAAATCTGTAGACATACGAGTATTTTTATACCCTCACTTTAGTGTGACGAGGGTATATATCATTTGCTACGGAAAAAAGTGTAACACATCGAAGGAGTGATCTAAGACCCTAAGTATGTTCGGAGGAAATCCGTTTTGGGTCATTTTAAGTCGAATGAGCAATGTCCGTCCGTCTGTCTGTCTGTCTGTCTGTCTGTCTGTCTGTCTGTCTGTCTGTCTGTCTGTCTGTCTGTCTGTCTGTCTGTCTGTCTGTCAGTCTGCCAGTCTGTCTGTGTGTCTGCTTGCTGGTGCGCACGATAACTCTCGAAAGGATTAACCGATTGACTTCAAATTTGGTATGTGGTAATATTTTGATCTATCTCCGGATGAGTTCGAAGATGGGCCATATTGGTCTACTCCTTCTGGTACCTCCCACACAAAGGGTTAACATTTAGTGAAATATTGATTCTTTAATAACTTCTATACTACTTATTCGAATCTTTTGAAATTCTGCACATAATATTAGTATATTAGTCGCTATTAACTCGAGAAAAATGAGTGAAGTTGGCATGCCCCTTTTGGTACCTCCCACACAAATGGACCATTTTGCATCAAAATTTAACTGCTTATAACGTTAATACAAGTGCATAAAAATGCTTGAAATTTTCTACAGTATAATGTTTTTGTAGCGCCTATAGTCCGGTAAAAAATGGGCATTATTGTACAGCCCCTTTTGGTACATCCCACACAAATGGACCGTTTCGTACCAAAAGTAAACGGCTTGTAACTTTAATACCAGTGCATACAAATACTTGAAATTTTGTACAGTGTAATGCTGTTATAGTGCCTATAGTCCTGTAAAAAGTGGGCGTTATCACCCCGCCCCTTTTTGTACCTCCCACACAAAATGACCAAATCATACCAAAATTACATAGCTCGTAACTTTAATATACCAGTGCACATAAACGCTTATAGTTCAGCACAATGCAATGTATTTAAGAATGTACTGTTTACCGAAAAATATGTGTATTTGGAAAACCCCTTCTGGTACCTCCCACACAAATTGACAGATTTATTGGTGTAATGTTATATATTATATTACTCACAAAGTGAGGGTATACCTTAGTCGGTTTACCCGACTGAAACTTTCTTACTTGTTTAAAGAAATATCTATAGAATTTGTTCTAAAAAAATGTCTACGGAACATCATTTCTAAAGAAATTTGTATAGTCATTTTTTCTAACGAAATATATATAGAATTTTTTTCTAAACAAATTTCTATAGAATTTTTCTAAAGGATATTCTAATTAAATTTCTATGTGAAAATTTGTCTAAAGAAATTTATAAATGAAGTTTTTCTAAAGAAATTTCTACAAACATTGATTTCTAAAAAAATTTTTATAGACTACAAAAACTATAGGAAATTTTTCTAAAGAATTTTTTATAAAAAAAATATATTTTTTAACTAAATATGTAGATAAAAATTCAAAAAATTCTATTTTTATTTAAATAATATATAATATATTTAAATAATTTTTAAATTTATTTCTGTAGACATTTTTTCTAAAGAAAGTTCTATAGGCATTTTATGCTTTCTATTGAAATTTTTATATAATTTCATTGTACAGATTTTTCTACAAAAAATGTCTAAAGATTTTTTCAAAATTTCTATTGAAAGATTTGTTTAAAAAAAATTCTATAAAAATTTTTTCTAATGAAATTTATATAGAAAATTTATTTTATAGAAATCTGAAGATATACGAGTATTTTTTAAAGAAATTTCTATAGAAATTTCTACAGACTATCATTTCTAACGACATTTGTAGAGGCATTTTGTCTGACGAAATATTTGTATTCTTTTTCTACAGAAATTTTCGAAAGAAAACTTTATAAAATAATTGAAGAGAAATTTTCTCTAAAGAAGGTTTAAAAATTTTTTCCAATGAATTTTGTAGAGTTTCTTCAGAAATTGATATTTTTATTCTAAAACAATTTATATTTAATAAAATGTATTCACAAAACAAATGTGTAATAAAATATAAATTTTAAAATTGTATTAAAAGATATTCCACATTTTTTATAGAATTGGAATTGTTTTCTAAAGATCTTTGTAACGAATATTTTTCTGAAGAAAAATATAGATTTTTTTTAAATATTCTTCTCTAAATAAATTATCTATTTAAATTTGTATGTACAAATTTGTCTAAGAAATTTCTATATAAAGTTTTTCTAAAGAAATTTCTACAAACATTGATTTCTAAAGAAATTTGTAAAGAGACTCCCTATAAAGAAATTTTATTTTTATAGAAATTGTTTCTAAAGAACCATATATAAAATTTTTTGTTAAACAATTTTCTATAGAATTGTTTTATAAAGAACTTTCTAACGAATATTTTTATGAAAAATGTCTAAATAATTTTTTTTCTAAAGAAATTTCCATAGAAATTTGTTAAAATATTCTTCTCTAAATATTAAATCTACTTAAAAAACTATAGGCAATTTTTCTAAAGAAATTTTTATAAAAAAAAATCTAAAAAAAATTATATTTTTTGAAGAGAAATATCTAGAAACAAATTTAATAAATTCTATTTTTATTTTATTTAAATATTTTTCAAATTTATTTCTGTAGAATTTTTTTCTAAAGAAAGTTGTATAGCCATTTTTTGCTTTCTATTGAAATGTTTGCATAATTTGTTTGTACAGATTTTTCTAGAAAATATCTAAAGATTTTTTCAAAATTTCTATAGAAAAATTTGTCTAAATAAATTTTTCTATAAATTTTTACTAATGACATTTATATAGAATTTTTTTTAAAGACTTGTCTATAGAATTTTACTTTAAAGAAATCATATCTGCAGATTTGTTTAAAGTAAAATTTTTAAAAAAATTTCTATAGAATTTTTTCTAAAGAAATTTCTATAGACCATAATTTCTAAGGAAATTTGTATACACATTTGTTCTAACAAAATATATATATACAGGGTTTTCCAACAAGAGGTGTTATTTTGAATCACCCGGAATTTCGGTAGCTGTCACTTTTGAAGCTTTTATTCTTTGACATTTGACAAATAGAAACGGCGCCATTACTAAAAATGGAACGATACACGATTCAACAACGCATTGAAATTATTTAAATTCGAAAATCATCTTGACTGATGAGACCCATTTCCACCTCGGTGGCTACATCAACAAGCTAAATTGTCGTATCTGGGGCTCGGAAAACCCAAGAGTTATTGTTGAGAAGCCTCTCCATCCTCAACGTGTGACTGTTTGGTGCGGTTTATGGTCCGGCGGGGTCATTGGACCTTACTTTTTCGAAAATGAGGTTGGATCAACAGTTACGGTGAATGGATTGCGCTATCGAGAGATGATTAACGATTTTTTTATGGTCGGAGTTGGATGGTATTGGTCTGGACAACGTTTACTTTCAACAAGACGGCGCTACGTGCCACACAAGCAATGTGCCACATTGCTCTGTTACGGGAAAACTTTCCGGACCGTGTTATCTCTCGAAAAGGTGATCACAATTGGCCACCGAGATCTTGTGATTTAACACCTTGCGACTTCTTCCTTTGGGGCCACGTGAAAGATAAGGTCTACGGCAACATCCCAGCGTCGATTCAAGACCTCAAAGATAGATGTCGTGAGGCTATCGAGGACATGGGGCAGCCACTTTGCGATTTGGTTATGGAAAATTTCATAAAAATAATATGGTCCTGTAAGCGGGGGCGTGGTGGCCATTTGGCTGATGTTGTTTTTTATTATTAACGGCATATCTTTCTCTTTATTATGATATAAACATCCGATCATTTATCTCAAAAACTGGCATTTTTCTTTGAATACCAAAATAACACCTCTTGCTGGAAAACCCTTTGGAATTTTTCGAAAAAAATACTTTATAAAATATTTGTACAGACATTTTTTCTAAAGAAGGTTGTATTCGTATAAACAATTTTTCTCACAAGTTTTTTAAAGAGTTTCTTCAGTAATTTGTATATTTATTCTAAAGCAATTTATATATATTTTTTTAAAGACGTTTCTTAATAAAACACCCCCCAGGAAACAGAAAATAGAATAAACCTTTGGGACTAGGGTCCATGGACATAGGGCTCCCCCACTTCAAATGACCGCACACTGAAAAAAAAATTGTCATATAATTAAAGAATTGCTCCAAAGACGTCATACGTTATTAAAATAAGTACATTTTGTACTTAAAATATGGATAATTTTAATAATATTAAGTAATTTTCTTAATTTTAAATACAAAATTTACTTATTTTGAAGACTAACGACATCTTTGGAGCAATTCTTTAATTTTATGAAAAATTTGTTTTCAGTGCAGAAAGACGAAAACCTCAGGACCTAAAAAGAAATTATTGTATTCAAACAAATGGAAATTTCGATTGAATTCCAAATATGAAAATTGCATTCAGTCGGCCCCTAGGTCCCACTAAAATGTGGGGTCCATTTGGCGTCTCCTTTCGTTTGAATATAATAATACTCTGGGGATCTGGTCCATTTTTAGTACCACATGGAACCGTGGGCTTTAGTACCAAATGTTTACCCTATTTTCGTGTTTTTGTGGACGTTTGAACACAGAGGAGATTTTATTCACGATGCCCAGCATACACCACAATTTGGGAAAAGGCAATAAATTCCGGGCAAAACATAATTCTTAGCTTAAATATTCTAAATGTTCTAAACTGAAAAAGACTTTGGCATAAAGTTGGCGCCAAAGACAACAAAACATTAAAATAAGTCCGCTATACATTCGTTGTCTTTAACTTAATTAGTGTTAAGTACTTTTTTCATTATTTTAAGTATGAACAATTAGGCCATCTTAATGTTTTCTTTGACGCTGGATCAAAGACATTGTCTTTAATATTAGGAGACTTTTTTCAGTATACTCATACTATGTGAAATATTCTCCCTTATTATCTATTTTCAAAAAGTTCACATTCGACAGATATTGAAACCTTTATTGATGTTATATATATTTTTTGCTTAACTTATCAGTTGATAGTATTACTTAATTAAATAATTTTTAATGTATATCATGACTACAAAGAGATATTCAATTTCAGTTTTATTTAAACTTAAAAAAAAGACTGTGCGCACAAAGGTCAATGTTTTCTTTCCTTTTTTGGAGTTCGTCATAAGTCTAAAATTCATTTGAATTATACAAAACCACATTGATAGATCTGTGATCCAGTTCAATGGCCATCGAGCCGCCAGCAGAAGGGAGAAACAAGCACAGATTCATTCATAATGAAATCACATTTGAGACCGTTTCAATTCGTTTTTTCTTTTTTTTTCCAATTTTTGCCTCTTTTTTCATTTATGTGCTCATCGTGAACTATGAAACTCCAAAAAGAAGTGTAGGAAATAAAAATGGAATAACCAGCACAAGTTCGAGGTCATTGGATGGATGCACTCAACCATTTGGTGTACGCTGCCGCTGCTGCTGCAGCTGCTGTTGGCAGTTGAGGCAGCGGTGAAAAAAGTTGGACTTTAGCAAAAACTCACTAAGGCTAAAAACAGCAAACACGCCAACAACAAAAATGAGAAAAATGAAAATTCTACAGAAAATCCCCCGAAAAAAAGAAACTACTAAAAATGCTGAAAATAAAGTGAAAACTGGGAAAATGGGAGAAACAAAAAACGAACAACACTTAAAAATGAACTTCTTGACAATGGCAAATGGAGGAAAAAAAAACGAAAAACTGCCAGATAGTTCCAAAATACACTCGAAAGTCTTAGACAGATGTCCGTCCGTCCGTTCGTCTTTGTGTCTGTGCCAGCAACTGGCGGGCAGTGGGACACATGATAAAGAATAGAAAAAATCAAAAAAATCTTTCGATCCGTAGTCTAGTGTTTGACTTACTGACTGTATTTGCCAAAGAGCTGCACAGTGGGGGGGGGGATTTAGAACAAAACTTAAAAAAACGGGTGTTTCTAAAAATGTCAAAAAGCTAAAGCAGAGATATTAGGAAGCTTAGGTTTCAAATATCCTCCCCCTAGACGTTACAGGGGGAGGATATAACCCTATTGGCCCTCTACTCAGTAGTATATAACACCATTGATCACTACGGAGCAGATAACGAAACTGGTCATCTGTTAAAGATTGGCCTTTTACTAAGGAGTAGATAACCCAATTTGTTGTCAACCAAGGATTAGATAACCATATTGGTCCTCTAATGCGTGGTAGATAACCCAAATCGTCCTTTACTAAGGAGTAGATAACCCGATTTGTTGTTAACTAAGGAGTAGATAACCCTATTGGCAGTCTACTATGGAGTAGATAAGCCAACTCGTCGTTTACTAAGGAGTAGATAACCCAATTTATTGACAACTCAGGAGTAGGTAACCATATTGGCCCTCTACGAGGAAGAAGATACCTCAACTGGCCTTCTACTAAGGAATAGGCATGCCAATTCGACGTTTTCTAAGGAGTAGATAACCAATTTGTCCTCACCTAAGGAGTAGATAACCCTATTGGCAGTCTCCTACGGAGTAGATAACCCAATTTGTCGTCAACTCAGGAGTAGATAACCCTATTGGCCCTCTACGAGGAAGAAGATACCTCAACTGGCCTTCTACTAAGGATTAGACATGCCAATTCGATGTTTACTAAGGAGTAGAAAACCCAAGTTGTCGTCAGCGAAGAAATATATAAACATATTGGCCCTCTACTATGGAGTAGATAACCCAAATCGTCGTTTACTAAGGAGTAGATAACCCAATTTGTCATCAACTAAGGAGTAGAAAACTCTATTGACTCTTAGTATGGAGTAGATAACCCAACACGTCGTTTACTAAGGAGTAGATAACCCAATTTGTCGTCAACTAAGTACATATTAGTACCGATTTTCTCTAACTCGTGAGGTATAAAAATATCATAAATATGGAGCGCACAACAGGCCGAACCACTGGCTTAAGTGTATGTCCATGGATATGAGACCTTTAAACGTCTCCTCTCTTCAACCTAACCTAACCTAACCTAAGGAGTACATAGCCCTACTGTTCCTCTACTACGGAGTAGACAACACAACTCGTCGTTTACTAAGGAGTAGATAGCCCAACTTGTCGTAAACTAAGGAGTAGATAACCCTACGGTCCCTCTACTATGGATTAGATAACACAACTCGTCGGTTACGAAGGAGTAGATAACCCAATTGGTAGCCAACAAAGGCGTAGATAACCATATGACGCACTACTAAGAAGTATCCAACCCGTTTACTAAGAAGAAGATAACCCGTCAACTAAGGAGGAGATAACCCAACTAATCGTAGAGAACCCAACTAATTGTCTATATAACCCAACTGACCTTCAAAAAGTAGAAGAAAACCAACTACAAACCAAGTAGATAGCCCAAATGTCGTCAACTCAGGTGTAGATAAACCAACTGACCCTCTACTTAGTAGATAACCCAATTAGTCGTCTAATAAAAAGTAGATTACCCAACAGGCCGCCTACTAAGCAGTGAATAAGACAACATGTCGTCTAGAAAGAAGTAGATAGCCAAATTTGACGTCTACTAAGAACTATTTTCCCCAACTGGACCTCTACTAACCCAATTAATCGACTACTAAAAAGTAAATAACCCAATAAACCATCTCCTAAAGGGTAGATTACCCAACTGGCGCACTTCTAAGGTTAAGATAACCCAACTTTTCATCTAATAAGGAGTAGATAACCCTACTAAGGAGTAGACAACCCAACTAGTTGTGTACAAAAAATGGATAACCCAATTTTTCGTCAACGAATAATTAGACTATCCCATTGGTCCTCAAATAAGGAGTAAAAAGCTCAACTGGACTCCTACTAAGGAGTAGATAACTCAACTGGAAGTCTAATAAGCAGTAAATAAAGACAACTTTACGTTAGGAAAAGGTAGTATTTAATAAGTTTTCCATTAAGAAAATGTCTCTGACAACCTTCTATAGAAAAAGTTGGTCTCTGACAACATTTCCTAAGAAAAAGTTGGTCTCTGACAACTTTTCCTAAGAAAAAGTTGGTCTCTGACAACTTTTCTTAAGAAAAAGTTGGTCTCTGACAACTTTTCCTAAGAAAAAGTTGGTCTCTGACAACTTTTCCTAAGAAAAAGTTGGTCTCTGACAACTTTTCCTAAGAAAAAGTTGGTCTCTGACAACTTTTCCTTAGAAAAAGTTGGTCTCTGACAACTTTTCCTTAGAAAAAGTTGGTCTCTGACAACTTTTCCTTAGAAAAAGTTGGTCTCTGACAACTTTTCCTTAGAAAAAGTTGGTCTCTGACAACTTTTCCTTAGAAAAAGTTGGTCTCTGACAACTTTTCCTTAGAAAAAGTTGGTCTCTGACAACTTTTCCTTAGAAAAAGTTGGTCTCTGACAACTTTTCCTTAGAAAAAGTTGGTCTCTGACAACTTTTCCTTAGAAAAAGTTGGTCTCTGCCAACTTTTCCTAAGAAAAAGTTGGTCTCTGCCAACTTTTCCTAAGAAAAAGTTGGTCTCTGACAACTTTTCCTTAGAAAAAGTTGGTCTCTGACAACTTTTCCTTAGAAAAAGTTGGTCTCTGACAACTTTTCCTTAGAAAAAGTTGGTCTCTGACAACTTTTCCTTAGAAAAAGTTGGTCTCTGACAACTCTTCCTTATAAAAAGTTGGTCTCTGACAACTTTTCCTTAGAAAAAGTTGGTCTCTGACAACTTTTCCTTAGAAAAAGTTGGTCTCTGACAACTTTTCCTTAGAAAAAGTTGGTCTCTGACAACTTTTCCTTAGAAAAAGTTGGTCTCTGACAACTTTTCGTTAGATAAAGTTAAGTCTCTGATAACTTTTCGTTAGAAAAAGTTGGTCTCTGACAACTTTTCCTCAGAAAATGGTTGGTCTCTGACAACTAGAAAAAGTTGGTCTCTTACAACTTTTCCTTAGAAAAAGTTGGTGTCTTACAACTTTTTCTTAGAAAAAGTTGGTGTCTTACAACTTTTTCTTAGAAAAAGTTGGTCTTTGACAACTTTTCCTTAGAAAAAGTTGGTCTCCGACAACATTTCCTTAGAAAAAGTTGGTCTCCGACAACATTTCCTTAGAAAAAGTTTGTTTCGAAGTTTCTCCCACTGTTCAACGTGGGTATATCCGCAACTAGTGTGAGGGAGCTGGTGTACACCACGTGGCGAGGCAACACAAAGACTTGCGACAGCCGAGGCAAAACTGATTTAGACCTTTGCAGCAAAAAGCTAAAACTGCTGCTGCAGCAGCAGCAATACAATAGCCATAGCTGAACAAACGAAGTAAATGGCTTTGCAGTAGCCGCGCCACAAACCACACCACACCAGTCCAAGATTAATGATCTCGTTCAAGGATGTGTGGATGTTACTGGCAGTAACATTTCAGTTTCTGTTCCTTAAAATGCAATGTAATCCACAAGAAATGTCGCATAGATAGATGGATGGATGAATGTGCCCGGTGGGAGAAAGGGAGGCTGGTTGGGCGCCGTCGGTGGTGCTAGGATTTGCAAAGTTTCTGTTTTACAAATTTAAATGGGTGTTGCTGTGGCAGAGAAAAGGTTTAGGAAACCCATTTTTGCATATTTCCGAGATTCAGATACATTAATTTTATTAGTTGAGAGGGGAAAGATATGCAAGAATGATGAAGAGTTGAAAAGTTGGGTGTGAATAACTGCAAAAATTTATAGTTCTTGGTTTTTCTGCAAAAGCATTGCATACCTAGGGAAAACTAAAAATATATTTCCATCAATAAAGCTAGTTGCTTAGCCTATTTAGTGCAAATAATATAAAAATGACAATACATTGGTTATTTGTTCACCAAAAAAAAAATATTGTTAGGAATAACAGGATTATATATTCGGAATTCTTATTTTTTATTTTTGCGGCTTATTTTTAGGAAGAAAACAAGTCATAGTTGAGGAAAATCCCCCTATAAATACAAAAGTTATGGACAAATCAGTAAAGATGAATTTAGCACGGACCACAACCACTGGTTGACTTCCATGGACTGATTTGCCCATAACTCCGGAGTTTATTGTCGGATTTGCTTAAACTATATCTTGTTTTCTTCGGGAAGAAATGCTTCAAAAATACAAAATTTTGAAATTAAGTGATGAAGTTCCAAAATTGCCAAAAATAAGAACTCCAACTAACTTTTGGTATTTTGTGAAAATATTACAAACAGTTTGGTCAATTGACAATATTTAAGTTTTTTTTGATTTGCCTAGAATATTCAGTTTTCAGTGAGAAATACAATTTGTTCCCTATTATTATAATTTGGTTTGGCTAAATACTAAACACTTACTGCATATCAGTTTGTTTCTCCGGGAGAAGCCTACATTAGCCCAGCTCCTATTTTAAAGTTGACACATTTGTGGTTGACATAAAACAATTTTTTTTTTCTCGAACAGGGGATAATGATAGCCGTCTAAATCTGTTTCCACTTTTTTCCGATTTTTATTGTCTCCTCTTTTTATTGATTCATTTTTTTCTCTCTCTCATTTCATTGTATTCATCCTCAGACAACAACAAAAAAAGAAACGTTTTACAAAAACCATTAATTTGCCACGAAATGCGTATTAATTCAGATGCGACTGTTGCAAGGCATCGCACCATGGTTCACAACCATCCAGCCATGCATTACGCGGAATGTTGGAATTGTAGGCACACACACACACTCTCTGGACAACCCTCTCAAATGTATGGGTCGGACAACAATTTGGTGTGGCTGCTCCATCATATGGCACGCGCCTTCTACACCAAAGGTTCACACATGTAGCAAATGAACAATTGTTGCCTGGACTGGGTTGTCGTTGGTTGTTTGGTTGACTGGCTTGGACTTCATGTCCAGTCACTCAAACCTTACCTCGCCTTGTTTTTATTGTGCGGCATTTTGGTGTTACTCTGGAAAAAATCTAAAATTTTCAAGTTTGTCTGAGGTTTTTTTCCTATTTACTGCGTTTTTACAGTTTGCAAAATTTTTTTTGTTAAAAGTTGGCTTTTTGCTTTTCGAGGATGTATTTTTTTGCATTTCGTGATCACCAAAAAGTTTAATATCTTATTCAAAATTGCCTTTTAGCATTTGAGGACTCAAAAATGTTACTTTGTATTTTGTGTAAATAATCCAAAATAAGTGAATGAATTTTTGATATTAACCAATATTAAGCATTTTGTGATAATTATGGGATTATTTTTTGTGATTTCTTATTTTGTATTTTTGAAGCCCACTTTTAGTAAGAAAACAAGTCATAGTTGAAGAAAATCCGTTAATAAATACCAAAGTTATGGGACATATAAAATAAAGTAATTTTAGCACGGACCACAACCATTGATGAATATATAAGTACTTATTTGCCCATAACTCAGGCATTTGTAGGCGGATTTGCCTTTGTAGGCGGATTTGCCTTGCTTTTTTTGTCAAAATTTGCTTCATATATCACCGATATAAGCCTGGAGCATACAATTCCGCAAATTCAAAAATACGAGTACTCACAAATTTAAAGAATTCTTGAAGAATTTGCGAAATTGGACTTTAAGTTTTTTATGGTGATGCAGCACTCTTTCAGAAATAAAAAAAGGTATGCTTCCAGAAAATCCTATTATAAAGGCCGAACCATTGTAATATAGAGCGACAATGCATCTATCAAGGACAACAACCATTTTTTTAACACATAAGTAGACATCGGATTTCTGCATATTTAATCAATTTTTCATCCGATTGGATTGGAAGCTTTGCATTTTAGTGCATATCGAAAATATACAAAGAAATATATATGAACGATAAAACATCTAAATACTAAATTTTGGTTCCAATCGGATAAAATCTACAGGGTCTTGTAGATATAGTCATATTTGCTTAAACTACACATTATTTTCTTTTAAAAATATATGTTCCAAGAATAAACAAGTAAAAGCGTTAAGTTCGGCCATGCCGAATCTTATATACCCTCCACCATGGATAGCATGTGACCTCACAAAATAACTCAAACCTAAAGAAAATAACACCGAAAAACACCAAAAAATATAGTGGATGAGAACAGTAGGAATCACAACAAGTTAGATGCTATATATGGGAGCTATATCTAAATATGGACCGATATGGCCCATTTGCAATCCCAAACAACCTGCAACTATAAGAAGTATTTGTACCGAATTTGATCAACCTAGCTCTATTATTGCGGACTGTAGCGTGATTACCACAGACGGACGGACGGACAGACGGACATGGCTAAATCGTCTTAGAATTTTACGACGATTAAGATTTTATATACTTTGTGGGGTCTCAGATCAATAATTAGAGGTGTTACAAACGGAGTGACAAAATGAATATACCCCCCATCCTATGGTGGAGGGTAAAAAAATCTGAAATCTGGTGAAAAAATTCCTTAATTCCCAAAAAAATATATATACGGGTCTGTTCTGCAGCAAGGTGATTTGAAATAACGGTGATTTCAAAATCACCGGCGACTTACAATCACTGTTCGAGTTCGAAATCGCCCGGTTTATTATTCATAGCCTCCCAATAAAGATTGTTCGAAATATGTTCGGGTGATTTCGAACTCCAAAAGTGATGTTAAGTCGCCGGTGATTTTAAAATCACCGTGATATCAAATCGCCGTGATTACAGAACAGACCCGATAAATCCCCAAAAACCTACCAATTATACTTTTTCGATTTATTTGCCACAGAAATGGAAGAAGGAACGAAAAAACTGGAATTATCTTACCAATTTGTATATTTTTTATTTATGCGGCGTATCTTTACGAAGAAAACATGCTGTAGTTTAGGGAAATAGGACTAAAAATACCAAAGTTATTGACAAATCATTAAAGGTCAATTTAGCACGGGACACAACCATTGTTTAAGATATCAGGAGTTGCTTAAACAATATCTTGTATTCTTGGGGAAAGTATACCCGAAAACCAAAAAATCTGAAACCAAAAAATCTGAAAGAACCAAATTTAGCGCGGACAACAACCATTGTTTAATGTTGACCCGAACTCCCCCATTTTTAATCCGATTTACGTGAACTTTATCTTATATGCTTTGGTAAAAGCCATGGCTATTATGTGGTGCCCCAACGACCCACAACAACAACACAACGTCCGCATACTTCTTGACCCTAGCGTGATGACGAGCTTTTATACCCCCACAGACACTTTGGTAAAATTAGAAATCTGAAATTTGGTGATACTATTCCTCCAAAAAAAATGTAAAAATCCCCCAAAAAAAAACAAAGAATGGAAGAATGACCAAAAATCTTTGTTTTTCTTTAAAAACACCTCTTCCTCTTTGGCACGTATTTTAGGGCTGAAGTTCCTCTTGACGAAGTACACCATTGGTATATAGTAGTTATTTGACCTCCTGACTGATAGACCGTTTAATCATAATCCCACTGTGGTTGCAACTTCTCTCGCCGCGATGTAGTAGGACTTGTAGAGACTCAGTCGCTGCAGTACTTAAAGCTCCAGTTTTTTATAGGTAGGCAATTCTCTGAACCTTCATTAATTGACTGTTGATAGATCGCCAATGGGCGAACAGTATGGGCGATTTATTTATATATATATCCAATGGACGATTATAGAGGAAGGACACCAACGCGACGCAACAGTTTTTCCAGCAGGAATATAAGGCGTCGTTGGCTTTCCTTACACGTCTGAATGACAATTTCCTATCTAGACATTCGACCCTTTTTCCAACCATATATTTATCTTCAAAGCCTCTAAAGTTGTCAAACGGGTTAACAAGATATGACGTATGCTTCTCTCATGGGACACCTGTACGAATGATTTATATTAATTCTGTAAATTTTTAAGATATCTCTTATAAAATGGGTAATTTTCAAGCAATCATCGATGTTAGTATGTCAAATTAAAGCTAAGATCTTAGACAACAATACGGCTTATTAATAAAAAAAATTAATTTTCTGTTTTTGGGAAAAGCCAAGGAAAATTCAATGTTAAGACCATGAACTATGTAATATGTAATGTATGCACGAATAATAAACATAATGAAAAAGTTGTAAACAATAAATGTGTATAACAAGTTTAGAATGAATTATTGCTATAATATTATTCAAAACTTCTTTAAATTCGTAGACTTTTTATAACTTATATCGATTTTTTTTCCTTTACCAATTTCCCCTTTTCTTAAATGTGGTGTCTCATGAAGGAAGTTATCGCTGATGTTATTCGGTTTAGGCAAATTTGTTGTCTTTATTACCGGTTTTAAGGAAAATATTTATTCAGATATCCCTAAAGGATGTATGTATGTACTATCTACAATTATTCCTAGAAATTTTAGACTTTCTAATAAAACGTCCATCAATCCTTCCGTCCATCAATTCATTAGCCTTTCCTTCTATACGTCCATCCGTCTATCAATTAATTGATCAGACATTCGTTCATTCGATACTAGTTGTATACTATTTGTCCGTCTGTCCATTACTTTCTCCGGCCTTCGTCCATCGATCCATCCATTCGAATCATTGTACTATCTACAATTATTCCTAGCAATTTTAGACTTTCTTCCAAACTTCTATTTATCTATTCCGTATATCTAATAAAACGTCCATCAATCCTTCCGTCCATCAATTCATTAGCCTTTCCTTCTATACGTCCATCCGTCTATCAATTAATTGATCAGACATTCGTTCATTCGATACTATTTGTATACTATTTGTCCCTCTGTCCATTACTTTCTCCGGCCTTCGTCCATCGATCCATCCAGTCGAATCATTGTACTATCTACAATTATTCCTAGCAATTTTAGACTTTCTTCCAAACTTCTATTTATCTATTCCGTATATCTAATAAAACGTCCATCAATCCTTCCGTCCATTAATTCATTAGCCTTTCCTTCTATACGTCCATCCGTCTATCAATTAATTGATCAGACATTCATTCATTCGATACTATTTGCATACTATATGTCCGTCTGTCGATTACTTTCTCCGGCCTTCGTCCATCGATCCATCCATTCGAATCATTGTCATTCATTCAGTCATCTGAAATGTTAATGCGAAAATGTATCTTGTTCTGGTTCACCGTACAAAAGGTCATTCATCCATTCGCCTATACATGCAAACATTTCAGCGTCCATTGATTTGAATGTTCTTTCTTTCTTTCTCGGCCTTTTCTCCGTGCTATAATTCATTTTCCCTCGATTTTTGAAGAGAAGCTCCAAAGCACCCTTACAGCTTTCCTGCAGGAATATAGAGCGAGATTTTCCTTCCTTGCACATTCCACTACATTAAGTCCGAATAACAATTCGCTTTCTAGAATTATTCCTAGAAATTTTACACTTTTTTCCCAACCTTCTATTTATCTTCAATGACTCTAAACTGGTTTTAATAAGTCAAGGAGTTAACAGGATATGACCATTTTAACTTCATGGGACATCTGTGCGAATGATTTATATAAATTCAGCTAGTGTTTTAAGAAATCTCTTTTAAAATGGTTAATTTTCAAGCAATTATCAATTTTGGTATATCAAATCAAAGCTACGATTTTAGACAACAATTTTGAATATTAATATAAAAAATATCACTTTCTATTTTCTGGGAAAAAACGAAGGAAATTCGCTGTTAAGCCATTGGACAATGTAATGAAAAGATTGTAAGCATTAAATATAACGATTTTAGAATGATGAATTGTTATAATATTACTCAAAACTTGCTTGAAAAGTTTTCTTTAAATACGTAGGCTTTTTGTAAACTACACCAATTTCTGCTTTTGGTGAATACATTCGCATATTTCTTATCCATGTATATATAAGTATATATCTATCAATTTTTTGCCCTTTTCTCTGTTAAACCCATAACTATGCGTCCCCCAAACCACACTGTGGTACAGGGTATTATAAGTTTGTTTCACGGCAGATGTTTGTAACACCTAAAAATAACACAGCTAGACGCACCTTAAAGTATACCGATCGACTCAGAATCACTAGCTGAGTCGATTTAACGATGTCCGTCCGTCCGTCTGTCCATGTAAAGTTGTTCGTCGACTACAGGTCGCAATTTCACTCCGATCGTGCTGAAATTTTGCAGTTTAGAGTATTTCGCGGCTGTTAAGATCGCTATTGAATTTGGTTGAAATCGGTTCAGATTTAGATATAGCTCCCATATATATCTTTCGTCCGATTTGACCCTTTAGTCCTATAGAAGCTGTATTTTACATCCCATCATTTTGAAATTTAGAATGGTAGAGTTTCTTGATCCATGAACCAACATTGCCGAATTTGAAGAAAATCGGTTCAGATTTAAATATAGCTCCCATATATATGTTTCGTCCGATTTTGCTCTTTAGTCCTGTAGAAGCTTTATTTTACATCCAATCATTTTGAAATTTAGAATGGTAGAGTTTCTTGATCCATGAACCAACACTACCGAATTTGAAGAAAATCGGTTGAGATTTAGCTATAGCTCCCATATATATGTTTCGTCCGATTTGGCCATTTAGTCCTATAAAAGCTGTATTTTACATCCAATCGTTTTGAAATTTAGAATGGTAGAGTTTCTTGATCCATGAACCAACATTGACGAATTTGAAGAAAATCGGTTAAGATTTAGCTATAGCTCCCATATATATGTTTCGTCCGATTTGGCCATTTAGTCCTCTAAAAGCTGTATTTTACATCCGATCGTTTTGAAATTTAGAATGGTAGAGTTTCTTGAGCCATGAACCAACAATGCTGAATTTGAAGAAAATCGGTTAAGATTTAGCTATAGCTCCCATATATATGTTTCGTCCGATTTTGCTCTTTAGTCCTGTAGAAGCTGTATTTTACATCCAATCATTTTGAAATTTAGAATGGTAGAGTTTCTTGATCCACGAACCAACACTACCGAATTTGAAGATAATCGGTTAAGATTTAGCTATAGCTCCCATATATATGTTTCGTCCGATTTGGCCATTTAGTCCTATAAAAGCTGTATTTTACATCCAATCGTTTTGAAATTTAGAATGGTAGAGTTTCTTGATCCATGAACCATTATTCCCGAATTTGAAGAAAATCGGTTAAGATTTAGCTATAGCGCCCATATATATGTTTCGTCCGATTTTGCTCTTTAGTCCTGTAGAAGCTGTATTTTACATCCAATCATTTTGAAATTTAGAATGGTAGAGTTTCTTGATCCATGAACCAACACTACCGAATTTGAAGAAAATCGGTTGAGATTTAGCTATAGCTCCCATATATATGTTTCGTCCGATTTGGCCATTTAGTCCTATAAAAGCTGTATTGTACATCCAATCGTTTTGAAATTTAGAATGGTAGAGTTTCTTGATCCATGAACCAACATTCCCGAATTTGAAGAAAATCGGTTAAGATTTAGCTATAGCGCCCATATATATGTTTCGTCCGATTTTGCTCTTTAGTCCTGTAGAAGCTGTATTTGACATCCAATCATTTTGAAATTTAGAATGGTAGAGTTTCTTGATCCACGAACCAACACTACCGAATTTGAAGAAAATCGGTTGAGATTTAGCTATAGCTCCCATATATATGTTTCGTCCGATTTGGCCATTTAGTCCTATAAAAGCTGTATTTTACATCCAATCGTTTTGAAATTTAGAATGGTAGAGTTTCTTGATCCACGAACCAACACTACCGAATTTGAAGATAATCGGTTAAGATTTAGCTATAGCTCCCATATATATGTTTCGTCCGATTTGGCCATTTAGTCCTATAAAAGCTGTATTTTACATCAAATCGTTTTGAAATTTAGAATGGTAGAGTTTCTTGATCCATGAACCAACATTCCCGAATTTGAAGAAAATCGGTTAAGATTTAGCTATAGCGCCCATATAATGTTTCGTCCGATTTTGCTCTTTTGTCCTGTAGAAGCTGTATTTTACATCCAACCATTTTGAAATTTAGAATGGTAGAGTTTCTTGATCCATGAACCAACACTACCGAATTTGAAGAAAATCGGTTGAGATTTAGCTATAGCTCCCATATATATGTTTCGTCCGATTTGGCCATTTAGTCCTATAAAAGCTGTATTTTACATCCAATCGTTTTGAAATTTAGAATGGTAGAGTTTCTTGATCCATGAACCAACATTGACGAATTTGAAGAAAATCGGTTAAGATTTAGCTATGGCCCAAAAGTAAATTTATGTAAACAATTTATACATGAATTACAAAATTAATATATCAGAGTTATTCAATATTACGAGAGTGGTGTAGGGTATTATATAGTCGGCACCGCCCGACTTTAGCCTTTCCTTACTGGTTTTCATTTGTCTGTTCTTCCACCATGCGGTTGTCTGCCCGTCTGTTCATTTATTGGCGATTTTTCGTCATTGTTTTCTGAAACCTTCCTGAACAACCCTCGGTTAAGATGAAAAAAAATTCTTCTTAGATTCTGCATACGCCTTTGGCAGATCATTGAAATGGACGTCTTTTTATGAGGACATATTAATATTAAAAAAATAGCCTCAAACGTTCAAAAATACGGCGTGGAATAAAAACCGTGTTTTATGCATTTTCGGGATTTGTCGCAAACCAACACTATGAGACAGACAGTGGTACAAACAGAAAAAATGACATAATAATGTATGTATTGAAAAAATATTGTTCTAATTTTAACGAATTTGTGCCACGGAGAAAAAAATACACTGAAAAAAATAATGTACTAATTAAATTTGTTTGCCATAGATATACAAATCTTTAATATAATTTATATTTACAATCTAACAATTTTTTTAATTTATTTTCATATTTACAATCTAGCAATCATACTTTCAACTGTCTTCGTTTTAAGCATGAAATGTCATTATTTTAAAGATTGACACGTCTTTGGAGGAAAATCATCAAAATCGGTGCGTGGAAAAAAATTGCTACAATGTTTTCAATGAAGGGTGTTTCGAGAACATTTAACATATCTTTATACAGGGTTTTCCAACAAGAGGTGTTATTTTGAATCACCCGGTATTTCGGTAGCTGTCACTTTTGAAGCTTTTATTCTTTGACATTTGACAAGTAGAAACTATGCCATTACCAAAAATGGAACGATACGTGATCATCGAACAATACAAAACTATCAAAAAACGATCGAACAAAAAAAAACGATACGAACGATACAAAATCATCTTGACTGATGAGACCCATTTCCACCTCGGTGGCTACGTCAACAAGCAAAATTGTCGCATCTGGGGCTCGGAAAACCCAAGAGTTATTGTTGAGAGTTATTGAAGCCTCTCCATCCTCAACGTGTGACTGTTTGGTGCGGTTTATGGTCCGGCGGCGTCATTGGACCTTACTTTTTCGAAAATGAGGATGGATCAACAGTTACGGTGAATGGATTGCGCTATCGAGAGATGATTAATGATTTTCTATGGTCGGAGTTGGATGGTATTGATCTGGACAACGTTTACTTTTAACAAGACGGCGCTACGTGCCACACAAGCAACGAAACCATTGCTCTGTTACGGGAAAAGTTTCCGGACCGTGTTATCTCTCAAATAGGTGATCACAATTGGCCACCGAGATCTTGTGATTTAACACCTTGCGACTTCTTCCTTTGGGGCCACGTGAAAGATAAGGTCTACGCCAACAGCCCAGCGTCGATTCGAGACCTCAAAGATAGAATTTGTGAGGCTATCGAGGACATAGGGCAGCCACTTTGCTATTTGGTTATGGAAAATTTCATGAAAAGGATATGGTCCTGTAAGCGTGGTCGTGGTGGCCATTTGGCTCAAGTTGTTTTTCATTACTAACGGCATATCTTCCTCTTTATTATGAAATAAACATTCGATCATTTATCTCAAAAAATGGCATTTTTCTTTGAATAACAAAATAACACCTCTTGTTGGAAAACCCTTTATATAGAAATATTTTAATTAAAGAGTTGTGTTAACCGCCAAAGACAAAGGACTATAATTTACTCAAATTATTGGGAACAAACAATATTTTACTCACCCGGGGTGGAGTTCTCTGAATATTTTTAATATAAAGTCTGTTGTAGTTCATTCTGCCTCACAGTTCATGTAGATTTAAAAATGTATCTAAAATAAAAAAATATATATACAAATAACTATGTGTATTACAAACTTAAAAATGTTTTTCAAAATGCACTACAAATTTTTGTTTTCCTTCAAATAAAGTTGTGGATCTTTGTCTTCTATTTCCAGTTTTTACAAATAGTTCCAAAAATATAAAGTTATAAACGAGAATTTGAATTATACTGCATACATATGTACATCTATGTATATGCAATTAGTATCGACATTGAGTGGACTTTTGTATGATTTATATAAACCACATCATTCACTACTTATGCCCAAGGAACACCAGAGCGGATGATTGGTATGATTGTGGGATACCGGAGCGTATGATTGGTATTAATGTAGAACACCAGAGCGTATGATTGGTATTGATTTCGCTCTTGGTACACTACTAGATTGTATGATTAATATTAATTGTGCTGCAACATGGGTAATTTTATAAATTTTTTAGATTTGCCTATGCTATTTTAGAAAATATACTTTCAGTAATTATAATATAGTAGTGAGAAGAGATGAACTACTAAACATAAAGCCATTGATCTCAAATAGATTCTAATGCTGAAAATCTTCAAGAATTAATATGACCTATAATCTTCCCCCAAAAGAAGAATTGAAGCCACTGTACCTTGCTGTCCACCAAACGAATTTCCCGTAAACACCTAAAGCCTTTTTCAGTTTTGCGTGTTTTTGCAATGTCCCCATGCCCATGGATAATACCTGGCTTCATTTGACAATAACACAAACCAAACAGACACCTTCAGCGTCCACAATGACCAGAAGCTGTTTGGTAAGAACATGTCAAAAGAAGATTCAAAGAAATGCAATCATCATCATCAGCATCTTCATCGTCGCCAGCATTGCAATCAGAATCACAATCGCAGTCATAAAATGTTTTGAGGTAAATATGCGTTACATTACATTTGCCCAGGGGACAATAAAATGCAGTTGCAGTTGCATTATGGAAAATTGCACACACACAAAAGACGAAGCTGTTTAGCTACCGGCTTTGAGAGAAAAAAAAGCGTGTGGATTATTGGAAAGAATATTAAAATGAAAGCTATAAAATTTGAGATTGTCAAAAGTTGGGATTGGATTAAAAAATACCTATATGTGAACATGAAAAAGTAGTTTCAGAAAATGGATTTTATTGAGCGGGGCGATTTATAAATGATGTGAAGTTCTTTAAAGATTATTATTAAAAATGAGGACCTCTTGTTTCAAATGGTATACATTTTATGTTCATTTAGTAGAGAGTGCCTCTTACAGTTTCACTGATATCGGGAGATATTCATGTTTTCAATGACTGCAAACTGGTTTTAATTCGCCAAGGCGTTAAGAAGATATGGTCATTTTAAGTTAAGCCCTTCTCATGGGACACCTGTACGAATGATTTATATTAATTCCGCTATCGTTTTAAGAAATGTCCTATAAAATGGGTAATTTACAAGCAATTATAGATTTAAATGTATCAAATTAAAGCTAAGATATTGGACAACAATTTTAAGTATTAATATTAGAAATAAAATTTTCGGGTTTCTGTGAAAACCCCAGATAATTCAATGTTAAGTCCTTGGACTATGTAACAAATATTTTTTATGCTCGAATAATAAACATAATTAAAATGTTTTACGGAATAAATATAACGATTTCGGAATGATGAAGAATATTTATATTTAGATACACAATTCGCAATATATTTACGTATTATTATCACTTAAACTTATTAGAAAATGATTATTTAAGTTCGTGGGGGATATTCTTTATCTGCTTTAAAATGACAGAAATATGTATGTTCATTTATAAGAGAGTATATTTTCCAGGTTCAAAGAAATCTAGAGATATTCGAAGATATCTAGAGATAAACCGGCTTTAATAACTCAAGGGGTTAACAAGATATGATCATTTTAACGTATGCTCCTCTCATTGGACACCTGCAATGAGAGGTGCAGGTGTCCAATCTTTTTAGAAAACGATTCTTTAAGTTCGTGATGGGCTTTTGTCTATGTCTTATATTCATTTATTAGAGAGCGCCTTTTACAGGTTCAGTGATATCTAGAGATATTCATGCTTTATATGCCTCCAAACTGGTTTTAATAAGTCAAGGGATTAAAAAGATATGGCCATGTTAAGTTATGCCCCTCTTATGGGACACCCATACGAATGATTTATATTAATTCCGTTACTGTTTCAAGAAATCTCTTATAAAATGGGTAATTTACAAGCAATTATAGATTTTAATGTATCAAATTAAAGCTAAGATATTGGACAACAATTTTAAGTATTAATATTAAAAATAAAATTTTGGGTTTTCTGTGAAAAACCAAAGGAATTCAATGTTAAGTCCATGGACTATATAATAAATATTTTTTATGCTCGAATAATAAATATAATTTAGAACAATATTCTTGCATACATTATGTATATACACAATTTACAATATATTTATGTATTATTATTACTCACAACTTCTTAGCAAAGTACTCTTTAAGTTCGTGGAGGCTTTTCTTCCTAAACTAAATCGATGTTTGTCCCTCCAATTCCCTAGTTTCTTAAATGTGGTGTCTCCTAAATAAATTTATTGCTGACATTATTCAATTTAAGTAAATTTGTTGTCTTTATTACCGGTTTTAATGAAAATATTCCGATATCCATAGAGGACGTACATATGTATGTATGTGCCAGCAGACCATAACACCAGCAACGAACGACAATGTCTTAAATATCTTGTCAGCTAATCACCAATAAATCAAATGTTGCTTTTAGGCCTTACCTCTTTAGGAGAGTGTTGGGGATAAAGGCAGCAGGGCTATGGAAAACCAAACCCTACTACAGATGGACTCTCATAAATCGCATTGATGAACAGAAAGCAACATACATGCCAAAGCCAAGAGAAAGACATCTTGTCTTACGGGCGGGAGGACAGACGGACGGACGAACAAATGGCAGAACGGAAAGCTGGATGGACAGACATTCATGAGGAGTCAACAACATTGTTGCAACAATGTTGCTAATTGTTACAACCTGTAATTGAAACTTTGAACACTTCAAAAGCAAAAAATATGGGGATTTATGTTGGCGAAGGCCCCATAGTAAGTAATAGTAACAGCGATGGCAATGACAGCCATCCTAACGATGACGATGATGACGATATCTGTCTGGCAGCCCAACATCTATTTAGAACATGATGTCTGAGAGTGACACCAGCTAACGAGTGTGTATGTCAGGTATATTGCGTTTTCCTTTTTTTCTTGCGTCACGTTGAAAAATCCTAAGGAACCCTTTTTAATTTCAATTAATTTTTATTAAAGCGATAAGAATTAAGTGGTCATGATATAACAGCCAATACAGTAGTGAATGAATTTAAAAAGATAGAAAGAGTGAGCGAAAAAATTGTTTCCCATACCGGGAATCGAACCCGGGCCTCCCGGGTGAGAGCCGGGTATCCTAACCACTAGACAATATGGGATGCTGTAGACAAGTAAAAGATAAAAATAAACAAAGATTGCAGAGCCGAATGGGAGCATCTATATGCGAAGAAGATGAACAGAGCAAAGATGCTATAAATAGACAACCGAAATGTGGTGAAAGATGCATAATTAATAAGAAATAGTGGGATCAAATGTATAAAATGTGGGGAAAATCCATATCTTAATAGAAAAAAAATATTTATATGATTTAATTCATAAATAAATAAATATCATTAAATATTCCTACAGACATTTACTCTTAAATTTTAATATTTGTTATTATTCTCCTAATTTTTATTAAAAAAATGTCCATACTTTATTCCAATTGTTAGTTTATTGCAAAGAGCAGATTTTTACCTTTGTAATGCTATCAAAAATACTTGAAAAAGGTCGACGGATTCGTGCAATATGGCCGACTGAAAATATACTTCAACCAGTGGGACACCGGGATGTATAATTAATATTAATTTCATGATATCTTCAAGAAATTCCATATAATTTCAGTAAATATCAACGTAATTTGATTTTTCCTACGTTATGTTAATGCTAAGACCTCGGAAAGTGTTCGGGGCTCCTAATCGAAAGAGGAAGACTTCAAAAATCGATTCAAGTAGAGAAGAAGTCTTTAGAGGTCAATTCTAGTGGACGAGAAGACATCAGAGGTCGATACTAATATCGAGGAATACCTCAGAGAGGTCGACCCTAGTATAAAAAGAGGTCGACTCTAGTATAAAGGAAGACCTCAATAGAGGTTAACTCTAATATAAAGGAAGATCTCAAAAGAGGTCGATTCTAGTATTGAAAAAAACCTCAAAAGAGGTCGACTCTAGTACAGAAGAAAACCTCAGAAGAGGTCGACTCTAGTATAGAGGAAGACCTCAGAAGAGGTCGACTCTAGTATAGAGAAAGACCTCAGAAGAGGTCGACTCTAGTATAGAGGAAGACATCAGAAGAGGTCGACCTCAGAAGAGGTCGACTCTAGTATAGAGGAAACCCTCAAAAAAGGTCGACTCTAGTATAGATGAAGTCCTCAGAAGAGGTCGACTCTAGTATAGAGGAAAACCTCAATAGATGTCGACTCTAGTATAGAGAAAGACCTCAGAAGAGGTGGACACTAGTATAGAGGAAGACATCAGAAGAGGTGGACACTAGTATAGAGGAAGACCTCAAAAGAGGTCGACTCTAGTACAGAGGAAGACCTCAGAATAGGTCGACTCTAGTACAGAGGAAGACCTCAGAAGAGGTCGAGCCTAGTACAGAGGAAGATCTCAGAACAGGTCGAGTCTAGTATAGAGCAAGACCTCAGAAGAGGTCGACTCTAGTATAGAAGAAGACCTTAGAAGAGGTCGCCTCTAGTATACAGGATGGCCTCAGAGGCTAAGACCTCTACTCGAATACAGGATACAGTCGGTACACGTTTGAATATCTATTAAGTCAACTCTTGTTCTATGAATGTCTCGAGGGCTGCAGATTAGTTAGATTTCTATAAAGTTGACTCTACCATTGAGGACTTTCAACAAGCCGAATGCTTTATAGAGAAAAGAACTCAGCGTTGGACTGTAGTACACAGGATAGATCGCTGAGAGTCGTTATCACAATTGAATTCCCCTAATAAAAATTGTATTTATCGCAGTCGGTAGGATTCGAACCTACGCTCCCAGAGGGAATCTGATTTCTAGTCAGACGCCTTAACCGCTCGGCCACGACTGCCATGCTAACTGTGCTAAAAGAAATACTGCACCCTGTACAAACTTCTCAGAGCAATAAGTTTTTGAATCAGTTCAAATTATCATATCACTGTTGAAGAAGCACAATAGATTTATGGTTATCTTCGGAAGACCTCCAAATTGTGAGTAGCTTAGATAGCAAACATTGCATATGAACTCGTTATCGGTATTTTTAAAAAAAAATGTGTATTTTCATAAAAATTAATAGCTATATTCCTAGTAGAAGTTCTGATTAGTTGACTAGTAGATTAGGCTTTAGCAACCTGCAGATAGTAGCTTCTTTAAATAAACTGACAAGATATTTCAGTCATGATGCAGACCTGGTCTAGGTACCTCATGGCAGAAATTATATTTCATAGTTTTCCCTATGCATTAGTATTGGATATAGATAAGATAATAAATTTACTTATCGCTTCTATACTACAATCGGGTTGGGTCCGGGTCCATCCGGGAGGACCTGTTGGTTCGTCTTCTCTGTCGTAGACCACATATTGAGTAGGTGGCCTTTCTGGACCTCTTCTCGATCTTCGATAATCTTTAGGGTTATCTACTCTATTGTAGATTACCTATTGGGTTATCAACTTTATCACAGAGGACCTGTTGCGTCATCTACTCTGTCGTAGACGACCTGTTGGGTTGTCTACATTGCCGTAGATAACCTGTTACGTACTCTATTTGCTTTCGTAGACTACCTTTCGAGTCAACAATTCTATCCTAGAGGAGCTGTTGCGTCTACAATATGACCAATTTGGTCATCTACGCTCTATAGTAGACGACCAATTGGGTCATCCACTCTATAGTAGACGACCAACTGGGTTATCTACTCTATTGTAGACGATCAATTGGGTCATCTACTCTATTGTACATGGTCATCTAACCTACTACAGACGGTCGATTGGGTCATCTACTCTACTGTAAACGACCAATTGAGTTATCCACTGCAATTAGGTCATCTACTTTACTATAGATGACCAATTGGTCATGTACCCTACAATAGACGAACAATTGGGTCATCTACTCTTTTGTAGACGACCAATTTGGTCATCTGCTCCATAATATACAACCAATTTGGTCATCTACTCTATAGTAGGAGACCAATTTGGTCATCTACTCTATAGTAGAAGACCAATTGGGTCACCTACTCTACTTTAGATGATCAATTGGGTCATCTGATCTACTATAGACGACCAACTGGGTCATTTAATTTACCGTAAATGATCAATTGGGTCATCTACTCTACTTTAGATGACCAATTGGGTCATCTGATATACTATAGACTACCAACTGGGTCATCTATTCTACTACAGACGTCCAATTAGGTCATCTACTCTACTGTAGACGACCAATTTGGTTATCTACTCTAGAGTAGACAACCAATTTAGTTATCTACTCTATAGTAGACGACCAATTGGGTCATCTACGCTATAGAAGATGACCAATTGAGTCATCTACTCTATACTAGACGACCAATTGGATCATATACTCTACCGTAGACGACCAATTGGATCATATACTCTACCGTAGACGACCAATTGAGTCATCTACTCTACTGTGGGAGATCAATTGGGTCATCTACTTTACTGTAGACGACCAATTGGGTCATCTACTTTACTGTAGACGACCAATTGAATCAGCTATTCTATTGTACATGACCAATTACGTCGTCTACCCTACAAAAGACGACCAATTGGGTCATCTACTCTATAGTAGACAACCAATTTGGTCATCTACTATATAGAAGATGAGCAATTTGGTCATCTACTCTATAGTAGACGACCAATTGGGTCATCTACTCTACTATAGACAACATATTGGGTCATCTACTCTACTACAGACGTCCAATTAGGTCATCTACTCTACTGTGTTATCTACTCTATAGTAGGCGACCAATTGGGCCATCTACGCTATAGAAGATGACCAATTGATTCATCTACTCTATACTAGACGACCAAGTGGGTCATCTACTCCATGGTAGACGACCAATTGGGTCATATACTCTATTGTAGACGACCAATTGGATCATATACTCTACTGTAGACGACCAATTGAGTCATCTACTCTACTGTGGGAGATCAATTGGGTCATCTACTTTACTGTAGACGACCAATTGGGTCATCTACTTTACTGTAGACGACCAATTGGGTCATCTACTTTACTGTAGACGACCAATTGAATCAGCTATTCTATTGTACATGACCAATTACGTCGTCTACCCAACAAAAGACGACCAATTGGGTCATCTACTTTATAGTAGACAACCAATTTGGTCATCTACTCTATAGAATATGAGCAATTTGGTCATCTACTCTATGGAAGATGAGCAATTTGGTTATCTACTCTATAGTAGACGACCAATTGGGTCATCTACTCTACTATAGACAACATATTGGGTCATCTACTCTACTACAGACGCCCAATTAGGTCATCTACTCTACTGTAGACGACCAATTTGGTCATCTATTCTAAAGTAGACGACCAATTGGGTTATCTTCTCTATTGTAGACGACCAATTGGGCTATCTACTCAAGTGTTCATGACCAATTAGGTAATCTTCTCTACTGTAGGACGACCAAGTGGGTCATATACTCTATTGTAGACGACTGGTTAGGTCGTCTGCTTTATTGTAGACAGCTTGCTGAGTCATCTACTTTAACATTGTTGACAACAAGTTTTGCCATTAAATTTCCTGTGGGAATTAGAGTCTCTTCTCGTATAAAGAAGGGCTTCCCAAAAATACAATTTCCGTTCGCAGTCGGTAGGATTCGAACCTACGCTCCCAGAGGGAATCTGATTTCTAGTCAGACGCCTTAACCGCTCGGCCACGACTGCTGCTGTTTAAGACCACCAAGAACCGAATTATTAATTCAATAAAACTCCTTTACAATTTAATTTGGTAAATAACTAAATGTTTTAAACCTTTCTGTTAGATAAAAAGAGCCACATTAGATTTTTCTGCAATTACAAAACAAAGCAAACATTTTCTTTCACAAAACCCACACAAATATCTCTAAACATAATTGAAATATTTTATGGCATTAATCAACACTTTCCGAGCAACAGCAACAAACATTCCATCAGCTAGTGCCACAGAGCTACCTCAATACATAATTGTATAGCTGTGGAGACAGTGAGTCACTTGCCGAATGGAAGCATGTGTGTCTCACAAAACAATTGCCAACTAATTAGCAACGTACTGCAAATTGACACTTAGAGGAGAACAAATGGTTGGCATTGTCCACGGCCACAAATGTATAGCCACGACATTGCGTTGCATTGCAATGGAGCAAAACTTAACCAGGTATGATAGAAATTTTGTCGTGTTGTCCAAGCCAGAATGACTAGCCTGGCCTAGGCCATACAGAGCCTGCAAGTGCTGGCAACACGTCATAAATTTCTGCGGAGCGATGTGTCCACTGTGGGCCTCGACATGCTGCATACCTGCCTTGGCGGCGTTGGTGTAGCCCCCGTATGGCAAGAAAACATTGCATTAAAATGTTGTTTTTCCCCGCTTCTGGCAAATGTTGTTTGTCGTTTCGCTTAGATATGTGACTGACTGAAGAAGGAAAGTAAGAAAACGACATGAACAATCATGTTTCTCTTCATTACAATTACAAACGTTTCATAAATGTCCAACATGCCGAAGAAGCGCGCGTTTGGCATACCAAGGAGGCGGATCAACAAAAAATGTGTAATGACCGTTTTTTTTTCACATGGTCACCTTAAACATAATGCAAAAAGTAAGGGTATTCACATTACGATGTGAAGAGGAATGATACTTTTATATATAGAATAAAGATCAAAAAGGGAATACACAAATTATTTTATCAGTTCATCTTAGGGAGGGGACACATTATTTGAATATTTTCCCATTAGAGGTACATCCCATATCCCCGTAAAATTGAGAAATAAAATAATGTTTATTGATCCTTTTGTCCTTTTTAGCAAAAACTGTAGTTTATCTTGATCATTTTGTCCCCCTTTTTAGCAAAAACTGTAGTTTATCTTAAGAAAAGGATACAATATTTGGGCCTCTTCATTCAACCCTAGAAGATTTATTATTTTTGTGTCTTTTACGATTTATTATTTTTGTGTCTTTGGGAGAGGTTGCCATATTTGTGCCTTTTCGCACTAGTAGTTTATCTATTGGAGAGAGTATTGCCTAATTACCATAAATAAGTTAGAGTTTAGAAAATTCCATCATCTTTGGTGAAGGAGTGTGGAATGGTGACTTGTTTAAACATTAATCAGCAGTCGTGGCCGAGCGGTTAAGGCGTCTGACTAGAAATCAGATTCCCTCTGGGAGCGTAGGTTCGAATCCTACCGACTGCGAACGAAATTCTTTTATTACAAGGATCTCAGGGTTATTGTACCTACTGTTATATGATTGCAAAGTCCTACATTTAATTTTGTTGTAACAGACAAATGAACTCGGGCAGTATACCATTATAAGCTTAAGGGACATTGTGTCGAGTGATTAATTTGAATATTGTGGACCAATGTGCCGTATGATAAATATTAATTTCAGTGTGACAAAAAAATTCCTTAATATATAGATAACATACGCGATTTTAGTATTATTTAATGATGTATTCACTGAGAAATTGTGGATATATTTAAGCACTTATCAGAAGAATATCGAAGTAGAATATTCGAATTCGAATCCTTTCCGACTGCGAGTGTAATCTGTTTTATTACAAGGATCACTGAGTTATTGAGGCTATTTTATAATGGAAAAATTTCAAAACATATTTTGTGGATATACACAAAGAATTCCACGCTTCATGCCATTACAATATGTTGGAGCTTTAAAGACTACTGTGACAGATTCTCTACAAGTCCTACTCCATCCATGGTCGAATGATATTCTGGCTGGAGAAGTTGCAACCAGAACGGCATTAAGTTTAAATATACCTGTCAATGTGGAGATACAATAATTGCGGCCACATGAGTATATTACATTGTGATACTTGATCTGACTAACCATCACCTACCAAAGGTTCAGAGAACTGCCTGCCTAAGCATAAACGGAGCTTTTGCGACTACAGTGACTGAGGCTCTACAAGCCCTCCATATACTGCCGAATAATATTGTGACGAGAGCAGGTAATATTAAGACTAAACTGCCTATCAATGTGGGGCATACAAGAACTACGGTCACATGAGGATATCAAAGTGTAGTGCTATGGTATCCGACCAAGTGGAATATATACCAACTGTCTACACCTTCGGGAGGAACTTCACCACTAATATAACTGCCAGAGGGGAATGAGTTGGCAGAACACCAGAAAATAGAAAACATCTCCACTTTAGCACAGATGTTTCGAATCTTAATGAAAAGTTTGGCTTCGGAGTGCAATGTAAAGAACTAAGTCTTGATATAGCTCATAGATGACCAGATACCTGTAGTGTCTATAAAACCGATAAATGTGCAATAAAGGAAGTCACTAAGTGGCTAATGGCAACATAGTGATGTCGTCATTAACTCGGACAGCGAGGTTGCCATTAAATATCTGGAGACTACATCCCTAAATTCACAAAAAGACATCGATCGGCCGCAGATCTCTTAATGTGATGGCCGAGCAGTCGGACATGGTATGCCTCATGTGGGTACCTGGGCATAGGGATACCGCCGGGAACTGTATAGCCGATGAACATTACAAATTCTCGAAAGAATTGTTGCGAAACTGTCCACAACAAGAGATGAAGAGATACAACGAGAGATGAACAAAAATCGACAAATGCAGGATAGCTAGACAAATCTGGTCAAGATACGTCCTGAGAAGGTCAAAGTAAAGGGTGGTTAAATTGTAAGGGCCGATGTTGAATGTGAACCACACCTAAACGTCAAGTTTTTTTCTGCATTTCATTTGACATTTCTCAATTTCAGACTAACTCAATTTGAACCATGAAAAGATACAACAATCGAGCAACGCGTTAAAGTTTTTTAAGCCTTTTACGAAAATGCGCGTATAAATCAAAAGGCAGCAGCATAATCGAGCAAATGTGTCCACAATCGGGAGAATTGAGCGCAAATTTCAGCAAACCGGGTCTGTCGGAGATGTGATAACACCTGTGCATGCTCGCCGAGTTCGTTTGGTGCGGCTTATGGGCTGGCGAAGTCATCGGGCCATACTTCTTCGAAATGAGGCCGGTCAGGCAGTTACAATGAATGGTGTTCGCTATCGTGAGATGGCCCGAATTGGAAGAGATGTATGTGGACAATATGTGGTTTCAACAGGACGGTGCCACTTGCCACACAGCTAACGAAACAATGGCTCTTTTGCGCAACAAATTCAATGGCCGTGTTATCTCACCTCGTGGCGATGGCAATTGGCCACCAAGTTCATGTGATTTGATAGCGATAGACTTCTTTCTTTGGGATTATTTGAAAGAAAAGGTGTACGTCGATAAGCCATCAAAAATTCAAGAGCTAAAAGATGAGATAATTCGGCACATTAACGGCATAGAACCGCAATTATGCCTCAGTATCATTGAAAATTTGGACCATCGACTGGAGGTGTGTCGCCGAGGTTTGCGGCGGTCATTTGGCCGTTATTTTGTTCCATACATAATTGAACCATACCAATATTATGATAATAAAAAGAAATGACAATAATTTCCTAAATAATTGGTGTTTTATCACTGAGTTATTGAGGCTATTTTATAATGGCAAAATTTCAAAACATATTTTGTGGATATACACAAAGAATTCCACGCTTCATGCCATTACAATATGTTGGAGCTTTAAAGACTACTGCGACAGATTCTCTACAAGTCCTACTCCATCCATGGTCGAATGATATTCTGGCTGGAGAAGTTGCAACCAGAACGGCATTAAGTATACCTGTCAATGTGGAGATACAATAATTGCGGCCACATGAGTATATTACATTGTGATACTTGATCTGAACTGACAAACTAACCATCACCTACCAAAGGTTCAGAGAACTGCCTGCCTAAGCATAAACGGAGCTTTTGCGACTACAGTGACTGAGGCTTCACAAGCCCTCCATATACTGCCGATTAATATTGTGGCGAGAGAAGGTAATATTATGATAATCAACATCGGCCCTTAAAATTTAACCGACCTTTACCTGTTTGAATCTCTTATCGAAGAATTTGCTTATATTGCTGCGCCACTGTTCACATGCAAGTTTTGGCTTCGGCAAGAGTCAGTCATGCAGTCCAATAAAAGATGGACCGAAATCGACATCTGCAGGATAGCTGACCAAGATACGACCTGAGAAGGTCAACGTATCTCTTCCTCTCCTCCTCTAGAGAGGAAAATACTTCAGTTCTGTTAGTTTCAGTTCATACGAGACACTGTCTGATCGTCCAACACACCGGGAGGTTGGGAATTGAGTCCAATGACTTATGCAGCAGCTGTGGAAATGAGGAAGAAGTGCGCAACCGCATAGATTTCCCAGCACAAGTGAATATCCTTGCTTTTCTCTCTCTCTCTCTCTCTCTCTCTTGCTTGCAATTATCGCATTTGTACTTGTTTGTGCTTTCCATTGTTGCATTTATAATGAGTATTGGCAGAAATCAAAGGCAACAATATTGCAATGACCAGAGACACGTACAAAAGCATTTGCCATAACATGCAACCTTAAGTTGCAAACACTCTGGGCAACTATTACCGGTACTCTACTCCGTTGCACACCTCAGCCCTGCTGGAGGATCTCTTTCCATACTGGGCCATAAGATTATGAGTTGCCATGAGAACTAAGATCACCATACATAAGGAAAATCTTAGCAAAAGACCTGTTGCTGCAGCTTATCTAGCTGAGATGGCAATTTTGTTTCTTAGATTTTGCCACATGCAATTTTTACTTATTTTTCATGACGATTATATTGACCACCTTTTTGTGTGATATGTCCGACAATTAAATGCTTTTTATTATCTATTTATGGCAAGTATTTTGATTTATATTTATTTTTATAGACTCCACTACAATCTTATCTAAGTCTTTTAATTATTTTGTTTGAAACTTTATGATAACTGTCATAAGTATGTGGATTTATTTAAAAATTATCATTTATTTTAATTGGCCATAAATCAGTGAAGACTTCACGGCGGAATTGTGGCATTTTTTCCACGCCTATCAGCAGTCGTGGCCGAGCGGTTAAGGCGTCTGACTAGAAATCAGATTCCCTCTGGGAGCGTAGGTTCGAATCCTACCGACTGCGTGGGAAATCCTTTTATTAAAATCTTTTACAAAAAGAATTATCTCTAAGCGTATTTTACAGTTCAAAAATTCTAAGTTTAATTTTTTAATACAAACCAAGCCATTAACACAGCACTCTATTATCTAACTAAGGAACCTTATGTCTTATGAATCATATTAAATTTGTGGAACGACATGGCGTATGATTAATAATAATGTCTGGGAACTTCACTGTAGAGTTTTGCCGTGTTCAAACATTTATCAGCAGTCGTGGCCGAGCGGTTAAGGCGTCTGACTAGAAATCAGATTCCCTCTGGGAGCGTAGGTTCGAATCCTACCGACTGCGAAGATAAATCTTTTGTTAAGAGGATCTCAGATCACAAAACTTAATGTTAAATTGAAAAAATCTCACTTCAATTTTCCACAGTATACCCTTTTAAACCCAAGGAACATTATGTCGTATGAGGTATATACATTTTATAGAACACTATGGCGTATAATTAATAATAATTTCGGGAAATTTGTAGTTATGTCCTATGCTGGGAGCGTAGGTTCGAATCCTACCGACTGAGGAGATAAATCTTTTGTTAAAAGGATCTCAGATCACAAAACTTATTGTTAAATTGAAAAAATCGAACTTCAATTTTCCACAGTATACCCTTTTAAACCTAAGGAACATTATGTCGTATGAGGTATATAAATTTTGTAGAATGCTATGGCGTATAATTAATAATAATTTCGGGAAATTTTGTTCAATTTGTAGTTGTGTCCTATTCAAACATTTATCAGCAGTCGTGGCCGAGCGGTTAAGGCGTCTGACTAGAAATCAGATTCCCTCTGGGAGCGTAGGTTCGAATCCTACCGACTGCGAAGACAAATCTTTTGTTAAAAGGATCTCAGATCACAAAACTTATTGTTAAATTGAATAAATCGAACTTAAATTTTCCACAGTATACCCTTTTAAACCTAAGGAACATTATGTCGTATGAGGTATATACATTTTATAGAACACTATGGCGTATAATTAATAATAATTTCGGTAAATTTTGTTCACTTTGTAGTTGTGTCCTATTCAAACATTTATCAGCAGACGTGGCCGAGCGGTTTAGGCGTCTGACTAGAAATCAGATTCCCTCTGGGAGCGTAGGTTCGAATCCTACCGACTGCGGAGATAAATCTTTTGTTAAAAGGATCTCAGATCACAAAACTTATTGTTAAATTGAATAAATCGAACTTGAATTTTCCACAGTATACCCTTTTAAACCTAAGGAGCATTATGTCGTATGAGGTATATACATTTTATAGAACACTATGGCGTATAATTAATAATAATTTCGGTAAATTTTGTTCACTTTGTAGTTGTGTCCTATTCAAACATTTATCAGCAGTCGTGGCCGAGCGGTTAAGGCGTCTGACTAGAAATCAGATTCCCTCTGGGAGCGTAGGTTCGAATCCTACCGACTGCGAAAGTAAGTCTTTTATTACAGGGATACTAGTCACAGTACTTATTGTAAAAGAAATAATTCTAAATATTTCTTTAACTAACCAATTTATAATTTTTTGAGAATATACCATGGCGGAACAGTATGTGGTATGACTAATATTCATTTTGTAGAACACTCTGCCCTATGATGAATTTATTTTTATAGTTGCTTTAATAAATAGCTTACAAAATATATAATGTCTAATATAAATTAGTACAGTCTTATATATCCTCCAGGTGCGAACTTTAAAACAAAAACTAAATTCTTTTATTTCAAGGACCTTTTATTAGTTGTACAAATTCTTAAATGACAGTAATTAAATTTAATTTTGTGACAAAGAGCCAAGTCATTCGGGCAGAAGCTAAGGGACACTATGTCCTATAAATAATATTAATTCTTGAACACTGTGTCCTATGATTAATATTAATTTTGTGTAACACTGTGTCTTATGATGAATATTAATTATACGGCTGATTTAAAAATTGCTTGTAAAATATATAATGTCTACCAAAAATTAGTTGTCTTCACTGTTGTGAAGTTGTGAATTTTGCAACCATCAATCAACAGTCGTGGCCGAGCGGTTGAAGCCTCTGATTGGAAATCAGATTCCCTCCGAGAGAATAGTGTTAGCTAAAAACCTTTTATTACAGAAATTTCATTGTTATTGTACTAATTCTAAATGACAATAGCATAAATTCAATTTTATGACTAAGAGCTAAGGCGTTCTCGCAGAATACCCTAAGGGACACTTTGTGGTATAAGTAATATTAATTCTTGGACACTGTGTCCTATAATTAATATTAATTTGAAGGATTATTTAATAAAGGTTTAATAAAAAAACGTATTTTCGAATTCTAAAAAGTGATGACTTCACTGTGGAGCAGTACCCTGTTTAGGCATTTGTCATATTGAAAATAAGGCGGATTTCTTTTTCATAGATTGAAATTTAAGGATTGTAAAGCTTATGTTTAATAATCTACCGTAAGCAGTCGTGGCCGAGCGGTTAAGGCGTCTGACTAGAAATCAGATTCCCTCTGGGAGCGTAGGTTCGAATCCTACCGACTGCGATTATAAGCTAAATTTTTGAGTAGAGCCCGTCAATGTAGTTTAAAGTCAAAAAGTTTTGTTGTTCTGTTGTTATATATTTTATATAATCCGTCCATCCTTAACATTATCCTTGAGGTGTAATGTATGTAAATTAAGGTACCCGATTATATGAGGGGTAAATATGTGTTTACTGTTACGAAAGTAGATCAAAATTTGATTCGATAAGTCATTTTATTGAAGTATTTCTACGATTGATACTCAGATTTATTAAACATTGAGCTCTGTCAAGGACAATCAAGCTATTTTATACACCCTTACCATTATCTTTGAGATATTGACCGATTGTATAAGGCGGCAGATAGGACGTAGTTAAACTGCTAAGAAAGGCAAACAACATTTCGTTCCTGAAGTCATATTTTGAGTCTTACTACGATTGATACCGGGATTTTGAAATTTGATTTAAATATGTCTAAGAGGAGACACCGTCAAACTGCTCGGAAATGGAAACGAAATTTCGTTCCTGAAGTCCATTTGAGAGTCTTTCCACGATTGATAATACTGATATCGAAATCTGAATTAAATATAATAACATCCGCAAGAACAATCTGAACCTTTAAGAGGTCTTCAGAGATAGTAAACAAAGTTATCAAAATCGAGGTTTTCTAAGGTCAAGTTTTATTTTACAAGGGGCTAAAACCAATTGTACCTTGATTCAATTGTAGGTAACTGAAGTTTCCGTAGCACTTGTGGCCGCGCGGAGAACCCTTATAAACCTAGGTCTTCAGAGATAGTAAACAAAGTGATCAAAATCGAGGTTTTCGAAGGTCAAGTTTCCTTTCACAAGGGGCAAAAACAAATTGTACCTTGATTAAAATATATGTATATATAACAGAAGTTTCCGTAGCAGTTGTGGCCGCGCATAGAACCCTTATAAACCTAAGGGACACTATGTCGTATAAATAATATTATTTCTTGAACACTATGTCCTATGATTAATATTACTGTTGTGGAACACTGTGTCCTATGATTAAGATTATGTTGTAGGTTGCTTAATTAGATTGTTCACATAATACATAATTGCTTCTAACTAGAATTCAAATTCCCTCTGGGAGCGTAGGTTCGAATCCTACCGACTGCAACTATAAGCTATGTTTTTTAGTAGAGCCCTTCAATGGAATTTATGGTCAAAATGTTGACTGTTTTATAAGCCAGTTTCTCAATCCTTGACGTTAACCTTGAGCTAATGAGGTGATGTGAACTAAAATATCGATTATATGTGGGAGAAACCACAATTTGATTCCTGAAGTTTCTCATATTGGAGCATTTCTACGACTGCTACTATAGAAACTCGATTTAGTAGATATTGAGCTTCCTCAAGATATATTCAGATAAAACCAAAGAAGTCGTTAAGTAGTAATAGTGAATAGTTGGATCAGTTTCCTGTTATCACAATTGACTAAGCAGCTTATACCTAGAGTAAATCGTAGGTAATAGAACCTGCTGAACTGTCTTGACCGAGCCGCTAATCAGATTCCCTCTGGGAGCTTAGGTTCGAATCCTTCCGACAGGCTAAACATTCTGACAATAAATACGAATTGTGTTCAATGGTTAGAAACTCTTGTCTACTTACTTGAGGTAGCGTAACTATTATACATATCTTATATACATATGTATGTATATATTAAAGGCTAAACTACTAATTGAATAATCAGAACTTTTACTATACTTATAGGCGGTTACTCTACATACTTAAAAATACATATGTTTTTTTTTTGATATCTGAGCACTTCACAGCCTCATGATCTCTCAAAGATAGCCTTAATACTTCCAGTTACATAGGCCCTTATTCATAAAAATTTAATGAAGGTTTGAAGAACGCTTTAACACTGCTAAAGCGTTCCTCAAACCTTCTTTAACTTTTTATGAATAAGGCCCATAGAATTTTGTATTTATGATAATATTCTGCCCAAGGAGTTTGAAAATTATATAATATTTTATTTGTAGTATGTATGGTGCATAGCAGTCGTGGCCGAGCGGTTAAGGCGTCTGACTAGAAATCAGATTCCCTCTGGGAGCGTAGGTTCGAATCCTACCGACTGCGATTTGAAATAATATTTGAATATCTCCATTTTCCGATAGATAAATTATATTGCCGTTGGTACGGGTATCTATTGTTGGTACGGTTTAGATTTGAAGTGCCATCTGGTGGAGGATAGGGCAAAACAAAAAACAATCGTGGTAGCATAAAGATATAATTTATGAATCGCGCAGTTTCGTATCCCAGAAACTGGTCTCAAATCAATAGCCGCCGCATTTTAACACTTCGACGATCAAAAGGAAAGGAAACCAGTAAGGAAAGGCAGAAAGTCGGGCGGGGCCGACTATATAATACCCTACACCTCCCTAACAATGCGATAAGGGTCATTGCCATAATAATTTGGAATAATTGGTAAGTAGGCAGGAACGTATTATCGAATTCTGAAACGATAATCGCTAAATTAAGCAATATTCGTTCCTAAAGTGAGAAACATCTTTCTTAATGATCGGAAGTAAAATACAACTTCTATAGCGGTTTGATACCAGATCAGGAGGAACATATATATGGAGCTTTAAAATAAATCTGAACCGATCTTCCCTGAATACTTATTCATGTAAAAAGACCTCCTTCTGTCGAATTTCGTACTGATCGGATATAAAATACAGACACTGATCGGATATAAATTTTTACAGGGCTTACATGTCAAATCGGGGTAACTTATATATGGGGGCTATATCTAAATCTGAACCGATTTCTTCCAAATTTAATAGTGTTCATTCATATAATATGAAACCATTTTCTGCCGAATTTCATACTGATCGGATATAAAATGCAGTTTTTACAGCGCTTACATATCAAATCGGGGCTAACATATATATGGGGGCTATATCTAAATCTGAACTGATTTTCTCCGAATTTGGCAGTATTCCTTCATGTAATAAGATACCTCTTTCTGCCGAATTTCATACTAATCGGATATAAAATAAAGTTTTTATAGCGCTTACATGTCAAATCGGGGGTAACGTATATATGGGGGCTATATCTAAATCTGAACCGATTTCTTCCAAATTTAATAGTGTTCATCCATATAATAAGAAACCTCTTTCTGCCGAATTTCATACTGATCGGATATAAAATAAAGTTTTTACAGCGCTTACATGGCAAATCGGGGCTAACATATATATGGGGGCTATATCTAAATCTGAACCGATTTTAACAAAATTCAATAGGGATCGTCCTTGGGCAAAAAAAAGATATGTGTAAAGTTTCCTCAAGATCGGGCCATAATTGCGACCTGTACTTTGATTACAAGAATACATCTACAGACAGGCGGACAGACAGACGGACATAGCTAATCAACTCAGAAAGTGATTCTGAGTCGATCGGTATAATAAACGATGGGTCTATTTCTTCTCCTTTTGGGTGTTACAAACAAATGCACAAAGATATAATACCCTGTACCACACAGTGATATAATACCCTGTACTTCGCTGAATTACTGCTCGAAATATTAGAAATATGTACCTTAAGTATATTAGAAAAAATACTTAAGGTTTCTTCTGACTAACTAAGGATTTAAAGCAAATTGGGATATTTTAGACATATATAAGTGTGGTAAAAATTGCAAAAAAAAATTAGCATGAGGCCTACATGTCTCAGTGGTCGTCAAAGGGTTAAGGGGGTTTCACGAGTATATATTACTCTGAAAAAAAACCTTTTAGGTTTTGAGGAAAGGAGTCGAGCTAAGCTGAGCAAAGTTTCTATCTGGAACCCTAGTGAAGCATCAGAGCAGATAATGCCCAGCTCATACCTGCAGAAGGCAGATTGATGCAGAAAAAGCAGCCATGGCATCAGGTTGGAGCGAAGCAACAGATGCCCCTTTAACAAATTAATATACACAATAATGATGTATGTACTCACGAATTCTTTTCAGCAGACAAATGTAAGTTCTTAGGGGAGTAAAAAAGTACATATGAGAATTATATTGCATTAGTCTCTCACTGAAACTAGTAAAAGTAATTAAAATGTATCTACTGGTCACCCAGTTACCGCAAGCAGTCGTGGCCGAGCGGTTAAGGCGTCTGACTAGAAATCAGATTCCCTCTGGGAGCGTAGGTTCGAATCCTACCGACTGCGGTCGAAAATATACTTTTGAACTTTCGATAATATTTACTAGTTTAGTATAAATAATTTTATATTTCATTTGTTACTTCCTCTTAAACTAGTTTGAGTGTCTTATAATCCAAGATGATTTATTATCTGGAAATTATATTGGAAACAAATTTGAATATAATTAACATAAGTGAGAGGAAATATTTAATAATAACATAATAGATTGTGGCTTTATACAGGGTTTTCCAATAAGAGTGACATGATTTCTTTGAAAAAAAACACACACTTATTGTTAAGGAAATTCAAAAGTTTTTTTATTTAATGTGAAGTACAATCGATACAATACAATAAATAAAACGTCATTCAAATGGCCTACACGACTTTCGACCCAATTTTCGAGCACTTTTCCCACTAAATCAAGTCGTATGTCATGAATGGCACGTTCAATATTGCCTCGTAAAGCTTGAAGAGAGTCTGGTTTATTTCGAAAGACCAATGACTTCAAATAACCCCACAACAAATAGTCTAATGATGTTAACTCACAACTTCTTGGAGGCCATTCAATATGACAGTTTCTTGAAATAATCGAATCTCCAAACTTTTCTTGCAACAATTCAATTGTTTAATTTTCTGTGCCACAATCGGTCAATGGCAAAAAGATAGCTCTTAACGAGAGCAAAAATATTGCTCATCGGTGTCAAAGTCGTAGGTCGACTGGAAAATGTTTTTTTTTTTTTATTTGAAAAAAATGGACTTAGCATCTCTTTCAAATGTGAACGGAAAGTTTATTTTTGCTCTAGCTCCTTAACGGTATGTCGGATCGGGAATCGGTCAATGGAAAAAAGATAGCTCTTAATGAGTGCTAAAATATTGCTCATGGGTGTCAAGGTCGTAGGCCGACTGGAAAATGTTTTTTTGGATTTGAAAAAAAATGGACTTAGCATCTCTTTCAAATGTGAACGGAAAGTTTATTTTTGCTCTAGCTCCTTAACGGTATGTCGGATCGGGAATCGGTCAATGGCAAACAGATAGCTCTTAACGAGAGCTAAAATATTGCTCATGGGTGTCAAGGTCGTAGGTCGACTGGGAAGTGTTTTTTTTTTTGGATTAAAAAACTGGACTTAGCACACGAAAAGTTGCAATTGGAGAACGATTATATTGATAATAAAACTGAATAATTTGTAAACGTTGTTCTTGCGTATAACTCTCCAGGATGAAATTGTAAACACTAATGAATACAATGAAAAACAAATGACAGATCATGACATATTACAAGTGGCCGAAACGTCACTTCAAAATCATATCATCCCTATTGGAAAACCCGTTATTTCTCGTATTATTATTTTTTGCAAAACTACCAACTGTAGAAAGTTTTGTGTACTAAATAAATTTCTGTTGATATTTTGGTCATCTAAAGTATTTAAAAAAATTATTGCAATTGTTAGACACGTTCAGATTGTATTGATCTATTCACAAAAGTTGTTCAGATTTTCGTTGGCTACAATTTGCCAAACATTGCTAGTGAAAAATTACGAGTCCCTGAAAGTTATGCTGAAAAAAGTGAAACAAAATATTTTTTTCCTACACTTTTTCAAAAAAAGTACCGGAAAAAAATATTTTTTCGTAAAAAATTTTAAGAAACTTTGTTCACCATATTTTTAGGTAATATATGTAGTTAAGCGGTATTACCAAGACTGAATTAGTTGTTGGACAAAACTGATGACACCGCTTTCAAGAGACCCACTGATTTTCAGAAACTTTGAGAGGCCCATAAAAAAATTGGTCACCAATTTCGCCAAACCGAGTATAGGGTTATACTACCCTTTGATAGTAGAATCGAACCTATACTGTCAAGTACGTGTATTTTTTTTAGTGTACGTGTATTTTTTTCAGTGTTATTAGTGTAAAATGGAATTTTCTGAATAAATACATAAAGTTTTAAGCAAGTATTAAATTGTCAAAGATAATACTTTTCACATATTATCGTTTACACTCCATTCCAAACATCTTTTGTTTAAATTTAGCTCAACGAAGAGTTTGAAACACAAACTACTTCCGAAAAACGTACACCAAAAAATAATTAGTTTAAATTATATTTGTATAGTTTCACCTGTGTCCACACATCTATCTGTTGTCTTAATTTAACTATATTTCATAGCATCTGTAATGATCTATGTATGACCTATTGAAAACTAGTTTTACGCATTGCTAGTGGTTGCATTTTTCGAAACTCGTTTAATACATATACATCACTTAAAGATATGATGAAAATGTTGCATCAAACGTAAGCAGTCGTGGCCGAGCGGTTAAGGCGTCTGACTAGAAATCAGATTCCCTCTGGGAGCGTAGGTTCGAATCCTACCGACTGCGATTGAAATTGTCTTTTGTTGTTTATTAATTATTTTGTATTACTTTTGTATTACTTTTGTATATTATTTGTTGTATTTTGTTTTGTATTTTTTTTACTTTTTATACCCTACACCACACTGTGATACAGGGTATTATAAGTCTGTTTCACGGCAGATGTTTGTAACACCTGAAAATAACACAGCTAGACCCACCTTAAAGTATTCCGATCGACTCAGAATCACTAGCTGAGTCGATTTAACGATGTCAGTCAGTCCGTCTGTCAATGTAAAGTTGTTCGTCGACTACAGGTCGCAATTTCACTCCGATCGTTCTGAAATTTTGCAGTTTAGAGTATTTCGCAGCTGTTAAGATCGCTATTGAATTTGGTTGAAATCGGTTCAGATTTAGATATAGCTCCCATATATATCTTTCGTCCGATTTGGCCCTTTAGTCCTATAGAAGCTGTATTTTACATCCAATCGTTTTGAAATTTAGAATGGTAGAGTTTCTTAATCCATGAACCAACATTGCCGAATTTGAAGAAAATCGGTTAAGATTTAGCTATAGCTCCCATATTTATGTTTCGTCCGATTTGGCCCTTTAGTCCTATAGAAGCTGTATTTTACATCCGATCGTTTTGAAATTTAGAATGGTAGAGTTTCTTGATTCATGAACCAACATTGCCGAATTTGAAGAAAATCGGTTACGATTTAGCTATAGCTCCCTATATATTTCATCCGATTTGGCTCTTTAGTCCTGAAGAAGCTGTATTTTACATCCAATCATTTTGAAATTTAGAATGGTAGAATTTCTTGATCCATGAACCAACACTACCGAATTTGGAGAAAATCGGTTAAGATTTAGCTATAGCTCCCATATATGTGTTTCGTCCGATTTGGCCCTTTAGTTCTATAGAAGCTATATTTTACATCCAATCGTTTTGAAATTTAGAATGGTAGAGTTTCTTGATTCATGAACCAACATTGCCGAATTTGAAGAAAATCGGTTAAGATTTAGCTATAGCTCCCTATATATATTTCATCCGATTTGGCTCTTTAGATCCAATCGTTTTTATACCCTACACCACACTGTGGTACAGGGTATTATTTAAGTATAAAATGTCCCAAAAGTAAATTTATGTAAACAATTTATACATGAATTACAAAATTTATATTTCAGAGTTATTCAATATTACGAGAGTGGTGTAGGGTATTATATAGTCGGCACCGCCCGACTTTAGCCTTTCCTTACTGGTTTTATACTACTATTTTTATACCCTACTCCACACTGTGGTACAGGGTATTATGACTTTGTGCAGTTGTTTGTAACACCCAAAAGGAGAAGAGATAGTCCCATTGTTGATTATACCGATCGTCTTGTAATCACTTTCTGAGTCGATTTAGCTATGTCCGTCTGTCTGTCCGTCTGTCCGTCTGTCTGTCTGTCTGAAGATGTATTCTTGTAATCAAAGTACAGGTCGCAATTGTGGTCCACATATCTTGTGGTCCACATATCTTTCTTTTGGCTCAAGGACGATCCCTATTGTATTTGGTTAAAATCGGTTCAGATTTACATATAGCTCCCATATATATGTATGTACCTCCGATTTGGCATATATGCACTGTATAAGCAACATTTATGAACCGATTTGTACAAAAATTGACAGAGAGTAGTCTCGTGATACACTTAGATATATTACAAAATTTGGGGGAAATCGGTTCAGATTTAGATATAGCCCCCATATATATGTTAGCCCCGATTTGACATCTAAACGCTGTAGAGACTGTATTTTATATCCGATCACAGCGAAATTCGGCAGAAAGAGGTTTCTTATTACATGAAGGAATACTGCCAAATTCGGAGAAAATCGGTTCAGATTTAGATATAGCCCCCATATATATGTTACCCCCGATTTGAAATTCAAGCGCTGTAGAAACTGTATTTTCTATCCGATCACAGCGAAATTCGACAGAAAGAGGTATCTATTTTACATGAATGAGTATTCAGGGAAAATCGGTTCAGATTTATATATAACTTCCACACAGGGTGGCTGATATGTATTGCAACCAACTTCAGGTTGCTATCATTTCTAAACCACTAGTCTGATAGCTGACAGATTTATTTCAGTGACAGTTAATTTTATTGTTTACAAGCTTACAAAAGCATTTTGATCTATTGCATTCAGAAAAAAAGTTATTCGTGATGGAATTCAAGCGTGATAGTGTGATTGCTTTATATTTGGGTGGAGAAACACAAGTGGCTATCGTTAGAGCCCTCCAGCATTTAAATGTGAATAAATCTTTTGTTTCTCGTACCATTGCTCGTTACCGTGATACTGGCAGTGTTGCATCGCGTCCAAAAAGTGGACGGTAACAACACCAGAAATGATCCGAAAAGTGAAGGCCAGATTTGATCGAAATCCACGCCGCAGTGGTAGAAAAATTGCTCGTGAGCTGAACATATCGCGAGAACGGATACAACACATATTAAAAAATGAGCTTGGACTAAAGCCATTGAAGTTCCAAAAAGTGCAAGAGCTCACCGATGCACAAAAAAGTTAGACTGGAAAGAGCCAAGGAGTTGCTTCGCTTGCACGAAAGTGGCCAGTTACCGAATTTGGGTTTCTCCGATGAGAAGCCATTCCAAATTGAGCAGTTTGTGAACAAACAAAATGATCGGGTTTACTTGCCAAAGAGGTCAGCTGAAAATGTACACCTTCGATTGGCCACCAGAACTCAAGCGCCGCCGATGGTAATGGTGTGGGCCGCCGTAACGGCCGATGGTCGCTCCCCGCTCGTATTCATCGACCATGGGGTGAAAATAAATGCCGAATATTATCGGGAAAATGTCGTAAAGACAGTATTGAAGCCCTGGGCAGACAAACATTTCGGCCGCAGACCATGGACATTCCAGCAGGACTCAGCACCATCGCACTCAGCACGCGTCAACCAAGAATGGCTTAAAAAGAAGGTTCCTCGCTTCATTTCTACCGCACAATGGCCACCAAGATCTCCGGATCTCAATCCGTTGGACTTTTGCGCCTGGGGCATTTTAGAGAGTAAGGTTCGCACTGAAAAATACCAAAGTATCGATCATCTCAAGACGGCGCTTCGCCGGGAATGGGCCAAAATACCGCAGAGCCACTTTCGTGCAGCGTGTGATGGCTTTGTCGGCCGCTTGAAGGCCATAATTCGTGCCAAAGGTGACCAATTCGAACAAATCTAAACTGTTTCTAAAATTTTATGTTATTTCCGACTTTGTTTGCTTTTAAACAATAAAATTTAAAAACAAATTAAAAAAATATAGCGCTTTACATTGTTGCATTACATATCAGCCACCCTGTATATGTTTCTCCTGATTTGGAACGAATATTGCTTAATTTAGCGATTATCGGTTCAGAATTAGATATATCCACATATATATGTTCTTACCCATTTACCAATTATTCCAAATTATTATCGCAATGACCCTTATCGCATGGTAAGGGAGGTGTAGGGTATTATACAGTCGGCCCCGCCCGACTTTCTGCCTTTCCTTACTGGTTTTATATTACATTTTAAATTAATTTTTCATATTTTTTTTTTTTTTTGTTTTTTGTTATTTTTATATTACTTTTTATATTACTTTTTATCTTATTTTTATATACCTATTTATTAATATAAATACATATATAAAATATTATTTCTTATATATTTTTTTCTATTATTTTTCTTTATTTTTATATTATTTTTAGAATTCTGTATGTTAAAATGTTAGTCAGTAGGATTCGAACCTAGGTCCCCAATAAGCATCAGATTTCTAGTCTGAAGCATCAATAATGCAAGTACTATTATGGTGATTTCAGTTCTGAAAAAAATTTTCAGAAATTCTGAAAAATATTTGCCCTTTTTAGATAGAACAGATAGATGTAGTTCCTCGAATTAAACTAAGCTCCAATTTCGAAAATCCAAAGTGATGTATAAAAGACCAGTTTTCGGGAAAATGGCAACGAAAATGTTGCACTTTTTTGCAGAAACGAAATCGCCATTAGTCTATATTTCATTCTGTAAGCAATTTGAAATATGTTTGACTTAAAAATTATACACTTTTTTTATATTTACCTGTAATTAATTTTTTTATTTATGTAATCAAACAGTTTCGGCTAACCTTTTTCACAAAGCAGTCGTGGCCGAGCGGTTAAGGCGTCTGACTAGAAATCAGATTCCCTCTGGGAGCGTAGGTTCGAATCCTACCGACTGCGACAGAAGACTTTTTTCCTCAAAGGCCTAATTTAGTAAATACATAACTCTTATGAAATAACTGAGAGGAGCGGTTTTGTATTGATATGATTGCTTTAAATGCTTTAAATTATGTTTTCAAATAATATAGTGTAGTGCTCCAACAAATTATCATAATAATTAAATTCTTTAAAGCCGCTGTAACTATAGCCCCCCTGCTGCATTTATTTACTTAGTTCCAGCTTAAGCTATAGCGGAATCTTAGAGAAAAATTTGTTTCTAAGTAAGTCAGTCACAGTCCCCCTTTCATTTTTGCAATAATTTTCATTATCAGTTGTTTAAATATAATTAATAAACACACGCAGCAGATGATATAAGTAAATTTAACCTATGTTTATTTATAGTTGCCTTCTCCGGGGGTTCGAACCAATGCCCTCAAGCAAAATCAGATTTGTAGTCGTATGCCTTAACCAAGCGGCCACTACCGACCGCTTGAGATTTCAAAGTAAATCTCTTCCACTTGTGTGGAATAACAAATCAGTGGTGTGTCTAAAAATAAACTACATATTTGTTTTATATGAACAATCTTTTTCTCATAACTTCTGTGCAGCAGTCGTGGCCGAGCGGTTAAGGCGTCTGACTAGAAATCAGATTCCCTCTGGGAGCGTAGGTTCGAATCCTACCGACTGCGGTCAGAAATTATATTTTGGGAAGAGCAAAAATAAGTCGATTTTTTATTCGAAAAATAAATTATGCAAAGTACTGAACTCTAGTAGAGAGAATAGTTGGGAAAATCAACTATTTCGATATTGTAAAGATCCGAAAACTGCAGGGCTTTATTGCAGTATAACCTAACCAACTTAACTCAATAAGAAAATGTTTTTTCTGCAGATAATAAGTTAATGAATATGATTGTGCACATGTTACGAACATGAGGTTTGAAATGATATACATTTTACCTAGAGAGCGCTAATACAAATCAGAGTAGGGCTTTATTACAGTTTTACAGCCTTAAATTTGATTTTCTGCATATTATAAGTTATCAAGGCATGTATTGAATATGATTCTGCACTTCTTGGAGTGAAGAGCTTTCAAATGGCATACATTCTATTATCATTGTGGTATTAAAAAGACCCTAAAAGTGTACCACAAACAAGTGTAAGGCTTTAACTCAGCTAAACCTACCTAACATAAATATGCAAATTTATCTTATGAATATTACAAATTATCAATGTATATGGTGACTTCTTGAGAAAATGAGCTTTCAAATGATATACATTTTACAGTACAATGCAGTAATAATAAGACTCCAAAAGTGTACCACAAATCAAAATAGGGCTTTATCGCAGTTTAATCTAACCTAAAGAAGAAAATTATTTTTCTACAGATTACAAGCTAGTAAATTTGATTCTGCACTTCTTGAGAAAAGGACGTTCAAGCTTATATACATTTTATTATCATTGCTTTATTATAAAGATTCAAAAGGTGTACCACAAATCCGGCAGGTCTTTAACACAATTTTACTGCCTAAAACTGAAAATTTGACTTTCAGGATATTATAAATTATTAGTGCATGCATTAAATATGATGCGGCACTTCTTGGAGTGTAAAGCTTTCAAATGATATACACTCTACTATCATTGTGGCATTATAACGAACCAAAAAGTGTACCACAAATCAGGATAGGGCTTAATCACGGTTTTACCTTTCTAACCTATAAATGAAATTTTAACTTTTTTAATTATAAGATAACAAAGTATATATTATTGTGCACATCTTAGAAAAAAATACTTTCAACTGATATAGATTTCGATTTCAGTGCGGTACTACAAAGACTCTAGAAATGTACCACAAACAAGTGTAAGGCTTTAGCAAAGCTGAACCTATCTAACATAAAGATGCAAGTGGATTTTCGGAATATTTCAAAAAAGGAATCTATATTGCTGCTTATGATACTGCACTTCTTGAGAAAATGAGCTTTCAAATGACATAAATTTTATTTTCAGTGCGGTAATATTAAGACCCTAAAAGTGTACCACAAATCAGAATATGGCTTTATCACAGTTAAATGTAACCTAAAGAAAAAAATGACTTTTCTGCAGATTACAAGCTAGTAAATTTGATTCTGCACTTCTTGAGAAAAGGACGTTCAAGCTTATATACATTTTATTATCATTACTTTATTATAAAGATTCAAAAGGTGTACCACAAATCCGGCAGGTCTTTAACACAATTTTACTGCCTAAAACTGAAAATTTGACTTTCAGGATATTATAAATTATTAGTGCATGCATTAAATATGATGCGGCACTTCTTGGAGTGTAAAGCTTTCAAATGATATACACTCTACTATCATTGTGGCATTATAACGACCCAAAAAATGTACCACAAATCAGGATAGGGCTTAATCACGGTTTTACCTTTCTAACCTATAAATGAAATGTTAACTTTTTTAATTACAAGATAACAAAGTACATACCATTGTGCACATCTTCAAAAAAAAATACTTTCAACTCATAAAGATTGCGATTTCAGTGCGGTATTACAAAGACTCTAGAAGTGTACCACAAACAAGTGTAAGGCTTTAGCAAAGCTGAACCTACCTAACATAAAGATGCAAGTGGATTTTCGGAATATTTCAAAAAAGGAATCTATATTTCTGCTTATGATACTGCACTTCTTGAGAAAATGAGCTTTCAAATGACATACATTTTATTTTCAGTGCGGTAATATTAAGTCCCTAAAAGTGTACCACAAATCAGAATATGGCTTTATCAAATGTAACCTAAAGAAGAAAATTACTTTTCTGCAGATTACAAGCTGGTGAATATGATTCTGCACTTCTTGATAAAAGGACGTTCAAGCTTATATACATTTTATTATCATTGCTTTATTATAAAGACTCAAAAGGTGTACCACAAATCCGACAGGTCTTTATCACAGTTTTACTGCCTAAAACTGAAAATTTGACTTTCAGGATATTATAAATTATTAGTGCATGCATTAAATATGATGCGGCACTTCTTGGAGTGTAAAGCTTTCAAATGATATACACTCTACTATCATTGTGGCATTATAACGACCCAAAAAATGTACCACAAATCAGGATAGGGCTTAATCACGGTTTTACCTTTCTAACCTATAAATGAAATGTTAACTTTTTTAATTATAATATAACAAAGTATATATTATTGTGCACATCTTAGAAAAAAATACTTTCAACTGATATAGATTTCGATTTCAGTGCGGTACTACAAAGACTCTAGAAATGTACCACAAACAAGTGTAAGGCTTTAGCAAAGCTGAACCAACCTAACATAAAGATGCAAGTGGATTTTCGGAATATTACAAAAAAGGAATCTATATTGCTGCTTATGATACTGCAATTCTTGGAAAAATGAGCTTTCAAATGACATACATTTTATTTTCAATGCAGTAATAATAAGACTCCAAAAGTGTACCACAAATCAAAATAGGGTTTTATCGCAGTTTAATCTAACCTAAAGAAGAAAATGACTTTTCTGCAGATTACAAGCTAGTGAATATGATTCTGCACTTCTTGAGAATAGGACGTTCAAGCTTATATACATTTTATTATCATTGCTTTATTATAAAGACTCAAAAGGTGTACCACAAATCCGGCAGGTCTTTATCACAGTTTTACTGCCTAAAACTGAAAATTTGACTTTCAGGATATTATAAATTATTAGTGCATGCATTAAATATGATGCGGCACTTCTTGGAGTGTAAAGCTTTCAAATGATCTACACTCTACTATCATTGTGGCATTATAACGAACCAAAAAGTGTACCACAAATCAGGATAGGGCTTAATCACGGTTTTACCTTTCTAACCTATAAATGAAATTTTAACTTTTTTAATTACAAGATAACAAAGTACGTACTATTGTGCACATCTTCAAAAAAATACTTTCAACTGATATAGATTTCGATTTCAGTGCGGTATTACAAAGACTCTAAAAGTGTACCACAAACAAGTGTAAGGCTTTAACAAAGCTGAACATACCTAACATAAAGATGCAAGTGGATTTTCGGAATATTACAAAAAAGGAATCTATATTGCTGCTTATGATACTGCAATTCTTGGAAAAATGAGCTTTCAAATGACATACATTTTATTTTCAGTGCGGTAATATTAAGACCCTAAAAGTGTACCACAAATCAGAATATGGCTTTATCACAGTTAAATGTAAACTAAAGAAAAAAATGACTTTTCTGCAGATTACAAGTTAGTGAATATGATTCTGCACTTTTTGATAGAAGGAGCTTCAAACTTATATACATTTTATTATAATTGCGGTATTAGAAAGACTCGAAAGGTGTACCACAAATCCGACAGGGTTTTATCACAGTTTAACCCTCCAAAGCTAATTAAAATAAGATAAAATAGATCTTCTAGATATTGAATGTTATCTATGTATGTAGTGAATATTATTCTGCACTTCTTGGAGTGGAATGCTTTCAAATGACATACACCCTATTATCGTTGTGGTGTTATAAAGTCCCTAAAAGTGTACCACAAATCAGGGTAGGGCTTTATGACAGTTGAACCTATCCAACTTAAATGAAAATTAATTTTTTGGATATTAAAAGTTAGCAAAATATATGGTGAATATAATTGCGCACTTCTTGGGACAAGAAGTTCAAACTTTTTCAAAATTTTATTATCATTTCGGTATTATATAGGCGCTAAAAGTGTACCACAAATCAGGGTAGGGTTTTACCTACTCAGCCTAAAAATGAATATGAATTTTCGGGATATTTAAAGGTTTCAAATTATAAAGTGAATAAGATTCTACACTTCTTGAGGGGTGAAAGCTTTAAACTGATATACATTTTATTATCTTTGCGATATTATAAAGACCCACAAAGTGTACCACAATTCAGGGTAGGGCTTTATCACAGTTGAGCCTACCTAAACTAACGTAAAGAAGAAAATAATTTCTCTGCCAATTACAAGTTAGTGAATGTGATTGGGCACATCTTGGGAAAAGGAGCTTTCTACTGATATACATTTTATTTTCAGAGCGGTAGTATAAAGGTCCTAAAAGTGGACCACAAATCAAAGTACGGCTTTAGAGCAGTTTAACCTACCTAAACTAACCTAAAGATAAAAAGACGTTTTATGGAGATTACAAGTAAGCAAAGATTATAGTGATATTAGCTTCTGCACTTCTTGAGAAAAGAAGCTTTCAACTGATATGCCTTCTGGTTTCGTTGCGTTAATAGAAAGACCCAAAAAGTGTACCACAAACCCGTCAGGGCATTATTTCAATATAACCTGCCTAAAGATGCAAATTAACCAAATAGACCTAAAAGTTTACCCCAAAAACTATTGCAGCCTCACTATACAATGTACCTACACCTTTTACTCATGGCTATCCTTCCCCTTTTTTGCAATCATTTCTCTTAACTTACACCACACACGGTGTGGAACGAGTTAGAAAAGTAACAGCAGATAGAAAAAATCGCATTCCATGTTAAGATCACATAAAGTTTATCCATTACACCTAAAAACCCACAATTTTTGTAGTGTTTGATTAAAATATTAATTTCTGGATGCTTGAGAAATAACGAGCGGCAAAAACGCGATACAAATTATGAATTCCAAAGAAAGCAAAAAAAAAATATATAACAAAAGACAAGAAAAGTTATTTGGTTAACAGCAACAAAGTGGCCTGGCCATACAAAATAATGATAGCAGTGAGTAAGTAGAGGTAGACCACCAAATAGTTTTGGTGCAACTGACTCTTCCGCCCCGCCGCCACCCACCACTTGCAGCATAATAATTACAAGTTTACGGATACGAGGAATGCATCCAAGTGTAGAGCTAACAATTGGTAATAGAGATGGGAAGTCAAATAGAAAAAATATGGAAAATTGATTCCAAGTTGAAATTTTGCAGCAAGCAAATAAAAACGGCGTTAAGAAGTCAAATTGGGTGAGTCCAGAAATTTAAAAAATTTTGACTATTTCATCAAAATTGCAATTTATAGAACATTTCATCAAAATTGCATTTTTCTAGAAAATTTCATAAAAGTTGCATTTTTCTAGAACGTTTCATCGGAAATTGTTTTTCGAATAAACTTCATCCAAATGGTATTGTTAATTTAATGGAAATTGCGTTTTTTATAGAAGTTGAGCTTTTTCTACAAAATTTTGTCAACATTGTTTTTTCTCAATAAAATTTCATCGAAATGCCATTTTTCGAGATTATTAAAGAAATTTAATTTTTTATAGAAAATTTAATTTTTCCTGAAAATTTAGTTTTTCCAGAAAATGTCATAAAAAAATTAATTTTTATAGAAAATTTCATCAAAATTTCATATCTATCAAAAATTTCATCGAAATGGATTTAAGTAAATTTCGACAAAGTTTTTTTTTATAAAAATTAAATTTTGATGAAATTTTCTATAAAAATTAATTTTTTATGACATTTTCTGGAAAAACTAAATTTTCAGGAAAAATTAAATTTTCTATAAAAAATTAAATTTATATCTCGAAAAATGGCATTTCGATGAAATTTTCTTTAAAAATTCAATTGCAATGAAATTTTCTATAAAAATGCGATTTCAATGAAATTTTCTAACATAAAATGCTTCAAAATTGCGTTTTTTTAGAAATTGAACTTTTTTCTAAAAAATGTCATTAACATTGGTTTTTTTTCTCAATAGATTCATCCAAATTTTGTATTGATCAAAAATTTTATACATATATCCTAATGGGTTTAAGAAAATTCCGACAAAGTTTTTTTTTATAAAAAAGCAATTTTGAAGAAATTTTCTATAAAAATTTATTTTTTTATGAAATTTAAAATTAAAATTTTTATGAATAAAAAATTAATTTCACAAATTTTCTATAATATGCAAATTCCCGATGAAATTTTCTAAAAAAATTTAAATTCTGTACATTTTTTAATAAAATAAAATTTTTATGAAACTTTCTATACAAATGCGATTTCGATGAAATTTTCTAAGAAATCAAGTTTAATGAAATTTTTTATAAAAAATTCTTTTGGTATATATAATGAAATTAAAAAAAAAATTATAAAAATTTAAGTTCTTGTTATGGAAAATGCAATTTTGACGAAATTATCAACTCAAATGCTATTTTTCTATTGAAATGAATCTAAATGGAATTTCGATGAAAATAAAATTTCTATAAATTTTTTAATAAAATAAAATGTTTATGATTTTTTTTAGAAAATTGTCATTTTTATGAAATTTTCTAGAAAAGTTCAATTTAGACGAATTCTTCTAGAAAAATTTACATAGATGAAATTCAATAAAAATAAAATTTTCATTACTTTTTGTGGTCATCATTTTGGGTATCTAAAGAAATTTTACAAAACAAAATGAAATTCTTATGAATCTTTCTATATATACAAATGCGATTTCGATAAAATTTTCTAAGAAAAATTAAAAAAACGTTATTTTGATGAAATTTTCTTGAAAATAAGAATTTTCTATAAAAATTTAATTTTGAAAAAATTAAAAGAAAATTTAAACTTGGATGATATTTTCTATAAAAATTTATTTTTTACAAATTTTCAATAATATGCAATTTTTTTATAATTTTTTTTTATGATATGTTGTGGAAAATGTAATTTTGACGAAATTTTCTATTGAATGAATTGAATTTGACGAAATGCTTCAAAATGGAATTTCCATAAAATTTTCTATAAAGATTAAATTTTTATACATATTCAATAAAACTATTTTTTTTTATGAAATTTTCTAGAAGAATGCAATTTCGACGAATTTTAATAAAATTACAATTTGGATGACATTTTCTATAAAAATGCCATTTAATGGCATTTTCTCAGACATCAAATTTAATTGAATTTTTTATAAGAAGTTAATTTTGAATAATGAAATTTTACAAACAAATTATATTTTCTAGAAAATTGTCATTTTTTTAAATTAAATGTTGATGTCATTTTCTGGAAAAGTGCAAATTCAATGAAATTTTCTATAAAAATGCAATTTTAATGACATTTTCTATAAAATATCAAATTTCACCGATTTTTTGTATAAAAAATTAATATCTATGAAATGTTTTGAAAATGCAATTCTGACAAATTTTCTATTGAAATGCAATTTTTATGAAATGCTTCAAAATTGAATTTCCTTTAAAAATTAAATTTCTATAATTTTTTTAATAAAATATTTTTTTTTATGAAATTTTCTAGAAAAATGCAAGTTCGGTGAATTTCAATAAAAAATACAATTGGGATGAAATTTTCTAGAAAAATGCAATTTTGATGAAATTTTCTACAAAAATTCAATTTCGATGAAATTTGAAATGTAATTTTATGGAAAGATTCTATTGAAATGCTTCAAAATAGAATTTCGATGAAATTTTCTATAAAAATTAAATTTCTATAAATTTTTTAATAAAAAAAAGAAAAATTAAATTTAGATGAAATTTTCTAGAAAAGCGCAAATTTGTTGACATTTTCTGGAAAAATTAAATTTTCTTTACTAATGCGATTTCGATAAAATTCGCTACAAAAAATAAAATTTAATGAAATTTTGTAAAAAAATTAAATTTTGTCTCTTTTGTAAAATTTCAATAGATAATTTTACAAAAAATATGAAATTTTGATGACATTTTAATTAATATAAAATTACAATTTACATAAAATTTTCTGTAAAATTTGCTATTTCGATGACAAATTCCTAGAAAAATGAGATTTAATAAAAAAATTAATTTAAAAAAACAAAAGAAATTTCAATTAAATTTTCTATATAACGGCAATTTTTATGAATTTATCTTTCTATGAAATTTTACGAAAAGTTGACATTGATATTTTCTACAAAAAGTAAATTACGAAAAAATTTTTCATTAAATAAATATGCATAGAAAATCGACGAGATTTTCTAGAAAAATTACGAATTTTAAAAAAAATTGGTGAGTTTTCTGTAAAACTGTAATTTCGATGAAATTTTTTATAGAAATGCAATTTTGGCAAATTTCACAAAATTTCACATATTATGCAATTTCTCCGATTTTTACTTAATAATGAAATGTTGATGAACATTTCTAGAAAATTGTAATTTTCAAGATAATGCAATTGCGATGAATTGTCAATAAAATGCAATTTTGATAATTTTTATATATTGTATTTTATAGCAAATTTAATCGAAATTCCATTTTGAAGCATATCATCAAATTTGCATTTCAAATTGTATCTATTTGCATTCAGAATTTCATTCTTCAAAATTGCATTTTCCACACAACATATCATAGAAATTAAATTTTTATACAAAATTAATGCATTTGTAGAAAATTAAAATTTTATACCGAAAATCTGCTAAATTGCATATTATAGAAAATTAAAATTTTTATAGAAAACTTCCACTAAATTTGATTTATCCAGAATTTTTTATCAAAATTTAATTTTTATAGAAAATTTTAATTTTCTAGGAAATTTCATAAGAATTGTAAATTTTTATACAAAATTTCATTAAATTTTTATAAATTTCATTGAAATTGCATTTCTATCGAAAATTTCATCCAATTTGTATTTTTCCAGAAAATGTCATGAAAATTTTATTTTTATTGAATTGTATCCAAATTCCATTTTTCTAAAAAAATACGTCTAAATTGAACTTTTCTAGAAAATTTCATAAAAATGGTAATTTTCTAAAAAATTTCATAAAAATTAAATTTTATTAAAAAATGTTAATGAAATTTTCTAGAAAAATCACATTTCACTGAAATTTTCTAGAAAAATTCACATTTCACTGAAATTTTCTAGAAAAATTCACATTTCAATGAAATTTTCTAGAAAAATTCACAGTTCACTGAAATTTTCCAGAAAATTCAAATTTCAAGAACTTTTTTAGAAAAATTAAAATTTCTATGAAATTTTATAGAAAAAAATGTCAATGAAATTTTCCAAAAAAAATTTTAATTTTCTCGAAAAAAATTAAATTTGTATCGAATTTTCTAGAAAAACTCAAATATCAATGAAATTTTCAATCAAAATTAAATATCGATGAAATTTTCAATAAAAAAATAAATACCGATGAAATTTTCAATAAAGATTTATTTTCGATGAAATTTTCTGCAACAATGTGATATCGGCGAACTTTTCATGAAATTATCTAAAAATAAGAAATTTTTATAACTTTTTTACAAAAATTTAATTTTTTACTAATAAAATAATACAAATTATATAAAATAATACTTAATTTAGTAATAAAACTAAAACGTATATCGAATTTTCTAGAAAAACTCAAATTTCAAAAAATTTCTATGAAATTTTCAAAAAAAAATTAAATATCGATGAAACTTTCAATAAAAAATTATTTTCGATGAAATTTTCTGCAAAAATGCAATATCGGCGAAACTTTTCATGAAATTAATTATCTTTAAAAAAAAATTTCTATAACATTTCTTACAAAACAATTTCTTTTTTTTACTAAATAATGAAATTTTGGTGAACATTTTAAGAAAATTGTAATTTTGATGAAATATTCAAAATAATGTTTTTCGATGAAATTTTCAGTAAAATGTAATTTTGACGATTTTTTTTTATAAAAAATCAAAATGCAATTTAGCCGATTTAAATTCTATGGAATGTTCGGGAAAATACAATTTTGATATTTTCTTTTGAAATGTTCTAATTGAATGCTTCAAAATGGAATTTCAATGACATTTTCTATAAAAATGCATTTTTATTAAATTTTTAAATACAATGTTTTTTATAGAATTATTAAATTTTTTAATAAAATACAATTTTAATTATTTTTAAGAAAAAAGCAATTTGAAAAATATTTCTAGAAAAATTCAATTACGGTAAAAGTTCTAAAAAATTCAATTTTGATGACATTTTCTGGAGAAATGCAATTTTGATGATATTTTCTATAACAATTAAATTTCGATAACATTTTCGAGTAATTTTTATAAAATTTTTTAATTTTCTATCAAATACAATTTTTATAAATTTTTTAGAAAATCCAAGTTCCATGAAATTTTCTACAAAAATGCTATTTTGATATAAAAATTAAATTTCGAGAAAACAGCAATTTTTATAAAATTTTCTAAAAAACCGGCAATATCGATAACATTTTCTAGAAAAAATAAAATTTGAATAAAAGTTTTAAAAAAATTCAAATTTCAAGAACTTCTTTTAAGAAAATTCAAATTTCAAGAACTTTTTTTAGTAAAATTAAAATTTCAAGAACTTTTTTAGGAAAATTCAAATTTCAAGAACTTTTATAGAAAAATTTAAATTTCTATGAAGTTTTCTAGAAAAATTAATGACATTTTCAATAAAAATTAAATATCTATGAAATTTTCAAAAAAATAAATACCGATGAAATTTTCAATAAAGATTTATTTTCGATGAAATTTTCTGCAACAATGTGATATCGGCGAACATTTCATGAATTTATCTATAAATAAGAAATTTCTATGACTTTTTTACAAAAATTTAATTTTTTACTAATAAAATAATACAAAAATATATAATGGAAAAATGTTTGTATGTTTGTATGTATGTATGAATGTATGTATGTATGTATGTATGTATGTATGTATGTATGCTATAGACTCTGAAACCACTGGACCGATTTTATTTGTTTTTCTTTTGTTTGAAAGGTTCTTTGTCAGAGATAGTTTAGGGAAAATTTTTTTTGGAAAAATGTGGGCGGGGCAGGAGTTGGCGTGGCATTACTTAAAATCCGATTATCTCAAAAAGTGTTGACCCTAGAAGAACGAAATTTGGAACACACGTTAGTGGAGTTATTTTCTAAATCTTCAATAAAAATGGACGGAATCGAAAAACTGATATCTGGGGCAACGAAGTGGACCGGGTCCAGCTAGTTTAGTAATAAAAATAATAAAACTAAATCGGTAAATTGCTTTCCGAAATATGTCATGTTAAAGTACCCAATTCTCATTTTCCCTCAAAACGATATTTTTTGAAACACTGTGCGAAAAGCTGCACCCAGGTATTCTTAGACAAATTACGGTCATGTCTCCCTAATTTAGTTTCAACACTCAAGTATATAATTTTCAAGTACGTGAAGAGTTTAGAATTAAAATAGTAACTCTAAGCAAAAGCATAAACTAAAGGAGGTTAGTATGGTCAGGAAGGAAAATATTTAAAAACGAAAAAAAAATAAAAAAAAAATCTACACTGCTTTAAACCCTAGAATTTATTAACCAAAAATGTATGTAAATTTCTTTCCCTCAGAATTTTGAATATTTCAATTCCCGGAAATCGTCAACGCCATTTAATTAGAATTTAAAATAAGCTAATTTTCGAGTACTTTATGGCAATAACCTCTTACCTCAATTATGACAATCCCCCTGCATATGATATGCACTTCTTGGTTTACATACACTTCCTTTAGGTTTAATAACCACACCGACACACCCGTCCCCCCCCCCCCCCCGTTCTCAACACAAAAAAAGGTGTACGTTCTTTTGTCTAAATTCCCTCCTCCCAAAATAAAATGTTGACTGTGGTCGCTCATATTTGTTCATGAAAAGAACATCGCGCACGGTATGACAGGCGGCATGGCACATCTTCCTCCACTTCATTCGCTGAATGAATGACGAAATGTTGTCACGTGTCATAATGCAATTGTCATTGTCATTATTGTGTGTTAACTCAAGTGTTGTGTGTACATTTTGCTTCGTTGCACCTCTTGGCGCGTTGTAATTGGGGTGGACTCTGCTCGTTGTTGTTGTATGCTCGTTGCAATTAAAACGGAAGAAAAAAAGAGGTTATTCTGAAGTAGAATACAACGGAAAGCTTTGCGCTTAAAGGAAATGAAAGACACGGTAGGACAAAAGTGGAGAAGATCTGCAATAAATATCAAAAAGCTATTAAATTGACTGAAGTCTGAGTCTCTCTCTGATCCTTAGAGGAATATAATGGCAGGACGGGACGGAAAATTCTACCCAATCTATTCAGACTAATGCAAACATTTCAAATATGTCGTATTTAAAATCTTTGAGGTGAACTTCAGTTTAAATTCTAAAGGGGTCTTGAAATGGGGGCTATATCAAACCGTGGACCGATGTGGTCCATTTTGGCCAGAAATAGTAAAGGGCTAAATAAACTGTCTTCTTTCAGCTCTGGTTGTAAAAGATGACTTCTATGACAAAAAAAAACTCAAATAGGAGAGGAACCTTATACGGGAGCTATATCAAAACATGGACCAATATGGACCATTTCAGTAGGAATGACCTTAAAATAAAACCAGTAAGGAAAGGCTAAAGTCGGGCGGGGCCGACTATATAATACCCTACACCACTCTCGAAATATTGAACAACTCTGATATATAAATTTTGTAATTCATGTATAAATTGTTTACATAAATTTACTTTTGGGACATTTTATACTTAAATAATACCATGTACCACAATGTGGTGTAGGGTATAAAAACGATTGGATCTAAAGAGCCAAATCGGATGAAACATATATATGGGAGCTATAGCTAAATCTTAACCGATTTTCTTCAAATTCGGTAGTGTTAGTTCTTGGATAAAGAAACTCTACCATTCTAAATATTAAAAGGATTGGATGTAAAATACAGCTTCTACAGGACTAAAGAGCAAAATCGGACGAAACATATATATGGGAGCTATAGCTAAATCTTAACCGATTTTCTTCAAATTCGGTAGTGTTAGTTCTTGGATCAAGAAACTCTACCATTCTAAATATCAAAAGGATTGGACGTAAAATACAGCTTCTATAGGACTAAAGGGCCAAATCGGACGAAATATATATATGGGAGCTATATCTAAATCTGAACCGATTTCAACCAAATTCAATAGCGATCTTAACAGCTGCGAAATACTCTAAACTGCAAAATTTCAGAACGATCGGAGTGAAATTGCGACCTGTAGTCGACAAACAACTTTACATGGACAGACGGACGGACGGACGGACATGCTTAAATCGACTCAGCTAGTGATTCTGAGTCGATCGGTATACTTTAAGGTGGGTCTAGCTGTGTTATTTTCAAGTGTTACAAACATCTGCCGTGAAACAAACTTATAATACCCTGTACCACAGTGTGGTGTAGGGTATAAATACATACTATAAAATATAAATACTTAAACTTCTGGCAAATAGTTTAGTGTCTCCTCTAGAGCATCAAGAAGTCCGTAACCGTAACAATTTATTATGTTGAGGGCTATATCAAACCTTGCATTGATGTGGGCCGTTTTAGCTAGAAATGGCAAAGTGCCAGAAAAAAACAATAAGCATTCGTTGAAAAATATGGCTCTTAAGACAATATGTTATATATGGGCTAAGTATATCACAACATGAACCGATACGTATGACCCATTTGCAATAGGAATGATTTTAGGCTTTAACAAATACGTAAATTTCAGCTAAATCGATTAGAAATGTGGCCTCTAGAGCGTCGAGATGTCAAATCCGAATGGACCCTTAGGGTGATATGATTTCTTTGAAAAAAAAACACACTTATTGTTAAGGAAATTCAAAAATTTTTTATTAGATGTAAAGTACAATCGATACAATTCAGTTCTAAATAAAACGTCATTCAAATGGCCTCCACGACTTCTTCTGCAGGAACGAATTCGATGAACCCAATCTCCGAGCACTTTTTCCACTAAATCAAGTCGTACGTTCAATATTGACTGGTAAAGCTTGAAGAGAGTCTGTTTTGTTTCGAAAGACCAAACCCACACAAGAAATAGTCTAATGGTGTTAAATCACAACTTCTTGGAGGCCATTCAATATCACAATTTCTTGAAATAATCGAATCTTCAAACTTTTCGCGCAACAATTCAATTGTTTCATTTGCTGTGTGGCACGTAGCCACAATCGATCAATGGCAAAAAGATAGCTCTTAACGAGAGCTAAAATATTGTTCATGGGTGCCAAGGTCGTAGGTCGACTGGAAAGTGTGTTTTTGGATTTTTTTTTAAAAAAAAGGACAGCATCATTTGCAAATGTGAACGGACAGTTTATTTTTGCTCTAGCTCCTTAACGGTACGTCGGATCGGAAATCGGTCCATGGCAAAAAGATAGCTCTTAATGAGAGCTAAAATAATGCTCATGGATGCCAAGGTTGTAGGTCGACTGGAAAGCGTTTTTTGGATTTAAAAAAATGGTCATAGCGCACGAAGAGTTGCAATTGGAAAACGATTATTTTGATAATAAAACTGAATAATTTGTAAACGTTGTTCTTGCGTATATCTCTGCACGATGAAATTGTAAACACTACTGAATACAATGAAAAACAAATGACAGATCATCACATATTACAAATGGCCGGAACGTCACTTCAAAATCATATCATCCCTATTGGAAAACCCGCTACATATCATTGGCCAATATTCCTAATTTTTATTTTTTGTCATTTCTTTTCTTTGGCTCATGTGTAACTAACTCCTTTTCCAGAACTCCAAAAAATATTGGTAAAAATCGATAAATGCAGACTTATATTTTCACAGAGAAATGAGAGATGAAATAAGCTTCATCTGAAAAGATGATTTTTTTTGGCAAAATGGGCATCTTCTGTAAGTCGATCGCTCCCAGCGTTGTTCAAGCGTATACACAACCATATTCGTTCAGCGGAAGGATAAAACTAATTATCTGTCAAATCAGACATAAGCTAGGTTTAGGTTAGGTTTAGGTCAGGGTGGCAGCCGTATTTTTTTACAAGTTCACATAGACCAGTTTAGGTCCTTAGTGTTACCACGGGCTGAAATGCCCCACATCGAAACCAACCTGTTTGATACATAAATTTATCGATAGTACGAATATCAGTACTGGAAAGATCTGTTAGGCTGCCTAAAAAGGCCGACCCCAGTATGTCCAGTCGTCGTTTACTCAAAGAGGGACAGTCGCAAAGCAAGTGCTCAATGCTCTCCACTTCTTCCCCATCTCCACAGCTTCGGCAGAAGTCATTGGAGTCAATACCCAATCTTTTGGCGTGTTCGCCCATCAAGCAGTGTCCCGTCAGAACCTGTACTAACGTAGACAATCGTTTCCTCTCTAGTGCGAGGAGATATTTTGACCTTCTCAGGTCATACCTTGGCCAGATTTGTCTAGCTATCCTGCAGGTGTCGATTTCTGTCCATCTTTCGTTGGACTGCCTAAGCCAAAGCTTGCACGTGGATAGTGGCGCACCAATATATGCAAATTCTTCGAGAATTTGTAATGTCGTCCATTTCCTAGCAAGCTCATCGGCTTTGCAGTTCCCCGGGATATCCCTATGCCCAGGCACCCATATGAGGTGTATATTAAACTGCTCAGCCATCTCGTTAAGAGATCAGCGGCAGTCGAGGGCTGTTTGTGAATGTAGGGATGTTGCCTCCAGAGAATTGATGGCAGCCTGGCAGTCCGAGTAAATGACAACGCCAGTGTTGGTTACTATGTTGCGACTCAGCCATTTGGCGACTTCCCATATTGCCATTATTTCGGCTTGATAGACACTGCAGGTATCTGGTAGTCTGTGAGCTATATCCAGACTAAGTTCTTCCCAGTGTACTCCGAAGCCAACCTTTTCATCAAGCTTCGAACCATCCGTGTAAAAGTGGAGATGGTTTCTATTACCTGGTATTCTGCCGACCCATTCATCTCTGGCGGGAATCATAGTGATGTAATTTCTCTCGAAGGTATACACTACCAACTGTACACTACCACTCGGTCGGTTACCATAGCACTACACTTTGATATTCTCATGTGACCATAGTTCTTGTACCTCCACATTGATTGGCAGTTTAATCTTATTGTCGCTTTGGTTGCAACTTCTCTCGCCACAATATTAATCGGCAGTATATGGAGTAGGGCTTGTAGAGACTCGGTCGCTGTAGTCCTTAAGGCTTATGCTCAGGCGGGCTGTTCTCTGAACCTTTGTTAGTAGGTTGGTGATGGTTAGTTTGTCAGTTGCCGTCCACCACACCACAATACCGTATAACAGTATTGGACGAACTACTGCTATATATATCCAGTGGACGATTTTAGGAGAGAGACCCCACCGCGACCCTACAGCCTTTTTGCAGGAATATAAGGCGACGTTGGCCTTCCTTACACGTTCCAATACGTTGAGTCTAAATAACATTTTCCTATCTAGAATTATTCCTAAAAATTTTGCACTTTCAGAAAAGACTAGATCTGTTCCATTTATCCGAGGTGGAGGGTCCACATGTGGGACATTATTCACCCTAGTAAAGAGAACCAATTCTGTCTTGTTGGGGTTAACGCCCAAGCCGCTGCTTTTGGCCCATCTAGCCAACTTGTTCAGAGCCACCTGTAGGATGTCTCTGAGGACGTTTACGAATTTGCCACTCACTGCGATTGCCACGTCATCCGCATATGCCACGAGTATGCAGCCACAACGTTCTAGATCTAGCAGGATTTCATTCACCACTAGGTTCCAAATTAGTGGATACAGTACTCCTCCTTGTGGGGTCCCTCTGTTTACAAACCTTGTTAGAGTTGTGGACCCTAGACATGCTGTTATGCGTCTTCTGGTGAGCAGACTTTGAATTAGTCTAATCAAACTAGTGTTAACTTTTAGATGTGAGAGTGCCGCAATTACCGCATCTGAGTGAATGTTGTTAAAAGCCCCTTCTATGTCAAGAAATGCCACCATGGCGAATTCCTTGAAATGCAGGGACGATTCGATAGTGCTCACAAGTTCGTGCAGGGCTGATTCTGTAGACTTGCCCTTATTGTAGGCATGTTGGTTCCCCGACAGGAGTTTTGTATCCAGGTTTTCCCTAATGAAATGATCTAAAAGTCTTTCCAGACCTTTCAATAGGAAGGAGGATAGGCTAATTGATCTGAAATCTTTTGGCCTAGTGTGTGATATCTTTCCCGCTTTAGGTATGAATACCACTTTGGTATCCCTCCATCGATTCGGGACGTATGAAAGCCTGATACAGCCTACATAAATTTTCTCCAGCCAGGGGATAATGGACTTTAACATTTTCTGCATTTCTGCTGGAGTGATGCCATCTGGTCCAGGTGACTTGAAGGGCTCAAAGCTGTTAATAGCCCAGCTTATTCTGGATCTCTCAGTCGAAAGAAGCTAGCGACGCTCGCAGTCCACTCGCACTCTTGTTGGTCCTGCTGATCCTCGGGTTCTGTTACAGAGTTCCCCGGTAAATGTGTGTCGAGCAGTACATTGAGCGACTGCTCGCTGTTTTTGGTCCATTTATTTGCCTCATCCTGTAAATATCCCACTGTACAGGATGAAGCAGATAATATCTTCCTCAGCCTAGCGGCGTCGGAGACCTTTTCCACTTCACCACAGAAGGTGTACCAAGAGCGCCTTTGCGCCTTTCTAAGCTCCTTCTTATAGATCTTGAGTTGCTCTTTATAGGCATCCCAATCATTAGCGACTCCAGTAGATTTAGCCTTATTGAATAGCTTGTTGCAGGTCTTTTTCATAGCCGTTAGCTCAGAAGTCCACCATTGGGGTTTAGTTTTACTCTTGTACCTTGTTTTTGGACAGGCTTCTTCAAGGGATCTATTGAATGATATGGTGATATGATCGGCCAGATTATCCAGACCGGCTTTGTCATTCGGTTCGTACAGAAGTTTAGAGTTGAGGACTTTCTTGAAATTCTTCTCATACAGGTGCCACTTTGTCTTCCTTACATTTCTGTGGACGGCAGGTTTAGGCGCTTTTTCCGCGAGTTTGAACTCAATATAATGGTGATGTGAGAATGAGTGGTCGTCCAGTACATTCCACCCAATAATTTTGTCTGACAGCCGGTCAGTAGCAAACGTTACGTCGAGTACTTCTTGTCTGTCTTTAATTGTAAAGGTCGGTTTATTACCTATGTTACAAATACTAAGGTTGGTAGTTAGAATAAAGTCAAGAAGCGAATCACCCCTATTGTTTATATCCGTACTGCCCCAGATAGTATGATGACATGAGCTAAGTGTTACCATTCACGAAATAAGCAGCAGTTGAAAAAAACGTTAGATGGCGGACCCTATTATCGTCGAAGGTACCCTTAGTATTTGCACTATAATTTTTGGAATATATGCCCGATCAGGTCGACTTATACATACATTAAATTGAAGCTATTAATGTGGGCTACCAATGTTGGAAATACCTCTTTCACTTAGAAACAGTGGTTTAGTAACAGTCATTAAACAAAGCGGAAAAAGTAGATTTTTTTCAAAAAAAAAAAAAAACTGGGACAAAAAAACATAAAAACTAGAAAAAAAAATCGAAAAAAAAATATTTTATTTTATTTTTTAAAAGTTTGCATTCTAGCGAAGAAAATAATGCCTATTTGCAAAAAAATCTATGGATAAATGTAGAAGATATAGCCCTTTTGGTAGAGGTAAGAGAATTTCAAAAAATCTTTTTTTATTTGTTTCACGGCAGATGTTTATAACACCTGAAAATAACACAGCTAGACCCACCTTAAAGTATACCGATCGACTCAGAATCACTGAGTCGATTTACGCATGTCTGACCGTCCGTCCATCCGTCCGTCTGTCCATGTAAAGTTGTTCGTCGACTACAGGTCGCAATTTCACTCCGATCGTTCTGAAATTTTGCAGTTTAGAGTATTTCGCAGCTATTAAATCTGAACCGATTTGGTTGAAATCGGTTCAGATTTAGATATAGCTCCCATATATATATTTCGTCCGATTTGGCCCTTTAGTCCTATAGAAGCTGTATTTTACACCCAATCCTTTTGAAATTTAGAATGGTAGAGTTTCTTGATCCATGAACCAACATTGCCGAATTTGAAGAAAATCGGTTAAGATATAGCTATAGCTCCCATATATATGTTTCGTCCGATTTGGCCCTTTAGTCCTATAGAAGCTGTATTTTACATCCAATCGTTTTGAAATTTAGAATGGTAGAGTTTCTTGATCCATGAACCAACATTGCCGAATTTGAAGAAAATCGGTTAAGATTTAGCTATAGCTCCCGTATATATGTTTCGTGCGATTTGGCCCTTTAGTCCTATAAAAGCTGTATTTTACATCCAATCGTTTTGAAATTTAGAATGGTAGAGTTTCTTGATCCATGAACCAACATTGCCGAATTTTAAGAAAATCGGTTAAGATTTAGCTATAGCTCCCGTATATATGTTTCGTGCGATTTGGCCCTTTAGTCCTATAAAAGCTGTATTTTACATCCAATCGTTTTGAAATTTAGAATGGTAGAGTTTCTTGATCCATGAACCAACATTACCGAATTTTAAGAAAATCGGTAAAGATTTAGCTATAGCTCCCATATATATGTTTCATCCGATTTGGCTCTTTAGATCCAATAGTTTTTATACCCTACACCATACTGTGGTACAGGGTATTATTTAAGTATAAAATGTCCCAAATGTAAATTTATGTAAACAATTTATACATGAATTACAAAATTTATATATCAGAGTTATTCAATATTTCGAGAGGGTATTATATAGTCGGCCCCGCCCGACTTTAGCCTTTCCTTACTGGTTTTATTTTAAGGTCATTCCTACTGAAATGGTCCATATTGGTCCATGTTTTGATATAGCTCCCATATATAAATTGTTTACATAAATTTATGTAAACAATTTATACATGAATTACAAAATTTATATATCAGAGTTATTCAATATTACGAGAGTGGTGTAGGGTATTATATAGTCGGCCCCGCCCGACATTAGCCTTTCCTTACATGTTTTTAATTTCAGTTTAAATAGCGATTTTATTTATTACTTTTATTTATATTAGGTACATTTGAGTTTATTTACATGAACAAGTTTCATTAGAAGTAATTGTGAGTTCTTTGTTGACGTTTGAAGATATCGGAATCGGTTTCTCTAATGAGGAACCAAATATAATCTCCCATCATTATCAGCGAATGCTCCTTCCTACTCCAATCTATCTGTTTACTTAGACAAAAATAGCAGTCCGTATCGTGAATGAATGGTTGTCTCCAAATCATTGGCATTCCAAATTGCACGTAATGTCTAAAATTAAAACGTTTTTTTTTCCACAAAACATTGTAATACATTAATTTTAAAGTACTTACCGCATTCTTCCACTAGTCCATCGAGTAAGATTTACATGGTACGAATTACACAAAATACTAGGTGTCCACGATTCGTTCATATTTTTAACTCGTACAGCAAAATATTGCACATATACATATTTCTTCTATTATTTTACTAAACGCACGTCGATTTTTTTAATTACATATTTTCCGCAGATGTAGCAGAAATTGTCGGGATCATTTACACATTGAAAAGTTCTTTGCCTTTTACTCATACTTCGAAATATAACTTTGTAATATTTTTCAGAAAATCGACTAATCTCTTTAAGGCGCTGAATTACACTAATTTATTAATAAGAAATTTCATTCATAAACTCCGGGTTTAAGGTTCATAAGTTGCAGTACCTGTAGCTGACATATAGTTTGCTTCGAAAGTAGACACCCAATATTTTCAAGACTGCCGCGTACTACTTTGTATTGCGTACATATAATTTTACTACCTGTATATACGACTGGGATGTCCATGCCCCTAAAAGGCGTAACTGAATAAAAACCCACATATATTGTTGAATGACCCTCTAACTGAGCGGATCTCATCCAATATAGCTCTCACATTGCATATCATGTTTTATGGAGGGTTACGAACGGCCATAAAACCTCGTCCTCTCTATAATTTTATAATGTCTGACATCAATCCTCATAAAATAAAATCAAAGTGCAATGTCTCTTATATGTCTCTCTCAGATATGGCGAATTCAATATAAGCAAAAATATCATTTAAAAACGAAAAAATATGAAACCAGATTTTTTTGAATTTCCCTAACATTTACAAAATGGCTCATAACTTTTACATCTATTCATAGATTTTTTTTCAAATAGACAGTGTTTTCTTCGGTAGCATGCTGGCTTTTTAAAAGTGTGATAAAATAATTTTTTTCGATTTTTTTCTATTTTTTATTGTTTTTTTTTGTACCAGGAAAAAGTGTTTTTTAAAAAATTATTTTTTTTTCTCATATTTTTGACGACTGTTACTAAAACTAAGATTCTATGTGAAAACAATATTTGCAGCATATGTAGCCCTCATACTCCCCTTTAATTTGAGGCATAACACGGCTCAATCAGGCGTATACTTGAAAAATTATGGTCCAAATACTGAATGTACTTTCCATGAAAGCAGGAATTTAAAAAAAAAAATTAAAAAAAAAAATTTACCATAAAAAATTTTTTTAATATTTTTTTTCGTGTTTGTGACAACTAATTGCACCAGTAACTGTTATCCACATCCCTTGGACAAAAAATTTGTTGCATAGTGTTATTTAATAACTTTCATACTACTTATTTGAATCCTTTGAAATTCCACACAGAGTATTAGTTTAGTAGTCACTATTACCTCGAGAAAAATGGACGAAGTTGGCACGCGCCTTTTGGTACCTCCCACACAATTTTGCACCAACATTTAATAGATTATAACTTTATTACCAATGCACACAAAGACTTGAAATTTTGTACGGTGTAATGCTTTAATAGTACCTACAATGCAGGGAAAAATTTAAAAAAAAACTCCCACACAAAAGGAACATCTGGTACCAAAAAATGTACCAGCTTATAACTTTAATACCAGTACATATTTTAAAGTTATTAAATGCAATTTAAATTGATAATAATTTAAATAAAACAAAAAAATAAACAAATTTACTAATATTTTTTGAGACTCAAGGTGAGGGGATTCATTAGTCGGTTTACCCGACTGAACTTTCTTACTTGTTCCCTAAGAGATTGATTTTCGAAAAACTTGTTGCTGGGTATGGACAAAATAATAATGAATTTAAAAAATATTTATTTTTTGGAGTAGAAAATGCACAAATTGAGGACATAAAGTTAGAGGAGTACATATCTTAAATATTCCAAAATATGGTAACCACTCCTAGAGATAAGGTTATAATGGATTTTCGAAATACAGTACTCTCTCTAGAAGATAAAATAGTAATTGAAAAAGCAGAAAACCGCTCTTTTGGGAGTGAAAAGGAAATAGGTCCAAATGCGGTAGAAAGTTCAACTAAACCGGGGGCAAAACTGTACAATTATGAGAACATACATTAAAATGAGCTAATAATGCATTTTTGTCAATTCCTGTTATGTACAGCTACTCGTAGTAGTACAGAAGATATAGGGCCTGTTTCTGTAACTTATTTTCGTTCGTCTACGGCGGCGAACGATTAAGAATCACTCAACTATTACTTGAATTCTATAAAACGCAGGTTAGAAATATTTTAGGTACGAGCTTTTTACGTGATTTCCTATAGACACAACGAATTATAAACTGCTGTGACTTATAGATTTCTCAGAATAATTGAGTGATTTTTGATCGTTTGCCGTAGACGAACGAAAATAAGTTACAGAAACAGGCCCATAGTCATTTTTATATTTCACTACATTTAAACCCTTTCCGGGTAGGTATTTACAAGAAGGAGAGGGTGAATAGGGTCCATCTTCAAAAATAAACTAAGTTGCACAAAAATATTACAATATAGACAATTTTAACTCAATCTGTTACTCCCTTCGAGGGTTAACATGAGCACTAGTCGGACAGGCGTGACTATAACAAAGTATGAACCGATTTGTAAAATGTTTGCTGTGATGAATTATTGTCAAACTAAAATAAAAACTGCAAAGTTTCTGCTAAATTTCTTTAACAATGCGGCCATAGATGGCGCAAAAACCGTATTTTGGGCGACCTCTGTAGGGGACCTATAGCAAAACATTGACCGATATGGCCCAAACAACCTGCAACTATAAGAAATATTTCTACCAAATTTGATCAACCTAGCTCTATTAATACGGACGGACGGACAGATGGGCATGGCTAAATCGTCTTAGAATTTTACAACGATTAATAATATATACACTTTATGGGGTCTCAGATCAATATTCAGAGGTGTTACAAACGGAGTAACAAAATCAATATATATCTCCCATCCTATGGTGGAGGGTATACAAATAGGAACTAATTTTATTAAAGACTTGTAAATTTTTCTTAATATTTAAATTAGACAAAATTAACTTTGGAATGTCTAACCATTTCAGTGTAAAGTTATTGCCATTTTCTTCGTCACCTTGTTCCACTGTGCTCACAATTCCATTATTCGCTTTGCGGTTTAACAAGACCACATCCCCATCTATTTTTCTCAAGCTTCCGCTTCAAACAACTACGTTAGATAGACACAAGAATCTTGAACATTTTTTATGAGAATATGCAATTGAAATTTATACATTAACTTCATTAAAATGTTAAATTTTTAAATAAGTACTAAATGAAATTAAATTAAAATTCCATACTCCTACACATAATTTTAATTGTAATGTTTTTTTCAGTGTGAAAAATTGGTTTAATTCCATAAGGGTTTGGGGACAATTAATGGCCAAAAAAAAAAGAATGTCATAAAAAATATATTAATATTATGGAGAATGCATAATATGGGAATGAAAATAATTTTAAATTAAGTATGTATGTATGCACACAAAAAAGAAATAAATGTAAACACTGAAGCTGGAATATATAGCAGAGGTTTGATTTATAATTACAAAGTCTAAAACTGCGGTTATCTTTAGGAAAACTTCTATTCAGCTTACCTGAATAAAGTTTTCTTTAGGAAAACTTCTATTCAGATTAGCTGAATAAAGTTTTCTTTATGAAGACTTCTATTCAGCTTAGCTGAATAAAGTTTTCTTTAGGAAAACTCCTATTCAGCTTAGCTGAATAAAGTTTTCTTTAGGAAAACTCTTATTCAGCTTAGCTGAATAAAGTTTTCTTTAGGAAAACTCTTATTCAGCTTAGCTGAATAAAGTTTTCTTTAGAAAAACTTCAATTCAGCTTAGCTGAATAAAGTTTTCTTTAGGAAAACTTCAACACAGCTTAGCTGAATGGAGTTTTCTTTAGGAAAACTTCTATTCAGCTTAGCTGAATGGAGTTTTCTTTAGGAAAACTTCTATTCAGCTTAGCTGAGGAAAACTTCTATTCCGCTTAACTTCTATTCAGCTTAGCTGCATGGAGTTTTCTTTAGGAAAACTTCTATTCAGCTTAGCTGAATGGGGTTTTCTTTAGGAAAACTTCTATTCAGCTTAGCTTAATGGAGATTTCTTTAGGAAAACTTCTATTCAGCTTAGCTACACACAAAGAAAAAATTCTTTTCTGCGAAACGAAATATTAGACAACCACAATTCTCGTTTAATTGTTCCCGAACAAACAATTGCTTAAGCGAAATAAGTTTCTGTCACAACAAACGAAATTTCAGTTACGGCAAACGAGAATTGTAGTTGTTTAATATATATTTCGTTTCGCAGAAACGAATTTTTTCTTTGCGTGTATTCAGCTTAGCTGAATGAGGTTTTCTTTAGGAAAATTTCTATTCAGCTTTACTGAATGAGGTTTTCTTTAGGAAAATTTCTGTTCAGCTTTACTAAATGGGTTTTTCTTCAGGCAAACTTCCATTCAGCTTAGCTGAATGACGTTTACTGTAGCAAAACTTCTATTCAGCTTAGCTGAATGAGGTTTTCTTTAGGAAAACTTCTATTCAGCTTAGCTGAATGAGGTTTTCTTTAGGAAAACTTCTATTCAGCTTAGCTGAATGAGGTTTTCTTTAGGAAAACTTCTATTCAGCTTAGCTGAATGAGGTTTTCTTTAGGAAAACTTCTATTCAGCTTAGCTGAATGAGGTTTTCTTTAGGAAAACTTCTATTCAGTTTAGCTGAATGAGGTTTTCTTTAGGAAAACTTCTATTCAGTTTGGCTGAATGAGGTTTTCTTTAGGAAAATTTCTGTTCAGCTTTACTGAATGGGGTTTTCTTTAGGCAAACTTCCATTCAGCTTAGCTGAATTACGTTTACTTTAGCAAATCTTCTATTCAGCTTAGCTGAATGAATGAAACTTTTATTCAGCTTAGCTGAAAGAGGTTTTCTTTAGGAAAACTTTTATTCAGCTTATTTAAACAAAGGTTTCTTAAGGAAAATATATATTCTACTTAGCTGAATGAGCTTTGCTTTCATTTGAATGAGGTTTTCTTTCTTCTGAATGAGGCAATATTGAGCACTTTTTTTATTTAGATGTTTTAAGTATGTATTTTTTATTACTATAATTCTGTCCTTTAAATTTCGAAGCCATTAATTTGTTATTTTTCGCTTGAGTGTCCGTCCGTCATTGCCTCTGTCTATCTGGCAGACCGAACCGCCCTTTGTTGTTGTGGTCTACCATACGAGATGACATGATAAACATTTTACACAATTCCGCAACTGTTTGGTTTTGAACATTTTTTTATAGATAATTAAAAATTAAAATTAAAAACCAATATATGTACAGAAATGTTCGAGTATATGCTTTTAAAATAACATTTATTATTTATGTGGTAGTATTGAAAAAAAGTAACGGAAAAGCAAATTATTTCGCCGACAACAGATGGGCAAAGTGGATAAAGTAAAGCAGAGGATGAGGAAGTATAACGAAAGGAAAGGGAATAAATGAAAACAAAATAAGTTTAATAATGTTTAAAAATTTTATGGTGAACATTTTTATTTCTGGTTTTTCTAACACAATAAATGCAATAAAAAAAATATCCTACTTATTTCCCCTAACAACTTCTAAGCTTGTATTAATTCACTATACATTTTTATTTAATAAATTCCTTAGCTAATGTCGTTAAATTTAATTTAACATACAATTTCCTTTGATAAATGAAGGCATTAATAAACTGTGATTGTTTCTTGGAAATACACAGAGATATAGAGAATCCAGGGAGATAATTAAGAAAAATATATGTGATTTTTATAGTCGGCAAAAATAAAACTTGTTTCCATAGGCTCTGTAGTAAGTAGTAGTTGCTAAATAAATATGTCATTTGTTATGGCCAAAACGAGGGAAGGGAGAAAAGTATTTGATGAGAAATCATTTAATAAGACTAGATTAATAAAGTTTTCTTTTGGAAAACACCCATTCCGCTTAGCTGAATGAGGTTTTCTTTAGGAAAACTTCCATTCAGCTTAGCTGAATGAGGTTTTCTTTAGGAAAACTTCCATTCAGCTTAGCTGAATGATGTTTTCTTTAGGAAAACTTCCATTCAGCTTAGCTGAATGATGTTTTCTTTAGTAAAACTTCCATTCAGCTTGGCTGAATGATGTTTTCTTTAGGAAAACTTCCATTCAGCTTAGCTGAATGATGTTTTCTTTAGGAAAACTTCCATTCAGCTTAGCTGAATGATGTTTTCTTTAGGAAAACTACCATTCAGCTTAGCTGAATGATGTTTTCTTTAGGAAAACTTCCATTCAGCTTAGCTGAATGATATTTTCTTTAGGAAAACTTCTATTCAGCTTAGCTGAATGATATTTTCTTTAGGAAAACTTCTATTCAGCTTAGCTAAATGAGGTTTTCTTTAGAAAAACTTCCATTCAGCTTAGCTGAATGAGGTTTTTTTTTAGGAAATTTCCATTCAGCTTAGCTGAATGATGTTTTCTTTAGGGAAACTTCCATTCAGCTTAGCTTAGGTTTCCATTTAGCTTAGGTTTTCATTAGGAAAACTTCCATTCAGCTTAGCTGAATGAGGTTTTCTTTTGGAAAACTTCCATTCAGCTTAGCTGAATGATGTTTTCTTTAGGAAAACTTCCATTCAGCTTAGCTGAATAAGGTTTTCTTTAGGGAAACTTCCATTCAACTTAGCTGAATAAGGTTTTCTTCAGGAAAACTTCCATTCAACTTAGCTGAATGAGGTTCTCTTTAGGAAAACTTCCGTTCAGCTTAGCTGAATGAGGTTTTCTTTAGGAAAACTTCCGTTCAGCTTAGCTGAATGAGGTTTTCTTTAGGAAAACTTCCATTCAGCTTAGCTGAATGAGGTTTTCTTTAGGAAAACTTCCATTCAGCTTAGCTAAATGAGGTTTTCTTTAGAAAAACTTCCATTCAGCTTAGCTGAATGAGGTTTTCTTTAGGAAAACTTCCATTCAGCTTAGCTAAATGAGGTTTTCTTTAGAAAAACTTATATTCAGCTTATCTGAATGGGGTTTTCTTTTAATTTGTGTCAAATAGTTTCATCCACTTTCCAAGTGAGCCTCATGTTGCTCTTGGACTCTGTAAATTCATAGAATTTGTAAGGAATAAAATCTCTTTTCAAAACCGGGAGCCATTTGTCATTGTACACAATCATTTGTAGTTGCACTGAGAAAAATTTCCAAATATTAATGTTTTGAAAACCAAACACATTCTTATCTTAAAACAAATACATTCTATATCTAAAATGAGAAAATTTTTTTAATATTAAGTATGTTGCGGTAATTTTAAGTCTGCAATGTACGTACTTTAAACACTATTTATGTCTTTGACGAAAATTTTTGAAAATTATCATAAATATCTTTAATTTTAAGTAAATTGTATTTATTTTAGATATGATATATACTCTTTAATTATTTCTAAAGATTATTTTAAGTTGGAATGAACTTATTTTAAAGATGCCCCAAATTGTAAAGAGTACGTAACGACCTAATCTTTAAAATAAATACATTTCATACACAAAACAATATTACTTATAATTAAAGAGGTCATCTTTAAAATTTGGACTTTCTACTTAATATAAAAAATGTTTCTTTTAAGTACGCGCTATACTTAGAATATATAGAATTTCTTGAATATTATTTCATATTTTAAAGATTAGCGACGTCTTGGGCTCAAAATCTTTAAAATTAGGATGTACATCTTTAATATTTAGTAGATGGTCCTTGTTTTAAGCATGATTTATTTTAGTACTTTAAAGATAGCCTAAAGACGATGTATTCTTTAACATAAGTACACATCATACATAAAATAAAGACAACTTTTAAAATATTAAATACATTGTCTTTATTTTTATGATTGGTAACATCTTTGATGCAAATCTTTAAAAATATAACAGTAGTTTATTCTCAGTGTGGTGACTAACACAAACAGCAACGCTAAAGGTGAGAAACATTAGTTCGCGCAGGCGCTTTACAAGATAATCACAAAAGTATCTGTAGCTTAAAATGGAACAGGTGAATATATGGCATGATTCTGCTCTGATTCTATTTTTTTCTCTAAATGGTTAACGAATAGCATTTTTAAGGAAATGTGAAAGTAGTTCTCCGACGATTCAGTTTAGCATTGGTTTGATTAAACTGTCATTAACCCTTTAATTGTCTTGTCTATTGAAAGTGAAATTTCCTGCCTTCGTGTTAAATTTGAAATATGTTTCTAGCAATTTGTTGCCATTGTTCGTCGTCGCACATTTTTTCATTTTTCTTCTCCTTAAGTGATTTATTATTTGTTGACAGCAGAGTTTAATAGCCTCTTACGCTTAAGGCAGCGGCACATTCGCTCATTTAAAATAACCTTGAAAAAGTTTAAACTGTCCGCAGCAACAACAATCATTTGAGTGTGCGTTTTTCCCTGCGTCACGAAACTATGAAGACTGCGCAAGTTGTCGTCGTTAACCACAATCACCACTTTACGCACATTCAAAATGTATTGCGCCGCCGTCCGTCTAGAGCTGCACGATGCATTCATATCATTCGCTCGGAGCGCATGCGCACATTGCATTCATTGCTCGTTCTCGTACGTATTTGCAATTCTTCGCGGCATTGCAGTAATACCTGCCGCACGAGCAGAGAGCATACCACCACAAATATTTTTATAAGCAATACGTGACTTTTTCGTGCGTCAAAACCAAGCGGACGAACAAATGTATAAAGACGACGAATGTTGTCAACCTATCGACCAACTTTAACACCATCATCGTCATTCATTTTAATAGACCAGCCAGCCAGCAGCAAGAGCAACAGTCTGTTTTTTTGTTTGTTTTTTCTTTCTCCTTCTTTGACTGAGTCTCTTTGCCTTCTGCGCTTAACGCTTAAAGATCCCGTGTGCGCATGTGTGTTTTATATTTTTATATAGCAGTGTAGCATGCTAATGAGCCTTAAATTTAAAAATGGAAAAAGAAGAAAAAAGGGTTTTTTCTCGACAAAAAATTGCAGCGACAGTAAAGTAATCACGTCTCGCAATTTGTTTTGCAGGCGGCGCAAGGCACAGTGCTTTGATTCGCCAACCAAACAGATTTAATAACATTTAAAGGCGGTTGAATACCAGTTTTCCTAAAGAAAGCCACAATCAGGTAAGCTGAAGAGAAGTTTTCCCATAGACAACCTCATTCAGCTAAGCTGAATAGAAGTTTTCCCATAGACAACCTCATTCAGCTAAGCTGAATAGAAGTTTTCCTAAAGAAAACCTCATTTAGCTTAGCCGAATAGAAGTTTTCCTAAAGAAAACCTCATTTAGCTTAGCTGAATAGAAGTTTTCCTAAATAAAACCTCATCCAGCTAAGCCGAATATAAGTTTTCCTAAAGAAAACCTCATCCAGCTAAGCTGATTAGAAGTTTTCCTATAGAAAACCTCATTCAGCTATACTGAATAGAAGTTTTCCTTAAGAAAACCTCATTCGATTTTCTATAGGAAAACCTCGTTCAACTATACTTCGATCTTTTCAGCTTTGCAGAATGTTATTACAATATAATAAGAACTAATACAATATAATTCAATTTTAGTAATTCAATTAAATTTTGAATTATTTTTATGCGCTAAGTAACACTGTGATCGTAACACCGGTTCGATCGTAATTCTTTATATGCCATCAGAATTTGAAAAATTATATTGTTCATTGAACTGGATGTTTGTATTGTAGCAATAAAATTAAAAATAGGAAAATTGCTTAATTAAATATATGTAATTAGTATAATTTTGTTACATCAGTCAAATACTTATAAAGTTGTCTGCTTTTTCTTAATAGAGGAATGTTCAATGAAGACCGCTTGAAGGTTTTCAAAAAACCGAAAATAGGAATAGTAATTTGAATTCTGGTTTCGATTTATTTATTTTGCCGGCTGAAATACCTTGGTGATGAGATTTTTATACCCTCACTTTAGTGTGACGAGGGTATATATCATTTGCTACGGAAAAAAGTGTAACACATCGAAGGAGTGATCTAAGACCCTAAGTATGTTCAGAGGAAATCCGTTTTGGGTCATTTTAAGTCGAATGAGCAATGTCCGTCCGTCTGTCTGTCTGTCTGTCTGTCTGTGTGTCTGCTGGCTGGTGCGCACGATAACTCTCGAAAGGAGTAACCGATTGACCTCAAATTTGGTATGTGGTAATATTTTTTTCTATCTCCGGCTAAGTTCGAAGATGGGCCACATTGGTCCACTCCTTCTAGTACCTCCCCCACAAAGGGTTAAAATGTTGTGAAATATTGATTCTTTTATAACTGCTATACTATTCGAATCTTTTGAAATTACACACATAGTATTAGCTTATTAGTCGTTATCAACTCGAGAAAAATGGGCGAAGGCGCCACGTCCCTTTTGGTACCTCCCACACAAATGCACCATTTTGCACCAAAAGTTAACAGCTTATAACATTAATAACAGTGTATAAAAATACTTGAAATTTTGTACAGTATTATGCTTTTATATTGCCTACAGTCCAGGGAAAAATGGGTGTTGTTGTCACGCCCCTTTTGGTACCTCCCACACAAAAGTACCTTTTTGCACCAGAATTTAACAGCTTATAACATTAAAACCAGTGTATAAAAATACCTGAAATTTTGTACAGTGTAATGTTTTTATAGTGTCTATAGCCCTGTGAAAAATGGGCGTTATTGCCACGCCCCTCTTTGTACCTCCCACACAAAATGCCCAAATCATACCACAATTTAATGTCTCTCAAAAAAGGTGTATTTGATAAACCCCTTCTGGTACCTCCCACTCAAATTGACAGAATATTTCGAGTAATATTCAATATTACATTACTCACAAAGTGAGGGTATACCTTAGTCGGTTTAAGTCTTACTTGTTTTAAAGAAAGAATGTGAAGATTTTCTAAAGAAAACTTCACCAATGTGAAGATTTTCTAACGAAAACATCACCAATGTGAAGATTTTCTAACGAAAACTTCACCAATGTGAAGATTTTCTAACGAAAACTTCACCAATGTGAAGATTTTCTAAAGAAAACTTCACCAATGTGAAGATTTTGTAAAGAAAACTTCACCAATGTGAAGATTTCCTAACGAAAACTTCACCAATGTGAAGATTTTCTAAAGAAAACTTCACCAATCTTAAGATTTTCTAAAGGAAACTTCACCAATGTGAAGATTTTCTAAAGACAACTTCACCAATGTGAAGATTTTCTGAAGGCAACTTCACCAACGTGAAGATTTTCTAAGGTTTTCTAAAGAAAACTTCACCAATGTGAAGATTTTCTAAAGAAAACTTCACCAATGTGAAGATTTTCTAAAGAAAACTTCACCAATGTGAAGATTTTCTAAAGAAAACTTCACCAATGTGAAGATTTTCTAAAGAAAACTTCACCAATGTGAAGATTTTCTAAAGAAAACTTCACCAATGTGAAGATTTTCTAAAGAAAACTTCACCAATGTGAAGATTTTCTAAAGAAAACTTCACCAATGTGAAGATTTTCTAAAGAAAACTTCACCAATGTAAAGATTTTCTAAAGAAAACTTCGCCAATGTGAAGATTTTCTAAAGAAAACTTCACCAATGTGAAGATTTTCTAAAGAAAACTTCACCAATGAGAAGATTTTCTAAAGAAAACTTCACCAATGTGAAGATTTTCTAAAGAAAATTACATCAATGTGAAGATTTTCTAAAGACAACTTCACCAACGTGAAGATTTTCTGAAGGCAACTTCACCAACGTGAAGATTTTCTAAGGTTTTCTAAAGAAAACTTCACCAACGTGAAGATTTTCTAAAGAAAATTTCACCAATGTGAAGATTTTCTAAAGAAAACTTCACCAATGTGAAGATTTTCTAAAGAAAACTTCAACAATGTGAAGATTTTCTAAAGAAAACTTCACCAATGTGAAGATTTTCTAAAGAAAACTTCACCAATGTGAAGATTTTCTAAAGAAAACTTCACCAATGTGAAGATTTTCTAAAGAAAACTTCACCAATGTGAAGATTTTCTAAAGAAAACTTCACCAATGTGAAGCTTTTCTAAAGAAAACTTCACCAATGTGAAGATTTTCTAAAGAAAACTTCACCAATGTAAAGATTTTCTAAAGAAAACTTCACCAATGTGAAGATTTTCTAAAGAAAACTTCACCAATGTGAAGATTTTCTAAAGAAAACTTCACCAATGAGAAGATTTTCTAAAGAAAACTTCACCAATGTGAAGGTTTTCTAAAGAAAACTTCACCAATGTGAAGATTTTCTAAAGACAACTTCACCAACGTGAAGATTTTCTGAAGTCAACTTCACCAACGTGAAGATTTTCTAAGGTTTTCTAAAGAAAACTTCACCAACGTGAAGATTTTCTAAAGAAAATTTCACCAATGTGAAGATTTTCTAAAGAAAACTTCACCAATGTGAAGATTTTCTAAAGAAAACTTCACCAATGTGAAGATTTTCTAAAGAAAACTTCACCAATGTGAAGATTTTCTAAAGAAAACTTCACCAATAGTTTCTTCTTCAGACTACCAATTGGCCGATCTACTCTATATTAAATGAACAATTGTGTAATCTAGTCTATAGTAGATGACAAAATGTGAAGATTTTCTAAAGAAAACTTCACCAACGTAAAGATTTTCTAAAGAAAACTTCACCTACGTAAAGATTTTCTACAGAAAACTTCACCAATGTGAAGATTTTCTAAAGAAAACTTCACCAACGTGAAGATTTTCTAAAGAAAAATTCACCCACGTGAAGATTTTCTAAAGAAAACTTTACCAATCTGAAGATTTTCTACAGAAAACTTCACCAATGTGAAGATTTTCTACAGGAAACTTCACCAATATTTTCTTCTTCAGACTACCAATTGGGCGATCTACTCTATATTAAATGAACAATTGTGTAATCTAGTCTATAGTAGATGACAAAATGTGAAGATTTTCTAAAGAAAACTTCACCAACGTAAAGATTTTCTAAAGAAAACTTCACCTACGTAAAGATTTTCTACAGAAAACTTCACCAATGTGAAGATTTTCTAAAGAAAACTTCACCAACGTGAAGATTTTCTAAAGAAAATTTCAGCCACATGAAGATTTTCTACAGAAAACTTCACCAATGTGAAGATTTTCTACAGAAAACTTCACCAATTTGAAGATTTTCTACAGAAAACTTCACCAATGTGAAGATTTTCTACAGAAAACTTCACCAATGTGAAGATTTTCTACAGAAAACTTCACCAATGTGAAGATTTTCTACAGAAAACTTCACCAATGTCAAGATTTTCTACAGAAAACTTCACCAATGTCAAGATTTTCTACAGAAAACTTCACAAATGTGAAGATTTTCTAAATTAAACTTCACAAATGTGAAGATTTTCTAAAGAAAACTTCACCAATGTAAATATTATCTAAAGAAAACTTTACCAACGTGAAGATTTTCTAAAGAAAGCTTCACCAATTGCTAAAGAAACCATCACCAATATGAAGATTTGCTAAAGAAATCTTCCCCAATGTGAAGATTTGTTAAAGAAATCTTCACCAATGTGAAGATTTTCTACAGAAAACTTCAACAATGTAAAGATTTTCTACAGAAAACGTCACCAATGTGTAGATTTTCTACAGAAAACTTCACCAATGTGAAGATTTTCTAAAGAAAACTTCACCAACGAGAAGATTTTCTAAAGAAAACTTCACCAACGTGAAGATTTTCTAAAGAAAACTTCACCAACGTGAAGATTTTCTAAAGAAAACTTCACCAACGTGAAGATTTTCTAAAGAAAACTTCACCAACGTGAAGATTTTCTAAAGAAAACTTCACGAACGTGAAGATTTTCTAAAGAAAACTTCACGAACGTGAAGATTTTCTAAAGAAAACTTCACCAACGTGAAGATTTTTTAAAGAAAAATTCACCAACGTGAAGATTTTTTAAAGAAAAATTCACCAACGTGAAGATTTTCTAAAGATTAAAGATTATCTAAAGAAAACTTTACCAACGTGAAGATTTTCTAAAGAAAGCTTCACCAATAGCTAAAGAAATCTTCACCTATGTGAAGATTTGCTAAAGAAATCTTCACCAATGTGAAGATTTGCTAAAGAAATCTTCACTAATGTGAAGATTTGCTAAAGAAAACTTCACTAATGTGAAGATTTTTTAAAGAAAACTTCACTAATGTGAAGATTTTTTAAAGAAAACTTCACTAATGTGAAAATTTTCTAAAGAAAACTTTACCAATGTGAAGATTTGCTAAAGAAAACGTTACCAATGTGAAGATTTCCTAAATAAAACTTTACCAATGTGAAAATTTTCTAAAGAAAACTTTACCAACGTGAAGATTTTCTAAAGAAAACTTCACCAACGTGAAGATTTTCTAAAGAAAACTTCACCAACGTGAGGATTTTCTAAAGAAAACTTCACCAACGTGAAGATTTTCTAAAGAAAACATCACCAACTTTAAGATTTTCTAAAGAAAACATCACCAACTTTAAGATTTTCTAAAGAAAACTTCACCAACGTGAAGATTTTCTAAAGAAAACTTCACCAACGTGAAGATTTTCTAAAGAAAACTTCACCAACGTGAAGATTTTCTAAAGAAAACTTCACCAACGTGAAGATTTTCTAAAGAAAACTTCACCAACGTGAAGATTTTCTAAAGAAAACTTCACCAACGTGAAGATTTTCTAAAGAAAACTTCACCAACGTGAAGATTTTCTAAAGAAAACTTCACCAACGTGAAGATTTTCTAAAGAAAACTTCACCAACGTGAAGATTTTCTAAAGAAAACTTCACCAACGTGAAGATTTTCTAAAGAAAACTTCACCAACGTGAAGACTTTCTAAAGAAAACTTCACCAACGTGAAGATTTTCTAAAGAAAACTTCACCAACGTGAAGATTTTCTAAAGAAAACTTCACCAACGAGAAGATTTTCTAAAGAAAACTTCACCAACATGAAGATTTTCTAAAGAAAACTTCACCAACGTGAAGATTTTCTAAAGAAAACTTCACCAACGTGAAGATTTTCTAAAGAAAACTTCACCAACGTGAAGATTTTCTAAAGAAAACTTCACCAAATTGAAGATTTTCTAAAGAAAACTTTAACAATGTGAAGATTTTCTAAAGAAAACTTTAACAATGTGAAGATTTTCTACAGAAAACTTGACCAACATGAAGATTTTTTGAAGAAAACTTCACCAACGTGAAAATTTTCTAAAGAAAACTTCACCAACGTGAAAATTTTCTAAAGAAAACTTCACCAACGTGAATATTTTCTAAAGAAAACTTCACCAATGTGAAGATTTTCTAAAGAAAACTTCACCAACGTGAAGATTTTCTAAAGAAAACTTCACCAACGTGAAGATTTTCTAAATAAAACTTCACCAACGTGAAGATTTTCTACAGAAAACGTTAAGATTTTCTAAAGAAAACTTCACCCACGTAAAGATTTTCTAAAGAAAACATCACCAACGTGAAGATTTTCTAAAGAAAACTTCACAAACGTGAAGATTTTCTAAAGAAAACTTCACCAAAGTGAAGATTTTCCAAAGAATACTTTACCAATGTGAAGATTTTGTACAGAAAACTTCACCAATGTGAAGATTTTGTACAGAAAACTTCACCAATGTGAATATTTTGTACAGAAAACATCACCAATGTGAAGATTTTCTACAGAAAACTTCACCAATGTGAAGATTTTCTACAGAAAACTTCACCAATGTGAAGATTTTCTACAGAAAACTTCACCAATGTGAAGATTTTCTACAGAAAACTTCACCAATGTGAAGATTTTCTACAGAAAACTTCACCAATGTGAAGATTTTCTACAGAAAACTTTACCAACGTGAATATTTTCTATAGGAAACTTCAACTAACTCCCCTTCAGATGCAGCAGAAATCAACTTTTTCTGTCTTCCTTTAATTATGACAAAGGTGGTGATCCCTGAAGAGCGCCAAGTCATCCATCCATCTGATATATGTATAAAGACAAACGAACGAGCACAATTACTGGTCAAAGTGTTTAACACTTATGTCGCCTTTCCCTGTCTCTAAAGGGAATTGCAGTGTGTTTTTACAACACCACTTCATCCATTCTCTTTGTAAAGTAATTTTTATTGTTTAATTTTGTTGTTCATCTCAGTCAATGATCGATCAATGATGATGATGATCATGATGTTACAAATGGGCTACGATCTTTGCACGCATCGTGACAATAATGAAGAATATAATCATTATCGTCATCATTGTATTGCATTGCATTTTAATTGTGAATTCATTGATCGTTCATTGACATTGTCTGTTTTATTGTTGGAGGTTTTTTATTGCTTAGTTTTGCTTTTATGGTTGAATGCTTTTTTCTCTGCTTCCTTTTTGTAACATTTATAATATTTATTATTGTCGGTTGGCTGTTTAGTAGAATTTAGTGGAGTTTTTTTCTGTTTGTAAGACTTTTTTATAGTGCCCTGGGGAGAATGGCATATTGACACTATGACAATAGTTTGAGGCAAATGCCACCATAATTGCAGTGGATATATATTTTTATATTTTCTTGGGAGATAATGTCAATGAACTTTGAAATCCACATCAAGGCAGGGTCAAAATAAACGTCAACAACGTGAATTATTCTAAAGAAACTATTTCTTTAGAAAATCGAAAGAAATTCTTTAAAAAATCTTCACATTGGTGAAGTTTTCTTTAGAAATTCTTCACATTGGTGAAGTTTTCTTTAGAAAATCTTCACATTGGTGAAGTTTTCTTTAGAAAATCTTCACATTGGTGAAGTTTTCTTTAGAAAATCTTCACATTGGTGAAGTTTTCTTTAGAAAATCTTCACATTGGTGAAGTTTTCTTTCGAAAATCTTCACATTGGTGAAGTTTTCTTTAGAAAAACTTCACATTGGTGAAGTTTTCTCTAGAAATTCTTAACATTGGTGAAGTTTTCTTTAGAAATTCTTCACATTGGTGAAGTTTTCTTTAGAAATTCTTCACATTGATGAAGTTTTCTTTAGAAAATCTTCACATTGGTGAAGTTTTCTTTAGAAAATCTTCACATTGGTGATGTTTTCTTTAGAAAATCTTCACATTGGTGAAGTTTTCTTTAGAAAATCTTCACATTGGTGAAGTTTTCTTTAGAAAATCTTCACATTGGTGAAGTTTTCTTCAGAAAATCTTCACACTATTGAAGTTTTTTTTAGAAAATCTTCACATTGGTAAAGTTTTTTTAGAAAATCTTCACATTGGTGAAGTTTTTTTTAGAAAATCTTCACATTTGTTAATTTTTCTTTAGAAAATCTTCACATTGGTGAATTTTTCTTTAGAAAATCTTCACATTGGTGAATTTTTCTTTAGAAAATCTTCACATTGGTGAATTTTTCTTTAGAAAATATTCACATTGGTGAAGTTTTCTTTAGAAAATCTTCACATTGGTGAAGTTTTCTTTAGAAAATCTTCACATTGGTGAAGTTTTCTTTTGAAAATCTTCACATTGGTGAAGTTTTCTTTAGAAAGTCTTCACATTGGTTAAGTTTACTTTAGAAAAACTTTACGTTGGTGAAGTTTTCTTTAGAAAGTGTTCAGACTGGTGAAGATTTCTTTAGAAAATCTTCACATTGCTGAAGTTTTCTTTAGAAAATCTATACATTACTGAAGTTTTCTTTAGAAAATCTTCATATTTATGAAGTTTTCTTTAGAAAATCTTCACATTGGTGAAGTTTTCTTTAAAAAATCTTCTTGTCGGTTGAGTTTTCCTTACGTACCTTTAAAGAATCATCAAGTTGGTAAAATTGTCTTTAGAAAATCTTCAAATTACTGAAGTTTTCTTTAATGTTAGTGAAATTTGTTTGGTAATATTTCAGTCTGACAGTACATATATTCCTTAAAATAGACATTTTAAGCGACAGATGTCTATCATATTTGCTTGTCTTTTCATTTCCAAGTTGTTTGCTTTCCCTTTCACTCCCTTCCATTCATTTCATGTAACTAACCATACTCAACAATACGACGTACGAAAATAAATACAATTCAAATAGTAAATCATTTATTTGTTTAAAATTTATTGAAGCGTTTCTAGACAATGACCTTAACCAATCAAGCGCAGACCCACAATCGTGGACTGATAAGCAACTGCCATTCCAGTACCAAACAACACAACAGCATGTCATAACAAAATACCAGCAACGACCATTCGGACAATATACTCGTACAATCCAGTAAAAACTATCGCCGTCTGTCCTCCCGTGAGACACAGCCGGAATGGATTGGTGTGTTTAGTTCATCATTGGTTTTGTTACAATTTCAACAATCTCGAAACATTTTCTTTTCAATGGTGATTAGGTGGTATTTTGTATTAAGAAGTGGTATAGAATTCCGTTTGTTATTCCATCGAACCACTTACTAATCTATGTCATTTTTAAGGCATTTGTCACCCCAAATTTCATGATATTATTTTATTCGTCTTTAAATCAAAAGTTGAATACACTAATGTCACAAAATACACTACCGTTGGGCGCCATTTATATTTTCTTACTGAAAACCAGACTTTAATATCTAAATGTTATAGGGTGTTTAAATTTCCTTATGACTGAACTATTTTGAATCACTCAGATTTGATTGTAGTCGCTGCTGATGTAAAAGTTTAACAGACTCATAATATTTAAAGTATTTTTCCACAATACAGACGACGATTTCCACGACTACGACATATAGAGTGTGAGGAGAAAATGATAACGACAGAATTCCATTGGATATTTGATTACCCTTAATGAAGCGTCTGGGGAGGAGGTTATATGTCATAAAAATTCTAAAAGGTTTAACTAAAAAATACGTAAAGACGACATTACTGAAATAATTCCAAACTATATTGCACTAGTTTACCAAAAATATTGCTCATAGGAAAGAAATTATAAAAATTATAAGTTTGGTGAAACTTTCCTTAGAATTTCTTCAAGATGCATATGTTATCTAGAGAAAATCTTCACTTTTTTTTAGAACACCTTCACATTGGTGAAGTTTTCTTTAGAAAATCTTCACATTGGTACAGTTTTCATTAAAAAATATTCACATTGGTGAAGTTTTCTTTAGAAAATCTTCACATTGGTGAAGTTATCTTTAGAAAATCTTCACACTGGTGAAGGTTTCTTTACAAAATCTTCACTTTGGTGAAGTTTTCTTTAGAAAATCTTCACATTGGTGAAGTTTTCTTTAGAAAATCTTCACATTGGTGAAGATTTCTTCAGAAAATCTTCACATTCGTGAAGTTTTCTTTAGAAAATCTTCACTTTGGTGAAGTTTTCTTTAGAAAATCTTCACTTTGGTGAAGTTTTCTTTAGAAAATCTTCACTTTGGTGAAGTTTTCTTTAGAAAATCTTCACTTTGGTGAAGTTTTCTTTAGAAAATCTTCACTTTGGTGAAAATTTCATTAGAAAATCTTCACATTGGTGAAGTTTTCTTTAGAAAATCTTCACATTGTTGAAGTTTTCTTTAGAAAATCTTCACGTTGGTGAAGTTTTCTTTAGAAAATCTTCACATTGGTGAAGTTTTCTTTAGAAAATCTTCACATTGGTGAAGTTTTCTTTAGAAAATCTTCACATTGGTGAAGTTTTCTTTAGAAAATCTTCACGTTGGTGAAGTTTTCTTTAGAAAATCTTCACGTTGGTGAAGTTTTCTTTAGAAAATCTTCACATTGTTGAAGTTTTCTTTAGAAAATCTTCACGTTGGTGAAGTTTTCTTTAGAAAATCTTCACATTGGTGAAGTTTTCTTTAGAAAATCTTCACATTGGTGAAGTTTTCTTTAGCAAATCTTCACATTGATGAAGTTTTCTTTAGAAAATCTTCACATTGGTGAAGTTTTCTTTAGAAAATCTTCACATTGGTGAAGTTTTCTTTAGAAAATCTTCACATTGGTGAAGTTTTCTTTAGAAAATCTTCACATTGGTGAAGTTTTCTTTAGAAAATCTTCACATTGGTGAAGTTTTCTTTAGAAAATCTTCACATTGGTGAAGTTTTCTTTAGAAAATCTTCACATTGGTGAAGTTTTCTTTAGAAAATCTTCACATTGGTGAAGTTTTCTTTAGAAAATCTTCACACTCGTGAAGTTTTCTTTGGAAAATCTTCACACTCGTGAAGTTTTCTTTAGAAAATCTTCACACTCGTGAAGTTTTCTTTAGAAAATCTTCACATTGGTGAAGTTTTCTTTAGAAAATCTTCATATTGGTGAAGTTTTCTTTAGAAAATCTTCATATTGGTGAAGTTTTCTTTAGAAAATCTTCACATTGGTGAAGTTTTCTTTAGAAAATCTTCAAATTGGAGAAGTTTTCTTTACAAAATCTTCACATTGGAGAAGTTTTCTTTAGAAAATCTTCACATTGGTGAAGTTTTCTTTAGAAAATCTTCACATTGGTGAAGTTTTCTTTAGAAAATCTTCATATTGGTGAAGTTTTCTTTAGAAAATCTTCACATTGGTGAAGTTTTCTTTAGAAAATCTTCAAATTGGAGAAGTTTTCTTTAGAAAATCTTCACATTGGTGAAGTTTTCTTTAGAAAATCTTCACATTGGTGAAGTTTTCTTTAGAAAATCTTCACATTGGTGAAGTTTTCTTTAGAAAATCTTCACATTGGTGAAGTTTTCTTAAGAAAATCTTCACATTGGTGAAAATCTTCACATTGGTGAAGTTTTCTTTAGAAAATCTTCACTTTGGTGAAGTTTTCTTTAGAAAATCTTCACATTGGTGACGTTTTCTTTAGAAAATCTTCACATTGGTGACGTTTTCTTTAGAAAGTCTTCACATTGGTGAAGATTTCTTTATCTTCTCGTTAGCTAATTTCAGAAAATATCCATTATGGTTAATAAAAAAACTAGCAATGACAAATTGTTCCCATATTTCAAAGATGTATTGACACTATTCCTATGCAGCTCTCCCACCTTTATTGACTCAACTGCCTTCTGGCTCCAAGCGTCTCATACAATCGATTGAATTTTGTTTACTTAAAGCTTATTTTCAGCCTTAAAAGTAGAAGACAAGAAGCAACACATCGTTGACGTGCGTTCCTTTGTTGAGGTGGGTTCAGGTAGCCAGGTTCGGGAGTTGGTATGCACACCATTCATCCAGCCATCCATCCATTGTTTGTACAATCAATTGCCATTGTTCCGCCTAAGGCCAGAGCTGAGCGGGAGGTGGAAACTCACACTCACCGTATGTGAATGCAAATAAAGGAACTCTGTTCGTGGTCACAATCATTCATTGAATAGAAATGCTGTTTTCTGTTCGACGGATGAGTCATTATTTTGGGATTACATTGGCAACGAATGTGTGGGTTGTGGTTAGCAAATAAAAATCGCATGAATTTATTTATTAATTTCCAATGAAATTTTTTGCTTATTAAAGTAATTTCATGTGACTCTCATAAGCAAGTGGTTACATTTGCGAACGCAGCATTTTTAATAAGGCAAATTTATTTTTGATTTAGGAATGACTGAGATTAATATTCAATGAAGTTCCAGTTGAACAAAATCTCAAAAAAATTCAATTGGGAAATTGAAATTTTTTGGGACAACTTTATGCACGAAAAGTTGTTTTGGGACAACTTTTCCGCACGTAAAGTTTTTTTGGGACAACTTTTCTGCACGTAATGTTATTGTGGGACTACTTTTCTATATGAAAATTTGTTTTGGGACAACTTTGCTGTACAAAAAGATGTTTTGGGGCTACTTTTCTGCACGTAAAGTTGTTTTGGGACAACTTATCTATCTCAAAATATTTTAATTGGGAAATTGAAATTTTTTGGGATAACTTTCTGCACGAAAAGTTGTTTTGGGACAACTTTTCTATGCGATAAGTTGTTTTGGGACAACTTTTCTATACGCAAAGTTGTGTTGGGACAACTTTATTTTGGTACAACTTTTCAATACAAAAAATTGTTTTGGGACAACTTTTCTGCACGTAAAGTTGTTTTGGGACAACTTTTCTATGCGATAAGTTGTTTTGGGACAACTTTTCTATACGAAAAGTTGTTTTGGGACAACTTTGTTTTGGTACAACTTTTCAATACAAAAAATAGTTTTGGGACAACTTTTCTATACGAAAAGTTGTTGTGGGACAACTTTCTATACGAAAATTGGGGCAAATTATCTATACGTAAAGTTTGGGAAAACTATACAAAAAGTTATTTTGAGACAACTTTTCTATAAAAAAAGTTGTTTTGGGACAACTTTTCTATACAAAAAGTTGTTTTGGGACAACTTTTCTATACAAAAGGTTGTTTTGGGACAACTTTTCTATACAAAAAGTTTTTTTGGGACAACTTTTCTATACAAAAAGTTGTTTTAGGACAACTTTTCTATACAAAAAGTTGTTTTAGGACAACTTTTCTATACGAAAAGTGGGTTAGGGACAATTTTATATACTTTTCTATACGACAAGTTTTATTTTGGGACAATTTTTCTATTCGAAAATTTGTTTTTGGACAACTTTTCTACGAAAAGTTGTACTGTGACAACTTTTTTTCTATGAAAAGTTTTTTTGTGACAACTTTTCTCTAAGAAAAGTTGTTTTGTGAAACTTTTCTATGGGAAAAGTTGTTTTGGGAAACTTTTCTATGGGAAAAGTTGTATTGGGAAAACTTTTCTACGGGAAAAGTTGTTTCTGTAAGAAAATTTGTATTGTGACAACTTTTCTATACCAAAAGTTGTTTTAGGACAACTTTTCTACACGAAAAGTTGTTTTGGGACAACTTTTCTACAGGAAAAGTTGTTTTGGGACAACTTTTCTCTAGGAAAAGTTGTTTTGGAACAACTATTCTACACGAAAAGTTGTTTTGGGACAACTTTTCTACAGGAAAAGTTGTTTTGGGACAACTTTTCCATACGAAAAGTTGTTTTAGGACAGCATTTCTGCACGAAAAGTTGTTTCGGGAAAACTTTATTATTCGAAAAGTTGTTTTGGGACAACTTTTCTATACGAAAAGTTTTACTTTTTTGGACAACTTTTCTATACGTAAAGTTTTATTTTTTGGGACAACTTTTCTATACGAAAACTAGTTTTGGGATAACTTTTCTTGACGAAAACATGTTTTGGGACAATTTTTCTATACGAAAACTTGTTTTGGGACATCATTTCTATACGAAAACTTGTTTTGGAACAACTTTTCTATACGAAAAGTTGTTTTGGGACAACTTTTCCATAAGAAAAGTTATTTTGGAAATATTTCCTTCAGGCTTCCTCAATGTATGTTCTGCATTGGCAAAATATATTTCAGGAACGGCAGCTCACAACACCAGGCGAATGAAAACATCTGCAATCCTCAGCGAATCCCAGTCTATAAGTTCTACAAGTTCTTTTATTTACAATTCTTGTTGAAATGTGTTTTTTATTATCAATTTTTTTAACTTGGAATGATTTTTTAGATTCGAATATTAATTTTTTCAACTTTTGCCAATTTTTATTTCCTTGAAAGACCCGTGCCAGAGCCATGTCTAATACTAAAACAAATTGCAGAATGATATCAAACATAATAGTTACAAGTACTATGAACCAATCAGACAAGTTATCACCTCCATATGTTTTAAAAATTTATGACTATCAACACATCAATAAATTTCTTTAAAGCCTTAAATAGAAAAACTCAACTTACACAAAAAACAGGTTAATTGAAGCCCCCAGCTAGCTAGCCAGCAGCATAATGGGGATTGCTTGGGAGTACATAACCATACATATAGTATAGAATACAGTGAATCACTCAAATTGACACTAACGCTGCCAAATGCGATAAAATTGTGACAAAACAAATGTTGTTTATGAACAGCATTAGGTGAAACGTGATTTAAATTAAATTTATATTTTTTTCTACAAAAAAAGCAAAAAATCGCAAGACTACTGTGAAAAAAAACCTGGCCCAAAGCCAAAATGAAATATTTTGATAACGTACAAAATTCGAATACCAAATTGAGCGAACGTTAAAGGAATGTTCAATTAGTCTGTGGAGTCAAAGAAAAACTGAACACTTAAATTAAAATTTACAGCAATCTCTAGTTGAATTAAATAACATTTGAATAATTGTTACAATTAAGCCAAAAAAACATAGTCTTCGTAAAAAATTCCTTGTAAATAGCGATTAAATAAAATGATAACAGTTGTGTTTTTATTGGCAAGCTGCAGCGCCCTCTAACGTTCAACCGCTATAAGGGTCAATGTCAATAATGTAAATGGGGAGGTCTGCCTCTCCCTCTCTCTCGGTCTCCATTTTTGGTTTGGCTCAATGAGTTTTGTGATGAGTATGTTGCGCATGCGCAGTGCTAGTCGCGTGGTGCTGCTGCTACTGGTTGGGTATTGCCAATCCAATCAGTCAATGGGTCTTTTTAGACGTAGCCTGAATTCTAAATTTGTGTTTAGTTTCGGATTTTTTTCTCTCTCTTTATTTTACCAAAAAAACTCACAACTTTTAATAATAATTTCAATTTTTTTGTTTGGTGGGTTTTTTTGTCAAAAGCTTTATTGCGCTAGACCATTTAACGAAATAAAAAAGTTTGCTATAAAATCGCACAAATTTTGAATTTAATTATTAGTTTTACATCTTCAACGTGTTGTAAGCAATCGATTTAGAGAACTCGCAAACAATGGTGTCTTCCCTGGCCACAATAACAATCCTGGCTTTGGCCTTTGGCTCGGCGGTGGTGCGAGCCGATGTGTCTCATTTGGGTTACAATCGCTACAGTCGTCCAGCCTCAACACGTTTGCAACGTTTGGAGGGAAGTCCAACACCCTATCCGGCTGCGGGATATCGTCCCAATAAGGTATTCAATTTGCCCCGCGAACAGCCCATCTTCCCTCTGGGCAATAGTCAACAGCAGCCACAGGAACACAAACAATTCAACAACAACGATGGAGGATTCAACAGCAACAACAATAACGGGGGATTTGATGTACTTTCCGAACCTCAACAACCTGAGCAACCCCAATTGACCTATGGTGCCCCAAGTCGCTTCAGACAAGCCCCAGCTCGTGTGCAACAGCAACAGCAGCAGCAACAACAGCCCCAAATAGCCTACAGCTCTCCCCAACTGACCTATGGCGCTCCCCAACAACAGGAACCCCAAGAACAATCTGCCTTCCAACCTCAACCACAGCCAGAAAATCAAAACAGTGCTTCAGGTTTCAATAACTTAGCCGAACCTCAATCACAACCTCAGCCTCAGGCTCAACGTCCTGACTTGCTCTATGGCGCCCCTGCACGTTTCAGACAAGCTCCCGCTCGTTTGCAACAGCCTCAACAACTGTATGCCGCCCCTCAAACTGGTCGCCTAACAAATGCCCAATCCGGACGCTTTACTGACAACCGCGAGGATGAAGAGGATGAGGATGATACCACCACTCCTGAGGCTTCTTCGGAAATTGAAACCGAAAACAAAAAGGATGAAGGCAAGAAAGTCGCCGCCCAAAATGTAGCCATTGCCTATTATCCCGCCGGAGCTTTCAGTTTTGTCCAGCCTGTCAGTGGAGCCTATGTGGCTGCTGCTCCTGGTGCCGCCTATGTGACTGCTGCCGGTCCAAGTTCGGCTGCCTATGTCACAGCTCAAAATACCGCCTTTGTGACCGCTCAAAAGGCTGCCTTTGTAACCGCTCCCAAGGCTGTTTATCAGCCATTCGCCTCTCCTTTCCTGCAACAACCCTTCACCTTTGGCGCTGCTGCTGCCGCTCCTGCTCAATTGAGAGCTTGGTAAAGAGCAGAAAAACTATTTATTTGTTATGTTTTTATTTAAAACCCCATTGTTAAGTTTTGTTAATCACATTTGCATTCGTTTTGGTTTCCAAGCAATTCATCTTTCCCCCCATCCAGGATTAGTTAAATAAAAAAGGAATTTCCTAAAATTAAAAAAAAATATTTGTTTACCTAAAAAATTCTGAAAACCACCTCACAAATCCCAGAAATACCATTTGAGGCATGTCTCACCTCATTTTTTATTGAAAATACCTAGCAGAAAATTCATTAGACGAAAAAAATTGAGTGGGAACAGTTTTTTGGAAAACTGTTCCCAGTGTTAAATTCAGCATAAATTCGTTTTTACATATTCAAAAGAGGGTTAGAGTACTAGAAAATATGCTTAAAACAATTAGATCAACTATTACGAGTGGAAACAGTTGTACACGACAACAAAATCCAGAAAATTTCCAAAAATTTCTAAGTTAAAGACGAAACAAAACAAAAAATTCCATTTTATTTTAATGAAGAATACATGGCGAAAAATATTATTGGATACAAAAACGAAGGAGTTTCTAAAAAAACTGTCTCAAAAATGCAAAATAATTATATGAAAACTATAAGAGTGTAACTTTAAAGCAAAAGGAGCAACGACTGCGGGTGGGAACAGTTAAATAATATATCAAAGAGAGCAATAGAATTTAAAAAAACATGTTATTATACGAAAATGTTATTCTAAGTAGAAAAAATGGGTAGGAACAGTTAAATAATACATCAAACTGCACCAAGTAGATCATTTAAAATTATAAGACCCATTTTATTACAATAAAACGTCAGTAAATTACATTTGGCGTGAAAAACTAGTTGGGAACAATTTTCAAAAAACTGTTCCCAGTCTAAAAATCATAAACATTTTATTTTAAATAATGCCAAATAATTTTTAAATATTATAAAATGTATTGTAAACAATTTGGGCCGCATTCACAGGTGGGAATAGTTGCTTTCTTTAACAATAAACAACGGGAAATGTGAAATAATTAATTTTCGCTATTAGTTGCAAACTACCCAAGAGAATAATGATGGATTTTTTTCTTCATAATTAATATCTTCTTTGAAGGAAGCCCTTCCATAAGCTCTTATATACATATATATATATAGCTTTAACCCGGTGCACTTCGCAGCCCCCATCATTGATTTATTTTCTGTTTAGGGTACTGTAGAATATGTAAAAACAAATGACTATTCCATATGGGGAAAAATTAACGTGTACAACAAAATACGAAAATCTCTGCTTAAGTTATTGTTTATGTTCCTGGCATCAAGGACGATACTTATCTCTTTTCCCTTCTGTGCCTCTAAATGTCAAAAACTATTATTTGGATCATATTTTGCCGTTTTCCCCTAGTTTATATTCCAATAGCTATATTCACACCCTGGTACAATATAAAACAATGTTTAATTTAAAAAAAGGTAAAATGAATGCCTAGTTAAGGTTGCAAGACTTACAATTGCCATTGGGATCATATTTAATCATTTTCTCTCCATTGAACCACATTTAACCCAATGTGTCATAATTAACCCGTTTTGACCCACTGTGCTTCTTAAAGTTAGAATTTCCAAAAATCACTTCCGATCTCTAGTTTATGTTACAAAAGCTATCCTAGAACCATGGGACCATATCTAGCATTTTTAAGCCACTGTACCCTGTTTTACACTTTTTGCCCCACAGTGCCCCGAAAAGTACGATTACAAAAAAAAGCTGACTACCCCGATCCGTTGTGCTAAGGACATCCCACGCATCAATTTTCACCATTCTAATTCTAGACGTGAAAGCTGGCGGTGCTACCATATTTATCCCTTGCTGTCCCACTTTGCCCCTAAAATTTTCAAAAATCGCACCTTGTTCTAGTTTACGTCCCAAGAGCTACTCTAACAGCAAATTTCACGATTCTAGCTCCTGCCATTTGGATTTGGCTGTTGTACCATATTTATCGCATTTTTGCCCCATTGTGTGGGTAAGTGTTCGGATTTTAAAAAAATCCAGTCAATTTCTGGGTCGACCTCATAAGGGCTACCCTCACACCAAATTTCACGATTCGAGCTCATTCCGTTTAGATTTGGCGGTGGTACCATATTTATCCCTTTATTAATCACAACGCATCCAACATTGTGAAAAATAAATAAGTCGGTGCTGAATTGAGAGGTTAAGATAAATTTTAGCTGTCTCATGACGATCTCAATAACCTCTCGAAGACAATGATTTCAAAAGACTCTGTGTTCAGAAACAAATGTTCGTCCTTATTATTAGACTTCCTTCAGGAAAAGACGTGATCCTCTTCAAGAATCCTTTTCCGAAATCTGCTATAAAAGAAATATTCCTTAAGATCATCTTGGGAGTAAAAATCGCTAAAGTCTTCTTCCTTAAGGCATACTATAGCATAAGATTTTCTTCAAGTATGCAAGCATAAGCAGAGGATATTCCTAAAGATATACTTTAGCAGAACATTTTCTTTACGGTACACTATTCCTTACAGTATACTATAGCAGGAGATTTTCTTTAAGGTATGCCATAGCAGAGGATCTTCCTTAAGATAGACTATAGCAGAAGACTTTCTTCCTTAAGGTATACTCTAGCAGAATATGTATACCATATCTGAAGCCTTTGTATATACCATATCTGAAGCCTTTCTTTAGCAGAAGAAGTCTTTCCTGAAGATTGTCTATAGCATGTTTTGCACAGCAGAACATCTTCCTTAAGGCATACTATAGCATAAGATTTTCTTTAAAGTATACTAGAGCAGAATAACTTCCTAAATATGTATATACCAGATCTGAAGCCTTTCTTTAGCAGAAGATCTCTCTTAAGGCATACTATTATAGCATACGATTTTTTCAAGATATACAATAGCAGATGATCGGCTAAAGTCTTATGTACTTAATCTCTGTCTTAGACTTTTACCAAAGACATTCTTAAATTTATTATATAGAAGAACTTCTATAAGATCGACTTCTTTAAAATCGTGTCTTTCACAGTAAAATAAATTTCTTTAAAGATACTATAGCTACGATTTCCTTTAAAGTGTACTATAGCAGAAAATCTTCCTAAAGATATACTAAAGCAGAAAATGTTATTTACGGTATACTATTACAGAAGATCTTCTTTAAGGTAAACTATAGCATTCGATTTTATTTAAGGTATACTATGGCAGAGGATCTTCCTTAAGGTATACTATAGCTGAAGATTTTCGTAAGTATATACTATAGCAGATCTTTCTTAAGATTGTTCACATGAACGACACTTGTAACATTGGGAAAAAATAAAGGAAGATTGTCTATAGCATGTTTTTCACAGCAGAGCATCTTCCTTAAGGCATACTATAGCATAAGATTTTCTTTAAAGTATACTAGAGCAGAATAACTTCCTAAATATGTATATACCATATCTGAAGCCTTTTACCAAAGACATTCATAAATTTATTATATAGAAGAACTTCTATAAGATCGCCTTCTTTAAGATCGTCTATACAGGTCTTTCACAGTAAAATAACATTCCTATAGCAGAAAATCTTCCTAAAAATATACTAAAGCAGAAAATTTTCTTTACGGTATACTATTACAGAAGATCTTCTTTAAGGTAAACTATAGCATGTGATTTTATTTAAGGTATACTATAGCAGAGGAGCTTCCTTAAGGTATACTATAGCTGAAGATTTTCGTAAGTATATACTATAGCAGTAGATCTTTCTTAAGATTGTTCACATGAACGACACTTGTAACATTGGGAAAAAATAAAGGAAGATTGTCTATAGCATGTTTTTCTTAAGACATACTATAGCATAATATTTTATTTAAAGTATACTAGAGCAGAATAACTTCCTTAATATGTATATACCATATCTGAAGCTTTTCTTTAGCAGAAGATCTCTCTTAAGGCATACTATTATAGCATACGATTTTTTCAAGATATGCAATAGCAGATGATCTGCTAAATTCTTATGTACTTAGAAAAAAACCCTAAAAGTATTTTTTTAAAGTCATCCCAAACATCTATAGAAGAACTATCCAAGGTCAAAGGTGAAGAAGAGCTTACCAAAGGATATATTTATACGAAGACATTCTTAAATTTATTCTATACAAGTAAGGTCGAACTTTTAGGAACATATTAGCTGGTTCATCATGGTCCTTAATATCCTCTCGAAAAACAATGACTTCATGTCCGGAGAATCTGAATTCAGAAAATAGTTTTCGTCTAAAGAGTTTCAGTAAAAGAGATCATTCAATACAAAGACTTCAATCTCTTCAGTAATCCTTTTCCGAAGATCAGCTATAAAAGAAAATGGACAAAAAGTACAACGTAATACCATTGCAAAAAATGCAACGGCAATTAGAACCGCACGAACAAGAGCGTTGGAGACTATACTGCACAGTCAACCAATAGATATCCTTATATAGTATGAGGCAGCCCTCACAGCAAGACGTCTACAAGTGATGGGCGAGTGGATAATTCGAGACCACAAATCGTACCATCAGAAGATATTACAATCACTGGTCGGTCATATTCAAACAACGGAAATCTCCGACCGCATTCCTGAAGTGCGGCTTACAGCTAACTGTGATTCGTTCATGCCAGACAGACGCTCCTGGGAAAACGGAACACTAGCTCATGCGCCAGTGGGAACCAGCTGCGTATTTTCTGGGTACCGGGACACAACGGAGTGATTGGAAATGAACGAGCAAACAGCTTGGCTTCAAAGGGCAGAGAACTTCGAGTAATAAAATTTGGAAAATTGAAAACCTTTCGAAGCCACAAAGGATGAGTTGAAGCACTGGGCAGTGAAGGCTCACAAAACTGTGTGGAATAGAGCAACTGTAGGAGCAACTGCAAAGATACTGTGGGGTGACCCAAATGAAAAGAAAACAAAAAGTTTTCTGAAACTAAACAAGAATGATATTAGTAAGATGAGGAGTGTTCTGACGGGACACTCAAGGTAACAAGCACATCTTCATCGCATAGGACCAGCAGAAAACGACGAGTACATGGCATGCAGGGAAAACATCGAAACGATGGAACATTTTCTGTGTCACTGCCCAGCTTTCACACATGCAAGATCCCGATATTTCGGTTCCGACATAGTGCCAGACTTGACTCATCTCAGAGGATATGACTGAAAGATACTGAGAAAATACGTGTCTAGTACGGATTTTCTGTAACCCGTGGGGTATAAAAATCATAAATAAGCAGCGCACAACAGGCCGAACCACTGGCTTAAGTGTATGTCCATGGACGTTTAAACGTCTCCTCTATTCAACCTAACCTAACCTAAGGCCTTCTTTAAGATCTTCTATGAAGGAAGCCCTTGTATAACATCATCTAGCAGGTCTTCCAGAGCAAAGATTTTCCTTACGTATGAAATTGCAGAAGGTCTTTCTTAATATCTGTTATGGTTTGTTTCCTTAAACCGGTGTTAATACTAAGAGGTATATGAAGATTTTTGCTGTTTCGTCATAGTCCTCAATAATCTCTCGAAAGACAATGGCTTCATGTCCTGAGAGTCTGAATTCAGAAAACCATTTCCGTCCTTTCTAACAGACATTCTTCTATCCTATTACTTCTATAAGATCTTCTATGAAATAGGTTCTTCCTTAAGGGTTGCTATAGTAGGTCTTCCGCAGCAAAGATCTTCTTTAAGATATACTAAAGCAGAATATGTTCTTCAAGCTATGTTTACTATATCAGTAAAGCTTCCTTAAGATATCTTATGGTTTGTTCATTTAAACTACTATGTTTGCAACGTTACGAAAAATAAATCCTGAAGGTCGTATATAGCAGAATAACATTCTTAAGGACGTATAAAGCAGAATACTTCCTTAAGGTAGTCTACAGCAGAATAGCTTCCTCCCTTTACTATACATGAGAAGGTCTTTCTTAAGATATTCTATAGCAGAATAGGATAGTCAGAAGACGTTCCTAAATATATATACAATTACAGCTAAAGCTTTTCTTCGTGAAGGTGTTCCATAGTCAAATAGCCGACAATAAGATCTGCTATAGCCTATACCTTCCGTATCCTTCCATTAGGTTTCATATAGCAGGAACAATTTCTTGAGGTCTTCTATAGCATCACTCTTCCCTAGCTGGAGGTATAATAAAAAACTGTTTACAATAGAATACCTCATTTAAGGAATCTTATAGCAGAAACCTTCCTAAAGCTTTTCTAGAACAGGTGATGAAGTTTAGGATTTCCATAGCAAAAGACCTTCCAAAAGATCTTACATTATAGGCGATTTTCACTTGCACATTCTATATTGGAACACTTTTCATAGTGTAAAACTGCCTTAATGTCCTCACTTCAGGTATCTTATGGCAGAAACCTTCCTAAAGCTTTTCTAGAACAGGTGATAAAATTTAGGATTTCCATAGCAAAAAACCTTTCAAAAGGTCTTAAATTGTGGAACATTTTCACTTGGACATCCTTTATTTGAAGACTTTTCATTTATAGCTTAAACCTTCCTTAACAATTTTCGTCAAGGCCTCCTATGGCGGAAGACCTCAATCAGCAGCAACCTTCCTAAAGCTCTTCTGCAACATATAATCTTTATTTAGGCTTTCCATGGCAGAATATCTTCCTAAAGCTAACGATTTTAGATCAGGCCTTCGACTCGTATACTGGAAGATCTTTCATTATATTCGTATCCGATAAAGCAGAAAACCGCGCCTCTTCAGGAATCAGTGGAATTTTGTGAAACCCGAAAGGTCCATTCATTTTATGCGATCGAGAGATTATTATATTCCAACTATATTAGTAATCAAGTCAAGGGTCTTCTATATCTAAGGATCAACTGTAAGGTTTCATATAGCAGGAACAATTCTATATCAGCACACTTCCCTAGCTTGAGGTATATTAGAGAAGTGTTTACAGCAGCATAGCTCACATAAGGTATTTTATAGCAGAAACCTTCCTTAAACTCTTCTAGAATAGGTGATTAAGTTCAGGCTTTCCTTAGCAAAATACCTTCCTTGAGTTCTTATATTGCACACGGTTTTCGTTTATGCCTCCTATATTGAAAGACATTTAATCCATAGCACAAATCTTCCTTAATGTTTTATATAGAAGCCTATAGCGAAGACCTCACTCAGCAGCAACCTTCCTTAAAGTTCTTCTGCAACATATAATCTTTATTTAGCCTCTCCATGGCAGAATATCTTCCTTAAGCTAACGATTTTAGTTCAGGCCTTCTACTCGTATACTGGAAGATCTTTCATTATAAAGCAGAAAACCGCGCCTCTTCAGGAATCAGTGGAAGTTTGTGAAAAACAAAAGGTCCATTCATTTCATGCGATCGAGAGATTATTATATTCCTACTATATTAGCAATCAAGTCAAAGGTCTTCTATATCTTAGGACCAACTGTAAGGTTTCATATAGCAGGAACAATTCTATAGCAGCACTCTTCCCTAGCTGGAGGTATAATAAAAACCCATTTACAGCAGAATAGCTCACATAAGGTATTTTATAGCAGAATCCCTCCGTAAACTCTTCTAGAATAGGTGATTAAGTTCAGGCTTTCCATGGCAAAGTACGTTCCTTAAGGTCTTATATTGCAGACGGTTTTCGTTTATGCCTCCTATATTGAAAGACCCTTAATCCATAGCACAAACCTTCCTTAATGTCTTATATAGAATCCTATAGCGGAAGACCTCACTCAGCGAAAACCTTCCTTAAAGTTCTTCTGCAACATATAATCTTTATTTAGGCTTTCCATGGCAGAATATCTTCCTTAAGCTAGACGATTTTCGTTCAGGCCTTCGACTCGTATACGGGAAGATCTTTCATTATAAAGCAGAAAACCGCGCCTCTTCAGGAATCAGTGGAAGTTTGTGAAAAGCAAAAGGTCCATTCATTTCATGCGATCGAAAGATTATTATATTCCTACTATATTAGCAATCAAGTCAAAGGTCTTCTATATCTTAGGACCAACTGTAAGGTTTCATATAGCAGGAAAAATTCTATAGCAGCACTCTTCCCTAGCTGGAGGTATAATAAAAAACCATTTACAGCAGAATAGCTCACATAAGGTATTTTATAGCAGAATCCCTCCGTAAACTCTTCTAGAATAGGTGATTAAGTTCAGGCTTTCCATAGCAAAGTACGTTCCTTAAGGTCTTATATTGCAGACGGTTTTCGTTTATGCCTCCTATATTGAAAGACCCTTAATCCATAGCACAAACCTTCCTTAATGTCTTATATAGAATCCTATAGCGGAAGACCTCACTCAGCGAAAACCTTCCTAAAGTTCTTCTGCAACATATAATCTTTATTTAGGCTTTCCATGGCAGAATATCTTCCTTAAGCTAGACGATTTTAGTTCAAGCCTTCTACTCGTATACTGGAAGATCTTTCATTATATTCGTATCTGATAAAGCAGAAAACCGCGCCTCTTCAGGAATCAGTGGAATTTTGTGAAAACCAAAAGGTCCATTCATTTCATGCGATCGAGAGATTATTATATTCCAACTATATTAGCAATCAAGTCAAAGGTCTTCTATATCTTAGGACCAACTGTAAGGTTTCATATAGCAGGAACAATTCTATAGCAGCTTTATTCCCTAGCTTAAGGTATAGTAGAGAAGTGTTTACAGCAGAATAGCTCACATAAGGTATTTTATAGCAGAAACCTTCCTTAAACTCTTCTAGAATAGGTGATTAAGTTCAGGCTTTCCTTAGAAAAATACCGTCCTTAAGGTCTTATATTGCAGACGGTTTTCGTTTATGCCTGCTATATTGGAAGACCTTTAATCCATAGCACAAATCTTCCTTAATGTTTTATATAGCCTCCTATAGCGGAAGACCTCACTCAGCAGAAACCTTCCTTAAAGTATTTAGGCTTTCTATGGCAGAATATCTTCGTTATTTTCGTTTAGGCCTTCTACTCATATATTTTCGTTCAGGCCTTCTACTCGTATACTGGGAGATCTTTTGGATACGAGTATTCCATGGGAGTTTGTGAAAATCAAAGGGTCCATCCTTTCTATCCGGTCGAGAAATTTTTATATTCCAGTTATATTAGCAATAAACTCTAAGGATTTCTCACAGCTGGCTAGTTAAACGTCGAACTAGCTTAAGTCTAAAGATTTCTCATAAATGGCTAGGGAACCTCCAAACTAACCTCGTTTCATTACCTCTCAATATGACACCATATTGACCCAAAAGTCTCTCCAAGCCTTTCACCATAATCTTATATTCTATCTTCCTTCTTCTGCAGAACTGAATCAAGTGTCAATGGTTCACAATACCCTTATTTCATGTGAATTTCCTTCGAATCCCTTTGACGGAAATCGCCCTACCATTATTTGACATAACACCTTCTTCATTTCCGTCCGTGTCATCATTGCCAAATGGCATGTCATGACACTTTTCCCAGGAAAAAATCCCTCCTCACTGCCAACGAAGTCAACGAATTGTAATGCCGCTTGTTATCGCCGCTCTAAACATGAACACATTTAATTGGAATCCAATTGTGGAAATGCCTATTAATATGCTAATGACTCTTCTCTGGCCAAACTGATTACAATCATCAAATAGATAAAGAACAAAACCAACCAGCCCGTAATACCACCAGCAGCAACAACATCAGCTACAACAACAGCAACTGCAGCTTTAGTGGCAACCGCAGCAACATGTCTCAAATGCCGGCAACAACAATAACAATGAAGCTATTAACTTAAAACCAAACCACACCACACACTACTCATACTACTCCCCTAAGTATGTGGTTGGAGCACTACAAACTGTTGGCTTCTATGCCGCTTCTTGGCCTTCTTTACTTTTGTGGCTCTAGCACAATGGAGCCGCCGTCGCCGCCGCGCGTTGCTCTACTCGTTCACTACTAATCCATGGCCGCCAATCCCGGCAAACGGCAAGACAAAAGTCACGCTTATGCCACACGACATTCTATCACACAACGAAGCGATGGAAGACAAACGCAACGAATGTGGTGTTGTTCACCGCCACACTCGCATGCCGCCGCCGCACCGTGAGGCACTACTTCGTGGCTGCAACCTGATAGTTTGGCAAACACAACCACGAGCCTAGGCAAACCATGGCATAGGCCTAGTGTGGCAGTGTGGCGTTGGAACGGGTAGACTTTTCTACCTTTTGATATAATGAATGCAACAATGGTAACTAACTAACATTAATCGAAAGCATTATGTTCAGCTTATATCCTGTTACGCATGTTATGGCCATGCCAAGTAACCGGCCTATGGCCAACTACCCAACCAACCAAGTACCAACCGACACTACAGCGCCGTTGCGCAGCCGCAATCGCATGCAACCAAAGAGCTTAGCATTGAAATGCACGACTGCAGTCTTGTCTTTGGGCAATGCCTACAAAAGTTTGGTTGCTCTATTCGTTGTCGTCGTCGCCGTAGTTGTCTTCCTCTACGGTGTTTTAGATTGCCACGCCTCAACCAAAGCAATTCACTCGCACTCACCATGGAACGCTGCAGCAGCTAGTAAATCCATTTGGTCGTGCGGCGGAATGTTATGGAGTTGGCCATAAGTGAGCAAAGTGGGTACTTGTAATTTGACTCTAGAGTCAATACAAAAGAAATCTACGCATGTGTCGAATGCACGACTCTCTTGGTGTATTCATGATGATCTCAATGTGGAGCGGTCATATCAACTGTATAAACACGACCATGGAGCACAGTAATGTTGACGGGTAAAAACTCGTATATAAAAAGAAGACCTTCCCAAAGGTGCATTAGAAAAAGCGTAGATAAAGGTCATCTATAGAAGAAGATCTATCCCAGATGTCTTCTGGAGTCTTATAAAAGTAAAGTCTTATAAAGAAAAAACCTTCCAAAAAGTCTTCTTCCCAATATTCCTCAAACAAAAACATTCCCAATTTTACAAAAGAAGACTTGGTTTTCTGTAGAAGAGTTTCCCGGAGGTTCACTAAAATATAAAACATTTCCAAAAGGTCCTACAAAATAAAACCCAAAACTTTCCTCATAGAGGACTTCGTAACTAAAGGTTTTTCCAACAAGAGGTGTTATTTTGGTATTCAAAGAAAAATACATTTTTTTGGGATAAATGATCGGATGTTTATTTCATAATAAAGAGGAAGGTATGCCGTTAATAATGAAAAACCAACATCAGCCAAATCGCCACCACGACCACGCTTACAGGACCATATCCTTTTCATGAAATTTTCCATATCCAAACCGCAAAGTGGCTGCCCTAAGTCCTCGATCTTTGAGGTCTTGAATCGACGCTGGGTTGTTGGCGTAGACCTTATCTTTCACGTGGCCCCAAAGGAAGAAGTCGCAAGTTGTTAATCTCGGTGTCCAATTGTGATCACCTCTTCGAGAGATAACACGGCCCGGAAACTTTTCCCGTAACAGAGCAATGGTTTCGTTGCTTGTGTGGCACGTAGCGCCATCTTGTTGAAAGTAAACGTTGTCCAGATCAATACCATCCAACTCCGACCATAAAAAATCATTAATCATCTCTCGATAGCGCAATCCATTCACCGTAACTGTTGATCCAACCTCATTTTCGAAAAAGTAAGGTCCAATGACCCCGCCGGACCATAAACCGCACCAAACAGCCACACGTTGAGGATTTTGAGATTGGGTTTTCCGTGCCCCAGATGCGACAATTTTGGTGGAAATGGGCCTCATCAGTCGAGATGATTTTTCGATGATTTTCGATTTTTCGAATTTTAATAATTTCAGTGCGTTGTTGAATCGTATATCGTTCCATTTTAAGTAATGGCGTAGTTTCTACTTGTCAAATGTCAAAGAATAAAAGTTTCAAAAGTGGCAGCTACCGAAATATCGGGTGATTCAAAATAACACCTCTTGTTGGAAAACCCTGTACAAGGGCTTGACATTCTAACTTCTTTCGAAGACTTTCTTAAGAACTGGACCTCACCTTTCTTATAAGATTAACTTCCTTAATGTCTACCAAAATAAAATTGCCTTTCCAAAGGTCTTTCCTAAAAAAACCTTACTAATGTTATGTGGTAATAGCAGATTATCCCAAGGAAGGATGTCTTTCCAAACGTCCTACAAAAAGAAGATCAAAAACATTCTATAAAAGAGAACCTTCTGAAGAAATAAGCCTTGACTTTCTAAATCAAAAACCATCTGAAGAACTGGATCTTGCCTATCTAAAAACAATAATTTCTTTAAGGTTTACCATAAAAAATTCCTTCTCAAAAGTCTACCGTAAAAAAATTCTTAAGAAAAGTATGGTATAATACCAGGGGAACATATTGAAGAAAATCTTCCCGCAGGACCTTCCTACATAAATATCAAAATTTTCCATAAAAGAGGACTTTCTTGAGAAATAGATACTGCATCTCTAAAACGAAGATACCCCAAAGAATTGGACCATGCCTTTCGCAAAAGAATAACTTCCTTAAGGTCTATATTAAAAAAAAATTCACTTCCGAAAGGAAAACCTGAAAAAAGATGTATTGGACTTCTGGAGATGCAGACATTCAGAAAAGACTTACGAAGAAAGCTACCTTCCAAAACGACTCCCGCAAAAGAAGAAAACCAAAATGTCTCCTTCCCAAAATTCCTCTAATGAAGACTTTTCCAATTCTACAAAAGAACACCTGAACAAGGGTTTCCTAAAGAAGAATTTCCCCGAGTTTCACTAAAATATAAAACAATTTCAAATGGCCGATGTAAGAAAATGAAAAACTTTCCTTAAAAGAGGACTTCATAAGTAATAGGGCTTGACTTTCAAAATCGAAGATCTTCTTAAAAACTGGTCTTAAGGTCTGCAAAAAAAAATTCCTTCCCAAAGGCTTATCATAAAAAATTTGATGTAACAAAAGAGAATCACAAATAAAAAGAGAAGACCTTCTCGAAGGTCCTACAAAAAGAAGAAAAAACTGTCTACAAAAGAGAGCATCCTTAAGAAAAAGGCACTGCACTTTTAAAACGAAATTCCCTCCAAAGAACTGGACCATGCCTTTCTTAGTAACTTCCTTAAGGTCTACAATAAAAAAAATAACTTTCGAAGGGAAAAACCTGTCAAAGGTATATTAGAAAAGATCTACCCATAGGTCATCTGTACCAGAAGATCTACACAGATGAAGACATTCCGAAAAAGCGTATACAGAAAAAAACCTTCCAAAAAGTCTCCCACAAAATAAGAACTTTTAAAAAGTCTTCTTCCCAAAATTCCTCTAATGAATGCCTTCTCCATTCTACAAAATAAGACCTGGACAATGGTTCTCTGTAGAATAATTTCTCAGAGGTTAGCTAAGATATAAAACTTTCCAAAGCTTTCTTCATAAGAGGACTTATTAGGTAATAGGGCTTGACTTTCTAAATCGAAGACGTTCTGAAGAACTGGATCTTGTCTATCTAAAAACAGTAACTCCTTTAAGTTCTACCAAGTTTACGATAAGAATGAGAAGAGCAGAGAATTACATTGAAGAAGACAAGGGTTTTCCAAGAGGTTCACTGAAATACAAAACCTTCCCAATGGTCTTACAAAAGAAGATTAAAAACTTTTCATAAAAGAAGCCTTGCCTTTCTAAATCGAGGACCTTCTGAAGATCTGGATCTCGTCTATCTAAAAACAATAACTTGCTTATGGTCTACTAAAATAATATAGCTTTCCCATACAAATTATCTTACAAAAAGTGTGATATAATAGCAAAAAATCATATTGAAAAAGACCTTTCTGAAGGTCCTTCAAAAAATATCAAAACTTTCCATAAAAGAGGGTTTTCTTAAGAAATGGGCATAACATTTCCAAAACTAAGATCCCCCGCAGAATAGGACCATGCCTTTCTTAAAAGAATAACTACCTAATAAAAAAATTAACTTCCGATTGTAATTGAATTGCAGAGAATCACAAAACTCATTTATAAAAGAAGAATTTACAAAAGTTCTTCTTTAAAAGAAAACTTTCCAAAAATTATTCTCCAAAAGTCTTCTCCCGAAATTCCTCTAATGAAGACAATTCTGCAGAAGAAGACCTGGAAAAGGGTTTTCTGTTGAATAATTTCCCAGAGGTTCAGTAAAATAGAAAAGCTTCTCAAAGGTCTTACAAAAGAATATCCTAAACTTTATAAATCGAAAACCACTGGACCTTGCATTTCTTAAAGGAATAACTTCCTTAAGGGCTGCCAAAATAAAATTGCCTTCCCAAAGGTCTCTGCCATAAAAATTACCTTACGATAAGTATGATGTAATAGCCGAGAATCGCATTGAAGAAGACCTCTCCAAAAGTCCTACCAAAAATATCAAAACTTTCCATAAAAGAGGTTTTTTTTTGAAGAAATTCTAACGGCAATCCCAAAGAACTGGACCATGCCTTTCTTAAAAGAATATCTTCCTTAAGGTCTACAATAAAAAAATAACTTCCGAAGGGAAAACCTAGTAATGGTGTAATAAAAAAAGTCTTCTCAAAGGCCATCTGTAGCAGAAGATCTATCCAGAGTTCTTCTGGAGATGAAGACATTCCGAAAAGGCAAATAAAGGAAAAAAAAACCTTCTAAAAAGTTTCCCAGAAAAGAGCTTCCCAAAGTTGCTCTAATGAAGATCTACCCAATTCTATAAAAAGAAGACCTGTACTAGGCTGTTTGTAGAAGAGTTCCCAGAGGTCTAGAATATAAAATCTTCCCAAAGGCCCCACAAAATAAAACCGAAAACTTTCCTCATAAGAAGAAATAGGCCTTATTAAGACATAGGCCTTGCCTTTATAAATCGAAGAACTTTTTGAGAACTGGACATCACCTTTCTCAAAAGAATAACTTCTTTAATGTCTAACAAAATAAAATTTCCTTCTCAAAGGCCTATCATAAGAAAAAAATTAACATTAACAATTGCCTTCTCAAAGACCTATCATAAGACAAACAAAGGCCTATTATAAGAAAAACAACATTAAGAAAAGTATGGAGGAATAGCAGATAATCGCTTTAAAGAATAGCTTCCCAAATGTCCCACAAAAAGAAGATAAAACCTTTACTAGGAAGCTTCCCGTAAGATCAACTATACGAGTTGCAGAAGACCGGAAGTTCTTCATTAAGGTATCCAACAGCAGAAGACCTTCCTTTAGCAGGAGACTATCCTTTAGGTATCTTCTATAGCAGAAGATCTTTCTTATGACCTTACATAGCATAAACACTTTCTTAATGTGTTTATGGCAGAATATCTTACTTAAGTTCTACTAAAGGAGTTCTGAGTTCTATAGCAGGATATCTCATTTAAGACCTTCTAGAACAAAAGAGCATCCATAAGGTCTTCTAGATCATGACTTCTTTACGACCAACTGCAACATAAGATTTTACCTTTCAAAGGGTTTCTATGGCTTCTATTACATAATGTCTTCTTCTCTTATAGCAACAGACTCTGATTTGCTTAATGGATTAAATAGGCTAATAAATACTTTTTTACGGTATCATATAGCAGAAGACCTTACATAAGGAATTTTAAAGCATGAGACCTCCCTACAGCACGCCTATAACAAATGATCTTCCCTAAGACCTTCCATGCGGACCTCCATAAAGCTTGTCTACAACATATGAGCTTGTTCAATAACTTCCATAACAGAAGACATAGCATAAAATATTTTATAGCAGAAGAACTTCAATAAGGTATCCAACAGGTAACATTAAGGAATCCAACAACAGAATTCCCTTAGATATCGTCCCCTCAATATAATAATAGCCTATAATTTTTTAGGTGTTTTGAGATAATCGTGTTTAAAGTTTTTGTCAAATCGAATATATAGTAAAACCTTAATATTTCGGTAAATATACATTTTTTATTGTTCCTTTTTCAAGGAATGTATAATGAAGATTTTATTCAGTAAACCTACCAAATTATTATATTCTAACCATCCATGAAAAGCATAATTATGTCATTCAAAGAACAATTACACCACATAGGCTGTTTTATTTATTAGTGAATTCGTATGGTTTATTTGATACACTATTTTTTTTTGTATGGTATACACTATTTTATTCAAAAAATATACTCTATTTTTTATAAAATTTTATCAAAGAATTGAGAATTTGTGAGTTCATAAAATAATGTAACCTGTTTAACAAACCCCGTTTATTAATTCACAAATATGTTAATTCATTGACATATATTTATTTCCTTGCAATTGGGTCCTTACGAAGAAGAAACCCGTACATTGTTATGCAAATTCACTCCTCTTCTTCATCTTCTTCATCTTCCTCTGCTACATCAGGTGCATCTAAACAATTACGCTTATTTCCTCCATGTAAATTCACATAAAATGATTGCGATCTACGGGGAATTACGTCCTTCTTGCATAAATCCTTGAGATCATCCAGTTTTGCGTTCGAAATGAACAGTTCTTTATTGTATTTACGAGTCAGAGCAAATTGTATAACTTCATTTCTTTTCTTCGCGCTCCTTCCATATCAATGACTTTCAAGTCTCCGTCCCATTTTTCCTTGTACAATAATTGTCTCGGTCGGCCTTTAGTTACTTGGAGGAACTTAACTTAAAGCCAATTTACCGAGTCATTGTCCAAATTTTCTTCAAACTTAAGATCAATCAAAACATGGTTTTGAGATCAATCATATCGCTGAATTGAAGGCTCTCTATGTACATCGTAGGGATTTTTCCGTCTTGCTAGTCTCAGTATGGTTGGCCATTCTTCTGGTGAATAAACGCAAATACTTCTCTTCACACGTTCTATCGCAGAGTGCCTCGAATCTGCCTCCATTTGTGTGTGTCCGCTTTGGAGATACTTAATTGTGATCGAATTTAACTTCAATGAATTGTTCATATAAATCAAAAGTGTGGCAATGAACCTGTTTCTGTTCTGTCCCCCACAGCAGTCTGAGTATAGTATAACATCCGTTACCGATTCGTGTAACTTGTTTATCATTTTCAGAATAGTGGTCCCAATTTCGTCCGATCCTCGTTGGCCCTGATTTTCATCAATAACCATCTCCAGTGGCAATGTCGTAAAATGTGTTGTTATACGTTGCGAACTTTCGACTATAATACATCGTGCTTACGTTGCTACAAGGAGTCGTTAACACGGACTGCAAGACAAAAGTAAACACGTTTAACTTGCTGTTACCTTTAGCTGATTCCTTGTCAAATTCCTTATTAAGCCTTGCCTTCGTCTTATTTGACATGTGTTCATTATATGATTCCCGAATGGACTCTTTGTCTTCAGCGTTTTTGTATCTCTCGCATGTTAAACAGGTATCCTTTTTTGGATGGTGGAACGAATAATTGTAATTATTGCAAAATATCCTGCGATACACATTTTCTTTAACCGAAACTTCTGGGTGGCGTTCTCGGAATAAATCGTACATTTTTAAGATTGTTAAGTCGGAGGCCAGATAAAGTCGCTGACTTTTTGCTCGTGTGTAGTAACTTTCGACGACTGGAAATGACTCTATGTGCAGCTTGATGAGTGTAATTGTCTCTTCGTCCGACTTTCTCTGGAGTCCATGTTGGCCCCTCTTGTCACTAAATTCACATTGGGACATTTTCTTGGCGAACACAGATATTGCACAATCCGACAAGTTCAAAGTATTTAGAAAAAACTTCTTGCAGACCTGCTTGTTTTTCCAGACTATAATTTAGCGTGTTCGCCCGCCGTGATCCACATGTCAATGTCCTCTTGCACTTCTCGATTTGCACGCAACTGTTCAAGAAGAGACGCTGCTTGCAGTAGTCACCTAAATTCCAATACTCTGCATTGATCTCTTTGCGCTCTTCTTCAGAAATGTTGTTTGAACATTTGTGGCGACATTTACAATCAGTTGGTTTCGGTACACGTTCTTCAACTCGTTTGCCACGCTTAGTGATATACGACTTTCCTTGGTTCAGGTTCTTCTTCCTTTTGTTCTGTATCCATTTCTGGCTTTCACTCTATTGATCACAAAAATTCAGAGTTAGACTCTCAAACGATATTCCTCAGAAGGTATTTACTCACCTTTCTCTTTCGCGTAAGTATCTTCTCACCATTTTCATCCTTGTTTTTGGCATCATTATCACGACCTTCTGAGATTTCTTCTGCCACTTTATCTGCTCGTTTAATCACTGAATTTTCTAAATCATCTGCCAAAGCGTCTGTCTCTTCGTCCGAATTGGGAACATACTCGTCCGATGATCCTGCAGAAAAGTCTGCACCATCCTCTTCATCTGTTTCAGGTATCGTTTCATCCCAGGAGTTTTGAGACGACCCCTTAGAGAAGTCCGACCCCACTCCCGCCCTGTTGCATTTTTTTAATTTGTATTGAGAATAAAACAGCCTACATGGAGTATACAAATGGCAAGAATAAAAATATTTCTCAAACAACAGTGTATATTATTATACGCCATTTTAGTTTGTAAAGTATTTGTACTTTGTATTTATTTCGTCAGATTAAAATAATGTATATGAGCATACACTATTATTGGAGGATTTTTTTGAAAAATAAATTGTACGCTATTTTTTCCAATGACCTTTTGACCCACTTTATGGAACTAGAATTTTACCAAAATTTGAGCCGATGTAGAATCAATGATGGAGATTTTAAACTTGCAATAAAAAAATAATGGCATATGAGCACATAGGCCATTATTATATTGAGGGGATGATATATCCTATAACAGAAGCCCTTCTTTTAAGTACCTTCCACAGCACGAGACCTTTCTTAACGCCTTTCATAGCATAAGACACTTCCTTAAAGAGCTTTATACTCGTAGCAGCAAATCTTACTTATGTTCTTTTACAGGAGGCCTTGGTTCTATAACAAAATACTTTCCTTAATATATTCCATACTGGAATACTTTCGTCTAAGTCTTCTGTAAGAACAGAAATTTCATGAGGATTTGAGACCTTCCTATGGACGTCCCACCCTACAGGCTGTGCGTGCCACGAGGGCGGTTCGGAAACTTCTTAGCCTATCAATAAAAGAGAATAGATAGTTTTTCAGAAATATTTTTATTTTTCAATATAATATCCTGAAACTTCAATACACTTAGTCCAACGCTTATCTAGCAATTCTATCCCTTGATTAAAATAGTTTTCCTCAAGGTCTTCAAAATAGTGGTTTACAACAGTAATTGCATCTTCATTTGAGGTAAAACGCTTGCCAGCAAGGAATTTTTTTAGATTTGGGAACAGGTAAAAGTCACTGGGAGCTAAATCAGGAGAATAAGGTGGGTGGTCATGCAACTCGTACTTTAATTCGTTGATTTTAACCATTGTTAAAACACTCTTGTGCGCGGGTGCGTTGTCTTGATGAAAAATTATTTTTTTTTGTATTGTAAGCCAGGACGTTTTTCTCGAATTTGTACATTTAATTGATCCAAAAGGTTGCAATAGTACTCTGAATTTATTGTTTTAGCCTTTTGCAGATAGTCAGTCAATAAAATACCTTTGAAGTCCCAAAAAACCGTTGCCATAACCTTACCAGCCGATTGAATTGTTTTTGCCTTCTTTGGGGCACTTCCTCCAGCTTCAGTCCATTGTTTGGATTGTTCTTTTGTCTCTGGAGTATAGTGGCGGATCCATGTCTCATCAACAGTTATGAAACGACGCTTAAAATCCATTTTATTTCGCTTAAAACGATACAAACAAGCTTGAGAAATGTTCATTCTTATCCGTTTTTGGTCGACTGTTAACAAGTGCGGCACCCATCTTGCAGAAAGCTTTTGTTCATCTGTAGTTCTTCATGCAAAATTAAATGGACTCGATCATTTGAGATGCCCATGATATTAGCTATTTCACGCAATTTTATTCGTCGATCATTTAATACCATATCATGCACTTTGGCTACAATTTCTGTTGTTGTTGATGTTTTTGGACGTCTACTACGTGGTTCATCTTCAATGCTTGTACGACCACGTTTAAATTCAGCAACCCAATTTTTTACTTTTGCATATGAAGGAGCACTTTCACCTAACACATTCACCATATCATTATGAATTTCTTGTCCCGATAAATTTTTTTTATGTAAATATTTAATGACACCACGCATTTCTAATTTTTCCATTGTAAAAAAATCGCGGATGGGTCTTTTGTGAACACCTGTTTCTATATGAAGGAGTTGCCAGATCGAAACAAAATTTAACATGTGTTCAAAGCAGAGATGGAAGTTTCCAAAACACTTAACTTTTTTCTGTTTATACCGCGCTTTTTGTGCTAGGCTAAGAAGTTTCCGAACCGCCCTTGTATAGTGGATAAATTTGAATCGAAATTTTCACTTTTGGATGTTCCGGCGCCAAAGAGGCGCCCACAGACTCTCTATAACACAGATGTTCCGTCGTGATTTTGTTTACATTTGCGTGAGTTACGAACGAAGAGAAATAATTTTCAAACGCGAAAAATATGGTTTTCTGGAGTATTTTTTTGAACTTTTTTGGTACATATCGATCGATATTAATTTTCTAAATGTGATAATAACAAAAAAATCTCGGAAATCGGTCTTGAAATACGCAAAAAATTAACTCGCTGAAATCAAATTTCTATTCGTTCGTCACTGATAGACTACTCGCTACTTGACGGAACTTCTTTATAAATTTAATTTCTTTGGAGGCGCCGTACCGCTTCAAGCGACGAAAATATCGCAGCCGTAAGCCGTATCCGTTGAAAATGAGCCAAATCAGTCGATTCCACGTCGTTCTCAGGAATTGGGCATCTCTCAAACCACAATGTGGCGTATTTTGCGAAAAGATCTTGGCCTTCATCCTTATAAGATCAAACTGACTCAAGAACTAAAGCCGCTTGATCATTTGCAACGCCGAAACTGCTCAGATTGGGCTCTGGCAAAGTTAATGTTATGTCCTTAATGGAAAACCCCTTATAACTGAATGTCGTTCTTAGAGTCTTCTGTAGCAGAATACTGTATCTAAGGTTTTTAAGGCAGAACACTGTATATATCTAATGATGTTTTCTTTTGTGCCAAAAAAGGTTTTTATTTTGTACCTATGCTCTTAAAGTCTTTTGTAGCAGAATACTGAATCTAAGGTTTTTAATGCAGAACATTGTATATATCTTTGTAGCAGAAGACTTTTTATATAGTATTTTATCAGACAATAGTAAGATCATAGGTTTTCTATAGCAAAATACTGTACTTGATTTTGTGTTCATGATCTACTTTAAAGTAGTTTGTGACAAAATACATCTTTTAGGGAAGCGATGATTTGATGTCTTCCTGTACCACTGTTTTGACTTTTCCTTCCTCATTGAATATAATCTGATTTAAAAAGAAGATAATTTTGAAGTTTTGGACTTTTCATGCCAAATGATTAAGTAACCAAACCGGCCACAAAAAAAAACTGAACCCGTTCCAGTTTGCTTAGCTTGAGCTCTTTGTGCTGAAACCATCAAAAATTTCCACTCCAAATACGCAAAATACCAGTTGAGTGCAGAACTTGTTCTAGTCTAACTGAGAGAAGAGACAAATCGTAAAATTTTCAATTAATAGTTTCACAAATCGTAATCCTATTTTTATGCTGCTGATGATGATGATGGTCGTCAATAGATGGAAATTATATTAAGCTACATGGCCCATGTGGTATGGTAAATGGTGTAATGTTGCTTCCAGTGTTGTTTCTACGGTAAGCAGTAGTAGTAGTAGTGGTGCGTGGATATGTTTATTGGTAGGTTGGTTGGTTGGTTGTTGGTTTCTGCGTAGCTATTGGGTTTTTTGAGCCCATAACTGTCACTTTGACAAAGTGTAATTATTGCTAAGCGACACCCATTGAGTGTTGTTCGTCGTCGGCAGCCGTTCGATTCACTAATTAATTCGATTTTTCTATGTCTCCATATTCGTTACATCTCCCATTTAGGCAACTGGTCATCTTGGAAGCTGCCGCCTCACAATGTTTTCCGACTACAAATATGGATGAAACATACATGCAAGGCTTAATTGGAAACGAGGACTTAGGAAATCAATAGATATTAAAGATATGCAATGATTTATAATTGCCACAAAACTGGAACACCACTTGAGCGAGACACAACTGCTCCCTTCTATGATAGTGGACTAGTTATGTTCCCGGGAAAATTACAATTCCTTAAAGAATTGCGAACTCTTTGAAGTTACTCGTAACATTGTTAACGATCTCTAATAGTGATTATGAAAAGTTGATCATCTTCACGTTACAATATCTAATCATCGAATTCCCCATTTCCCAGCCGAATGACTGATCGTCTCAACTTCCTCCAGTTACAGATGAGTGCTTCTTTCAAACATAATTTCCTCCAAGACCACGGAGAAAAAACCATACTGCTGCCGTGCTCCAACGCATGCTGTTGATCATCATTGCAGCCTGGAATGATGGATAACATTGTAGAGAATTTATTATGTTGTTGTGGTACGTATCTTGTTTTGACCATTGTGATAAATGGCCTTACGAGGCAAGACATCCACTCAAACAACGCATCCATGTCCCATGTGAACATCATTTTAGTTAATCGTCTTAATATTTAACGATTCACTGGGTAGTCGGGTTGATTTACAATTAACAAAATGCATGAATCCGTAATTCTGGTTTGGGCGAAAAAATCTCTCCATATCCACATGACATGACGAATGCGAGTGAATGCTAGCTAGGCCGCAATCCATCGCTTTGAGACAAGTCAGTCTGTTGGCTAGTCTATCAGCTAAACACATACATATTGTATAGATGGGTGCATTATAACAACACAAAACAACAGAGAAAAAAATATTTTATTGTCACTGTGGACAGAGAAACAACCCAGGTCGTTGGGATGGACGGACGGACAGAAGGAAAACACGTCGGCCATACAACGTCATTTAAGCCTTCTCAGTCATGTTTTTACCTTAATAAGTTCACGCAAAGGTTAGAAAGAAAATGTCGAGACTTTGGGTAAATGTGCCAATGGGTATACATAAGTTTTGGTTTGTTTAGATTTTTTCTCATTTTTTTCCTGAGAAGAGTTTTTGTTTGCACTTTTAATGCTATTTACCAAAGATATAGTCTGAAACGAACAGGCGGAAACAAAAGTAAATGAACATAGGAAGTGTTTGGCCAAAGGATTGTGCCACTAGTCGTTGGAGTCGATCGCAGGAGGTCGAAACCTATGCTATCGATCTCAGTAGGCCAGACTATATAAGTAGGCCCAATCCTCAGGAGGAGAGGCAACCGTCGATCTCAGGAGGAGAGGCAACCTCGGAAGGTCTTACTTGCTCGCATAATATGTCTTCCTCTGATTAGAATCGACTTCAGAAGTTCTTACTATGCATTAGAGTCGACCACAGGAGGTCCGACTCTACAATCGAGCTCAGTAGTTCTTACTCTAGAGTCGACCTAAGGAAGGCATACTCTACAGTCGACCTAACTCCATACAAGAGCAGGTCTTACTCTGTACCAAAACCTACCTCAGATGTGCTTACTCTATACTAGAACGGATCTCAGGTGGAGAGGCAACCTTAGGAGGTCGTGCTCTACAATATAGTCCAGATCAGGAGGTCTTGCTCTGTATTCGAGTCGACTTCTGTAGGTCTTAATCAATACTTGATTCGACCTTTGGAGGTTTTATTCCGCATTGGCTACCTCATAAGGTATCACTCCATACTATAGGATATCTTACTCTAGAGTCCACTTCAGGAAATCTTACTCTAGACTCGCCTTCAACAGTACTTGTTCTACAATCGACCTCAGGAGATCTTACTCTAGAGCCAGCCTCAGGTTCTTCGACCTGAGGAAGGTTGACGCTACAGTCTCTATGCTATAGGAGGTAGTGGCATAAGTCTATGCTAGAGTCATAGCAAGAGGTCTTAGTGTACACTTTAGCCAATCATAGATGTTCTTACTTTATACTAGTCACTCTCAGGTGGTCTTACTATTTGCTGTAAGTCTATGCACTATAAGGAGACTCATGAGATATTACTGTGGATTCGAACTCAGGAGATCTTATTCTAGAGTCCCTTTCAGCAAATCTGACTGTAGAGTCGACCTCAGAAGTTCTTGTTCTATAGTCGACCTCAGGAGTTCTTACTCAATATTGGAATCAACCTCAGTAGTTCTTACTCTAGAGTCGACCTAAGAAAGGATTAATTTACAGTTGACCTTTCTGTATACTGGAGAAGGTTTTACTCTGTACAAGATCCTATCTCAGGAGAATCAATAGTACAGTCCACCTTATGAGTTCCTACTATATAGTAGAGTTGACCTCTGGTGGCGATCTTACTCTGTACAACCTCAGAAGGTCCTGTCACCCTCAGGTGGCGGCTAACTCTATGCTTGAGCAATAGCAGGAGGTATTAATCTACACTTGAGCCGACGGTAGAAATTCTTACAATACTAGTCACCCTCAGGTTTCCATACTATGTGGAGGTCTTACACTAGAGTCGTCCTCAGGAAATTTTACTCTAGAGTTCACTTTAGGAGATTTTACTTTGGTGTCGACCTCAGGAGATCTTATTCTGGAGTCGACCACAGGAGATCTTATTCTAGAGTCCACTTCAGGCAATTATACTCTAGAGTCCACCTCAGGGTTTCCTGCTCTACAGATGACCTCAGGAGATCTTACTCTAGAATCGAACTCATGTTCTTTGACCTGAAGAAGGCTTACTGTACAGTCGACCTTACTCTATACTAGAGTATGTCTTACTCTCTAATAAAGCTAATCTCAGGAGTAGATGTAGCTTTAGGAGTTCTTACTCTATAATACGATATAGTCAACATCACGACGTATTTTTCTGTATTAGAGTCGTCTTCTGGAGGTCTTAATTAATACTAGTCGCTCACCGGAGGATTTACGCAATATTAGGGACGACCTCTGGAGCTTTTACTCTGGAGTCGACCTCAGTAGTTCTTACTCTAGAGTCGACCTAAGAAAGGATTACTTTACAGTCGACCTTTCTGTTTACTGGAGAAGGTTTTACTCTGTACAAGATCCTATCTCAGGAGAATCAATAGTACAGTCCACCTTATGAGGTCCTACTATATACTAGAGTTGACCTCTGGCGGTCTTACCCTGTACAACCTCAGAAGGTCTTGTCACCCTCTATGCTAGAGCAATAGCAGGAGGTCTTAATCTACACTTGAGCCGACGGTAGAAGCTCTTACATTACTAGCCCCCTCAGGTTTCCATACTATGTGGAGGTCTTACACTAGAGTCGTCCTCAGGAGATCTTACTCTAGAGTTCACTTTAGGAGATTTTACTTTGGTGTCGACCTCAGCAGATCTTAATCTGGAGTCGACCACAGGAGATCTTATTCTGCAGTCCACTACAGGAAATCTTACTCTAGAGCCGGCGTCAGATGTTCTTGCTCTACAGTCGACCTCATGAGATCTTACTCCAGAGTCGACCTCATGTTCTTCGACCTGAACAAGGTGTACTCTACAGTCGACCTTACTCTATACTAGAGAATGTCTTACTCTCTACTAATGGCAATCTCAGGAGGAGAAGTAGCCTTAGTAGGTCTTACTCTATAAAATGAATATAGTCAGTATCAGGATGTCCGCAGGAGGCTTTAATCAATACTAAAGTCAACATCTGAAGCTTTTACTCTGACGTCGACCTCAGTAGTTCTTAGGAGGAGAGGCAACCGTAGGAGGTCTTACTCTATTGTACGAGTATAGTCACATAGCGGTCTTACTCTGTACTACATACGACCTCATAAGGTCTTACTACGAACTTGTCACTGCCTAACTCTATGCTAGAACAATAGCAGCATGCCTTAATCTACACTTGATTCGACCATAGAAGGTCTTACTTTACTGGTCACCCTCTGGTGTCCGTACTATGTGGTGGAGATCTTATTCTGGAGTCCACTTCAGAAATTCTTACTCTAGAGTTCACTTCAGAAAAACTTGCTCTAGAGTCGACATCAGGTGTTGTTGCTCTACAGTCGACCTTACACAATACTAGAGGTGGACTTACTCTCTACTAGAGCTGATCTCAGGAGTAGAGGTAGCCTTAGGGGGTCTTACTCTTCAATGCGAGTATAGTCAATATCAGACTCTATTTCTCTGTATTAGAGTCGACTTCTGGTGTTCGTAATCAATACTACAGTCGACCCCCGGAGCTTTTACGCTGGCGCCGACCTCAGTAGTTCTTACTCTAGAACCGACCTGAGGAAGGAATACTCTACAGTCGACCTTATTGTATACTGGAGAAGGTGTTACTCTATACTAGAACCGATCTCAGGAGGAGAGGCAACCGTAGGAGGTATAGTCAAATATCGGTCTTACTCTGTGCTGCAGACGACCTCAGGCCTTACTACGTTCTTGTCACCCTCGGGTGAGCTAACTAAATGATAGAGCTATAACAGGAGGTCTTTATCTACACTTGAGTCTTACTTTATACCCTCACCTTCAGGTGGTCTTACTATGTACTGTAAAGTCTTTTCTCGGCACTATCAGGAGACTCAAGAGATCTTACTCCAGAGTCGGCCTCAGGAGAACTTACTCCAGAGTCGGCCTCAGGAGAACTTACTCTATAGTTGACCTCAGGAAATCTTAATCTAGAATCGACCTCAGAAGATTTTACTCTGAAGTCGACCTCAGGAAACCTTACTCTGGAGTCTACCTCATGAGATCCACTTCAGGAAATCTTACTCTGGTGTAGACCTGAGGAGATCTTACTCTAGAATGGCCTCAGGTTCTTCGACCTAAGGAAGGCTTACTCTGCGGCTCCTCTTACTCTATACTAGTGGAGGTCTTACTCTCCACTAGAGACGATTTCAGGAGTAGAGGTATCCGTAGGTCTTATTGTATACTACTCATCATGAGGTATTTCTCTGTATTATAGTCGGCTTCTGGAGATTCTTATCAATACTAGAGTCGCCCTCAGGAGGTCTTAATCAATACTCGTACTCTCTGGAGCTTTGACTCTAACGTCGACCTCAGTAGTTCTTACTCTACAGTCGTCTTTGCTGTATACTGGATGAGGTCTTATTCTATACTAAAGCCGATCTCAGGAGAATCAATACTTCAGTCGACATCTTGAGGTTTTACTTTGTATTAGAGTCGACCTTATGGGGTCCTAATATATACTAGAGTTGATCTCTGGCGGTCTTACTCTTTACAACAGACGGCCTCAGAAGGTCTTACAACGAACTTGTCATCCTCAGGTGGCGGCCTAACTCTATGGTAGAGCCACAGCTGGAGGAATTTAGCCGACCATAGAAGGTCTTACTTTTTAATACTCGTACCTAGTCATCCTCAGGTGTTCTACTATGTGCTGTAAAGTATTTTCTTTGCTCTATATGGTATCTTCTAATATTAGGGGCGACTTCTGACGTCTTACTCTATACTGTAGGCGCCCTCTGAAGTTGTTACAATTTCCTAAAGCCGATTTCAGAATGTCCTAACCGCAGATAAAATTCCAGATCCGGCGGTTATACTATATATGAGATCTATATATGAGACCGCAGGTGGTCTTACTCAAGAGGTCCTACCCTAGACTCGACCTCAAGACGTACTCTAGAGTCGACCTTAGAAGATCTTACTCTAAACTGAATAAGATCTCGCCGGAGGTCTTCCAGTATGAGTCGTACTCCATCCTAAAGTAGACCTACTCCGGAGCTTTGCTTTATACTAGAGTCTAAATATTCCGGGATATTACTCTATACTACATTCGAACTCCTCTGTAGTTTATCTCTATACTCGATCTCTTATGGGGTCCTACTCTATGCTAAAGTCGGTCTGTTACTCTATACTAGAGTCGATTGTTTCCGGGATCTTACACTAGATCCAGAGTCCACCTGTTCCGGAGTCCTACTCTATGCTGTCAACCTTCTCCGTAATCTTACTCCAGATCCAGAGTCTACCTTTTTGGCCTTTTTACTCTTTGCTCTATGTCGATATCCTCTGGGGTTTATGGTATGTATATTTTATTTCATCTTGGGTCTTATTCTATGCTAGAGTTGACCTCCGGGATCTTACTAAAATCAATCTCTTTCGGTGAATTTTCTATACTACCGGCAACCATTTGTACATTCCTTTGAGGTCTATGCGGAAGTCAATTGTTTTTACTCGTATTGTATACTAGAACCAACCTCAGGAGGTTGACTCTGGACCAAAATAAGATTTCGGGTTCGAGTTGTTACCATATGAGTTCGTACTAGTAGGCCTACTCCGGGCTCTTACTCTTCACTAGAGTCTATATGTTTTGTGGTCTTACTCTATACTTGAGTCTACAAGTTCTCGATCTCTATGCTATAGTTCCTCCGGGATATTATCATATGCTAAAGGTGACCTTCTCCTATACTATAATCTTGCTCTATACTATAATCGACCTCCTCCGGGGTCTTACCCTAAACTAGAATATACATCAGGAGATCTTACTCAAAATAGGAGTCTAACTTAAAAGATCCTTCTCAAAACTTGAGTCGATTGCAGAAGCTCTTAACCCCCGGCAGAATTTGTTTAAATATAACGACTCAACACACGAAATTATTGCATATGTTTGTATGTTATTGCATATATTCTATGCCAAAACAAACATTCTTGACAACAACCCAGAGAAAATCGCGCATAAGTTTCTATCCATTTGCAGGTCCATTAAATTGCAACACTAATAAATTACTATAACACCGATTGGCACTTGTTTTCATACACATAAACATCGCACTTGTTTATTACAAACGTCTTGCCATCGCACCATTTACCAAATACCGTCACGCATGCGCAATAATTTGTCATAGCAGCGAAGCAATGAGCACGTTGCTGCTTGCATATCTGGAATGGTTAGCATTGCATGCAATTATGACATCTGAAAACCATGAAGACGATGGGTGAACAACAACAAAAAAAACAAGAAAAACAATTGAAAGACAAATTGCAAACAAGCTTTAATTATTTTCAAGCAAATGTCAAACAAATAAACATACATAGACAAATTCTGCTTGGCCGTTCTTTAAGGAAAATAGGGAAAAGAAAAAATTCAGAGAAGAGAAAGGAGCAACTGTTGCTTGGATATCCCTATCAGCCTTCTTTTAGCCTTCTTTTGATTTTTAATGTGTCACAAATAAACGTTGACTATTGTTTTGAACCCCCCCCCCCCCCATTTCAAATCGTGGACGTTTTATTCATATTTTCTTTTAATTTTCAGGGTTTGTTTATTTTTCATTATTTCTCGTTTTTAAAACGTCACAAAGAAATCACCAGCGTCATCCTCATCCTGGTTGCTATCTTCTTCATGCTCCTCCTTTGCGTCTTTCAATGTTATCCTTTCATTTTCTTTAATGGCAAAGCAAAAAAAAAATACAATTTCATACCCCAACACTCCGACGACAAACGTCAGTCAATAGCCCTGAAACTTCAGAGGACGGAGTTCACAATAAAGTGTCCTTCTTTTTTTGTATTTATTTTCTCTTTCTATTATAAATAACGTTTAAATGCTTCTTAGAGAACAGTTTTTTTTTTCAGGGTTTACATTTCCGTTCTTACATGCATTTTGAGCTTTAAGCCTCTTTTGTGATTGCTGATGTTAATCATTCATTGTCTGTCGCTCTGTCTGGTTGGGCCTGGTAGCAGCAGAACTTGCGGAAAGAAAACGAGACATGTCGTGTCATATGCTTTGGCCAACCAGCCACATACTGCTGAACTTTTACCTTTAAATGCGGATTTTTCCACTGAACATTCTTGTTATGGATTCTCATTTGCAATGGCAAGAAAAGAAAACAAATGGACGTTAGGTCGCTCGGTTGATAGCATGCTGGGCAATAACGCTTAAGAAGAAGATTGTTTTCTTTTCCATTGTTTTGGGCTAAAATGACGATGAAAGACAATACGACGCATATAAACAGAGTAGACGAAATGGAAATGTACAATTTGAAAATGTTGCAAGGGATAAGGGAGTAGCAAATGGTTTTAAAACTTTTGGAAGCTCTTATAACATAGAAAGCTATCTACATATATGATGAATATGACCTTGGATATTCTAATATATACAAGAGTTGACCTCTGGCAGTCATACTTTATACAACAGACGACCTCAGAAGGTCTTACTACGAACTCCACCCTCAGTTGGCGAACTATGTAACTCTATGCCAGAGCCAGAGCAGGAGGTCTTAATCTACACTTGAGACGACCGTAGAAGGTCGTACTTTATAATACCCAGTCACCCTCAGGTGGTCTTACTATATGCTGTAAAGTCTTTTCTCAAGAGATCTTACTCTGGAGTCGAGCTCAGGAGGTCTTATTCTGGAGTCGTGCTCAGGAGATCTTACCTTGGAGTCGAGCTCAGGAGGCCTTACTCTGGAGTCGGTCTCAGGTTCTTTGACTTGGATTAATTTACAGTCGACCTTACTAGAGGAAGCCTTTCTCTACATAGCAGGAGAGGCAACCTTAGGAGGTCTTACTCTATATATCTAGCTTTAGCCATCGGTTTCGACCTGTAGCATCAGGACAGTTAGAATCTCTGTCTTGAAGAATAATAGGTCTAAGATAATGAAATCTACGAAAGCATCACAGGACAGGCCTAAAATCCAGCAACGTGCAGGTTCAGAACATCTTTCGTTCTGAGCTTCTGGAATTTTTCGTTTTAAAATATCTGGAATCTATAATAAAATAAGCATAGAAAGCCTAGTCAGTTTGGATCTGTAGGTTAAGGATAATTTTTTTGAATGGAACTAATTATAATGAGCTTCAGCCACCCATTTCGATCTGTAGGATCTATTGCAACCTCTGGCTTTAAGGATAATAGGTCTAAGATAAAGGACTTGTTTTAAAATTTGTTAAATATTTAATAAAAATAAGCGAATGATGCATGCTGTCTTTTTGAATTTGAAGGTCCAGAACACCATGACAGGATAGGTATACTAGAGGCAACGTCGTCCATTTGGATCTGCAGGTTCGGAACGTCTTCCGATATGAGCTTCTGGAATTCTTCGTTTCAAAACTTCGGTAATCTATAATAAAATAAGCATAGAAAGTCGTCTATATGGATCTGTAGGTTCAGTTAATAGAAGGCTTTCAGATTTTTGAAGGATAGTTATTATATCAAACTTCAGCCATACGTTTCGATCCCTAGTATCAGTACATGTAGAATCTCTGGCTTAAAGGAAAACAGGTCTAAGATAAAGGAATAGTTTTAAAGCTTATTAAATATTTAATAAAAATAACATAAAGGGGCCTATCTTTTGGATCTGAAGCTCTTCCATATTTAGCTTCCGGAATTCTTCGTTTAAAAACTTCTGGAATCTATAATAAAATCAGCATAGAAAGCCGTCTATTTGGATCTGTAGGAGGATAGTTATTATATCTAACTTCAGCCATACGTTTCGATCTCTAGCATCAGTACAGCTGGAATATCTGGCTTGAAGGACAACAGGTCTAAGATAAAGGAATTGTTTTAAAGCTTGTTAAATATTTAATAAAAATAACAGATCTGAAGCTCCAGAACAGGGTCAGAACATCTTCTATACTGAGCTTCTGGAATTCTTCGTTTTGAAAATTCTGGAATCTATAATAAAATAGGCATAGAAAGCGGTCTATTTCGATTTGTACTAGATTCAGGATAGCTTTTTTCGAAGGCCAACCATTATAACTAGCTACTGCTACCTTTATGAGCGAAGGATGCTGTCTTTTTGAATCTGAAGGTCCAGAACAGCTTCGCAGTGCAGGTATAATATCCAGCAACGTCGTCCGTTTAAATTTGTTGGTTCAGAACATCTTCCCAGAACAGTTATAAGATCCAGCTAAAGCTATTGGTTTGGATCTTATGGTTTAGGACAGCTTCCGAAGAGATTTATAACCTCAGGCCGCTAAGACAAATGGTCCATGGACCCTACTACTATTGTTGTTTTTCATATAACTCCGATATATTTAGAATAAAGGAATAAACCCAACTTATTGCAGTTAACATCTTCCAATGAAACTGCCAAGTGCTGTCCATCCGTTGGGATCAGTGCATTAAGGACAGCTTCCCAGGATCGTTATGATCTCTGGTCTGTAGGATAATTGTTATATATTTTCCACATAATTTCGAGATACTCGGTATAAAGAGATATTTTAATCTTATTGTAGTCGACATCTTCCAAACGGAATTGCCAAGTGTTTATGGTCAAAGGTCGTTCTTTCGGATTTACCCGTATGTCTTCATGCTTTCCCGTTAAATATTCCATTCTTGACGACTGCTAAAATGTGAAATGGTATTAACTTCGGGATTGCAGCTGACAATTGTATTTCCATGACAATTGTAATGTCTAGCTGAATCCGTCCATTTGTATCTGTAATATATAGCCAGGATGACAAGAGGTCTATGAATGGGAGCGATAAGACAGTAATAAGTAGAGAGATAACACTTTAAATATTATTGAATCTTTAGTTAGAAAGCTAATTTAGCCGTTTATTTTGGCCAGTAGTTTCAGAACATATTCCGTGGCATATATAGGTTCAGGACAGCATTTCAGGACAAGTCTACCTTGTGGCCCGAGGGATAATCGGTCTATGGACGGATAACGCAATAACCCTAACTTATTGCAGTCGACACTTCTCAACAAAACGGCCAGGTTTTGATTGTCAGAGACCAATATTGCTTCAGATGTTTGACTTCAGTCTAGCTTTCCCGTTGTATATTATTTTCATCCCGTCTGTTTGAAATATAAATATGTACTCGTATAAACCGTGCGATCGCAACTGCAGCTATTCCCAGAACAGTTGTAATCTCTAGCTTAAATCTTTCCTTTTGATCTATAGGTTCAAGACGGCTATAATCGTAAGCCTGATGGATACTCTGCCTGAGGTTGGAGCGATAAAACATTACAGAATATGTATAGAGGAAATATTTAAATATACTTGAATCTTTAGTCAACATAATAAGTAAAGGACTCGGATCTGCAGGTTCCGGACAGCTCCCCAGAACAGTAATAGTCCTGGGAACCTTTCCCTGACCGTTATCTAGCCTGTGTTGTAATAGCTCTACGGACCTTTATTAGTATATTAATATTTTGTAGGCCAATCTTATTTATTCGACGACTTCCACCTAAACAGCCTTCTTTGACGACTTTGACATTGCCCCTTCAATCTTCTTGCCTTTCCGCTGCATATACATACTCCTTTCATCCAGACTATTAACGGAAGTCTTAAATTGGGCCCTGTAGCTTAAGTATAGCTCTTATGACCGTTGTAATCTCAAGCTAAAAGCGTCTCCGCAGGGCAGTTATAAAATTTGGGTTGAGTTATAATGGATCTATGTACTTTTGCGCTATTGGATAAATCAACAAATATGATAATGGTTGGATCGCGTATTGGATAATTCAGTTGGATATTCCGATTGAAAAGTTATTTGGGCTATAAAAAGCTCTAACCATTTTAAGTCACTTGACCCTTCCAGACAATATCTTGCCCGCGGCGCTACAACCAGTGGCTGATATACTGGGTTCCGGCCTCAAAGAGCTCTTTTAACAAGCAGGTAATCGATAGGGAGAGAAACAAAGGTCGATCCCAAAGCGGTAAACCTGTCCTATATATGACATCCACAAGGAAGCCGAAAAAAGGGCCGTTTTCTCAGATATATAGGGCTAGCTTAGGGTCAACTGCCTTCCATAGATTTGTCTGCATCGGAAAGCTTCAAGGGGCGTGTTATCTCCTCTATTTATGAACAGTATTTTCTTTTTCGGAAGAGAAGGTCATTGTCTATGCAGATAATGTGTAAAAAGCGGTTAGAGAGAAGTCTCTACGTACTCTTAGAGACATACTAGAACACAAAACGTCTTCCGATAATGGTCGTTATGTAAACCCGGCGAAGATAGAATTACGAGTATTTCTTTTCAGCAGAACTTATAAGGTGAAAGCTGCTGTACCTGTCTCATAGGAACTATCTTACGTGCTTCCGGGGAACTGGAATATTTTGGCATGTATCTAGCAGCTTGCAAGCTCGTGATGGGGCACTATGGACACTAAACTCGAAATTCACCGACACTCTGCTGCCTATGGAGACAGGTCTTATCTGAATCTCATAAGGGATCAGTGATATATGGACGGCACGCCGATACACTTAAAGTCTTGGCAAATGACTTTAGCGGGAAATACGGTCTTATATGAATCTCATAAGGGGTCAGTGTTATATGGACGGCACGCAGATAAACTTAAAGTCTTGGCAAATTACTTTTGCGGGAAATACGTTGACGATGAGTAGGGGGTATCAAACAGGAATCGAATACAACAGCAGATGTTGCAGATGAGAGTACGCATCTGCCTCAATGGCCCTACCAAACTGAGTACGCATCGCAGATTAACAAAATGTCATTTACATATTAGTACCAATTGCATTAATGTATTTGGATGTCATCCCATTTTATTAATTTATTAAGGGTGGAACCTACGAGTACCTACCTGCAACTATTTTCAATCTAAGGGCAACTCCATATAGAGTTAGCGCTATGCCCGCGATTTGGCTATAAACAACAGCCATTACAAAATGCTCCCCAAGGGGCCACACTAACAACCATGCTCGAACCGAAGTTCTGAAACATTGGTTCATTGCCGCTTTATGCTGATTCTACATTTCACCTACATATCACTTTAGTTCTTGTGGAATTGGAGATTACTTTAAACCCTTAGAGGAGGGCAATATGTTCTATTTGGTTAACGCCAAATGCTAGTCTTAGACTTGTGATTCCTGACATTCCTGTTCCTATTTACAATTTCCTATTAGTTATTTGTCATTTGCTATATGTTCCAAAGAAACGTCCCTCCCCATAATGTATATTTCACTGCCCCTCATCATTTTTCCTAGATTAATACTTAATCCAACAATAAGAAAATCAAATTCGATAAAGACCATATTTAGTCGGGAAGATAACGATGATAATGTTTTATTTTTGGACATTGATAATGATGACTGACACACAAGTGCTGTGATTGAACATTAGCTAGCCAACTAGCCAGCCATCCAACATAACACAACGATGGCAGGTTCTGCTCATGAGATCTGCGAGTCCAGAGTCACTTAGTAGTTTGTGTGTTGTTGGTGGTTGCGGGCTGAAAATATTTTCCTAAATAAGCCATGACGACCCGAAAATGGCAAACATCGACGCCGTTTATGGTAATAAATGAAATTAGACCCCAAAGGCAGGCGTATGGGCCGAATGAACGAACTGCCACGACGAGTATCAATTTCAATAACCAACCAACTAACAAGTAGAAGTATTGGTTCCAAATAACAAAGTTAGCGCAGAGGAAGGAGTATGGAACACCAACTCCGTAAGGTGCATTTTGGTTACGGTTGTGGCAAGCAACATGTTGCCATAGTTTGTGGCATGAACATGACGGTTTCATGTAGTAGACATGATGTTGGTTTTTGTGCACTTGGCTTTTGCCTACCCATCTGCCTGTCCGTCCATCAGTCGGTAAGATGTTTTCTCAGTTTGGAGGAGCATCATCATTTGAGATTTGTTGGTAGTGCTTGTGGTGGATGCTGTTAGTTACGCATTGCATAGCATTTATTTGGAAGTCAAATTGCAGTGACCATTAGTTGAAAATTGCCAGAAATGTTCCAAAAGTAGCTTGGGTAGTGAACTGCCAAAACTAAAGAGAGTTCGTTAAATCAGCATAATGATGATGATCATCACTTTAAGTGGTTCTACGATAAAGGAATGGTGGACGTGCATACTCGTATATGCAGGCATGTTATTATTCTAAATATAGGCATTTGAGTAAGATTATGATATCTTGTGTATTAGATTTTTATATCGAGAATATACGAGTATACTCGTATAGGGGAATCGATGATGGTAGGGCTGATATAAGGTAACCCTGCATAAAATGGTTTATACCGGGATTGGAGCTGGCTTATTCAACACAAACTCTACGTCGTCTGCACAATCGAATAATTTAAATCCTTCTACGAGTGATATTAAAACTATTCCCATAGCTTCATAGAACGGATGATAGTACGGTTAAAATCCCGAAACCTGCGAAGTATCCATTTTTTAAAATATATGTATGATCCAAGTCCTTAAACTATTGAGTATCCATTGACTCCAGTAGATAGAATAATGGAGGTAATAATGGATATAATTACCTTGGTTAAGTCAGGTTAGAGTGACAGCCAGAGTTTGCAGCTCACATAAACCAATATAGATTCCTAGTGCTACCACAGGTGCATATGCCTCTTATCGTAACCAACATGGTTGTTATACCAAGTTATCAAAAATACGAATATTGGTACCGGCCATATTTGTCAGACTTCATAAAAATCCAAACATCGTTTACTCAATGCTAAACAATAACAAAGCAGGTGATCAATGCTCTCCACGTCCTACTCATGTCCAGAAGTCATTGGACTCAATTCCCAACCTCTTTGCGTGTTCGCCGATCAGGCTGTGTCCCGTCAGAACTGACACTAACGAAAACAGTCTTGTCATCTATAGAACGAGAAGATGTCTTGACCTCATCAGTTTGTATTGTGGCCAGATTTGTCTAGCCTCTATACAGGTGTCAAATTCTGTCCATCACTCATTGGACAACCTTGCCTAAGCCAAAGCTCCATGTGGACAGTGGTGCGCCAATACATGCAAATTCATCGAGAATTTGTAATGTCGTCCCTTTCCAAGCAAATTAAACGGCTTCCTAATGCCTCCGGCATATGCTTATGCCCAGGTGCAGGTACATGTTAAACTGCGCAGCCATCTCGTTGAGTTATCTGCGTCAGTCGAGGGCTGTTTGTGAATTTGAGGAGAGATTTAATGGCAGCCTGTCTGTCCGTTTAAATGACGACGCCCATGTTACTCACTATTTTAAGACTCAGTCTCTTGCCGACGTCCCTTATAGTCATTATTTTGCATTCATAGACAATACGAGTATGTGGTAGGTAGTCTATAGTATGAAGACTTCTTTTTTTACAACGTAATCCATTCGCTCAGAAGCTTCGAACCATTGGTATAGAAGTGGAAATAGTTACTATTTCCTGGTATTAGGCCAACCCATTCCTCCCTGCGATGTATATTAGTGATTTATCTCGAAAGTTAACACCGCTATTCGGTCGAATATCATTGCACCACAATGTAATATCCTCATGTAGACTTAGTTCTTCTACGTCCACATTGATAGACAATTTAATTTTACTGTCGCTCTGGTTGCAACTTCTTTAGCCACAAACAATATTCTAGACGGTGAATTCCTGTCATTAGGCCTAACTCCACCGTACTCCTAACACCTGGTTAAATATGATGCGTCAACCAACGCCCCCAAAGACTTTGTGCAAGAGAACCAATCAATGCCGCGCCTTTGGGCAGTTTTTTCCTCCTCCTTGATTATGAGCTCAGCCCATTTAAAACTCCTTACCATTCGAGACTATACTCTCCCAGCGATTTTGGTTTAAACCGCAACCGCCACGATGCCCCCGAATATACCAGGGGGTCAGGCTGAAACCACGGGCTCATGACTCACCTGGTACCATAATATAGACTCTTGTCAGACCACGTAGCCGAAAATACTACCAGTTAGACCCCAAAAAATCAAGGACTGTGTACCCATTTGGGATCACTGTCCAGTCCCTATCCTGGGAATAGATAGGAACTATAAAATGTTTAAACCTCCTCCTTTAGCCACAATATCAATCAGCAATACATGGAGTTGGACTTGACATTTCTGTGAACATTTATCAGTTGACAAGCGATGGGCCTTTTATCAGTCCCCGTTCACCTTACCATAATGTTGTACAACAACATTGGTCAAACTACTGATATATATATCCAATGGACGATTTTAGGACAGGTAGATTCCAAATTGGCGGAGACAGTACTCCTCCCTGTAGAGTTCCTCTGTTTAAAATCTCCGAGACTTGCTGTGATGATAAAATTATTAGCCGAAAGTCCATTGACCTAGTGTGTTATATATTTCCCGCTTTGGGTATGAATACTACATAGGTATCCCTCCATCTATTAGGAATATTCGAGAGCTTAATGGTGCTCATAATTTTCTGCATTTCTACTGCAAAAATGCCAACTGGACCAGAGTACGTGAAGGTCTCTAAGCTGTTAATCGGCCGACTTTGCAATTCACCAGCTTTCTTGCTGATACTGCTGTTGTTCAAGTTCTGCCCGGAAGATCCCCGGGAAATATGTAGGTAGGTGAAGTCAAATCCAACCCCGTACTGGAAGAATAGTTGCGGCTATGTATGGATGGAAGCTGGATTAAATGAGCATTGCATACAATTCTCAGTTCGGATTTAAGAAAAACCATCATACATACTCGTATAGTTGAATAATTACACAGTGCGACTCAAATTGGAAAGCAAATGACGCGATACTATTTTTCCTGTAGGTCTTATCGAGTAAAACAAGAATCTTTTTTTTTTAAATTCCCGGACACCCCCAAAATCCGGATATACGGGTAAAAAACGACTTTCTTCCTTTTTTGACTTGAACACCTATAACTTTGTTAGTTACTAACCGATTTTCAATCCATAAAGTAATTTAAAAAGAAGGACGATTAGACCTTTAGGACGATATATATTTTGTTTATTTAAAGTTGTAGGGAAATATGTTTATTTGTACTTCAAACTAATTTTTTGATTTTTTTCGTAATTTTCTAGTTTAGGCGATGTTTTTACCTATTATTTTGCGAGATAACCGCACGATTAATTGATTTACATATATAGTACATTTTACAAGGAAAAAAATGCTATCAGCCTCTTAAAAATCCTTCTACAATTGACTGAATTATTAAGTTTCTTTAAAACTAAATGTGTTCATAAATAGTAGTTTTGACAATGATGAAGATAATGGTTGCATTTTTTCCCTTATAAAGCTTACTAAAATGTTCTTTACCTACAGCTTCAAATAAACAGAATATATATCGTTCTAAAGGTCTACGTCTGTTCTTTCAAAATTCGTTTAGAGATTGAAAACGGTTTAATAATTAACAAAGTTATAGGCGTTTAAGTGAAAAATGGCAAGAAAATCTCTTTCTTACCCGTAAGTCCGGATTTTGGGGATGTCCGGCAAATTTCGTGAAACAAACGTTGTTTTACTCGCCAAGACCTATAGTATCTAAATTTTTAGTTTTTGGACTGTTGCACTGTATTATGATTCCAATTCCGTAACCTGTTGAGTAGCCATTTGTTTTTCTTCATATAATTTTGATCATTTGCATAGTTTTGAAAGAAAGGAAAAACACTTCCATTTCCCTAGGCTGTTTAGCACCTCTTTGTTTTCTGATATATAATTTAGTTCCCTGAACAAAAGAGAACCAAGATGGCGTTGAGTCGCGACCGCCAAAGAGAAGAGTCTGTATACGATAGAAAAATGTTCGTAGCAGAAGTCAAATTCGAATCATAGATAATAAGGATACTAAGTATATTGACATATTTTGAAGATTCAGGAAATCGACCTTGATTATGAAGTATACCTGGGTAAGTTATCTTGAGTGGATATTTTCTTTGATCCTGGTGAAGTTGTTGAATTTCGATGATGTCGCTTTGATCGCAATTCCGTAACCTGTTGAGAAGCCGTTTGTTTTTCTTCATAGAATGTTGATCATTTGAATTGTTTTGAAAGGTAGGAAAAGCACTTCCATTTCCCTAGGCTGTTTAGCACCTCTTTGTTTTCTGAAATATAATATAATTCCCTGAACAAAAGACAACCAAGAAGGCGTTGAGTCGCGACCGCCAAAGAGAAGAGTCTGTAGACGATAGAAAAATGTTCGTAGCAGAAGTCAAATTCGAATCATAGATAATAAGCATATTAAGTATAATGATATACTCTGAAGATTCAGGAAATCGGCCTTGATTATGAAGTATTAAAAAGATTGTATGCTCGATCTGGGTAAGTTACCTTGAGTGGATATTTTCTTTGATCCTGGTGAAGTTGTTGAATTTCGATGATGTCGCTTTGATCGCAATTCCGTAACCTGTTGAGAAGCCGTTTGTTTTTCTTCATAGAATGTTGATCATTTGAATTGTTTTGAAAGGTAGGAAAAGCACTTCCATTTCCCTAGGCTGTTTAGCACCTCTTTGTTTTCTGAAATATAATATAATTCCCTGAACAAAAGACAACCAAGAAGGCGTTGAGTCGCGACCGCCAAAGAGAAGAGTCTGTAGACGATAGAAAAATGTTCGTAGCAGAAGTCAAATTCGAATCATAGATAATAAGCATATTAAGTATAATGATATACTCTGAAGATTCAGGAAATCGGCCTTGATTATGAAGTATTAAAAAGATTGTATGCTCGATCTGGGTAAGTTAGCTAGAGTGGATATTTTCTTTGATCCTGGTGAAGTTGTTGAATTTCGATGATGACGCTTTGATTCCAATTCCGTAACCTGTTGAGTAGCCGTTTGTTTTTCTTCATAGAATGTTGATCATTTGAATAGTTTTGAAAGGAAGGAAAAACACTTCCATTTCCCTAGGCTGTTTAGCACCTCTTTGTTTTCTGATATATAATTTAGTTCCCTGAACAAAGGAGAACCAAGAAGGCGTTCAGTCGTGCCCGCCAAAGATAAGAGTCTGTAGATGATAGAAAAATGTTCGTAGCAGAAGTCAAATTCGAATCATAGATAATAAGGATACTAAGTATAATGATATACTCTGAAGATTCAGGAAACCGAGCTTGATTATGAAGTATTAAAAAGATTGTATGCTCGATCTGGGTAAGTTAGCTTGAGTGGATATTTTCTTTGATCCTGGTGAAGTTGTTGAATTTCGATGATGACGCTTTGATTCCAATTCCGTAACCTGTTGAGTAGCCGTTTGTTTTTCTTCATAGAATGTTGATCATTTGAATAGATTTGAAAAGAAGGAAAAACATTTCCATTTACCTAGGCTGTTTAGCACCTCTTTGTTTTCTGATATATACATATTTAATTCCCTGAACAAAAGAGAACCAAGAAGAGATTGAGTCGCGACCGCCAAAGAGAAGAGTCTGTAAACGATAGAAAAATGTTCGTAGCAGAAGTCAAATTCGAATCATAGATAATAAGCACACTAAGTATAATGATATACTCTGAAGATTCAGGAAATCGGCCTTGATTATGAAGTATTAAAAAGATTGTATGCTCGAGGTGGGTAAGTTAGCATGTCGTTTTGATTCCAATTCCGTAACCTGTTGAGTAGCCGTGTGTTTTTCTTCATAGAATGTTGATCATTTGAATAGTTTTGAAATGAAGGAAAAGCACTTCCATTTCCCTAGGCTGTTTAGCACCTCTTTGTTTTCTGAAATATAATTTAATTCCCTGAACAAAAGACAACCAAGAAGGCGTTGAGTCGCGACCGCCAAAGAGAAGTGTCTGTAGACGATAGAAAAATGTTCGCAGCAGAAGTCAAATTCGAATCATAAATAATAAGCATACTATGTATAATGATATACTCTGAAGATTCAGGAAATCGGCCTTGATTATGAAGTAATGTATGCTCGATCTGAGTAAGTTAGCTTGAGTGGATATTTTCTTTGATCCTGGTGAAGTTGTTGAATTTCGATGATGTCGCTTTGATTCCAATTCCGTAACCTGTTGAGTAGCCGTCTGTTTTTCTTCATAGAATGTTGATCATTTGAAAAGTTTTCAAAGGAAGGAAAATCACATCCATTTCCCTAGGCTGTTTAGCACCTCTTTGTTTTCTGATATATAATTTTGTTCCCTGAACAAACGAGAACCAAGATGGCGTTGAGTCGCGACCGCCAAAGAGAAGAGTCTGTAGACGATTGAAAAATGTTCGTAGCAGAAGTCAAATTCGAATCATAGATAATAAGCATACTAAGTATAATGATATACTCTGAAGATTCAGGAAATCGGCATTGATTATGAAGTATTAAAAAGATTGTATGCTCGAGCTGGGTAAGTTAGCTTGAGCGGATATTTTCTTTGATCCTGGTGAAGTTGAGTAGCCGTTTGTTTTTCTTCATAGAATGTTGATCATTTGAATAGTTTTGAACTGAAGGAAAAGCACTTCCATTTCCCTAGGCTGTTTAGCACCTCTTTGTTTTCTGATATATAATTTAGTTCCCTGAACAAATGAGAACCAAGATGGCGTTGAGTCGCGACCGCCAAAGAGAAGAGTCTGTAGACGATAGAAACATGTTCGTAGCAAAGTCAAATTCGAATCATAGATAATAAGCATACTAAGTATAATGATATACTCTGAAGATTCAGGAAATCGGCCTTGATTATGAAGTGTTAAAAAGATTGTATGCTCAAGCTGGGTAAGTTAGCTTGAGTGGATATTTTCTTTGATCCTGGTGAAGTTGTTGAATTTCGATGATGTCGTTTTGATTCCAATTCCGTAACTTGTTGGGTAGCCATTTGCTTTTCTTCATAGAATTTTGATCATTTGCATTTGAATAGTTTTGAGAAAGAGGAAAAGCAGTTCCAAAGAGAAGAACTTGTTGAGTAGCCATTTGTTTTCTTTTGGATGGATATTTTCATGAAACCTAGTGAAATTATTGCCCGTTAAGCGATACCGGATTTAAGACATGTTTAGGTGACAAGTTCACTTATTTAACATATTTGCTGTTTATAAAACTCATGTCTAGAAATTGCATGAAATGAACGATTTCTTTTTGAAGATATAATTATATAATTAACTTTTTATTATTATTATTTTTTCTCTCTCTATTTTATTAACAAGCTATTTATATATAGACATAAATTTAATTCAATTAACCAAATACTAATTTGTTACTCTAGTTATTTTCCACGAACACGAAAATCCATGCAATGCCTAAAAACTCAAAGCCATCCAAGTCAACCCACATTCCTCTGGCAAACAACAATAAATTCAAGTTTAGGCGTTTCGCTTGGCAAAACCGAGAATCAATTTCAAATAACTCTTTTTTCGCGTAATTGAAATGATCGTTTAATATACTGTTTTGTGTGTGTGTGTGTTTTTTTTTTTTGTTTTACAGCTAAGGAATAGCAGAATTAGGTCTAAACCATTTTGTAAACAGAGTCATAAATAACATAACTTACAAACACGAAAATTGTGTTGGAAATTAAATGCTACTGCATTCATTGGTAATAAAAAAAATATTCCTTAATTAAAAATGAACAACCGCGTGATTTGTCGAAAGGGTGAGGCTTTTTCGGAACAAAAAAAAACCAAAATCGTAGTTGTTGATGCACGTAATCTACAATGTAGGAAATCTAGAAGTTCTTGAGCTTTGACTAAATCGTAGTTTTTGATAGCTTTTTCCTTTAATGCAGCACACCTAGGATATCTTAAAGTTTAACGAAATCCTATTTGTTGATTAAATTTCACCTAAAATAATGAAAAGAAATATGAAAGGAATCGTAGTTGTTGATATCTGCTAACCTACAATATAGGAAAGCTTGATCTTTAACTAAATGCTAGTTGTTGACATCTTTTTGCCTACAGTGCAGAACATCTAGAAAATCTTGATCTTTAACTAGATCTTAGTTGTTGATATATTTTTTTCCTACAATGCACAAAATCTAGGATATTTTGAGTTTTTTTTTATATTTTTTACCTACAATGCAGAACATCCACGAAATCTTGAGATTTAACCAAATCCTGGTTGTAGATGACTTTTTACCTACAATGTAGAAAGTATAGGGAATTTTGTTCTTTTACTAAATCTTAGTTATACCCTACACCACACTGTGGTACAGGGTATTAAAAGTTTTTTTAACGGCAGATGTTTGTAACACCTAAAAATAACACAGCTGGACCCACCTTAAAGTATACCGATCGACACAGAATCACTAGCTGATCGATTTAACCATGTCTGTCCGTCTGTACATCTAAAGTAGTTCGTCGACTACAGGTCGCAATTTCACTCCGATCGTTCTGAAATTTTGCAGTTTAGAGTATTTCGCAGCTGGAAAGATCCCTATTGAATTTGGTTGAAATCGGTTCAGATTTAGATATAGCTCCCATATATATCTTTCGTCCGATTTGGCCCTTTAGTCCTATAGAAGCTGTATTTTACATCCAATCGTTTTGAAATTTAGAATGGTAGAGTTTCTTGATCCATGAACCAACACTACCGAATTTGAAGAAAATCGGTTAAGATTTTGATATAGCTCCCATATATATCTTTCGTCCGATTTGGCCCTTTAGTCCTATAGAAGCTGTATTTTACATCCAATCGTTTTGAAATTTAGAATGGTAGAGTTTCTTGATCCATGAACAAACATTGCCGAATTTGAAGAAAATCGGTTAAGATTTAGCTATAGCTCCCATATATATATTTCGTCCGATTTGGCCCTTAAGCGCTATAGAAGCTGTATTTTACATCCAATCGTTTTGAAATTTAGAATGGTAGAGTTTCTTGATCCATGAACCAACATTGCCGAATTTGAAGAAAATCGGTTAAGATTTAGCTATAGCTCCCATATATATGTTTCGTCCGATTTGGCCCTTTAGTCCTATAGAAGCTGTATTTTACATCCAATCGTTTTGAAATTTAGAATGGTAGAGTTTCTTGATCCATAAACCAACGCTACCGAATTTGAAGAAAATCGGTTAAGATTTAGCTATAGCTCCCATATATATGTTTTATCCGATTTGGCTCTTTTGATCCAATAGTTTTTATACCCTACACCACACTGTGGTACAGGGTATTATTTAAGTATAAAATGTCCCAAAAGTAAATTTATGTAAATAATTTATACATGAATTACAAAATTTAAATATCAGAGTTATTCAATATTACGAGAGTGGTGTAGGGTATTATATAGTCGGCCCCGCCCGACTTTAGACTTTCCTTACTGGTTGTATATATCTTTGTACCTACAATGCAGAACAACTAGGAAAACTCGAGCTTTAACTAAATCCTAGTTGTTGATGTCTTTTTACCTACAATGCAGAAAAATTCTTGGATCTATACGATATTTTGTTCAAAAAAATCGTAGTTGTTCACACCTGCTAACCTGAAATGTCGAAAATCTAGGAAATCTAGAGCATTATCTAAATCTTAGTTGTTGATATTTTTTTACCTACAAAGCAAAAAATCTAGGATATCTCTAGATTTAACAAAATCATAGTTGTTGATGTATTCTTACCTGTAGTGTAGTGTAGTATAGGAACTTTTGATCATTACTTAAATCCTAGTTGTTGATATATGTATTTATATCAACAATGCAGAGCATCTAGGAAATTTTGAGCTTTAACCAAATCCTGTAGATACATTTTTTGGATCTAGAGGTACGAGATTTAGTTCAATATTTGATTTTTAACTTTATTTGATTTTAACCAAATCCAAATGATAATACTGCATTTTTGATCATTCCTTTACAGAAATCACCCTTTTCCACAATTTTGCAGAAGCCAAGCCAAACTAACATCTACTGGCTTCAAAGCTTCTTCTTCTTCTCTAAATGCTTCATAACGCAAAGACAACGAGAAAAAGAGTCTATAATCATTTAATAATGATCAGGTTGTAAGAAACTCCTATGAATTTCACTCACTCACTCACTCAATCTCCATTCCAGAGTCTTAAGCCTTGAAGGCATTCTTCTGCTTCTTCGTGTGTTTACGGTCATTACAGAATAGAAAGGAGTGTAGTGAAATTGGTCACTGGTCAGCGAAGTCTTTACAGTCACATAGACTCCTCGACGACCAAAGTCACACAACAAATTGTGGTGATTAATAAAATATTTGCGCCATGTGCTGACAACTACTACTCGTACAACACGCGTCGTGGAATTTTATAACGAGCGAACGGAAAGAGGGGTCAGCGTAAAAAATGAAGTCCTAAGTGGCTCATTGGCTACTGTTTTTCTTCTTCTTTCAAAAGCAGTTAAGTTTATGATCTTTACTTTTCTTCGTGCAATGATGGTGTCGATTGGAGTAAGGTGGTATGGAAGATGGGTTGGAAAAGTTATTACGATATTATTAAAACATAGGTAGTGGCAAGAAGTAGTATTTTATTAAGGCAGTGAATATTTAATTGCTAAAAGATAGGAGGTAGAATTTCTAATACCGATCTTAAATGTTTATCCCATAAGTGTACTCGTATAAGTATAATTTTGAACGAAAGTAAATACAGTTCCAATTCCGTAACCTGTTGAGTACAGTGGGTTATCTACAGAACGATGTTTACAACTGGACAAATACAAACAAGCAGTCATAACAGGTACTTCTGATAACCGACTATTTGATGCCTGAAATTGTAGCTCGTGATCTCGGCGACATTTGGTTTCAACAAGACGGCGCCACTTCCCATACATCGCATCAATCAATGGATTTATTGAGAGAACACTTCGGTGAGCAGATAAATTCACGTTTTGGGCCGGTCGATTGACCACCAAGATCGTGTGATATCACACCGTTAGACTTTTTCCTGTGGGGATATGTAAAGTCTAAAGTTTATGCGGACAAACCCGCTTCGATTCAGGCCTTGGAGCAAAACATCACGCGTGTCATTCGCCAGTTACCAGTCGAAATGCTCGAACGAGTCATCGAAAATTGGACTCAACGGATGGACCATCTGAGACGTAGCCGCGGCCAACATTTGATAGACATAATCTTCAAAAAAATAAATGCCAAAGAATGTTCTTTCAAATGATAATAAACATTCCCCATTCAATTTGAATTTTCTGTGTTTTTTTTTCCATAAAAAAGTAGGGAACCTCGAAATGGATCACGCTATATATTTTTATTAGAGAACATCTGGGCACAATCTTATCGGGAAACCAACATGCTTACAACAAGAGCAAGTCTACATAACCGGCCCTGTATGAAACGGTGGGCACTATCGAATCGTCAGTACATTTAAAGCAATTTACTATGGTGGCCTTTCTTGATATGATTGCGACGCCGTCGCATCTAAGGGTGAACTATATCTTGATTAGACTTTTTCAACGTTTGCTCGCCCGAAGACGCATAACAGCATTGTAAACAGAGGGACTCCACAGGGAGGATTAATGTTTGGGAATCTATAGGTGAATCCTGTTAGATCTAGAACATCGTGGCATATGCGGACGACGTTGCACTCGCAGTAACTGGAAAATTTCCCAACGTCATCAAAGACATTTGTTAGTAGGGACATAAATACTGTTACAAAATGGGTGTGTTCCATTAAAATAGTGGAATTGAACATAACCTACCCTTACCACGTGGATTATGAAACCTAACCTCTGTAGGGTTAGTTTGTAACGGAAATTCAAAATTGTTTCAGTTTTCACCATGGAGTGGTCAGATAACACTATGCAACGAATGAACAGTTTTTGAAAAGTACACGGACTTGATAGTATAGGTTCGATTCTATAACCCTATACTCGGTTTGGGGCAATTGGTGACCGCTATTTTTTATTTATGGGCCACCAACGTTTCTGAAAATCAGTGGGCCTCTCGAAAAAGGTGTCAAAGCTATTGTCCAATAACTACTACATATTAATTGTTCGCCCAATACTACTGCTCGGCATTGTAATATGGTGGAATGCAACAGAAAAGCGAGCCATCACAAGTCAATTACTGATGGTTCAGAGAATTGCCTGCCTAAGTATTTATAAGCGGGATTTAGGGACTACAGCGACTGAGTCTCTACAAGTCCTACTCCATATATTGTCCATTGATATTGTGGCTAGAGAGGTTGCAACCTGAGCGACATTAAGAAAACTACCTATTGCTTTGGAGGTACAAGTACCACGGTCAAATGGGGGATATCACATATAGAGTAATAGTAACCGACCGAGTGACCATTCGGTACCAACGGTGTATACCTACGAGAGTAACTATACCACTAAGATATCTGCCAGAGAGGAATGGATTACGAAAATACCACGAAACAGAAACCATCTCCACTTCTATACAGATGGTTGATGGTTTGATGATTGGGGGAGGTTGACTTCGGTTTAAACTGTAAAGAACTTTTTATAGCTCATAGACCGACAGATACTTGCATGAAAATAAGGGAAGTTGCCAAGTGGCTTAGTCGCCATAAGACTGAGATGAACTGAAAATGGCACCTGTAGGACAGCTAGTCAAATCTGTCCAAAATACGAACTGAGAAGATCAATATGTCTCCTCGCACTAGAGAGGAAAAAAGCGGCCTGCATTAGTGTCAGTTCTGACGGGAAAGTGCCTGATCAGCGAACACGCTAGAAGGTTAGGCAATGAGTCAAATGACTTTTCTACACGAAAAGGTCATCGATGATGACTTTTCTCTACGAAAAGGTCATCGATGATGACTTTTCTCTACGAAAAGGTCATCGATGATGACTTTTCTCTACGAAAAGGTCATCGATGATGACTTTTCTCTACGAAAAGGTCATCGATGATGACTTTTCTATACGAAAAGGTCATCGATGATGACTTTTCTATACGAAAACGTCATCGATGATGACTTTTCTATACGAAAAGGTCATCGATGATGACTTTTCTATACGAAAAGGTCATCGATGATGACTTTTCTATACGAAAAGGTCATCGATGATGACTTTTCTATACGAAAAGGTCATCGATGATGACTTTTCTATACGAAAAGGTCATCGATGATGACTTTTTCTATACTAAAAGTTCGTCGATGATGACTTTTCTATACGAAAAGTTCTTCGATGATGACTTTTCTATACGAAAAGTTCATCGGTGATGCCGGTCATTTGTATGATTTTTTGACATTTGACAATTGTTGATGGCAATTTGTTAAAAGCAAAGCCTAGACCAAAAACAATATAATTTAAGAAGACATTCTTTCATGTAGCGAGTAAATTTCAGTTACGATCGAATTGGAATTTGATTTCAACGAGTGATGGTTTTCGCGGATTTTCAGGTCGATTTTCTCGAAATTTTTGTAACTGTCACAATAAAAAAATTATATAAATCGATAAGTTCGAGAAAAGTTCAAGATATGTTCGCAGAAAACTGTGACAATTCGTTCCTTTTCGTTCGTAACTGATTAATTTTGACATTTCGGCCTGAAGAAATATCTTCGTATTCCATAATTTTTGGCCTAGTCTATTTGAAGGGAAATAATTCTCCAAGGACCCTTTTATTTCGTTCTCTGAGCTAAAGCTTGTTTACGAAGCATTCCTCTTAAATTCTTCAGTTCAGATCATCTCAAAGCTAACAAGATATGACCTGAAAAATCTTTATTAGTTACTGGATTCTTATAAACAAAACAAAATTATTAGTTTTGTACAAAAACAACATAATTAAAGAAGACATTCCTTCCTGTAGCGAGTAAATGTCAGTTACGAACGTATAGGAATTTGATTTCAACGAGTGAGGGTTTACGCGGATTTTCAGATCGATGTTCCCGAAATTTTTGTAACTGTCACAATAAAAAAATTAAATAAATCGATAAGTTCGAGAAAAGTTCAAGATATGTTCGCAGAAAACTGTTTTTTCGCGTGTTACAATTCGTTCTTATTCGTTCGTAACTGATTGATTTGACATTTCGGCCTGAAGGAATATCTTCGTATTCCATAATTTCAGGTGTTGTAGATTTTTCTTTTTACTTCTTTTTTGTACTTTTGCTTTCTCCTCCAACCATATCATGCACACATTTTAATTTGAATGAGTATTGATTGCTTTGGTAAAAAACGCAGAATAATCAATAAAACTAAATTACTTACAGACAAAACAGCTATGACAGCTATGTTTGATGCGACGATGTTGTGGGAGTAACTGAATTGGAGTATGCCATTTGCCTTCTTTCTTTATCTTTATCGCCATCCCATCTAACTGTGTGGTAAGCAATTTTACGCTCAGCGGGAGTATTACAGCCTTCATCATTGTCATCCTCATCGTCAAAATAAGCCATCAGACATAGCTTATTGACCATAACCGATAAACGTACATTGGCTACTAAATCTAAGGCTTTAATTGTTCCATTCTCCAACAAGATGACAACATGTGAGGCATGATATTGTAAAGGATCACCAGGATAGATGAGGAAATCGGCTCCAAAAGCATCACCACATGTCACATATTTCCCCCGAGACCAGAGGTCATGAAAAACCAAGTATTTGAGGGTATTATCGGATTGCGTGAAATCAACTTTGTAGGCCTCTGAAAGAAGGGGAATTAGCTATTTGAGAAAAGCAACTAAGGCGTAGCTATTGGAAGCGATGAAGGAAGTTGTTTACTCACCATGTGCTTCCGGATGGGCGCACGGTATATCCAGTAGGGTATTTTTTCTTTCAAATTTAAGACTTTTTCTAATTTCTTGCAAGATTTCTTGAGAATCTAAATGGATTTCTAGGGGATTTACCTATTTTAATAACATTTTTATGATAATGGGCGGGGGTTGTCTCTATGATTTACCATTATCCTTCAATCCTTGCTTTAAAAGCTTTTTTCTTTTCCCCGCCATAATTTTGTCTATATTGCGTTCGGACTCCTTTAGCTTTTCATCTTTCAAGGCTTCCTCCTGCTGGCTCAGACGTTGTTCCAGCTGTTCCCTGTATTGTTCAAGGCCTTTTTCCGTTTCTGTCCTTAGCAGCAGTGTTGACTTCTTGGACACCAATACTGCCAAACCCTTTTCCAGCAATAAACGGGTCTCCCAAGGCATCAGCTCCACGGGCATGGCTAAAGAGAGGGTTGCATTCCTTAGTATAATGATTACAACTTCCTTCATCGCTTCCAACTTACCGCAATCATTGGCCGACCATCCTCTTGTGGAACACGTCCCCACCAATGCCCCAACAATATGATGTTCTCTTCTCAATTTCATGTAGTCTAAGGGCGTAATATTGGAATTAATTGCAGTCCATATATGTTTATTGCTCTTACTTGCCTTCCACCTCGAATATATATCCAGTTCCATTTAATAAAGTTAAAATTATTTTATTTTCTTCGGTCATCTCTTGTTTTGAAATGTTTCGCACTTTTTTCACAGCTGGTCGAGCGACATTGCTTTGACAATGGTTTTCAAACTATTGAAAACAGATGGTCCGAACATGTGTGTCGGCCAACTACTCATAGTAGTCGATTAATCGTACAATTACGTGGTTTAACTAATTTTGAGGTTTAATTTCGTTTTTTGGTGGTGCCAACAAGTTAAATTTTGTATAAATAGTAGAGCCCGACCGAACGTTCGGCTTCGGCTACAGCTTCGGCCAAAATGGGATAATCGGCCATAGTTCAGCATTCGGCCACAAAATCAGCCGAATTTGCCCGAAGGCCGAATATTTGTTCAAAAAGTAAAAAAAATAGAAATATATGTCTTGTTAAAGAAAATTCTATGATGTAAATCTTCATAAGAGCAGCGAAGTTTACGGAAGTGAAAAATACTACAAAAATAATTGGAGAAAGGACATCAAAGGAAGGAAGGACAAAGAAAAATGTGACTCTGTTTCTCACCTAAAAGCTCTCGAACTAATGCAAGCATTCTTGTACTAGTTGTAAGAATTGATAATAAGGAGCCATTGTGTCCAAGAATCAATAATATTTTTTAATACTGTAACTCGAGACGTTTCAAAAATTTGGAAATGGTGGCAGAAAAGTTCTTGTACTCAAGTGTGCTAGAGATAAGTTTTTTATGCTGCGGAGCACCTGTATTCAAGTTAAAGAAATGGTATACAAGGTATCAATTCAGAAAAAATATTTTCTTTGTCATTACAGTTTTTAATTTTATGTGCTAAGTAAATAAATACGTAAGCAGTAGACATAAACTGATTAAAAAAAACAAATTCTTGGTGCAAAGTAAAAAAATCTTTAACAAATATAAAACATTCGGCTTCGGCTACGGCTTCGGCCGAAGTTTGTAAATTTAGCCGAAGTTCGGCTACGGCTTCGGCTTCGGTCGGGCTCTAATAAATAGGTATAATAAAACCTAAACAGACAACATTAATTCAATAAATAATAAAACAGTAAGGAAAGACTAGAGTCGGGCGGGGCCAACTGTATTATACCTCCACCATTGTTGTCAAGGAATGCACGGATAAATCATTTTTACTATGAACAGTTACATGTTAAATAGAGTATATTTTCAAATTCCAGACGTATATGGGCTTTTCCGCGCGTCACGAACTTATGTTCGTACACTTTTAATGTACAAAAATATAGAAAACTAAAAAATTTCCCGCTTTTTTGGGTGATTCAATAGCATATTGGTAGCTCTATGTTTAGTGCAAAAGATGGGATTCATCGTAGACCATAATGGTGTTTTCTTTTCTAAAAAAATTTGTTGCCCCGTCAGAGAGCAGCATTTTAATAATGTCGCCTACATGCCGAAAAACATCTGTTTGGTAGGGCAGCGTCCACCCCTTCGATTAAATACAGGGCTGACATGTTTCATTTTTGCACTGCGCAAGTGCGACATTTTCACAAAAGAAAACAAACCCCTTTCACAGTGCAGCATTTTTTTTTACAAGCGATAACAAACAGGCATTTTTGGGCGAAAGGCAAACAAAATGTACCATTTCCACACCAACACCATAATGGTAATTAATGATTCGCGGTGTGTTTGGCCAACACTGCGTCAAGTTGCCAACTTTTAGGCTCAACACTAAAGTCCATCTTTTTAGGTTTTTGACCATGCTGTTATGTTTAAGTCTTTGCTGTACTAAGCATACTAAACACAGCTCAAATATTTTGCTTAGCCGAAATCAATGGTAGATGGCGGTACTGAAACAGTCGGTCTAACTAAATACAACCCTGTGAATGGTGGTGTTTACTACCCTCGACCAATTATACCTATCGAGCCAATTTGATTTGCGACATCTTTAGTATTTTTTTCTTTGATATTTTGGCCAAAAGTCGATATGGTTACTCGAAAAACAGAAATCTCCTTTTTTATACCCTACACCACACTGTGGTACAGGGTATTATAACTTTGTGCATTTGTTTGTAACACCCAAAAGGAGAAGAAATAGACCCATCGTTTATTATACCGATCGACTTAGAATCACTCTCTGAGTTGATTTAGCTATGTCCGTCTGTCTGTGCATGTATTCTTGTAATCAAAGTACAGGTCGCAATTATGGTCCGATCTCGACGAAACTTTACACATATCTTTTTTTGGCCCAAGGACGATCCCTATCAGATTTATCAGATTTATATATATGTTAGCCCGATTTGACATGGAAGCGCTGTAAAAACGTTACTTTATATCCGATCAGTATGAAATTCGGCAGAAAGAGGTTTCTTATTATATGAACACTGTTAAATTTGGAAGAAATCGGTTCAGATTTAGATATAGCCCCCATACAGGGTGGCTGATATGTATTGCAACCAACTTCAGGTTGCTATCATTTCTAAACCGCTAGTCTGATAGCTGATAGATTTATTTCAGTGACAGTTCATTTTATTGTTTACAAGCTTACAAAAGCATTTTGATCTATTGCATTCAGAAAAAAAGTTATTCGTGATGGAATTCAAGCGTGATAGTGTGATTGCTTTATATTTGGGTGGAAAAACACAAGTGGCTATCGTTAGAGCCCTCCAGCATTTAAATGTGAATAAATATTTTGTTTCTCGTACCATTGCTCGTTATCGTGATACTGGCAGTGTTGCATCGCGTCCAAAAAGTGGACGAAAAAACCGGTAACAACACCAGAAATGATCAGAAAAGTGAAGGCCAGATTTGATCGAAATCCACGCCACAGTGGTAGAAAAATTGCTCGTGAGCTGAACATATCGCGAGAACGGATACAACACATATTAAAAAATGAGCTTGAACTAAAGCTTGCCAAAGAGGTCAGCTGAAAATGTACACCTTCGATTGGCCACCAGAACTCAAGCGCCGCCGATGGTAATGGTGTGGGCCGCCGTAACGGCCGATGGTCGCCCCCCCCTCGTATTCATCGACCATGGGGTCAAAATAAATGCCGAATATTATCGGAAAAATGTCCTAAAGACAGTATTGAAGGCCTGGGCAGACAAACATTTCGGCCGCAGACCATGGACATTCCAACAGGACTCAGCACCATCGCACTCAGCACGCGTCAACCAAGAATGGCTTAAAAAGGAGGTTCCTCGCTTCATTTCTACCACACAATGGCCACCAAGATCTCCGGATCTCAATCCGTTGGACTTTTGCGCCTGGGGCATTTTAGAGAGTAAGGTTCGCACTAAAAAATACCAAATCGATCATCTCAAGACGGCGCTTCGCCGGGAATGGGCCAAAATACCGCAGAGCCACTTTCGTGCAGCGTGTGATGGCTTTGTCGGCGGTTTGAAGGCCATAATTCGTGCTAAAGGTGGCCAAATCTAAACTGTTTCTATAATTTTATGTTATTTCCGACATTATTTGCTTTTGAACAATAAAATTTAAAAAAAAATTAAAAAAAATATAGCGCTTTACTTTGTTGCATTACATATCAGCCACCCTGTATATACGTTACCCCCGATTTGACATGTAAGCGCTGTAAAAATGTTATTTTATATCCGATCAGTGCGAAATTCGGCAAAGAGAGGTTTCTTATTACATGAAGGAATACTGCTAAATTCGGAGAAAATCGGTTCAGATTTAGATATAGCCCCCATATATATGTTACCCCGGATTTGACATGTAAGCGCTGTAAAAACTGTATTTTATATCCGATCAGTTCGAAATTCGACAGAAAGAGGTTTCTTATTACATGAAGGAATACTGCCAAATTCGGAGAAAATCGTTTCGGATTTAGATATAGCCCCCATATATATGTTACCCCCGATTTCACATGAAAGCGCTGTAAAAACTGTATTTTATATCCGATCAGTATGAAATTCGTCAGAAAGAGGTTTCCTATTATATGAATGACCACTTTTAAATTTGGAAGAAATCGGTTCAGATTAAGATATAGTCCCCCTATATACGTTACCTCCGATTTGACATGTGAGCGCTGTAAAAATGTTATTTTATATCCGATCAGTGCGAAAGTCGGCAAAAAGAGGTTTCTTTCTACATGAAGGAATACTGCAAAATTCGGAGAAACTCGGTTTAGATTTAGATATAACACCCATATATATGTTACCCCCGATTTGACCTGTAAGCGGAGGTCTGAGAAAATCGGTTCAGATGTAGATATAGCTCCCATATATATGTTACCCCCGATTTGACATGTAAGCGCTGTAGCGACTGTATTTTATATCCGATCAGTACGAAATTCAACACAAGGAGGTCTTTTTACATAAATGAGTATTCAGGGAAGATCGGTTCAGATTTATATTAAAGCTCCATATATATGTTCAATCATAAGCTCATCGAGCTTATGATTGTTGTCTTGTGTATCTTTTGTAGGACTCCTTCAAGGTATTATTATTTATTTGCCACTTTAATCTTCTATATATATATAAATGAAATGGTGTTCGTTGGTACGCGATGGACTCGAAAACGGCTGAACAGATTTTGCTGAATTTTTGCATGAGACTATCTTTTGGTGTGTGGAAGGTTCGTAGCTATATTCGGTTTTGATTGGACAAAGAGGCGTGGCACCGCCCATACAATGTAAAATTTAAAAGTGGAATATCTTGGGTACTATTGGTTCAAAATACTCGAAATTCGATATGTGTGATCTTGGTACCAGTACACATCATGGAGCCAAAAACCGGTGTGATAGAGACACACATCCTAAAATTCAAATATGAAATATTTCGAGTACTATTTCAGTAAAATTCTCGAAATTTAGTACATGTGACCTTAGCACCAGTACGCGTCGCAGGAATAAAAACGGGGAAACAGTGAAAGTGGGCGTGGCACCGCCCACACAACCTAATATTAAAATATGAAATATTTCGAATACTATTGGAGCAAAATTATCGAAAATGGGCATGCGTGACCTTGGTGCCATTACGCGTCATGTAGCTGAAAACTAGGGTGAAAGTGTTAGTGGGCGACACATCGCCCACCCAACCTGAAATTTAAAAATGATATTTTACGAGTATTATTGTGGTAAGAGTCTCCAAATTTGATGCATGTGACATTGGTACCAGTATGCGTGATGGAACGATAAACTGGTGTGACAGTTATAGTGGGTGTGGCACTGCCCACACAACCAGAAATTTACAAATACTATATTTTAAGTACTATTGCAGTAAGATCGACGATATTTAGTATTGGTGCCTTGGTAGAAGTACGCGTGTTGGAGCCAAAAACTGGTGTGATTGTGACAGTAGGCGTGGTACCACCCACACTACCAGAAACTCAGAAGTGCAGTATTTTGATTGCTTTTGGACCAAAATTCTCGAAATTTGGTATGTGGAACCAGATCGAGAGCTGGAGCAGGAAACTGTCGTGATAGTAACAGCGGGCGTGGCACCGCCCACACAAACTGAAATGTGAAACACGACATCTGAATATATAATATTTCCTGCACTATTGCAGCTATCCTGTAAAAATGGGGGTGTATCCTTCGAGCCACAACTAATGATTGAACCAAAAACTGGCATCGTTATAACAGTGGGTCCTACACAACCTGAATTTTCAAAATTCAATATTTCGATCACTATATCAGCCATGGTTTCGAAGTTTGGATGTCTGGTCTTGGTACCAGTAGGGGTGATGGAGCTACAAACAGGAACGATGGAAACAGTTGGAATAACACCTCCATATAAATAAAAAATGTAGAAAGCAATATTTGATATAGTATTTCGGCGATATCTTTGCAAAAGAGAGTGAGAAGGGCGTGGCGCCGCTCATACAAACCGAGATGTGAATTTGAAAAATTTCCAATATCATTGCAGGACAGTTTTGAAAATTTGCATGAAAATAGTGTCGATGGACAATGAATTCAAAACGAAATATATAGGGAGGCGTTGCCCTCATCGTCTTGAAGTTTATAGTGGATGCTGTTGATAGCACTCTACGGAATCTGATTAAAAATCTGATCAGTGAAAGTATCTGTGCATACGACACGCTTGCTGAAAACGAAATAACTGGAGACCATTATATCTAGATTGACGCTTGACCAAGTTTAGTATTCAAGTGCCTTCAAAGTTAGCACGTGACTCAACAAAATTGGGAGATATCGGATTAGAGGGCGTGAGTACGCGCTTTCGGCATCGTTATAGAAAAAATAAATACTGATAGAATTATTGCACTAATTGGAATGACTGTATTTCGCAGCAATCTATATGCCCCAACAGAGAATGGCGACGTAGCCTCCTAAGCAGGGTTACCATAACCTTTTTTCGGAAAGGAGGACTTTTGTGTCAGAAAAGGAGGACATTTGTAACATTTGCAAAGAGAGTTTGAAACTTTCGGAGGACATTTAAATTTTGTATAATTTCCTATGTAATGATTTGTACAACAATTTGTATTTTATAGCGCTTAGATGCCATATCGGAAGACTATTTCTAAATCTGAAAAAATTTTCTTCAAAATTGGCAAGGTTTGGGTGCTACATTTAAATCTGAGCCGATTTACACCAAATTCGACAATGTGGGCCCTTGGATCAAGAATCTCCATCCTGCTTAATTTCAAAGTGATTGGATATGAAAAAGCTTCTGTGGCGCTAAAAGGCGAATTCGGAATGAAAATTTATATAGGGCCTATATCTAAATATGAACCGACTTTCACCAATTTCTTCCTAGGTGTAAAAAAGCCCTTATTATCAAATTTCAGCAAGATCGGATTGAAAGTGCGACCTGTACTTAAGGAACAATTTTAAATAGACAGACATACAATCGGTGTACTTTAAAGTGGGTCTAGCTCCAATATTTGAAGCGGCGTTACGATCTGACAAGCCGAATTCTGCATACCCTACACCATAGATATCGTGTCAACTGTTTTTTGATTCTTTGAAATTTGTTGAGTTTCTTGCGTTAAGAAGTAAAATCTTGAGGTACGTTTGTGTGGGGGCTATATCAAAACATGGACCTATGATGACCATTGTTTGTCTGAAGAGTTCTGGATATACATAGTCCCAAATTATTAATTTCAGTTCGACCGGTTGAAATTTGCAGTCTCTATGGCGTTAATGAGTCAAATCGGACAGAATATGCTTAAAATTGATCGATATTGCTCATTTTCAATCCCAAGTTAACTGCAGCTATAAGAAGTATCTGTACCAAATTTCAGTCATTGAGCTCAATTATCGTAGTACTAAACTTTGTACTAAAAGTAGTTGCGAGTATAATTCATGTGGAGGTTTTCTCTTTTTTTTTAATTGTAACAAAAGGAGGATAAATCCATCATTTTTGAAAAAAGAGGGAGGACACTGGTTAAAAAGGAGGACGTATGGTAACCCTGCTCCTAAGGTGATTTGACGGGTATTGCTCTACACGGAATTTGTGCATTTAAGTGCAATATGGATGACCCAAATATACTGCCGTAATATCAAGAGTGTCAACATATCATATGGTTCTATTTCACAGAAACGCACTTTGAGGGCAGTGGGAAATATAAATAAGAGAAGATCAGACACGAGTGCTTAAATTCATTTTTCTTAAATGAATTGAATTTTTTAGAAGTACAATTTTTATTTAAGTAGTAATATTATTTTTTATTAAAGTAATAAAACAACAAAATACTCAAAAACTGTAGGTTTCCTAAACCCTTACTTTAGATTAAGTAATATATTTGGTCAGAATTTGAAACGTCGATATGTTAAGGATTCTGTGCGATTCGTCGGCTAAAACATCTGAATTTTATATTGTGACGACCAAAAGTCGTAAGACTCGTTTTTGGCGACATATGAGATAGATTTTGAACTGAATTTTATAATTATTATCGTAGCATTACATGAATTTATTTGTTTTATTATTTTCTTTTATTTTTGTCACTACTTGTTATTATTTTGAATTTAAATATGATATATTATTTTTGCATTACTTTACTTCAAGTTATCTTTTTGAATTGTTTATATTTGAAATGGGTATCGTACACAATGAAGTTAAAAATATGAAACTAGTTTAAACATTTAAATGTAACGGCTACTTACTCTGCGGACGATAAGGTACATAAACAAAGAATGAATGGCAACAATGCCATTCCTTCCTAAAATAATCATCACTGTACATGTTAGAGTGAGTATGAGTGTATGTGTGTGTGCCCAAACAAATGGTATAAAAGGGACTAATCATACTCGCGGGAGCTCAGTTCGCCAGTGGGTAGCGTACGAGTAAGAACTACTTGGACTGATAGGTGGAAACATTAAACAGTTCAATTAATTCTTAATTTGTGCGACTCTACTGCCTTATAGTGTGAAGTAGTCGCGGAGGAATCTTCGGTACACTGAACACTGTGAAGTAGTATTTACTTCAGTAACCAAAAGTGACCTGGGTTGCGGTGGAAACATCGGTCCTAGTGATCTATATAGGGTTTTACTGTTCACCCCGATAAGCCTACTCAGTGTGTAATTTCCACCCATTTGGTTGGTACCATACACGCTACTCTACCCCGGGTGTGTTGTATTTGTTTCCTGTTTTTTTTGGTATCGTTCCTTTGGTATTGTCAGTAGCCGCCTCCGTTGGGAATTTGTTACACCAATTTAGAAAACTTATGAGGAATAAATGATTATAACGTCACCGAATCGAGTTTGTTTTCTTTTGCCGCATCAAATAAATAGTTTGTAATGACCCCTGGACACCCTGAGTATTACCCCAGCAAAAGGGTGTAAAAGAAGCATCGTTACAATACGAGATTCGGTCAGCAATCGGACCGATTCGACGGCAAAAACATTCGAATTTTGTATGACATTTGGCAAGATATCGATATCGGATGATTTATCCGATTGTCTAACCGATTTAGGACCGAATTCTCAACATTTTGTTTGCTGGGTTCTGCCATTTTTGTTTCTATAAATTTATTGTGTTGCAGTTTTTCTTCCCGGATTCGCATTCGTGTGTGTGGTTTTGTCGGGTCGTGGTGTGTTTCACAGGCAGGTGTGAGCTTTCGTTTCCCGATTTTTAAATGGCTGTGGTGGAGTTATTAAGAGTCTACGATAAAAACAACTGTTTCTTGCGTTTGAGATGAATTTAATTGGTGGTTTTGCTTGGGGGGAAACTCTGTAATTCATTGTTGACTTTAATTTTGGCTACAAATTTGACATTTCTTGGTGTAAGTGTTTCAAACTAAAACCAAAGAAAATGGAGAAACGAAAGAGAAAACATTTGTCTACAAGAAAAGGTAAGATAATTTTTTATGTATTCCTGAAGATTACATGTATTCAATAAAAATATAGACAATGTCGGTATCTTAAAAATCATCTGCTTCCTTTGTCAAGTGTAAAATTTTGTAAGTGTCAAGTGTCAAATTTTGTAGGGGAGAAAGCCAGAGAGCTCTGTCCGCCTGCCTCTCTCTCCCACAAACTTTGAAACTTACTTGGAAAAAATTTCCTCGTGTGAATCAGGTCTTTCAGCGTGGTGAAAATCTTTTGGACAAAAAGCTATCAAACTATGGGTTAAATTTCACAAAATTCCGTTTGAAACTCATCAAACAAAATTATATTTTTATTATTAATATATTTTTTCCTAGTTTTGTTGTTGTTTATGACTGTGCATTTGATATTTAAAAAAAAAGAGATAGACCCACAGTTTATTATACGGATAGAATAAATGTTAATAGTCGTTTAGCCATTTCCGTCTGTCTGTCCATGTATTCTTGTGATCAAAGTGCAGTTCGCAAATATAAACGATCTTTACGAAAATTGGTACAGAAGCTTTTCTTAGACTAGTGACGATGCCTGTTAAAATGGGGCATTTAGGTCCATGTTTTGATATAAACGTCTTTTTACGAAAATTGGTACAGAAGCATTTCATAGACTAAGGGCGACCCTGTTAAAAATGGGCATATAGGTCCATTTTTAATATATAAAAGGTCTCCACCGATGTCACTTTTTGACGCTCTAGAGAACATTTTTTTTAATTGATCTGCCTGAAATTTATGAACTTACCCTTTATATTGGACCTAATCGTCCTTAGTGAAAATGGGGAACACCGGTCCAAGATTTTATAGTGCCCCCATATACAAGTCCCTTCCGATTAGACTACTTGACGTTATAGGTGACGCATTTTGTAACTCATCATGCGGAAATTTAAGCTTTTTTACATCATATTCCATTATATCGTGTCTAATGAAAATGGAGTATATCGGTCCAAGCTTTAAGCCCCTTATGAAGACACGTTTTTTTTTACCTAAGTGCCTGGAATGCCTATTTAACCAGCAACTGTTCATAGTAATAATGGTTCACCGTGCATTTTTTGGCAAATGATGGTATTATACGCTCGGCTATGCCCGACTTTAATCCAGTGATCAGAAAAAAACAGTACGTTATAGGAACGGTTCCTTCAGAGAACACTAACGTTATTTATTTTTTTAGTGTTACTGTTCGCGAACGGTACCACTACGATAAGGTACCTTTCTGAGAACACGACGAACAGTATCACTACAATAACGTACGGTTCATGGAACAGTATCACCACGTCGTAGTGATAGTGTTCTTTTGAACAAAACACTAACAGTATAACTACGTTTAGCGTTCCGTTCTTTTTTATATTCGACACCACAGGTCGCAAATATAAAGCAATTTTAATGAAAATTGGTACAGAGGAATTTCTTAGCCTAGGGACGATCCCTATTTAAAATGGGGCATATTGGTCCATACTTTGATATAGCCCCCATACAGATGTCCCTTTCGATTAGACATATTTACGTTATAGAGGACGCATTTTTTATCCGATCATGCCGAAATTTAAATATGTGTGGTTTTTATTGAATTTAATCATGTCTAGTGGAAATGAGGTAAATCGGTCCGTATTTTGATATATCCCCCATACAAAGGTACTTTGGATAAGACATATTTACGCTCTGGAGGCTCATTTTTTAACCGATTTGCTTCATTTTAAGTAGGCATGATTGAATGCAACAGAATGAACACATATTCAAAGTTCGGCATGATCGGTTAAAAAATGCGCTCTCTAGAGCGTAAATATGTCTTATCGAAAGAGACCCTCGTATGGGGGCTATATCAAAGTATGGACCGATATGCCTAATTTTCACTAGACACGATTGTATATAATACACAGTACAAATATTTATATTTCAGCATGATCGGTTAAAAAATGCGCTCCCTAGTGCGTAAATATGTCTTATCGAAAGGGACCTTCGTATGGGGCTATATCAAAGTATGGACCGATATGCCCCATTTTAAATAGGGATCGTCGCTGGATTAAGAAATGACTCTGTACCAATTTTCATTAAGATTGCTTCATATTTGCGACTTGTGTACGACGTAGTGATACTGTTCCATGAACCGTACGTTATCGTAGTGATACTGTTCGTCGTGTTCTAAGAACGGTACGTTATCGTAGTGGTACCGTTCGCGAACAGTAACACTAAAAATGTTTGTTGTGTATTCTGTTCTCTTGTAGGGGTTGCGATACTGTTCCGTTCGCGACGAAGGAACGGTACAGAACGCTAAGGAACCGTTCCTTAGTGTTTTTTTCCGAATTCTGCTTTAATCTTTCCTTATGACAGAATGAATTTGTACTGCTTTTGAAAAGTACATTTTTTGGGGGGCTTAATTTCAATAACTATCTGCTTTTCGGCGCTTATTTTCATTTATAAAATTAAAAACAGGAGAGGTTACGCATAGAAGATTCAATTTGGGGTACATTTTCCTGGGGCCCAACTTCCTGCCGCCGCTTTTTGCGGCTCATTATCATCTATGAATTTAGAGACGTGAGTTGTTGTGTTGTCGACCACAAAAGATTGTTGGTTATTGTTCTGAGCCAATATATTTTCAATATCTTCCGCAAACAGCTGTTCACAAATGACTGCATAGCTTGAATATGGCGGGTCGCTATGTTCAAAGATTCGCATCCATAAAGCTGTGTTGATTTTACGTTAGAGTTGTTTTTACGTCCTGTCCATGTCCATAGGAGTCTTGAACAGATGCCGAGCGCGCAATTAGAGGAGAATATTTTTTAGTTTTTTTTTTGAGTGTATTTTTATTTAATGTATTCTTGATTGGGCCTTTATTTTCTAATAAATTGTTGTAACAAAAATAGGCCACAATATTGGGGTTTACCTTAATTTTTAATTTGGGGTACATTTACCGCTGGAACCAACTTTTGGCCGCCTTTCCTTACCGGTGTTGCTCTAATTTTCGAATCGCGAAATGTTTTTTTTAATTTAGAAAAATATATAGCGACATCTGCATCTGACATGTAGTTCTACAACGCCTCTCTAATATGGCGTTGCCATAGTTCGCTTTGGTGTGTGTATTTGCTATTGCGACTATGTTTAAATGGTGGCGCAGCTAAAAGCTAAAACCAGCGACCAGTGCCTGTCAAACTGTATCTGCCAAACTATGAAAACGTTTTAATTATGCAATTTGAAATTGAGACTAGTTTGTGAAAGTCAAGTCAGAAACACAGCTTTACTTTGAATAATTTGAAGCTTTTATTTGTGGCGCGCACTTCCGTGAACGGCATGTCATTGTCTTTGATAGAAGACGGGTTTTTTGTGTGCACTTTTATTTTGGTTATAACTAAGATTACGAAATGTGTGCACAAATCTTGCGATATATGCATGTGTGTGTGTGTTTATCTTAACATACGAGATGCTTCGTTTTGTTAGAAATACATAACTATGCAAACTTGATTAACTGACGGATCAAGTCGACCATGGGTTGAGCTACGTTATATTAAATACAGATACATATCGTCCGCCAATATAATAATAGCCTACAATACACTACGCTTTGGCTACATTTTGGGTCAGAAACAGTCAATAAATCTTAAATTATTTTCAATTTCCAGATAATGTCGCCATGTTGAAGGCGCTTAGTACAGCGGGCATATTTCTGTTTAAATGTAATGCTTGAAAATAAATCCAATACTTGAATTATTTTTTACTTGTTCAGGATTTGTTTAAAATTCTGCAAATATTTGGTAAATGTCCAGTATTTTCACTACCTGGCAACACTACTGCTATTCTAAGCGTCATAGTGTCCTGATTGTAAGGAAACTCCATCTGAAACTCTACCCGAGATTTTGAGTTTAAACCACAACCTCCACTAAACTCCCTGAAGAGCCATTAGGCTATAACCCAGGTCATAAATAAATTTAAAACCGGTATTTCCTATCAAGTCCTTGGTCGGAGTTCACAGAAAATACTATTACCAACGAAATTCCTTAGGAAGTGGTAGCATCACACAGGGAATCCGAAGTCTATTCTTCGGGATCCACTTCGAAGTTTAATTGGTCAAACACTTCACGTCTTTGCATGGGGTCGAAGACTAACTCTGTTATGCTAAGGGTCATAGCGTCCAGGTTCAGAGTCAATTTTCGGATTAAGCACTCTAGGTGAAATTTTAGGGTTTAAACCACAACCACCTTCAAACTCCTCGCAGGGCCATAGTATATGATCAGACTATAAACAAAGTCTAATCGAAGTAATAACCGGGATTATAGGGTTAGGTTAAGAGCGGCAGTCTGTATGTCACGCTCACTTGGACAATGTCGTCCATTGTGAAACCATAGGGACGTAAGGAAAAACATAAGTTTTTCTCAGCTCCTCCCTTTAATTTCTTTAAACAGCTCACAAGTTGGCAGATTTAAATACATATCAGCTTACTCCCCAAAGAAAATAGAGGATAGGGCTACATACCGCCTTCTGGAGAGAGCTGGGCACAGACAAAGAAGGTATTCTAATGGCTTCTCATCTGCTTCTGCAAATGTCCTTACGAAACCACTTAGAAATCTTTGCTTGCCGTCCAATAAGGCAGTGACCCGTCATGACAGACACGATAAGTGAGACGACCGGTCTCGATAACGACAGAAGGGCGTTTGGAGTTGAGACAGTGTCATATCAGCCTGGAATGTATGGAATTCCTGACTAGGGTCTCCAGATCAAGTCTGTCTACGGAGTTCGTAGATAAAACTACAAGTTATTGTTTTATACAGCACGGAACTGGTCATCCAATAAATAACTAAGGCAAAATTCGTGAAGTGGTTGACACACGCAACCAGGGAAATGTCCGTATAATATTATCACAAGGAATACATGATCATAGCCTCCTTACCTTAGACGAGCTATCCCGATCGGGGCTCCAACTAAATCCAAAGATCTGTGATAGCAAGGGCGAACCAGAAAAATATTTTCTGGTCAGGTTTTCGTAACAGATTTACTCCCTCATTTTGCTCTCTTGCGACCTGGGGACTGGTGGACTGCCGCAGCGTACATCTAAGGGAGACAACAAATCAACTTCAGCACAAAGATCGACTTGTTTTGATACTGATATTAAATCTCTGGAGACTAATTCTTGATTCTTGCGATTGCCGCAGATCTCTTAACCAGATGACAGATACCTCATATGGATACTAGAGCATAATGACATCCCGGGGCACTGCAAAGCCGAGTGATCTAAGAGACCCTAAGTATGTTCGGCGGATATTCGTTTTGAGACATTTTAAGTCGAATGAGAACTGTCCGTCCGTCAGTCTGTCTACTGGCTGGTGCGCACGATAACTCTCGAAAGGAGTAACCGATTGACTTCAAATTTGGTATGTGGTAATATTTTTTTCTATCTCCGGCTAAGTTCGAAGATGGGCCATATTGCCCCCACTCCTTCTAGTACCTCCCCCACAAAGGGCTAAAATGTGATGAAATATTGATTTTGTAATAGCTTATTCGAATCTTCTGAAATTCCACACATAGTATTAGTTTATTAGTCGCTATCACCTTGAGTCCTATCACCGGCTAAGTTCGAAGATGGGCCATATTGCCCCACTCCTTCTAGTACCTCCCCCACAAAGCGTTAAAATGTGATGAAATATTGATTCTTTAATAACTTCTATACTATTTATTCGAACCTTCTGAAATTCCACACATAGTATTAGTTTATTAGTCGCTATCACCTTGAGAAAAGTGGGTGAAGTTTCCACGCCCCTTTTAGTACCTCCCACACAAATGCAGAATTTGGCACTAAAAGTTAACAGCTTATAACCTTAATACAAGTGCATAAAAATACTTGAAATTCTGTACAGTGTAATGTTTTTATAGTGTCTATAGTCTGGTAAAAAATGGGCATTATTGTAGAGCCCCTTTTGGTACCTCGCTCACAAATGGACCAATTGAAATGAAAATAGAGGGTAGTCTCTATTTCCCACCGTTGCCGGATTATCGCTTCTTCCGCAAACAACACAACTTCTTTTTTTTTCAAAAATCAAAAAAAAAATACAAAATATCGTTATAAGAGGCTAGGCACTATTGTAATTTTGTATCGGTTTTGTTTTTGTCCTTTTGCCTTTTGATGTTTTCAACAATTGACGTTTAAATATATTGTGAAGAGGTAACTGCCGCCAAAAAAATAAGGTACTATATGATCCGAATAATCAATAATCCGGTTCGAAAACCGAACCAATAATTGAAATTTATTTTTGTAGAATAAATAATTTAATTGAATATAATATAACGTATTTAATTAAATATGAATATTTATAAATTCTACTCTAAATTCAGATAATTAATTATGCCATGTCCAGATTATGCCTCCAAAATATGTCATGTCCAGATTATGCCTCCAAAATATGCAATGTCCAGATTATGCCTCCAAAATATGCCATGTCCAGATTATGCCTCCAAAATATCCCTCCAATCATATGAAGTGGCTTTGGTACGTTGAAAACGCTGGTCCAGCATAATCTATGAAACCAATTACGGGCTTGACCGATCCAAACTTGGAGGTAAATATAAAACCTTCAATAGCAATAAACAAAAACTGCGAGAATGTTATAAGATTGTCCGAACCGGAGTCATATCTGAAACAATAAAAATGTCAAAGTGAAACGAAGTGATTTTATTATTCTTATTATTATTATAAGGAAATATTATCAAAAATAATTCTTACTTGACCAATAGCTCCAAAAATATCACATTGCTGCAGCATCCAATGAACACTCCCAATACCGCAGACCAGGCCTTGAAATTAATCGTGGAAACCTGGAACTAGGTATGCATAAACTGATGGTTTAGTATTGTGCGTACGTAGCTATTACTACTTGCTGAATTAAGATGATTCAGCAAAACATTAAATCTATTCAACTATGATAGAGATACAATAAGAATAATTCGGCACAGTGCAAGGTATTTAAAGTATCTACTGTTCAGCGAAAAATAGGTGTATTTGTTAAACCCGTTCTGGTACCTCCCATACAAGCTAACAGAATAACTCGTGGAATATTGAATATTACATTATTCACAAATTGAGGGTATACCTTAGTCGGTTTACCCGACTGAAACATTCTTATTTGTTATATATATAGATGACTCCACGAGTCGTCTACTGTACAGTAGATGACTCCAGGATTAATTTTCTGTATAGTAGATGATTCCACGAGTCGTCTAACCCTATGTGACTACCAGCTTTGATTACCTACGAAACGCTGCTTTCAAAATTCTTAGGATGATGTCCATCTCGTCGGCTACTTTAAGAAAAGTAATTATTTGAGGGTCATCTTCATTTTGTTCTCGGTTATGTTTCATGTTTTCCAAAGCGTTTAGCCTTAAAATTGTCCTCTAAATGACTAAAAACTTTGATTACCTAGAAAACTTTGTTTACAAAATTCTTAGAATGATGACCATTTCTAAGGACGAGACCTGAAGCTTCGGATACATTAAGAAAAATAATTATTTGAGAGTTTCACATATGTTCCATGCAACCCACAGCTTTTTCGTCTAAAGTTGCCCCCTAAGTGACTAACCGCTTTGACTATCTACCAAACCCTGTTTTCAAACTTCTTAGGATGATGGCGATTTCTAAGGATTAGGGGGATGTCTTGGAGCGTCGGGTACTTTAAGAAAAATTGTTATTTGAGGGTCTTCTTTATTTGGTTCTCGGATATGTTCCACATTAAAGAAAGCTTGGTGCGTTGAAGTTGTTCCCCAAGTGACAATTCGTAAATAAATTCGTAGGAGAGCACCCCAGTAGGTGAGTTGGTAGCGTACTCGCCTATGGGTTTGGGGGTCGTGGGTTCGATTCCCACCAGAGGTGGTCTGTCGCTGCAAAAATCTAGCCACATGGTCTTTGTAACCCGGCTGTTCCCTGGACCGTAAAATTAGAATATAAATTTACTTTGTATTGTAATTCATATAAATAAATAAATAAAATTCGTAGGATGATGGCTATTTCCCATGAGTAAGGGCGAGGCCTGAAGCGTTGGGTACTTTAAGTGAAATTATTATTTAGCATTTACTTTAAAATATGGCAAAAAATAATAAAAACAAATAATTCGATTCCTAATATCGTATCAAAAATTCTAGTATCGATCTGGCAACTATGTTTCCACAACATTATTCTATCTTCACAACATGATTTCCAATTTATTATCCCTTTGATCCAGAGTAGGGTGACCCCACTAGTTAGGGGGAAGACGATGTCGATGCAATTATTTTGCGGTAAATGCACGAGAGAAGGTAGTCGTCATTCCGATTAACTAACACATCGGCCACCAAATAACAATAACACTAACAACAGCTACAAAACTGGACAAACATTGTGAAACATGTGCAATGGGAAAAAAGCAAAAAATTGGAAATAAAAAAGCACTACAAAATAAAAATCACGCCGAGATTTTTGTTGATTGTGTGCGAGAGCCGCGCCGCTCCAAAGATGAATATGTGTGTAAATCACGTTTATACGTGCGAGATAGGCACATTGGGACAGCAACAACAACAACCAGCTGTAGTATTTCGGAAGAAATCACCAAAACTTTTGTTGTTGTACTCACTCAGATGGCTGTGGTTAATGAGATTTTATACCCAAAAACTGTAGTGTTGTGATGTGGTGTGGTGAGAGAGCCCCAAGCGTTCCACGCTGCGAGTACCTATAGCCAACACTCACTACAGCAGCCGACGAACGTCACATCTAAACAGAAATCTAAAAAAAACCGCCACTGATGTTAATTGCGGGTGACGGTATGCAATTGCGTATGAATCACCCTACGATATTAATAACATAATAATAATAATAACAAGTAAAAGTGTTAAGTTCGGCCATGCCGAATCTTATATACCCTCCACCATGGATAGCATGTAACCACACAAAATAACTCAAAGCTAAAGAAAATAACACCGAAAAACACAAAAAAGAAGTAAGAAAGTTTCAGTCAGTTAAATCGACTAAGGTATACCCTCACTTTGTGAGTAATGTAATATGGAGGTACCAGGAGGGTTTTAATTTCAAGTATTTATACACTGGTATTAATGTTATAAGCTTTTGATTTTTGGTGCAAAATGGTACCTTTGTGTGGAAGGTACCAAAAGGGGCGTGGCAATAAAGCCCATTTTTCACTGGACTGTAGGCGCAATAAAAGCATTACACAGTACAAAATTTCATGTATTTTTAAACACTGGTATTAATGTTATAAGCTGTTAACTTTTGGTGCAAAATGGTGCATTTGTGTGGGAGGTACCAAAAGGGGTGTGACAACTTCGCCTATTTTTCTCGTGCTGATAGCGACTAATAAATTAATAGTATGCGTGGAATTTCAGAAGATTCGAATAAGTAGTATAACAGTTATTAAAGTATCAATATTTCACAACATGTAAACCCTTTGTGAGGGATGTACTAGAAGGAGTGGCCCAATATGGCAAATCTTTGAACTTAGCCGGAGATAGAAAAAAATATTACCACGTTTGAAGTCAATCGGTTACTCCTTTCGAGAGTTATCGTGCGCACCAGCCATCAGACAGATATACAGACAGACAGACAGACGGACATTGCTCATTCGACTTAAAATTACCCAAAACGGATTTCCGTCAAACATACTTGGGGTTTAGGTCACTGCTTCGATGTGTTACACTTTTTTCCGTAGCAAATGATATATACCCTCGTCACACTAAAGTGATATAGTTGAGTATAGATGAGAACAGTAGGAATCACAACAAGTTAGATGCTATATGTATATGGGAGCTATATCTAAATATGGACCGATATCGCCCATTTTCAATCCCACGTTACCTGCAGCTATAAGAAGTATCTATACCAAATTTCAGCCACCTAGCTCAAGTATTATAGATTGTAGCGTGATTACAACAGACGGACGGACGGATGGACAGACGGACATGGCTAAATCGTCTTAGAATTTTAAGACGATTAAGAATATATGTACTTTATGGGATCTCATACGGACATGGCTAAATCGTCTTAGAATTTTAAGACGATTAAAACATATATACTTTATGGGATCTCAGATCAATATTTAGAGGTGTTACAAACGGAGTGACAAAATGAATATACCCCACATCCTACGGTGGAGGGTATAAAAACAACATCCGCCAAATGGCCACCATGGCCACGCTTACAGGACCATATCCTTTCCATAACCAACTCGCAAAGTCGCTGCCCAATGTCCTCGATAGCCTCACGAATTCTATCTTTATGGTCTTGAATCGACGCTGGGCTGTTGGCGTAGACCTTATCTTCCACGTGACCCCAAAGGAAGAAGTCGCAAGGTGTTAAACCACAAGATCTCGGTGGCCAATTGTGATCACCTCTTCGAGAGATAACACGGTCCGGAAACTTTTCCCGTAACAGAGCAATGGTTTCGTTGCTTGTGTGGCACGTAGCGCCGTCTTGTTGAAAGTAAGCGTTGTCCAGATCAATCCATATCATTAATAATCTTTCGATAGCGCAATCCATTCACCGTAACTGTTGATCCAACCTCATTTTTAAAAAAAGTAAGGTCCAATGACCCCGCCGGATCATAAACCCCACTAAACAGTCACACGTTGAGGATGGAGAGGCTTCTCAACAATAACCCTTGGGTTTTCCGAGCCCCAGATGCGACAATTTTGCTTGTTGACGTAGCCACCGAGTTGGATCAGTCAAGATGATTTTTCGATAGAATTCCGGATCATTTTCATGCATTTCAGGGACCCAATCAGCAAAGACACGACGTTGTTGATGATCGACCGGCTTGAGTTCTTGTGTTAACAAAACATTATAAGCCTTAAGACCCAAGTCTTTATGCAAGATACGGTGTAATGACGTTTGTGGAAAGTCCAATTCCAAAGAACGACGAGGAATGGACAAACCTGGGTTTTCTTCAACACTTTGGGCTAAAGCAGCAATATTCTCAGTTGTTCATGAGCGACGTGCACGGGTTTTATTCTACACATCACTAACTTGTCCCAACAGCTCGCATTTGTCCAACAATTTCTGTATTGTGGTCCGACAAGGTGCTTCACGACGACCCAAAAATGCTTGAGTTTTGCGAACTGTGACTGCAAGATTTTCACCATTTTTGTAGTGAATTTTAATAATTTCAATGCGATATTAAATCGTGTATCGTTCCATTTTTATACCCGGCATGGCCGAACTTAACGCTTTTACTTGTTAGTAATAGCGTAGTTTGTACTTGTCAAATGTCAAAGAATAAAAGCTTCAAAAATGACAGCAACCGAAATACCGGGTGATTCAAAATAACACCTCTTGTTGGAAAACCCTGTACATACTGGTATACAGTGGTTGACAAAAGTCAATACACAACCGAGATATTAAAAACTTTATAGAAAACTACATAAAACTGATCAATAAAACTATTTGGCCGAATCAGATACACGCTGAAAAAAAATCGTTTCTGTAGTCCCAAACATATTCTGCTTGAAATGTATAAATGTTTAGGGTACATTCGAATTATGTTATATTTGGCACTTACAAATATTATATATTTGGGAATATGTTCTTCTAAACAAATCATTGTTTTCATTCTAATATATTTTATTTGAACTATTTTTACGAAACAAATATATATTTGCATTTAAGTATTCAGAAAATATATCAATGCCTTAATTTACAGACAAATTTCCTGTTTTTCAGTAATTTTACGATCGTTTTTTCAGAAATTTTAAATGTTCGTAAAATTCCTTTATAATTAAAATGAGATATTGCTCGATGGGCTGACAACAAATGACGACTTCGAATAAATAACGGGAGATCCAAGTAGAGATACTTTTTTCAATAGTCTTTTTTTGACAGATCACGTGTGATTAAGTATTGTTTGGCATTTCATCATGGTAAGACTTACGCCTGAACAACGTTTACAAATCGTTCAACTTTATTACGAAAATTTACGTTCTGTGAGGAATGTGTTTCGTGCACTTCGCTCAACTTATGGTCAACATAATCGGCCTACTGAGCGTACTATTCGCAACCCCATCACCATCTTGAGACCCAGCATTCATTATTGGATAATATTCGACCGAATAGACCACGTCCAGCACGCAGTGAAGAAAATGTAGCGGCCGTAGCTGAGAGTGTACACGAAGACCGTGGAGAGTCGATTCGGCGCCGTTCGCAGCAACTCGGACTGACGTATGGAACGACTTGGCGCATTTTACGTCGAGATCTTAAATTGAAAGCATACAAAATACAGCTTGTGCAAGAACTGAAGCCGCCCGACCTTCCCAAGCGACATCGCTCTTGAAAAGTTCCAAGAAGATCCGACGTTTTCGAGCCAAATTTTGTTCAGCGATGAGGCCCATTTCTGGCTCAATGGGTATGTAAACAAGCAAAATTGCCACATTTGGGACGAAGAGCAACCTGAAGAGATTGAAGAGCTGCCACTTCATCCGGAAAAAACAACGGTTTGGTGGGCCGGTGGAATCATCGGTCCATATTTCTTCAAAAATGATGCCGTTATCGTGCCATGATTTGATGCCTGAAATTAAAGCTCGTGATCTCGGCGACATTTGGTTTCAACAAGACGGCGTCACTTCCCACACATCGCATCAATCAATGGATTTATTGAGAGAACACTTCGGTGAGTGGATAACTTCACGTTTTGGGCCGGTCGATTGGCCACCAAGATCGTGTGAAATCACACCGTTCGAATTTTTTCAGTGGGGATATGTTAAGTCTAAAGTTTATGCGGACAAACCCGCTTCGATTCAGGCCTTGGAGCAAAACATCACGCGTGTCATTCGCCAGTTACTAGTCGAAATGCTCGAACGAGTCTTCGAAAATTGGACTCAACGAATGGACCATCTGAGACGTAGCCGCGGCCAACATTTGATAGACATAATCTTCAAAAAATAAATGCCAAAGAATGTTCTTTCAAATGATAATAAACATTCCCCATTCAATTTGAATTTTCTGTGTTTTTTTCTTTAAAAAAGTAGGGAACCTCGAAATAGATCACCCTATATGTATGCGAGTATATCTGATAACCGAGTAGATGCAAAAGCAGCTATTTAATGTCCAGAAAAAGATCAGAGCGGACACAAACCCGCGTCTTAAATTTGTTTAAAGTGTAATCGAAATAAACCTGTTACCAATTAGAGTATCTAACAACAATGAAACAGCTAAAGTGAATGCATCAAAACTTGGAACATAGATCATATACATCTTGACCAGTGAGACCCCTTTGGGAGTTATTAAGTAGAAAGTGAGTCACATATTGCTAAAAGCGTGGCTAGCTACTCAGATTCGCGGAATTTGGCCTATTGTCGGAGCCGTTTGGGCTTATATACCTATATTTTCATTCTTTCTGATATATCAAAGGTATGTTATGAGAAAAAAATATACATTTCAACAAATGAGGTGCTGGTCAGAACACATTACACATTTTTCTTACACATTGAGGACATCTGTAATTATTTTCAAATATTCTGAAGGGATTACAAGTAGGGAATACTAAACCAGTTATTTTATGATCGCCCTCCAAATGCAAAACGCATTTTATCAAAACTATTTATAAATCAAAAATGTGAAAAACTGTAACTAGATATTAAATTTATTATCTGGGGATTATGGTCAATGCAGACACGATCGAATGAAGCATGAGACTTAATGTCCATCACATAAGAACTTTGATTCTAGATATTGGCTACTCCATTAGGGTGGGCGTTGGTTTGTTGAAATTCTTCAAAAGCTTCATACCATTGGTCTCTGAAACTTATTTTTTCATACAACGTCTTTGACTGTCCCTTGGAAAACGAACTGGAGGACATCTTTGTAGAATATTTGCAAGATCGGAGTGGTAGGTTTCTTTAAAGTTCCTTTACTGTTTCTTAAAAAATGACGAAAATTACTCCTAAGAATGAGAAATACAGGGATCGTATTGTTCTAAGGAACGAAACTGATTTTTTCTCAGATGAACACTAATGTTGTGTTTTTGGCATTTCTAGAAAAATTCGGAGAAAAATCATTGTGGCCATGTTTGACCTACTGCGAATTTTGTCCTTACGATGTTCTATCGAAGGGTACAATTGGGTAATTGTATAAACTGAATTTATGGTTCCTTACTTTTGCATTTGTTATTATAAAGTTTGAAATTTGTTGTACATGCCTTTCCACGTGGTGGCGGAAATTTAAAAAAAAAAAACAAGTTAAAGCGTTAAGTTCGGCCATGCCGAATCTTATATACCCTCCACCATGTATCGCACGCGAATGATTACGGTTGAGGTTAAGAAGTCAAATCTAGAGAGACCTTTGTATGGGGTCTATATCAAAACAACCGATGCTCGTGCGAAGGATACTGCGTATAAATAAACCCCAGTTACCAACTTTCAGCCCGACCAGTTGACATTTGTGGTCTCTATGACGTTAAGAAGTCAAATCGGGGAGATGCCATATATGGGGGCTATATCCAAAATTGGACCGATATTGTCCATTTGCAATCCCAACATATGTACCAAATTCAGCCACCTAGCTGAAGTATTATAGATTGTAGCGTGATTACAACAGACGGACAGACGGGCATGGTTAAATAGTCTTAGAATTTTACGACGATTTATAATACAGGGTTTTCCAACAAGAGGTGTTATTTTGAATCACCCGGTATTTCGGTAGCTGTCACTTTTGAAGCTTTTATTCTTTGACATTTGACAAGTAGAAACTACGCCATTGGTTAAATCGACGATTTATAATACAGCGTTTTCCAACAAGAGGTGCTATTTGGAATCACCCGGTATTTCGGTAGCTGTCACTTTTGAAGCTTTTATTCTTTGACATTTGACAAGTAGAAACTACGCCATTACTAAAAATGGAACGATACACGATTCAACAACGCATTGAAATTATTAAAATTCACTACAAAAATGGTGAAAATCTTGCAGTCACAGTTCGCAAAACTAAAGCATTTTTGTGTCGTCGTGAAGCACCTTGTCGGACCGCAATACAGAAATTGTTGGAAAAATTCGACCTGTTGGGACAAGTTAGTGATGGGAAGAATAAAACCCGTGCACGTCGCTCAAGAACAACTGAGAATATTGCTGCTGTAGCCCAAAGTGTTGAAGAAAACCCAGGTTTGTCCATTCCTCGTCGTTCTTTGGAATTGGGCTTTCCACAAAACGTCATTACACCGTATCTTGCATAAAGACATGGGTCTTAAAGCTTATAAAGTTTAGTTAACACAAGAACTCAAGCCGGCCGATCATCAACAATGTCGTGTCTTTGCTGATTGGGTCTTTGAAATACATGAAAATGTTCCGGAATTCCATCGAAAAATCATCTTGACTGATGAGGCCCATTTCCACCTCGGTGGCTACGTCAACAAGCAAAATTATCGCATCTGGGGCTCGGAAAACCCAAGAGTTATTGTTGAGAAGCCTCTCCATCCTCAACGTGTGACCGTTTGATGCGGTTTATGATCCGGCGGGGTCATTGGACCTTACTTTTTCGCAAATGAGGTTGGATCAACAGTTACGGTGAATGGATTGCGCTATCGAGCGATGATTAATGATTTTTTATGGTCGGAGTTGGATGGTATTGATCTGGACAACGTTTACTTTCAACAAGACGGCGCAACGTGCCACACAAGCAACGAAACCATTGCTCTGTTACGGGAAAAGTTTCCGGAACGTGTTATCTCTCGAAGAGGTGATCACAATTGGCCACCGAGATTTTGTGATTTAACACCTTGCGACTTCTTCCTTTGGGGCCACGTGAAAGATAAGGTCCACGCCAATAGCCGAGCGTCGATTCAAGACCTCAAAGATAGAATTCGTGAGGCTATCGAGGACATAGGGCAGCTACTTTGCGATTTGGTTATGGAAAATTTCATGAAAAGGATATGGTCCTGTAAGCTTTGTCGTGGTGGCCATTTGTCTGCTGTTGTTTTTCATTATTAACGGCATACCTTCCTCTTTATTATGAGATAAACATCCGATCATTTATCTAAAAAAATGGCATTTTTCTTTGAATACCAAAGCAACACCTCTTGTTGGAAAATCTTTTATGTATACATTATGGGGTCTCAGATCAATATTTAGTGGTGTTATGAATATACCCCCCCTTCCTATGGTGGAGAGTATAAACAAATTAATGCCTACTCTAAAAAACTGAAATCTTTGACTTAGCGTACTTTGGAATGGAGGTAACGATGTGATAAGATTTCCGTAGTTGGTACTTGTTATTTGTTTTTGACAGACACGAACGGCATACGCTTTAGCTTGAGGTAGGTGTATCATTGACAATTGTCAACGAAGAGTAAACAATCGCAATGGGAAAATGCTTTCGTTAGGGGAAATGCTTTATAGACAAACCAACACATGCATTATCCGTCTATTGCCGTCTATAAGTGTAGTGCCATCTCCATACCTCTCCACAAAAACAAAAATCTGCAGCCAGCAGCCGACGGCGGCGGCATCGGCGAGAGCAAAGCAACCACAACACAACACAACCAATACTGAGACGATCGCAATGGCCCCAATGAGTTGAGATTCAGTGAGAACCGGGACGCGCTCCATACGAGACAACACTAGAAAAAACGTTAAACAATAAGCTAAGAAAATCATTTAATATTTGTACTTCTTGTGCTGACGTTTTTTTAGAAATAACAAAAACATCACCCACCTCCTGCCCCCACACACACAAACGGTAGTTAATCACATGAAAAGTCGCCCCAAGAAAAAGAAAAACAACAAGAACAACAGCAGAAATTTCACTTTCAGGTGTTGTTGTTAATGATATTTATTATTGGTGATGATGACTCTGCTGTGGACCCAAAAACAAGCGGAAAATTAAAGAAGACGCCACCAAAAGAAGATCGAAAATAATCGAATGAATAGAAAAGTGATTAATTTAGTGTGGAAAAAATATTAAACAAATTGTGTGTGTGTGATTGTGTTTGTTTTGATTTATGTTTTTTAATAAAAAAAAAACATCTAAAAAATCATAATTGTTTACAAAACGAAACAAACGGTGGTGGTATCTTTCATTCGCGTGTGAGTGTGTGTGTGTGAGTGTTTTACAGTGTTGAAAACCTTTGTCTGATTAAGGCAGTGTTGCAAAATAATTAACAGAATTTTCTAAAATAATATTTTAAAATGTTAATAGAACACCTTTGCCACGATAACATTGTTTAATAATTGTTATCAGAGTGTTTGAGTTTCGAGAAATTATCTTTACTAGGGTAATTATTACAAAGTGCACTTAGAAAAATAAGTTGAAACACTATGCCATGAATTACACTATGTCACAAGAAAAATTAGTACAATTAACCACTGCCTCAGGCTTTTTCAACCGGGGAGCGATCTTGAAGGGGAGCAGTTAGTACATTTAATGAATAAATTACTGGATTTTTTTTAAATAAATAATTACTAATAATTATTAAATAAATGACTAACTTGTTTATACCCTCACTTTAGTGATACGAGGGTATACAAAGGGAGGTTTAATTTTAAGGGCCGATGTTGATTTTGAATAAAACACAAATGGTTGTCATTGGTATGGTTCAATTATGTATGGAACAAAATATCGGCCAAATGGCCGCCGCGACCTCGGCGGCACACCTCCATCGGGAGATGGTCCAAATTTTCGATGACGCTAAGGCATAATTGAGGTTCTATGCCGCTAATGTGCAGAATCATCTCATCCTTTAGCTCTTGAATTGTTGCTGGCTTATCGACGTACACCTATTCTTTCAAATAACCCCAAAGAAAGAAGTCTAACGGTGTCAACTCACATGATCTTGGCGATCAATTGACATCGCCACGACCTGAGATAACACGGCCATTGAATTTGTTGCGCAAAAGAGCCATTGTTTCGTTAGGTGTGTGGCAAGTGGCACCGTCCTGTTGAAACCACATTTTGTCCACATCCATATCTTCCAATTCGGGCCATAAAAAGTTCGTTATTATCTCACGATAGCGTACACCATTCACAGTAACTGCCTGACCGGCCTCATTTCGAAAAAGTATGGCCCGATAACGTCGCCAGCCAGATGAAGCCGCACCAAACGAACTGGGCGAGCATGCACAGGTGTTTTCACATGTCCTACAGACCCGGTTTGCTGAAATTTGCGCACAATTCTCCCGATTGTGGACACATTTGGTCGATTATGCTGATCAAAAAAACATCACGAAGTGCACGAAATGCATTTTCGTAAAAGGCTAAAAAAACTTTAAGGCGTTGCTCGATTGTGTATCTTTACATGGCTCAAATTGAGTTAGTCTGAAATTGAGAAATGTCAAATGAAAAGAAGAAAAAAACTTGACGTTTATGTGCGGTTCACATTCAACATCAGCCCTTACAATTTAACCACCCTTTATCATTTGCTACGGGCCAAAAGTGTAACACAGGAGAAGGAAGGAGTGATCTACGAGGGCTGCTACATATATATCTCTGGCCTAATAATGAAAATGCGAAAAATTTGTTATCAAAAATGGTTTCTCCAGCATGATTTATACACTTTTGCATGAGCTCAAACCAATTGTCGAAGCACTTTTTCCACTCCGATTGGTTTTTGAACGCTTCAACAGCATCTTCTGGCGACGAAAATCCTTGACAACACATTTTTTTCTTGATGTGCGGGAATAAAAAGAAGTATTGGGTGTCAAGTCGGGGCTGCACGTCGGATGATCCATCAATTCGACGTTTTGGCCGGTCAAAAAGGCGCTGGTTTGAGCCGATGTGTGAGAGCTCGCATTGTCATGGTGCACAATGATTCGTCTTCTCTTGTTCTTTTTTCGAATTTCTTCCGTAGACTTCAGGCAAACAAATTGTGGGGTACCACTCAGAATTGACTGTCCAACGTTGCTCAAGAGGAATAGTCGCCACATGACCAGTTTTGCCGTAGAAACAGGCGATCATTTGCTTCGATGTGCTTCTTCCACCAATAACTTTCGTTGGATTTGGCTCGTCTTCAAAGACCCACCCGGTCGATTGCTGTTTTGTTTCGGGCTCATACGTATAGATTCAAGATTCGTCACCTGTGACGATCTTATAAACGTCTTTTTTTCTCAAAATTTCTTTGCACCATTCGACACGAACCTTTTTTTAACGCGTTTGTCAAAATGTGCGGAATCCAACGAGAACAAGCCTTTTTTACGGCCAGGTGTTCATACAATATCGAATGTATGCTGGTGGAAGAAATGTCCAAGTATGCCTCTATCTCACGGTATGTGAGATGACGATCTTGCATTATCCACTCACGCACGGCATCAGTGTTCTCTGGCAAAACGGCCATTTTTGAACGACCTTCACGACCTGCGTCATTGAGCGAGCGTCGGCCACGATTGAGTTCATTAAACCAGTTTTTTACAGTACTATAGGATGGTGCTTCATCGCCATACAAAGATTTAAGTTCATCGATGCACTCTTGTAGCGATAATCCACGTCGAAATATGTATAGAAACCCTCGTAAGACCCTAAGTGTGTTTGGAGGATATTTGTTTTGGGTCATTTTAAGTCGAATGAGAAATGTCCGTCCGTCTGTCTGTCTGTCTGCTGGCTGGGGCGCACGATGACTCTCGCAAGGAGTAAGCGAATGCCTCAAATTTGGTATACGGTATTATTTTTTTCTATCTCCGGCTAAGTTCGAAGATGGGCCATATTGGTCCACTCCTTCTGGTACCTCCCACACAAAGGGTTAACATTTAGTGAAATATTGATTCTTTAATGACATCTATTCTACTCATTAGAATCTTCTAAAAATTGCACACATTTTGTTATTTTATTAGTCACCATCACCTCGAGAAAAATGGGCGATGTTGCCACGCCCCGTTTTGGTACCTCCCACACCGTGTTCATATGCATAAAAATACTTGAAATTTCGTACAGTATCATGTTTTTGCAGCGCCTATAGTCCGGTAAAAAATGGGCCTTATTGCACAGGCCCTTCTTGTACCTCCCACACAAATGGACCGTTTTATACCAAAAGTAAACGGCTTATAACATTAATACCGGTCCATACAAATGCTTTAAATTATGTACAGTGTAATGCTGTTATAGTGCCTACAGTCCTGTGAAAAGTGGGTGTTATCACGACGCCCCTTTCTCTACCTCCCACACAAAATGACCAAATCATAACAAAATTGAATAGCTCGTAACGTTAATATACCAGTGCAAATAAACGCTTATAACGGGTGATCCAAGTAGAGATACTTTTTTCAATAGCCTTTTTTTCACAGATCACGTGTGAGTCGAGTCATGCTGTCATGTTATTTTTGTTAGTATTGTTTGGCATTTCATCATGGATAGACTTACGCCTGAACAACGTTTACAAATCGTTCAACTTTATAACAAAATTTACGTTCTGTGAGGAATGTGTTTCGTGCACTTCGCTCAACTTATGGTCAACATAATCGAGTCATCGAAAATTGGACTCAACGGATGGACCATCTGAGACGTAGCCGCCGCCAACATTTGATAGAAATAATCTTCAAAAAATAAATGCCAAAGAATGTTCAAATCAAATGATAATAAACATTCCCCATTCAATTTGAATTTTCTGTGTCCTTTGCTTTAAAAAAGTAGGCAACCTCGAACTGGATCACCCTATAGTTCGACACAGTTCAATGTTTTTAAAGAAAATACTGTTTACCGAAAAAAAGGTGTATTTGTTAAACCCCATCTGGTACTTCCCACACAAATTAACAGATTAATTAGTGTAATGTTATATATTACATTACTCACAAAGTGAGGGTACACCTTAGTCGGTTTACCCGACCTAAACTTCCTTACTTGTTTTTACTATCGCAGAGTAGATCCAGTAAATTGATTTAAGTTTTAACCCTCATATGGCTCCCATGAACTTCTGGCATGAGTGAATCACACCCAGGCGCACACCTTAACTTCTGATAATTCCAATCTTAAAATAATTTGAGTTGTGAAATAACTCCTCCTTGAGGGGTCCCTATGTTCGCTCTAATTATAACCAAGTTGTCGCGAAACAATTCGTGATATCTCTAAACTTTAACATAGTCATAATCCAATTGACAAAAAATCCTTCCGTACCTGTTTCTCCCCATACAACTTCTATGGCTGATTATTAAAAACGCCTTCGATTTCAAGGAAAGCTGACAGAGTTAACTACTTAAAGTCCATTTTGGATTCTAGAGAGGAAGCCTATATCCAGCTTACTTCTGATATACTCATGTAGAATTCTCTCTAACGTCTTGACAAAGAAAGAAGAGAGCCTAATAGGCCTAAAATCTTTTATATTATTTATTTATATGAATTACAATACAAAGTAAATTCATATTATAATTTTACGGTCCAGGGAAAAGCCGAATGACAAAGACCATGTTGCTTATTCTATTTTTGTAGCAACAGAGCAGAGCCTCTGGTTGGAATCGAACCCACGACCCCCAAACTCATAGGCGAGCACGCTACCAACTCACATACTGAGGCGCTCGTACCTTAGATATGAAAACCACCTTTACTTTCTTCCTACGTTAATCTCAGACAAGTCATAAATAATTCTACGAGATAGTCAGATATCACCTCAAATGACTCTTGTAGCATTATGGAATAGATTCCATCGAAGCCTGGAGATTTAAAGGGTCTAAAGGTGTATATTGCCTATTATTACCAAATCAGAGAGCGGCATGCCTATGTATAAGCGGAGCTTTAAAGACTACAACGACGGCGTATCTACAAGTCCTACTCCATCTACTACCGATTGATATTGTGACTAGAGAATTTGCAACCAGAGCGGAGTTAAGCTAAAACAGTCTATCAAAAACTACGGTCACATAAGGATATAACATTGTATATACCAGCGATGTACACCTTCGAGAGGAAATTTGTCATAATTGCGTTTCAGATTACACTGCAAAGAACATAGTCTTTGTTTAAGTTCACAGACTTCAGTGTCAGAAGTCGCCAAGTGGCTGAGAAGCAACATAGGAGACTGCATCCCTAAATTCGCAAAAAGCTGCGACTGCCGCAGATCGGGGAACTGAAAATGTGATTGTCTAAAATCTAAATTTTAGACAATAATTTTGTTAATTTGTAAGTTTAATTAATTTAAAATGTCAAAAAAAACTAATATACATTTCTATACCCTACACCACACTGTGGTACAGGGTATTATAACTTTGTGCATTTGTTTGTAACACCCAAAAGGAGAAGAAATAGACCCATCGTTTATTATACCGATCGACTTAGAATCACTTTCTGAGTTGATTTAGCTATGTCCGTCTGTCCGTCTGTCCGTCTGTCTGTCCGTCTGTGCATGTATTCTTGTAATCAAAGTACAGGTCGCAATTATGGTCCGATCTCGACGAAACTTTACACATATTTTTTTTTGGCCCAAGGACGATCCCTATTGAATTTGGTTAAAATCGGTTCAGATTTAGATATAGCCCCCATATATATGTTAGCCCCGATTTGACATGTAAGCGCTGTAAAAACTTTATTTTATGTCCGATCAGTATGAAATTCGGCAGAAAGACGTTTCTTCTTATATGGATGAACACTGTAAAATTTGGAATAAATCGGTTCAGATTTAGATATAGCCCCCATATATATGTTACCTCCGATTTGACATGTAAGCGCTGTAAAAACTGTATTTTATATCCGATCAGTGCAAAATTCGGCAGAAAGAGGTTTCTTATTACATGAAGGAATACTGCCAAATTCGGAGAAAATCGGTTCGGATTTAGATATAGCCCCCATATATATGTTACCCCCGATTTCACATGTAAGCGCTGTAAAAACTGTATTTTATATCCGATCAGTATGAAATTCGTCAGAAAGAGGTTTCCTATTATATGAATGAACACTTTTAAATCTGGAAGAAATCTGTTCAGATTTAGATATAGCCCCCATATATACGTTACCCCCGATTTGACATGTGAGCGCTGTAAAAATGTTTTTTTATATCCGATCAATGCGAAAGTCGGCAAAAAGAGGTTTCTTTCTACATGAAGGAATACTGCCAAATTCGGAGAAAATTGGTTTAGATTTAGATATAACACCCATATATATGTTACCCCCGATTTGACCTGTAAGCGCTGTAAAAACTGTATTTTATATCCGATCGGTGCGAAATTCGGCAGAAAGAGGTTTCTTATTACATGAAGGAATACTGCCAAATTCGGAGAAAATCGGTTCAGATTTAGATATAACACCGATATATATGTTACCCCCGGTTTGACCTGTAAGCGCTGTAAAAACTGTATTTTATATCCGATCGGTGCGAAATTCGGCAGAAAAAGGTTTCTTATTACATGAAGGAATACTGCCAAATTCCGAGAAAATCGGTTCAGATTTAGATATAACACCCATATATATGTTACCCCCGATTTGACCTGTAAGCGCTGTAAAAACTGTATTTTATATCCGATCGGTGCGAAATTCGGCAGAAAGAGGTTTCTTATTACATGAAGGAATACAGCCAAATTCGGAGAAAATCAGTTCAATGACCCTCAAATTATTATGGTCATTGCCAAATTATTATGGCAATGACCCTCATCGCATTGTTAGGGAGGTGTAGGGTATTATATAGTCGGCCCCGCCCGACTTTCTGCCTTTCCTTACTGGTTTAAAAATTATTTATTTGAATTTAACTGATATCTCTACATAATATTAAGAAAACTATTGTGAATTAATTGTAAAATTTTTTATTATTTTGAATTATTGCAACTTGACATTAATTTATCTATAACCTGCAACATACATTCTCTGTAATACTGAATTGGAACAGAGGTTTCATTTTTGTAAAAGGTCAAGATATCTGCCACTTGGATTTTGAATTCTCATAGGTGAGCAGCAAATAAAGCCCATATCAAACATAATTTAACTCGGTTTTCTTATTTCTATCTCATTCTATCTAACCTAAAATATATATACATATTGTGCTAATTTCTCATACTCATGAAAAATTACATAAATATTCACAAGGGTTATTACTCTTAACATTAAGCTGAATTATTTCTCATTATTAATCGATTGATTAATCTCAGCTCAATCGTTTGGTGTAATAACACTCAAACCCCTTCTAGCTTACAAATAGTGCTCTCAATTCCTGTCAATTAAAGAAGACATCAGCTTCGTTCAGTGATGATTGTTAGGAAGGGGACAACATTACAAATTCTGAAAGAATTTGCATATGGATGACTTAATAAAAAAAGGGCGTATCTTAATTTTTCTCATAATTGCGTTTTCCGTTTATTATGGTCGGAAACTGTGAAATACACCTTACTTTTTTTTTAAATTTTCGGGGGCTATAGTTGCAATTAAAGGATTTACAGGTATTTTAGAAACACCATAATTAAAGCCATAGATATATTGGTGCGCCACTGTCCACATGCAAGCTTTGGCTTAGGCAAGAAGCAGTCGGGCCCTCCAATGCGATAAAGTAGATAGGCAAATCTGACCAAGATACGATCTGAGCAAATAAAAATATCTCCTCGCTTTAGAGAAGGTGGGAAAACTGTGTGATCAGAGAACAAATAAAAATATCTCCTCGCTTTAGAGAAGGTGGGAAAACTGTGTGTGATCAGAGAACACGGCAAAATATTGGGAATTGAGTCCAATGAAGGAGCTGTGGAGATAAGGAAGAATTGAAGAGCATTAAGCTTCTGCAGTGTTACTGACTCGCATTCAGTAAACGACATATGGACATATTGCAATCGGGGTTTCTACGAAATCTGACAATCTTGCCGGAATCGATATTCGTATTATTGATAACTTTGTATATCAAACGGGTTGGTTTCCATGAGTGGCATCTAAGTCTGTGCTAGCACTAGGGACCTCAATTTGTCTATGTGAGCTGGTAATTCGAGGAACTGGTTATGCAGTAGTTAGTGGCGTATTCGTGTTGTCCTAGCAGCTTGGATACGCTTAGAGGCCCAACTATAATATGCAAAAGCTAGCTTAGGCAACTGTACGAATACATGTAAATCGTATGTGCCAAACTATAATTTACTTAAGTGAACTTTTCGTTAAGTTCTCTCAGCTCTCCCTCAGCTCTCCCTCAGTTGCCATTTGCTTAAGCAGGGTGCGAAACTTAACGCACATTCCGTACGGAATTGCTTATGCATATTATAGTTGGGCCTTAGGTCTTCTCAAATCTTTTTCGTCCTACATATATCCAATTATCGCCGCTTAACAAATATCCGATCTTCCAAAATAGGGATACCAAATTCCTATGTTGTTTCCTTCCAATAAACAATAATTACAATTCAGCACATCCTTGGCAGAATAGTTTTCCATTGATGTACATTTTTTACCATTTGACTGAACCAAATGCCAGAAAAGTTTACCACAAATATTTAAAATCAGCCATACGCCACCGGGTACAGATATTTCATGGTCTGGTTAAATGTTACAATAGGCGTGTTTTCGTTACACCATAAGTGCTTAATTTGTATGGGGAGCTAAGCACTTTTAAGCACTATTAGTTCCCGATGAAGTTTGGTGCTTGTGTTCATGTCTTAATCGAGTATGATGTTGCCAGATTGGGCACCCTATATTTAGCAATATGGCATCCCATTTTTGGAGAGATTTTATCAATTATTGTGAATTAACGGGAAGAAGAAGAACAAAAATGGGAAATTATTTTAATATTTGCAAAAAGAGTGTAAACAATTGAACATAGAATAGTAAATATATGTTTTATAAATACTTTTCACGAATTTTTTGTCTGTTTCGCACTGTTCTTTCTTCGCAACTCATGACGCCATTGCTACCAGATAGTGAAAATCCGCCACTTATTGCTTATGTGTCAGTTAGTGGAAGTCAGTTGTTTTCGTTGCAAAGTGCTAAACTACAAGTAAGAAAGTTTCAGTCGGGTAAACCGACTAAGGTATACCCTCACTTTGTGAGTAATGTAATATTGAATATTACACAAATTATTCTGTCAATTTTTGTGGGAAGTACGAGAAGGGGTTTAAGAAATACACCTATATTTCGCTGAACAGTAGATACTTTAAATACATTGCACTGTGCCGAATTGTAACCGTTTATATAGACTGGTATATTAACGTTGAGATATTAAATTGTGGTATAATTTGGCCATTTTGTGTGGGAGGTACAAAAAGGGGCGTGGTGATAACGCTCATTTTTCACTGGACTATAGACATTATAAAAGCATTACACTGTACAACATTTCAAGTAATTGTATACACTGATATTAATGTTATAAACTGTTAACTTTTGGTGTAAAATGGTGCCTATGTGGGAGAGGTAACAAAAGGGGCGTGACAATAACGCCCATTTTTCAATGGACTGTAGGCACTATAAAAACATTACGCTATACAAAATTTCAAGTATTTTTATACACTGGTATTAATGTTATAAGCTGTTAACTTTTCGTGAAAAATGGTGCATTTGTGTGGGAGGTACCAAAAGGGGCGCTGCAATAACGCCCATTTTGCACTGGACTGTAGGCACTATAAAAGCATTAAACTGTACAAAATTTCAAGTATTTCTAAACACTGGTATTAATGTTATAAGCTTTTAACTTTTAGTGCAAAATGGTGCATTTGTGTGGGAGGTACCAAATGGGGCGTGGCAATTTCGCTCATTTTCCTTGAGTTTATAGCGACTAACAAACTAATACTATGTGTGGAATTTTAGAAGATTCGAATACGTATAATAGCAGTTATTAAAGAATCAATATTTCACAACATTTTAACCCTTTGTGGGGGAGGTACCAGAAGGAATGGACCAATATGGCCCATCTTCGAACTTAGCCGGAGATAGAAAAAAATATTACCACATACGAAATATGAAGTCAATCGGTTACTCCTTTCGAGAGTTATCGTGCGCACCAGCCAGCAGACAGACAGACAGACAGACAGACAGACAGACAGACAGACAGACAGACGGACGGACATTGCTCATTCGACTTAAAATGACCCAAAACGGATTTCCGCCGAACATACTTGGGGTCTTAGGTCACTCCTTCGATGTGTTACACTTTTTTCCGTAGCAAATGATATATACCCTCGTCACACTAAAGTGAGGGTATAAAAATTGCTAGCTTGTAACGAAAACATGCCTAATATATAAAGAAATATTCATTGCTTTTCTATGGATTTTTTGGTAAACGTCTACATTAAGGATATCAATGGAAAGTTGTAAAATAAAAATCATACGCCACTTAAGTATTTAAAAGACAATCTCGTCATTGGCTGACACGTTAGATTTTGTTTTAAATGCAGTTGTCGTTCTTGCAATGCCTGGATGTTAATTTCTACCACAGACAGATATCCGGAATGTTAATTTCTACTACAAAAATATAGCACAACGCAAAATGCAAATAATTTCATTCAATAAACAGCTTTCTTTAATATTAATAACATTTAAAAATATGTAAAAAATTATGATAATGTCTTCTTAATAGTATTTGCTTGCAATGACATATTTCCGTTAATATTAATTTTGTGAAATTAATATTTACCGGAACATTTTTTGGGCTCTAGTGAATTTTTTTTCGTTTTGATTTGATTCCATTTTGTAGAACAGGTTCGATATATCAGATTATTGCGGGAACCTTAAGTTATTTTCTTAAATTGTTAATTAACATTTTGTTTGTAAGCTTAGATAATAGTTGTTATTCTGCATTAGAGACTCTATTTTGATCTTGCCTCTTATCTTGGTCACTTAGGTTAGGTTAGGTTAGGTTGAGAAGAGGAGGCGGTGAAATTCCGCCTCATGTCCTTGGACATACACATACGCCAGTATTCGGCCTGTTGTGCGCTCTAACTGTTAGTGAATTGTCCTTGGAAAGTTATATTAGGAACTCGGTACTATTGACATAGTCCATAATCGTTTTCCAGTCTACGCCCCTAAGTTGGCTCAAGTCTGGTATAGTATCATTTCCTAAGAAGCGGTATCTATTGTTAGCGAACGCTGGGCACTGGCAGAGGAAATGCTCCAACGTTTCGTCATCCTCCCCGCAAGCCCTGCATACGCTGTCATCTGCAACTCCTATCCTATGTAGATGTGCCTTACTGGTTTCTACCTTGCTCAATCTCAGCAAGGTCTTGGTCTTGTCCTCGTTTGGGTCACCCCACAAGACTTTCGTTGTCTGCCCAACGTTTTCACTATTCTTTGCCCATATTTTTAGTTCAGAACGCGTAAGTCCGAAAGGCTTTGCATTCTCTAGGGCTGTTGTTTGCAAGTCTCTGGCTCTAGATGCCAAGGCATTTGCTTTCTCGTTACCCCTTACTCCGCGATGACCAGGCACCCATATGATGCATATTGTAGTGCCGTGTTCGGAGTAGGCGTTAATCGCCATTTTTTTTATACCCTACACCACACTGTGGTACAGGGTATTATAAGTTTGTTTCACGGCAGATGTTTGTAACACCTGAAAATAACACAGCTAGACCCACCTTAAAGTATACCGATCGACTCAGAATCACTAGCTGAGTCGATTTAACGATGTCCGTCCGTCCGTCCGTCTGTCCATGTAAAGTTGTTCGTCGACTACAGGTCGCAATTTCACCCCGATCGTTCTGAAATTTTGCAGTTTAGAGTATTTCGCGGCTGTTAAGATCGCTATTGAATTTGGTTGAAATCGGTTAAGATTTAGCTATAGCACCCATATATATGTTTCATCCGATTTTGCTCTTTAGTCCTGAAGAAGCTGTATTTTACATCCAATCATTTTGAAATTTAGAATGGTAGAGTTTCTTGATCCATGAACCAACATTGCCGAATTTGAAGAAAATCGGTTAAGATTTAGCTATAGCTCCCATATATATGTTTCGTCCGATTTGGCTATTTAGTCCTATAAAAGCTGTATTTTACATCCAATCGTTTTGAAATTTAGAATGGTAGAGTTTCTTTATCCATGAACCAACACTACCGAATTTAAAGAAAATCGGTTAAGATTTAGCTATAGCTCCCATATATATGTTTCGTCCGATTTTGCTCTTTAGTCCTGAAGAAGCTGTATTTTATATCAGAGTTATTCAATATTACGAGAGTGGTGTAGGATATTATAAAGTCGGCACCGCCCGACTTTAGCCTTTCCTTACTGGTTTACAATCTAAAACTGTCCTCGACTTCATCGTTCTAGACGTTATTGCCCTGATAGACATTTGGCTATCTGACTTTTGAACTGCAGAACTGTGTTATGGTCTGGCAGACGGAATTCGGTTCCTCGATATAAAGTCCTAGCCCCGTTCTCTCAATTAGATTTCGTATTTGTAGTAGTGCGTCCGGATGAGTTATTTTTAGCTGCAGAAATTGGAAAACTAATAAATTTTATCAGTGTGCCTGTTGGGAATCGAACCCAGCACCTTCGTATTCAGAAGTCTAAAAGACTAAACACTGATGTATTGTTGTATTGTTATATTTTTGAAGATGAAGCTAATGTTTCCTATATTAAACTAATGTTTAGCTCTTTCTAAAGTTGAAATATTGATGAAATGTTTGTTTGAATTAAAAAGAAATTACTATATTTATATTAGATTTTCTAAAATTCCATCTTCTAAGGTAAATTCGTGAAAATATCTTAACGAAGCGGTATTTCTTGCAGTGTTGAACTCAACCTCCAACTTATAATGCAAATAAAATCTTAGTTTGCTAATATTCAGTCGAAATAATATAATTCATCTTATCAGTTCTACAACAAATCTAAAATTAATTGGCAAAAAAAGGCAAAACAAAAACAATAAATTAAAAAACTGAAATAAGTGCAGCAAACAAATAAATAAGCAAAAAAAATATTAATTAAAATAAAAGATTTGAAAAAATCAAATCCGAATAAAACGAAAAAATCTGGTTGAAGTGCTTATAATACAAAAATATTAATATTTAAAACTTAAACTAAAGCCCTATAGCATCCTAATATAAAGAAGAAAATCTGATTTACAATTGAAGTGATTAATAATATGAATATACATATAAATACTTTAAACATAAAGTAAAGCAGAAATGAATTTGAATGTAACAAAAAATCGGTCTCAAACTTGAACTGTTTATAATACAAAAAACCAGTAAGGAAAGGCTAAAGTCGGGCGGTGCCGACTATATTATACCCTACACCACTCTCGTAATATTGAATAACTCTGATATATAAATTTTGTAATTCATGTATAAATTGTTTACATAAATTTACTTTTGGGACATTTTATACTTAAATAATACCCTGTACCACAGTGTGGTGTAGGGTATAAAAACGATTGGATCTAAAGAGCCAAATCGGATGAAACATATATATGGGAGCTATAGCTAAATCTTAACCGATTTTCTTCAAATTTGGCAATGTTGGTTCATGGATCAAGAAACTCTACCATTCTAAATTTCAAAACGATTGGATGTAAAATACAGCTTTTATAGGACTAAAGGGCCAAATCGGACGAAACATATATATGGGAGCTATAGCTAAATCTTAACCGATTTTCTTCAAATTCGGTAGTGTTGGTTCATGAATCAAAAAACTCTACCATTCTAAATTTCAAAACGATTGGATGTAAAATATAGCTTCTATAGAACTAAAGGGCCAAATCGGACGAAACATATATATGGGAGCTATAGCTAAATCTTAACCGATTTTCTTCAAATTCGGTAGTGTTGGTTCATGGATCAAGAAACTCTACCATTCTAAATTTCAAAACGATTGCATGTAAAATACAGCTTCTATAGGACTAAAGGGCCAAATCGGACGAAACATATATATGGGAGCTATAGCTAAATATTAACCGATTTTCTTCAAATTCGGTAGTGTTGGTTCATGGATCAAGAAACTCTACCATTCTAAATTTCAAAACGATTGGATGTAAAATACAGCTTCTACAGGACTAAAGGGCCAAATCGGACGAAACATATATATGGGAGCTATAGCTAAATCTTAACCGATTTTCTTCAAATTCGGCAATGTTGGTTAATGGATCAAGAAACTCTACCATTCTAAATTTCAAAACGATTGGATGTAAAATACAGCTTCTATAGGACTAAAGGTCCAAATCGGACGAAAGATATATATGGGAGCTATATCTAAATCTGGACCGATTTCAACCAAATTCAATAGCGATCTTAACAGCTGCGATATACTCTAAACTGCAAAATCGGAACGATCGGAGTGAAATTGCGACCTGTAGTCGACGAACAACTTTACATGGACGGACGGACGGACGGACGGACAGACATCGTTAAATCGACTCAGCTAGTGATTCTGAGTCGATCGGTATACTTTAAGGTGGGTCTAGCTGTGTTATTTTCAGGTGTTACAAACATCTGCCGTGAAACAAACTTATAATACCCTGTACCACAGTGTGGTGTAGGGTATAATAATAACATTTAAAAAAATTAACTAAAACGTTTTCATATTGAAACAAAAACAAAAATATGTAAACCAAGCGTATCCAACAAATTGTCTATAATTCCAAGCACAAATTCAATTACTACAGTTTAACTCTCATGTTCAGATGTAAGCAAAAAAAACACATTAGGGGTATTCACAATCAAGTATAAATAATATTGACAGAATAAAAAAATAAAAATTAAGTATTGTGAAAACGTCCAATCAAACAGTAAAATAAGATACAAATTTATAATAGCCAACATCACTTTTAAATTTATAATATTAGCAGAACATTTGCACTTTATCGTGAGAAACCCTAATATCGTTATCAGTTTCTAGTGCAGCCGGCGGAAAAAAAAACATTTAAAAATAATTCACAAATGTGTATATAAAAAGCACAACAACAATTATAACAAACAAAAAAAATACCAGTAATTCGCGGTAATTTTCAAATTCCCCACCCTCAACTCAATGACATTAACCGTTGGAATTTTTGCAAAAATAATATATTACTTATCTCGCGAGTTTGTAGAAAATCGTCTCGGGTGTAAAACTTTTGTTTGCATTTCTTCTTCTATTTTCTGAATATCTGGCAATGCATTTCTGTTTGCAAAAAAAGAAAAAAAATTTAATGATATTTCAAAACAATAAAAAGTAAACAAAAATTCAATTCACTTGAAACAATAAAAAATTAACATTTTCTACACGCCAATGCAATTACATGCATGTGATTACTGTCTGGAGAGCCCTATCCACCAACTTAACCCATTGTGGATCAAAGTGGAATAAATGAAAACAGCGTAAGTTTTAGAAATTTAAAGAAAACATTAAAAAATTTTATGAGTTGTGCAGAATTTTGGTATATATAAAACACAAACTGATCAATTTCAGACAAATCGTCTGGAGAGTGGGGATTTTATGAGAAGAAGAACACTGATAAAAAATCCGTTCGTCACCATGACGAATCCATTTCGTCAATATATCTTCGTACTGGTGACGAAAAGTTTCGTACATGCGATGTTTTTGTACGTCAATAGAATGAACACGATCATCAACCTATGTTTTTGGTGATTTCGAAATTCGTCGAGAGAACGATAAGGTTTCATTCCCACGATGAAATGATTTTATTTTTTTTTTTATTTTGCTGAAAATGTGATAAAACGAGGCAATCAATTTATAGTTTGTGCTTAATTGTAGTGTTCTACATGCGTTCTCATTACCCTAGATAAATAATTTGTTGTAAAAGTTTAATTTAAAAATCTAATAATGGAGATGAATGGAGTTCGTCGTGGTGATGAACGGGATTCGTCGTGATGATGAATGGAATTCGTCGTGGTGATGAATGGGATTCGTCGTGGTGATAAATTGTATTCGTCGTGGTAATGAATTGTAATCGTCGTGGTGATGAATGGTATTCGTCTGTTGGCAAATACATTACTCGATGAGATTATTTTTGATTTAAAATATGAGAACTAATGAATACTTCTCGTTCGTTTCCTGTTAAGAACTGCGTTTCAAACCGAATAATCACAACTGAACCTAGCAAAGCTGTCAAGTGATTTTATATTCCATATGGAGTTCGTCGTGGTGATGAATGGGATTCATCGTGGTGATGAACTTGATTCATCGTAGGGATGAATGGTGTTCATCGTGGTGATGAAAGGGATTCGTCCTGGTAATGAGCTCGATTCATCGTAGGGATGAAATGTGATCATCCTGAGGATGAAAGTTTTTGGAAACAGAGATTCGTCATCGTGACGAACATATTCATCAAGAAGATTATTCCGTACGTTAGCTGACTTTTGACAAAAAAATAATCGTGATAATGTACAAATTCGTCATGACGAAGCTTTTTCTATTAGTGAAGTAAATTTTGAAGCGACCTCTATATGGTGACTACTTATATTTATATACAAAACATGGAATATATAAGAGTGTCCTTTAGATAGAGCCTATAACAATGTGACAAAAGATCTGTCAGACTGCCTAGAAAGACGGACCCCAGTATGTACAGTCGTCGTTTACTCAAAGCGGGACAGTCGCATAGCAAGTGCTCAATGCTCTCCACTTCTTCCTCATGTCCACAGCCTCTGCAGAAGTCATTGGAGTTAATACCCAATCTTCTGGCGTGTTCGCCGATCAGGCAGTGTCCCGTCAGAACTGATACTAACGTAGACAATCTTTGCCTCTCTAGTGCGAGGAGATATTTTGCTTTTCTTAGGTCAAATCTTAGAGCATAGATTTGCTTAGAGCATAGCTTAGCAGATCCCCGGGATATATCCCTATGCACAGGCCCCCATATGAGGTGTATATTAAACTGCTCGGCCATATACATAGTTAAGAGATCTGCGGCAGTCAAGGGCTGTTTGTGAATTTGGGGATGTGGCCTCCAGATCAAGCAGTGTCCCATCAGAACTGACACTAACGTTAACAATCTTTTCCTCTCTAGTGCGAGGAGATATTTTGATCTTCTTAGGTCATATCTTGGCCAGCTTTGCTGCTTCCCTGCAGGAGCCAATTTCTGTCCATCTTTCGTTGGATTGCCTCTTGCCTAAGCCAAAGCTTGCACGTGAATAGTGGCGCAACAAACATGAATTTGTAATGTCGTTCCTGTCCTAGCAAGTTCATCAGCTTTGCAGTTCCCCGGGATATCCCTATGCACAGGCCCCCTTATGAGGTGTATATTAAACTGCTCGGCCATCTCTTTAAGAGATCTGCGGCAGTCGAGGGCTGTTTGTGAATTTAGGGATGTGGCCTCCAGAGAATTGATGGCAGCCTGGCTGTCCGAGTGAATGACAACGCCGCTTGGCGACTTCCCATATTGCCATTATTTCGGCTTGATAGACACTGCAGGTATCTGTTAGTCTGTGAGCTATCTCCAAACTAAGTTCTTCACAGCGTACTCCGAAGCCAACCTTTTCATCAAGCTTCGAACCATCTGTGTAAAAGTGGAGAACGCCACTTGACGACTTCCCACATTGCCATTATTTCAGCTTGATAGACACTGCAGGTATCTGTTAGTCTGTGAGCTATATCCAAACTAAGTTCTTCACAGCGTATTCCGAAGCCAACCTTTTAATCAAGCTTCGAACCATCTGTGTAAAAGTGGAGATGATTTATATTACTTGGTATTCTGCCAACACATTCATCTCTGGCTGGAATCATAGTGCTGTAGTTCCTGTCAAAGGTCCACTTGGTCGGTTACCAAAGCACTACACTTTGATATCCTCATGTGACCGTAGTTCTTGTACCTCCACATTGATATATGTATATTCCTGTTGTTCCTATGAGGAGCATAGGGACTCAACGATTGCGTTCCATTCTTTCCGGTCTGATGCTAACGGTTTCAGCTCGTTCTACGACTCGTTTATTTTTGCTGCTTCTATATCCACATTGATAGGCAGTCTATTGTTATTGCAGCTTTGGTTGCAACTTCTCTCGCCACAATATTAATCGGCAGTAAATAGAGTAGGGCTGGTAGAGACTCAGTCGCTGTAGTCCTTAAGGCTCCGCTTGTGCTCTTGCAGGCAGTTCTCTAAACCTTTGATAGTAGTTTAGTTGTCAGTTGCCGTCCACCATACCACAATGCCGTATAACAGTATTGGACGAACTACTGCTATATATATCCAGTGGACGATTTTACAGCCTTTTTGCAGGAATATAAGGCTACGTTAACCTTCCTTACACGTTCCAATACGTTAAGTCTAAATAACAGTTTCCTATCTAGAGTTATTCCTCAAAATTTTGCACTTTCACAAAAGACTAGATCTCTTCAAATTTTTCCGAGGTGGAGGGTCCACATGTGGGACTTTATTCATCCTAGTAAAGAGAACCAATTCTGTCTTGTTTGGGTTTACGCCCAAACCGCTGGTTCTGGCCCATCTAGCCAACTTGTTCAGAGCCACCTGTAGAATATCTCGGAGGATGTTTTCGAATTTGCCACTCACTGCGATTGCCAGGTCGTCCGCATATGCCACGACATTGCAGCCACAACGTTCTAGATCTAGCAGGATTTCATTCACCGCTAGGTTCCAAATTAGTAGAGACAGTACTCCTCCTTGCGGGGTTCCTCTGTTTACAAACCTTGTTAGAGTTGTGGACCCAAGACATGCTGTTATGGCTCTTCTGTTGAGCAGACTTTGAATTAGTCTTACTGCATCTGAGTGAATGTTGTTAAAAGCCCATTCTATGTCAAGAAATGCCACCATGGTGAATTCCTTGAAATGCAGGGACGATTCGATAGTGCTCACAAGTTCGTGCAGGGCTGATTCTGTAGACTTCTCCTTATTGTAGGCATGTTGGTTCGCCGACAGGAGTTTTGTACCAAGGTTTTCCCTAATGAAATAATCTAAAAGTCTTTCCAGAACATTCAATGGGAAGCAGGACAGGCTAATTGGTCTGAAGTCTTTTGTCCTAGTGTGTGATATCTTCCCCGCTTTAGGGGGTAGAAAGCCTGATACAGCCTATATACATTTTCTTCAGCCAGGGGTAATGTACTTTTCTGCATTTCTGCTGCATTTCTGCTGGTGTGAAGCCTGATACAGCCTACATACATTTTCTTCAGCCAGGGGATAATGTACTTTAACATTTTCTGCATTTCTGCTGAGGTGATGCCGTCTGGTCCAGGTGACTTGAAGGGATCAAAGCTGCGTATAGCCCAGCTTTTTCTGGATCTCTCAGTGAACAAACTAGCGACGCTCACAGTCCACTCGCATTCTTGCTGGTCTTGCTGATCTTCGGGTTCTGTTGGTGAGTTCCCCGGGAAATGTGTGTCGAGCGACTGCTCGCTGTTTTTTTGTCCAGTTATTTGCCTCATCCTGCAAGTAACCCACTGTACAGGTTGAAGCTGATATTAATTTCCTCAGCCTTGCGGCGTCGGAGACCTTTTCCACTTTGCCACAGAAGGTATAGATCTTGAGTTGCTCTTTATAGGCATCACAAACATTAGCGACCCCAGTAGATTTCGCCTTGTTGAATAGCTTCTTGCAGGTCTTTTTCATAGCCGTTAGCTCAGAAGTCCACCATAGGGGTTTTGTTTTACCCTTGTACCCTGTTTTTGGACAGGCTTCTTCAAGGGAACTATTGAATGATGTGGTGATATGCTCGACCAGATTATCGTACAGAAGTTTGGAGTTGGGGACTTTCTTGAAATTCTTCTCCTACAGGTGCCACTTTGTCTTTCTCAAATTTCTGTGGACGGCGGGTTTAGGCGCTTTTTCCGCGAGTTTGAACTCAATATAATGGAGTTCTGAGAATGTGTGGTCGTCCAGTACATTCCACCCAATAATTTTGTCTGACAGCCGGTCAGTAGCAAACGTAGCGTCGAGTACTTCTTGTCTGTCTCTAATTGTAAAGCTTGTTTTATTACCTATGTTACAAATACTTACGTTGGTAGTTAGAATAAAGTCAATAAGCGAATCACCCCTATTGTTTATATCCGTACTACCCCAGAAAGTATGATGAGCGTTCGTGTCTGCGCCAATCATCAGCTCGACCTCGTCAGACGTTGCTTCTTCTACTACTTCCCTGAATAGAGCAGTCGGTACTACAGCTTCATAAGGCAAGTAACTGGAGACCACCCAATATATGCGATTACCGATTTCCAGACTAGCAGATGTTTGGTCTTTACCACTGAAATTAGCCAGGAGAATGGTACTTAGATCTTTCCTGGCCAAAACGCAGGTTCTTGGAGTGCCTTCACAGTTGACCACAAGCAGTTTAAAATTGGGTGTCCTGATACCACACACCCTTCCTCCCACTGCGTAGGGCTCCTGTATCAGGACGATGTCTACTGCATCTGTGGACAGGCGCAGCAATAGAGCCGCTGAGGCTGCTTTAGCTTGATGGAGGTTAATCTGTAGAATTTTTACCATCATTGGTAATTGACAGATTAACATCCACCCCGACAAGGGTGTTGTGGAACTCTTCGACCGTATTATCCAGAAGTGTGTCCCCGCCAAATGCGTCAAAGAGTCCGGAGACACCCCTCAGTCCCTCTGTGACAGAAGTAGAGATTTCGTCCTCAGAGAAGGACGTTACAGATCTTCTGTTAGAGTTGGAGTCACCAGAAATAATGAGCGTGGGTACCTCCGCACTTTCCGAAAGTGGTGTATCAACCACGGTGGACGACTCACCTTCCGCAGTGGGAGCTATATCCTGATTGTATACCTTCAAGACTATAGTCTCGAAGCCATATTGTAGGGTTGCACTTGCACGTTGTATATGGGAGGTGGATTCAGCGTTAAGGATCAAATTGACCTGCCGCTTTCTACCATCCGCCTCACCCACCTTGCTGATTCTCCAATTATGGGCCGGCAGACCAGGATTGGCATCTTTTATTATTTCTAATATGTCAGCCGGGTTGCAGGGCTCATCTGTAACTCAGGTGATGGCTCTAGGGTGACTATGGATGTTGTTTTTTCGACAACATCTAACTGGGCACCCGGCCACACCTAACCCGCTCGACTCAGAGCAGTCTTATACAGGTCTACTGGTGTGGCATTACCGAAATATAAGAGCTTTACTCTCCCCCGATGCCATCCTGCATCGTTGCAGATTGGTGGTTTGCCCGGCATTTCTCTACGGTATATACAGAGATATAGAAATATAGATATAGAGATGTAGAGATATAGAGATATAGAGATATAGAGATATAGAGATATAGAGATATAGAGATATAGAGATATAGAGATATAGAGATATAGAGATATAGAGATATAGAGATATAGAGATATAGAGATATAGAGATATAGAGATATAGAGATGTAGAGATATAGAGATATAGAGATATAGAGATATAGAGATATAGAGATATAGAGATATAGAGATATAGAGATATAGAGATATAGAGATATAGAGATATAGAGATATAGAGATATAGAGATATAGAGATATAGAGATATAGAGATATAGAGATATAGAGATATAGAGATATAGAGATATAGAGATATAGAGATATAGAGATATAGAGATATAGAGATATAGAGATATAGAGATATAGAGATATAGAGATATAGAGATATAGAGATATAGAGATATAGAGATATAGAGATATAGAGATATAGAGATATAGAGATATAGAGATATAGAGATATAGAGATATAGAGATATAGAGATATAGAGATATAGAGATATAGAGATATAGAGATATAGAGATATAGAGATATAGAGATATAGAGATATAGAGATATAGAGATATAGAGATATAGAGATATAGAGATATAGAGATATAGAGATATAGAGATATAGAGATATAGAGATATAGAGATATAGAGATATAGAGATATAGAGATATAGAGATATAGAGATATAGAGATATAGAGATATAGAGATATAGAGATATAGAGATATAGAGATATAGAGATATAGAGATATAGAGATATAGAGATATAGAGATATAGAGATATAGAGATATAGAGATATAGAGATATAGAGATATAGAGATATAGAGATATAGAGATATAGAGATATAGAGATATAGAGATATAGAGATATAGAGATATAGAGATATAGAGATATAGAGATATAGAGATATAGAGATATAGAGATATAGAGATATAGAGATATAGAGATATAGAGATATAGAGATATAGAGATATAGAGATATAGAGATATAGAGATATAGAGATATAGAGATATAGAGATATAGAGATATAGAGATATAGAGATATAGAGATATAGAGATATAGAGATATAGAGATATAGAGATATAGAGATATAGAGATATAGAGATATAGAGATATAGAGATATAGAGATATAGAGATATAGAGATATAGAGATATAGAGATATAGAGATATAGAGATATAGAGATATAGAGATATAGAGATATAGAGATATAGAGATATAGAGATATAGAGATATAGAGATATAGAGATATAGAGATATAGAGATATAGAGATATAGAGATATAGAGATATAGAGATATAGAGATATAGAGATATAGAGATATAGAGATATAGAGATATAGAGATATAGAGATATAGAGATATAGAGATATAGAGATATAGAGATATAGAGATATAGAGATATAGAGATATAGAGATATAGAGATATAGAGATATAGAGATATAGAGATATAGAGATATAGAGATATAGAGATATAGAGATATAGAGATATAGAGATATAGAGATATAGAGATATAGAGATATAGAGATATAGAGATATAGAGATATAGAGATATAGAGATATAGAGATATAGAGATATAGAGATATAGAGATATAGAGATATAGAGATATAGAGATATAGAGATATAGAGATATAGAGATATAGAGATATAGAGATATAGAGATATAGAGATATAGAGATATAGAGATATAGAGATATAGAGATATAGAGATATAGAGATATAGAGATATAGAGATATAGAGATATAGAGATATAGAGATATAGAGATATAGAGATATAGAGATATAGAGATATAGAGATATAGAGATATAGAGATATAGAGATATAGAGATATAGAGATATAGAGATATAGAGATATAGAGATATAGAGATATAGAGATATAGAGATATAGAGATATAGAGATATAGAGATATAGAGATATAGAGATATAGAGATATAGAGATATAGAGATATAGAGATATAGAGATATAGAGATATAGAGATATAGAGATATAGAGATATAGAGATATAGAGATATAGAGATATAGAGATATAGAGATATAGAGATATAGAGATATAGAGATATAGAGATATAGAGATATAGAGATATAGAGATATAGAGATATAGAGATATAGAGATATAGAGATATAGAGATATAGAGATATAGAGATATAGAGATATAGAGATATAGAGATATAGAGATATAGAGATATAGAGATATAGAGATATAGAGATATAGAGATATAGAGATATAGAGATATAGAGATATAGAGATATAGAGATATAGAGATATAGAGATATAGAGATATAGAGATATAGAGATATAGAGATATAGAGATATAGAGATATAGAGATATAGAGATATAGAGATATAGAGATATAGAGATATAGAGATATAGAGATATAGAGATATAGAGATATAGAGATATAGAGATATAGAGATATAGAGATATAGAGATATAGAGATATAGAGATATAGAGATATAGAGATATAGAGATATAGAGATATAGAGATATAGAGATATAGAGATATAGAGATATAGAGATATAGAGATATAGAGATATAGAGATATAGAGATATAGAGATATAGAGATATAGAGATATAGAGATATAGAGATATAGAGATATAGAGATATAGAGATATAGAGATATAGAGATATAGAGATATAGAGATATAGAGATATAGAGATATAGAGATATAGAGATATAGAGATATAGAGATATAGAGATATAGAGATATAGAGATATAGAGATATAGAGATATAGAGATATAGAGATATAGAGATATAGAGATATAGAGATATAGAGATATAGAGATATAGAGATATAGAGATATAGAGATATAGAGATATAGAGATATAGAGATATAGAGATATAGAGATATAGAGATATAGAGATATAGAGATATAGAGATATAGAGATATAGAGATATAGAGATATAGAGATATAGAGATATAGAGATATAGAGATATAGAGATATAGAGATATAGAGATATAGAGATATAGAGATATAGAGATATAGAGATATAGAGATATAGAGATATAGAGATATAGAGATATAGAGATATAGAGATATAGAGATATAGAGATATAGAGATATAGAGATATAGAGATATAGAGATATAGAGATATAGAGATATAGAGATATAGAGATATAGAGATATAGAGATATAGAGATATAGAGATATAGAGATATAGAGATATAGAGATATAGAGATATAGAGATATAGAGATATAGAGATATAGAGATATAGAGATATAGAGATATAGAGATATAGAGATATAGAGATATAGAGATATAGAGATATAGAGATATAGAGATATAGAGATATAGAGATATAGAGATATAGAGATATAGAGATATAGAGATATAGAGATATAGAGATATAGAGATATAGAGATATAGAGATATAGAGATATAGAGATATAGAGATATAGAGATATAGAGATATAGAGATATAGAGATATAGAGATATAGAGATATAGAGATATAGAGATATAGAGATATAGAGATATAGAGATATAGAGATATAGAGATATAGAGATATAGAGATATAGAGATATAGAGATATAGAGATATAGAGATATAGAGATATAGAGATATAGAGATATAGAGATATAGAGATATAGAGATATAGAGATATAGAGATATAGAGATATAGAGATATAGAGATATAGAGATATAGAGATATAGAGATATAGAGATATAGAGATATAGAGATATAGAGATATAGAGATATAGAGATATAGAGATATAGAGATATAGAGATATAGAGATATAGAGATATAGAGATATAGAGATATAGAGATATAGAGATATAGAGATATAGAGATATAGAGATATAGAGATATAGAGATATAGAGATATAGAGATATAGAGATATAGAGATATAGAGATATAGAGATATAGAGATATAGAGATATAGAGATATAGAGATATAGAGATATAGAGATATAGAGATATAGAGATATAGAGATATAGAGATATAGAGATATAGAGATATAGAGATATAGAGATATAGAGATATAGAGATATAGAGATATAGAGATATAGAGATATAGAGATATAGAGATATAGAGATATAGAGATATAGATATAAAGAATCATGTCTCTGTTGCTGCTTCTGCTGCGCATAATCAACTTAACCGAATTAATCAACTAATCAACAACGGACGGTTGGCCTGAGGTATGCTTGAGGCATTATTTGCTTTCGTCATAATTTAATTGTGGTGTTACTGAAAAAAATCTCCAGCTGTTTTTTTTTTAAATCCCAATTACATGCTACCGTCTACAAACAAATATTTATATACAGTCGTACCTTCCCCATTCTAATTGTTTTTTAAATATCATTTTAAACGTTTGAGATTTTCAACAAAATTGTAAGATTAGTTCGCACTCGTACCTAACGGACAACAAAATAAATGTTCTGATATTATTTTTTTTTTCTTCTTCAGTTTCTTTAGCATCTTCTTTCATTGTTTTATTTTGTTTTTGAATTTTAATACAAACCGGTTGAATTTCCAACGGGGGGAATTTATGAGGTTAATTTTGATTATTTTATTTTAAAACTCAACGAGTTGTCGATTGTAGAATAGATGACCGACGACGACGTGTACGAAATTTACCGTAAAAAGTAAGTGTTATGTTTTTTATTTTTGTTATTAAAAAGCTCATCTGAACTTTTGAATAAAATCCCAGAGCAATAATAAATCTTTTGCGGTTTTAAAATGAAAGCGAAAGTTTGCATGAGTTTTAGTTTTAGTTTTCGTTTTGATTTATATTCGTAATACTTTGTACAACAGAATTGTTCTAAATATACTGCAGATGATTTAATGAAATAAAATGAAGCAATAATAAACTGGAAAAAGATTTGCTGTCGATTTTCAAGTGTTTACTCTACTTAAACCATTGTGTCTAATGTAACGTTATCAGATAACACCTTTTGCTAAGGAAATACAACCTTTTCCTAAAGAAATTTGTCGAAAGGTCGACTCTCTTGTAGAGAAAAATATCATAGGTTGGGCCTATGTAGTATAGAGGAACCCTCAGAAGTTGGCACTGGTAAAGGGGGAGCCCAAATTATATTCCCTTTCAGTTTACGAAAGCGATTCATTAGATCTTATTGCGGACAAAAATGTTGTAAAATTTTCGTCAAATTTTATAGAACATTTCTTAATGGAAATTATGTCAAAATTAAATTTTCTTTAAAAATGTTGTACACATTTTTATAGGAATTTTCATCAATTTGTAATGTTAAAGAACCGTTTTTGCAAAATAGCATATTTATCAAAAATTTCTTTAAAATTCTGTCAAAATACTATTTTATAAAAAAAAAAATTTTTTAAAAAATTCTAAATAGCACATTTATCAAAAATTTCTTTAAAATTCTGTCAAAATTCTATTTTATTAAAAACAAATTTCAACATCGATTTCTTATAGACAATATCAGCAAAATTGCAAGATTTTGTAATTTTTATAGAACAGTTTGACGAATGTGTATTTTTTTAACGATAAAAAATTTCGGCACAATTGCTATTTATAGAAAACTCTTTCAAAATCGCGTTATTATAAGAAATTTCGTAGAAATAACATTTTTTTGGAAATTTCTTCAAATTGAATTTTTAAAAACAATTTCATCGATTTTGATAGAAAGTTTTATTTTAATATAAAATTTAATTTTGCAGAAAATTTAATTTTTACAGAAAATTTAATTTTTACAGAAAATTTCATTTTTACTGAAAATGTCATTTTTACTGAAAATTTCATTTTTACAGAAAATTTCATTGAAATTGCATTTTGATAAAAATTTCATCAAAATTGCATTTTGATAAAAATTTCATCAAAATTGCTTTTGATGAAATTTTTCTCGAAATTATGTTTTAATAAAAATTTCATCGAAATTATATAGAACATTTCATCAAAATTGCATTTTTATAAGTATTACATTCAAACAAGGCATTTTTCTAGAAAACTTCGCAAAAACCTCGGTGTTATAAAATTTTTTGTGAATAATGAATTTTTATGCAAAATCTCATCAAAATTTTATTTTTATCAAAATTAAATTTTTATAAAATATTATGTCCAAAATTTCGTCGAAACTAAATTTTCCTAGAAAATTTCATCGAAATTACATTTTCATAAAAAATTTCATTTCCTAGAAAATTTCATCGAAATTCAATATTTTAAAAACATTTTATTGAAATTTAATTTTTCTAGAAAATTTCATCGAAATTACATTTTCATAAAATATTTCATTTCCTAGAAAATTTCATCGAAATTAAATTTTCCTAAAAAATTTTATCGAAATTAAATTTTCCTAAAAAAATTTTATCGAAATTACATATTCCTAGAACATTTTATCGAAATTAAATTTTTCTAGAAGATTTCAGCGAAATTAAATTTTCCCAGAAAATTTCATCGAAATTGCAGTTTTCAAGAAAAAATCCTCGACATTCTAAAATTTAATTTTAATCGAGAATAGTGTCAAAATTGTCTTCGTATTTTGTGGAATTTGCTGTTTTATAGAAATTTTCGTCAATATTGCATTTTTATACATAGAAAATTTCGTCAAAATTAAAAATCATCGAAATTTAATTTTTCTACAAAGTTTCATAGAAATTGAATTTTTCTAGAAAATGTTATCGAAGTTAAATTTTCCTACAAAATTTCATCGAAATTAAATTTTCCTACAAAATTTTATATAAATTAAATTTTCCTACAAAATTTGATCGAAATTACATTTTCCTAGAAATTTTATCGAAATTAAATTTTACTAGAAAATTTCATTGAAATAAATTTTATCAAAATTACATTTTCCTAGAAAATTTTATCGATATTAAATTTGCATAGAAAATTTCATCGAAATTAAATTTTCCTAAAAAAATTTATGGAAAAAAATTTTATCGAAATTCCATTTTCCTAGAAAATTTCACCGAATAAATGTTCCTAGAAAATTTCATTGAAATTAATTTTTCCTAGAAAATCCTAGAAATCGAAATTAATTTTTTTTAGAAAATTTCATCAGAATTAAATTTTCCTAGAAAATTACATCGAAATTAAATTTTCATAGAAAATTTCATTGAAATTAATTTTTTTTAGAATTTGCAAAAATTTCGTCAAAATTACATTTTTATAAAATATTATGTCCAAATCGCATTTTTATAGAAGTTTTATTCAATTTTGATTTTTTTTAAATTGAATTTTAATAGAAAATTTCATCAAAATTACTTTTGAAATTTTAAAAATAATTTTTTTTTTAGAAACTTTAACTGTAGAACATTTTCATTATAGAAAACTTTATCAAAATAATATATTTTTGAAGTGCATTTTTCTTTAGAAAATTTCGGTAAAACTTCATTTTTTTGAGTTAATCGAAATTTTCTTAGTATTTTGTGGGAACCGCTGTTTTATTCAAATTTTCGTCAATATTGCATTTTTATAGAAAATTTGGTCAAAATTAAGAAAATTGTCAATTTTAAAATATATAAATCAAGTTCATCAAAATTTTCCAAGAACATTTCGTCCAAATTGCATTTTTCGATAATTTGATGATATATTCTAGAAAAATTCAATTTCAGGAAAAGAATTTTTTATACAATTTTCTGAAAAATGCAACTTTATTAAATTAAATGTTCATAGAAAATTTCATCGAAATTAAATTTTTCTAGAAAATTTCATGAAAACTTAATCGTTATAGAAAATATTCTCATCATATATTTCATAGAAATTATTACAATTTTATAACAAAATTCATCGAAATTAAATTTTTCAAGAAAATACATATTTTGTTTTTTTTTTTTAGAAAATTCAATCTTTATGGAAAATTTTCTCAAATATTGCATAGAAATTATTTCAGTTTTATAAAAAAAAAATTCATTGAAATTAAATTTTTCTACAGTTTCATAAACATTTAATTTTTCTACAAAATTTTATCGAAATTAAATTCTCGTAGAAAATTTTATCAAAATTAAATGTTCCTAGAAAAATTCATCGAAACTAAATGCAACTCTGACGAAATTTTCTGGAAAAAATCAATTTTGAAGAAATATTAAAAAAAATATTTTTTTTTTAAAAATTCCATTGACTGATTTTTCTATAAACAAGAAAAAAATGCAAATATAAAAATGGAGTTTTGATACAATTTTCAAGACAAAAGCACTTTCAGCGAAAAAAGAATTACATAGATTTTTTATAAAAATACAATTGCCTCCAAATCTCCAATGAAAATTTAATTTCGATGAAATTTTGCAGAATAAATGTAATTCTCACGAAATTTTCTGGCAAAAATTCAATTTCGAAGAAATGTTCAAAAATAAAAATTAATTTTTTTTGTAAAATTTCATCTATAAACAAGAAAAAAATGCAAATATAAAAATGGAGTTTTGATAAAATTTTCAAGAAAAAAGCAATTTCAGCGCAACATGAAGTACATTTATTTTTTTATAAAAATACATTTGCCTCCAAAGCTTCAATGAAAATTTAATTTCGATGAAATTTTGCAGAAAAAAATACAACTCTCGCGAAATTTTTTGGAAAAAATTCAATTTCGAAGAAATATTAAAAAAAAAATAGTTTTTTTTTCAAAAATTCCATCGACTGTTTTTTCTATAAACAAGAAAAAATAATGCAAATATTAAAAGGGAGTTTTGATAAATTTTCAAGAAAAAAGCAATTTCAGCGAAAAATGAATTACATAGATTTTTTTTTTATAAAAATACAATTGCCTCCAAAGCTTCAATGAAAATTTAATTTCGATGAAATTTTGCAGAAAAAAATGCAACTCTCACGAAATTTCTTGCAAAAATTCAATTTCGAAGAAATATTAAAAAAAAATATTTTTTTTTTTCAAAAATTCCATCGACTGATTTTTTTATAAACAAGAAAAAAATGCAAATATAAAAATGCAGTTTTGATAAATTTTCAAGAAAAAAACAATTTCAGCGAAAAATGATTTACATAGATTTTTTTATAAAAATACAATCGCCTCCAAATCTTCAATGAATATTTAATTTCGATGAAATTTTGCAGAAAAAATTCAATTCTCACGAAATTTTCTGGCAAAAATTCAATTTCGAAGAAATATTAAAAAAAAAATATTTCTTTTTTTTTTCAAAAATTCCATTGACTGATTTTTCTATAAACAAGAAAAAATAATGCAAATATAAAAATGGAGTTTTGATAACATTTTCAAGAAAAAAGCAATCTCAGTAAAATTTTCCAAAAAATAGATTTTTTTCTAAATTTTCTATATTTCTAAAAATTCGATAAAATTTTCTACAAAAATGCAATTTCGAAGAGATTTTCGAGAAAATGCAATTTGGATGATATTTTCTATAAGTATGTATTGAGTTTTGACGAAATATTCTACAAACATTTTAATGAAATTTTGCACGGAAAATATAATGTTGAGGAAATTTTCAAGAAAAATAAAGATGAATACAATTTCGAGAAAAATTTCCTTTTTTGGAGAGTTGAATTTTGACGATATTTTATGCAGAAATGAAATTTTCTACAAAATTTTTCCGCGAAAAATGTCATTTAGATAAAATTATTTATGCAAATGCAATGTCGGCGAAATGTTCTAAAATTTAATTTCGACTGAAACTTTGATGACATTTTCTATAAAATGCACTTTTAGTGAAATGTTCTTTCTATACAATTTCGACAAAAAGTTCTATACAAATGAAATATTTTATATAAATAGACAACTTCCATGACATTTTTGATAAAAATAAATTTTCGATGAAACTTTCTATAGAAATGCATTTTCTCTTAAGACGCGGTTAGCCACTGTGCCGCTGAAGGAAATTTGATTTCTTATTATAGAAAGTTGAAAACAACTCTGTGAAATATATATTTTTATAAATTGTCTTTATTATAATTTATTTTTCATATATCTTAGTGTACACAAAATTACAAAATATATATAGAGACTAAATTTATTTTTTATATTTCATTACTTAATATTCGGCAAAATAGTGCAATATTCATACAAATGTGGATGCGCTTATCAAAGTCATACAGCTTAAAATTAAAATCCAATCGTTTTGTGAAAAATTCTCTCCCTCTCTCTCTCTCTCTCTCTCTCTCTCTCTCTCTCTATTTTCAATAATTCTCATCGCAGAAACAACCATCTCGAGAATTTTCGGTAATCCAATCCAAGTATTTCGTTACACGAGTATAAACACCCGGGTAATCGGGCCGGGCACAACCATTGCCCCAAGAGACAATACCAATCTGCTCATAACGTTTGTCGTCAGGTCGAAGGCGCACCAATGGCCCGCCAGAATCTCCTTGACAGCTGTCACGTTCACCTTTGCCCGGATAACCGGCACACATCATATTTTTCGTAATCATTTTCTGGGTATAATTAGTTTGCGCCACACAAGTTTCATTGTCCAAGACGGGCACCTCCACTTCTTGCAATAGGCACGAAGGTTTGCCATCTTCTTTGAGGGTACCCCAACCGGTGGCAATACCCTTAGTGCCCACAAATAAATCATTTCTCTCCTCGGTGCGTGGCAAGCAGATGGGCCGAATAAAACTGGTAATCGGTACACGATCGTTCAAACGCAACAAAGCAATATCATTATCGAAATTTGAGAAACTGAATTTCTGAGTGAAAGCCCGCAATACGAAGCGAGTCTCCGGTCGCTCTTTGTCGTTGCAGCGATCGTGTTCGCCGAAGGTGACCTTGATCATGAACCACATGAAACCCTTGACACAGTGGGCGGCCGTCAACACATAGCGATCATTGATCAAAGTTCCGCCGCAATAGAAACGATTGAAATAGCTGAGGCGGGCCATCCACGGGTATTCACTGACTCCGGTGGTGGTGCCGCCAACAATGCGTGACTCGTCGTTGCGTTCGCCACATCTGTAAAGAAAGGAGAGAGGGGAAGAGAGTGAGATACACAAATAAATTTAATAATGGATTTTGTTGATACAGATTAGATTGTTAAAAGATAAAATTAGAAATTTATGTAAATATATTTTCGATTTAACTTTGGGCCGTTTTATAGCTTTTTTATGATTTTTTTTTTGTAAATAAAATTAAAAAAATATAAATAAATGAAACAAAAAAACACAGACTTGCTCTAAGAAATTGAATATTTATGACTAAACGAATTACATTAAAACTAAAAAATAACTTATTTTAAATTCCAGACAAAACGAATGAAGATCAAATCACCTACAGTGGATACAAAAGGCTGAAAACATTTACTGATTTTGAAGAAAATTGAAAAATGTCGGAGTAGAAAAATGCTACATTAACACAAAAATTTAATTTCCAAAAATTTTCATGAAATTTTCTAGAAAATGAAATTTTTATGAAAAACATTTTCGAAAGAAAAAATAAAATATAATTTTTGAAATGTTGTAGACAAATTTGAAACTTTTCATAAAATTTGAGTTTTGTTCAAATTTTCTACAAAAAAATAAAAAATTAATAATGAAAAAGGTCGAATAACACAAAAACCGTAATTAAAAGAGATGTTTCGTGGAAATTACAATATCGTTGAAATTTTCTAAAAAATAAATGAATTTTCGTAAAATTTTCGAAACTAATGCAATTTCGCTGAAATTTCCTTGAAAATCATCAAACTTCGAACTAATTTTCTACAAAAATTCAATTTCCGTAAAATCTTCTACAAACATGAAAATTTCTAGAAAATCGCAATTTCTTTGAAATTTTCTATAAAATATTAAATTCGATAAACAATTTTTTAAAAACAATTCGATTAATTTTCTATAATGAGCGCCCCAGTAGGACCGTAAAATTTTAAATAGTAGGAGATTTTTGTGAAATTATTAAGTAAAAGTAATTTCTACGAAATGTTTCTGGGAAATTACAATTACAGTTAATTTTTGAAAAAAAAAAACAATTTCGATAAAATTGTCTAAAAATTGTCAGTTACGGTCAAATTTTCTAGAAAAATACAATTTTGATAAAATTTTTCAAAAAAAAAAAATAATTTTTGTGAAGTGTTCTGTAAAATGGAATTTTTCTAAAAATTCAAAGACCAAAATATTTTATAAAAATGCAATTTCGATTAAATTGTTTAGAGAATGCAATTCTGATGATATTTGTTATAAAAATGCAATTTAACATCGCTGAAAATGTCGACAAAAAAATCTTGGAAAATTCAATAAAATGTTCCCCAAAAATTTTATTTGGGCAATAATATAATGCATATATTGTATTAAAATACAATTTTCTATAGCAGGAAATTTTGACGAAATTTTCTATATAAAAGAAAAGTTTTGTAGAAATTACAGTTTCAGTGAAATTTTCTAGAAAAGTAGTGGAAATTACAATATCGGTGAGAAATTTTCCAACAAAAATTAAATTTTTGGTAAAAATTTCTAGAAAAATTCAATTTCGGTGAAATTTCCTTGTAAATATATTCTTCAAAAACTCAACTTCTGTGAAATCTTCTACAACTCAAATTTCATTAATTTGAGTGAAATTTTCTAGAAAATCGCAATTTCTTTGAAATTTTTTGGAAAATTGTAATTTCAAAAAAAAAATTTTGTAAAAATAAATTTGGTTAAATTTTCTATAAAAATAAAAATTCGACGCAATTTTTTATACAAAATTCAAATTCGAGGAATTATTAAAAAAAAATTAATTTCGGCGAAATTTTAAATTGAAGGAAATTTTTGTGAAATTTTCTTATTAAAAGTAATTTTCACGAAATGTGTCTTGAAAATTACAATTACGGTTAAATTTTCAAAAAAAAAACAATTTTGATAAAATTGTCTAGAAAAATTCAATTCCGTGAAATTTTGTAGAAAAATGCAAAATCGGATTAATTTTCTACAAAAATGCAGTTTCAGACAAATAATCCAGAAAAATAGAATTTTGATAAAAAATTTCTTTTCGGTAAAATGTTCTGTAAAATAGCATTTTTCATAATTTTTTTTTCCAAAAATTCAAAGACCAAAATATTTTATAAAAATGCAATTTCGCTTAAATGGTTTAGAGAATGGAAATTTGACGATATTTTCTATAAAAATGCAATTTAACATCGCTGAAATATACATATACAAATTGTATTGAAATACAATTTTCTATAGCTGGAAATTTTGACGAAATTTTCTATATAAAAGAAAAGTTTCGTAGAAATTACAATTTCACTGATATTTTCTAGAAAAGTAGTGGAAAGTACAATATCGGTGAGAAATTTTCTAGAAAAATTCAATTATTGTAAAATTTTCCAGATTAATGCAATTTCAGTAAAACTTCTTGGAAATCATCAAACTTCGAATCAATTTTCTTCAAAAACTCAACTTCTGTGAAATCTTCTACAAAAATGATTTTTTCTAGAATATCGCAATTTCTTTGAAATTTTCTATAAAATATTAAAATCGATAAACATTTTTTTAAAAACAATTCCATTAAATTTTCTATAAAAATTAAATTTCAACGCAATTTTTTATAAAAATGCAAATTCGAGGAATTTTTCGAAAAAAAATAATAATTTCGGCGAAATTTTAAATAGTACGAAATTTTTGTGAAATTATTAAGTAAAAGTAATTTCTACGAAATGTTTCTGGGAAATTACAATTACAGTTAATTTTTGAAGAAAAAACAATTTCGATAAAATTGTCTAAAAATTGTCAGTTACGGTCAAATTTTCTAGAAAAATACAATTTTGATAAAATTTTTCAAAAAAAAAAAATAATTTATGTGAAATGTTCTGTAAAATAGAATTTTTCATAATTTTTTTTTTATAAAAATTCAAAGACAAAAAGATTTTATAAAAATGTAATTTCTTTCAAATGGTTTGACAAAGCAATTTTGACGATATTTTCTATAAAAATGCAATTTAATATATATATAAATACGAAAATATGAAATCTGAGTGAAATTTTCTAGAAAATCGCAATTTTTTTTTTGAAATTTTCTAGAAAATATTAATTTCGATAAACAATTTTGTAAAAACAATTAGATAAAATTGTCTATAAAAATAAAATTTCGACGCAATTTTTTATAAAAATGCAAATTCAAGGAATTTTTCTAAATAAAATAATTTCGGCGAAATTTTGATGAAATTTTCTAATTAAAAGTAATTTCCACGAAATCTGTCTTGAAAATTACAATTACGGTTAAATTCTCAAAAAAAGCAATTTTGATAAAATTCTCTAGAAAAATTCAATTCCGTGAAATTTTGTAGAAAAATGCAAAATCGGATTAATTTTCTACAAAAATGCAGTTTCAGACAAATAATCCAGAAAAATAAAATTTTGATAAAAAATTTCTTTTCGGTAAAATGTTCTGTAAAATATCATTTTTCATAATTTTTTTTTTCTAAAAAGTTAAAGATCAAAATATTTTATAAAAATGCAATATCGATTAAATGGTTTAGAGAATGCAATTTTGACGAGTATTTTCTATAAAAATGCAATTTAACATCGCTGAAAATGTCGACAAAAAATTCTTGGAAAATTCAATAAAATTTTGTCGTAAAATGTAATTTGGGCAATAATATACATATATGTATATATCGTATTAAAATACAATTTTCTATAGCAGAAAATTTTGACGAAATTTTCTATATAAAAGAAAAGTTTTGTAGAAATTACTATTTCAGTGAAATTTTCTAGAAAAGTAGTGGAAATTACAATATCTGTGAGAAATTTTCTAGAAAAATTCAGTTTTTGTTAAATTTTCTAGAAAAATTCAATTTCGGTGAAATTTCCTTGAAAATCATCAAACTACGAATCGATATTCTTCAAAAACTCAACTTCTGTGAAATCTTCTACAACTCAAATTTCATTAATTTGAGTGAAATTTTCTAGAAAATCGCAATTTCTTTGAAATTTTCTAGAAAATTGTAATTTCGAAAAGCATTTCTGTAAAAACTAAATTTGGTTAAATTTTTCTATAAAAATAAAATTTCGACGCAATTTTTGATACAAAATTCAAATTCGAGGATTTTTTTAAAAAAAATTAATTTCGGCGAAATTTTAAATAGAAGGAAATTTTTGTGAAATTTTCTAATTAAAAGTAATTCCACCAAATGTTTCTTGGAAATTACAATTACGGTTAAATTCTCAAAAAAAAAATCAATTTTGATAAAATTGTCTAGAAAAATTCAATTCAGTGAAATTTTGTAGAAAAATGCAAAATCGGATTAATTTTCTACAAAAATGCAGTTTCAGACAAATTTTCCAGAAAAATACAATTTTGATACAAATTTTCTTTTCAATAAAATGTTCTGTAAAATCGAATTTTTCATAAATTTTTTTTCCAAAAATTCAAAGACCAAAATATTTTATAAAAATGCAATTTCTATTAAATGGTTTAGAGAATGCAATTTTGACGATATTTTCTATAAAAATGCAATTTAACATCGCTGAAAATGTCGACAAAAAAATCTTGAAAAATTCAATAAAATTGTCCCCAAAAATTTTATTTGGACAATAATATACATATATATATCGCATTAAAATACAATTTTCTATTGCAGGAAATTTTGACGAAATTTTCTATATAAAAGAAAAGTTTCGTAGAAATTACAATTTCAGCGAAATTTTCTAGAAAACTAGTGGAAAGCACAATATCGATGAGAAATTTTCTAGAAAAATGCAGTTTTTGTTAAATTTCTAGATTAATTCAATTTCAGTAAAACTTTCTTTTTGGGGTACAATGTGGATTTTTGAGCTATTTAAGGTGCCTAGACACGTTCAGATTGTATTGACATGTTCATAAAAGTTGTTCAGATTTACGTTGGCTATCATTTTGCCAAGCATTGTTAGTGAAAAATTACGAGTCCCCGGAAGTTATGCTGAAAAAAGTGAAAAAAAAATATTTTTTTCCTTCACTTTTTCAAAAAAAAGTACCGGAAAAAATTTTTTTTTCGCAAAAAATGTTAAGAAACTTTGTTCAGCATATTCTTAGCTACTTTATTGCCAAATATAGTTAAGAGGTATCACCAAGTCTGAATTAGTTGTTGGACAAAATCTGATGACACCTTTTTCGAGGGGCCCACTGATTTTCATAAACTTTGGAGGCCCATAAAAAAAAATTGGTCACCAATTTCGCCAAACCGAGTATAGGGTTATACTACCCTTTGATAGTAGAATCGAACCTATACTGTCAAGTCCATGTATTTTTCAAAAAGTGTTCACTTGTTGCATAGTGTAATCGTTAGCTTTACAAGTTGGATTTATTGCTTTTAGATATATATTTTGTTATTTTTTTTTACCGATTTTCGTTGGATCTACGGAAATAAGGAATAATTTTTGTGTGGCCTCGACAATGTTACCAACCGAGAAATCCATGTTATTGGTTTTCCATTAATCCCCTGTTTTATCGATAGTAGCAGAAAAAACATTAAATACTGTAGATAATAAATATTGAAAAGGTTACACACGTAATGGATGTCCCCACAGATAAGAAGCCAAATTGAAAATCTGACAAAGACAAGTGTTCTCTAATGTATCACGACAGGTTGGAAAGAATATCTATGGATAATATTAACGTTAGTTGGTAGATAAACCAAGCGAAGTAAAGTCAGTTGCAATAGTTTTCGGAAATCAATATAAATTGTATCAACAAATAATAATGAAAGCAACCGGAAATCAAATGTAATTGTATACTTGTATATAAAAAAAAATAAAAGTAAATTTTGAAATCATTTATTGTGAATGAAATTTATTTTGTTTGATAATAATGACCATTTTCTTGTTAATAAAAATACGAATGGATCATTTAGAATACAAACAATTCCAGTTATGTGTAAATATCTATCTTATGAAATGGTCTCTGTGCAAGTCATTGTGAATTTGGCACAAATGCAATGCCAAAAATAAACAGCAACAATTATGCGTTATTCGAGCATTTATGTGTTAATAGCTGTAGAATTTTGTGTGATGCACGTGCTTTGAGTTTTGTACGGGTAATACTTGAATAATGGAAATTATAACAAAAATATCTTGGATTGATTTTATTACTTGAGCTATACAAATTATCCGAAGATTTCACAAGCAGTATAGGAGAATCAGATGATTTTTGGGTCTCACATTGAATATAAATTAGATAATGTTGTGCTCATAACTCTGGATTTGAATAATTTTAAAACTAACTTTTCAACAATTAAAGGAAATATTGAATTTCTTTATAAAAATATTTATTTTGAAATATTTTTCATTTTAGATGAGTCTTATACAAAATGATTTTATCGAGAAATATTATTTTTTTCAGATTTCAGTAACTTTTTGGAGCAATTTTATTTTTATAAATTTACTTGACAGTATAGGTTCGATTCTACTATCAAAGGGTAGTATAACCCTATACTCGGTTTGGCGAAATTGGTGACCAATTTTTTTTTTGTGGGCCTCCAAAGTTTCTGAAAATCAGTGGGCCCCTGGAAAAAGATGTCATCAGCTTTTGTCCAACAACTAATTCAGACCTGGTGATACCGCTTAACTATATTTGGCAATAATGTAGCTAAGAATATCCTAAACAAAGTTTCTTCAAATTTTTTGCGAAAAAAAATTTTTCCGGAATTTTTTTTTGGAAAAACTGAAGGAAAAAAATATTTTTTTTCACTTTTTTCAGCATAACTTTCAGGGACTCGTAATTTTTCACTAACAATGTTTGGCAAAATTGTAGCCAACGTAAATCTGAACAGCTTTTGTGAACACCGCAATACAATCTGAACGTGTCTAGGTACCCTAAATAGCTCCACATCCAAATGGTCAGGAAGGGATAGTGTCTGTGTTGAAGCGGGTCGTTACAGTATGTAACAAAAATATATTTTTTGGTATAGGATATGTCCAGCAACATTATAGAAAATATTAAGGCCAACATTTTTGTGGAACATATTAACCCTCTAGCTCCCCCACATAACCATATTTTTTGGCCCCATTTTAACAAATCGTAAAAAACACCCCTTAAAATGGGGAGGGCGGGGATGAAATGTTCTACAAAAATGTTGGCCATAAAATTGTACTAGATGTGTCAAAACACACCAAAGCTCAAAACTTAACACAAACACCAAAAAAAGGTCAACAAAAAAAAGGTTTATAAAATAAAATCAACAATTCCACAGTTAATAAAAATAACCAGTAAGGAAAGGCAGAAAGTCGGGCGGGGCCGACTATACAATACCCTACACCTCCCTAACAATGCGATAAGGGTGATTGCGATAATAATTTGGAATAATTGGTAAATGGGTAAGAACATATATATATGTGGATATACCTAATTCTGAACCGATAATCGCTAAATTAATCAATATTCGTTCCTAAATTGAGAAACATCTTTCTGGAGAATTTTGTAATGATCGGAAGTAAAGTACAACTGCTATAGCGCTTTGTAACCAAATCAAGAGGAACATATATATGGAGGTTATATATAAATCTGAATCGATTTTCCCTGAATACTCATTCATGTAAAATAGAAACCTCTTTCTGTCGAATTTCGTACTGATCGGATATAAAATACAGTCTCTACAGCGCTTGAATTTCAAATCGGGGGTAACATATATATGGGAGTTATATCTAAATCCGAACCTATTTCTCCGAATTTAGCAGTATTCTTTCATGTAATAAGAAACCTCTTTCTGCCGAATTTCGCTGTAATCGGATGTAAAATACAGTTTCTACAGCGCTTGAATTTCAAATCGGGGGTAACATATATATGGGAGTTATATCTAAATCTGAACCGATTTTCTCCAAATTTGGCAGTATTCCTTCCAGGAATAAGAAACCTCTTTCTGCCAAATTTTGCACTGATCGGATATAAAATACAATTTCTACAGCGCTTACAGGTCTAATCGGGGGTAACATATATATGGGGGCTATATCTAAATCTGAACCGATTTCTTTCAAATTTAACAGTGTTCATTCATATAATAACAAACCTCTTTCTGCCGAATTTCGCACTGATCGGATATAAAATACAGTTTTTACAGCGCTTACATGTCAAATCGGGGGTAACGTATATATGGGGGCTATATCTAAATCTGAACCGATTTTAACCAAATTCAATAGGGATCGTCTTTGGGCCAAAAAAAAGATATGTGTAAAGTTTCGTCGAGATCGGACCATAATTGCGACCTGTACTTTGATTACAAGAATACATGCACAGACAGACGGACAGACAGACAGACGGACATAGCTAAATCAACTCAGAATGTGATTCTAAGTCAATCGGTATAATAAACGATGGGTCTATTTCTTCTCCTTTTGGGCGTTACAAACAAATGCACAAAGTTATAATACCCTGTACCACAGTGTGGTGTAGGGTATGCATGCACATGCACAGACAGACGGACAGACAGACAGACGGACATAGCTAAATCAACTCAGAATATGATTCTAAGTCAATCGGTATAATAAACGATGGGTCTATTTCTTCTCCTTTTGGGCGTTACAAACAAATGCAAACAAAATTATAATACCCTGTACCACAGTGTGGTGTAGGGTATAAAAAGGGTAATGAATTTAGAAACCGACTTGTGAATCCCCTCACCTTGAGTACAAAAAAAAAATATTCGTAGATTTTTTTATTTTAATTAAATTATTATCAATTTAAAGTAGTTGTTTACTGGTGTTAAAGTTAAAAGTTTTTTACATTTGGTACAAAATGGTACATTTATGGCCAATAACGGTCACTTTCTCTAAACTCTAGATACTACAAAAGCATTACATCGTATACAATTTTAAGTATTTATATTTATGGGGTTACAGTTAAAATCTGTTAACTTTTGGTGTAAAATGGTCTATTTGTGTGGGAGGTACCAAAAGGGGCGTGCCAATAACGTCCAGATTTCACTTGACTGTAGGTACTATAAAAACATTGCACTGTACAAATTGCAAGCTTTAGTTTGCTCTGGTATAGAGGTTATTAGCAGTTCACTTTTTATACGAAATGGCCCCTTTTGTGTGGGAGGTACCAAAAGGGGCAGGACCACCTCGCCTATTTTTTTCAGTCTGATAGCGACAGACAAATCATTACTAAGTGTGGAATTACAGAAGATTCTAATAAGTAGTATGTATAGAAGATATTAGAGAATCAATGGTTCAGTAAATTTTAACCCTTTGTGAGGGAGGTACTAGAAGGAGTGAACCAATATGGCCCATCTTCGAACTTAGCCTGAGATAGAAAAAAATATTATCACATACCAAATTTGAAGACAATCCGTTACTCCTTTCGAGAGTTATCGTGCGCTCCATCTAGACAGACAGACAGACATACAGATAGACGGACGGACATTGCTCAAATGACTTCAAATGTCCTAAAACGGATATCCGCCGAATATACTTGGGGTCTTAGGTCACTCCTTCGATGTGCTACACTTTTGGCTCGTACACGCAAAGAAAAAAATTCGTGACTCCCCAAAAGAAAAATTAGACAAACGAATTTCGTTTGTGGTGTATGTTTGTCGCAAACGATTTATGTTTATCCCAAAACCCAAAGAAGCGTTTATAGCAATCGGTTAGTGTACTTATCGTAAATGATTTATATTTATTACAAACCCTGTGAAACATTTGGTGCAAACGGTTATTATGTTTGTCACATGCAATACCTGTTTATCCCAAACCCTGTAAAACGTTTGTTGCAAACGGTCATTGCGTTTGTCACAAGCAATGTCAGTTTAACAATAAATGAAGAAACGATTGTCGCAAAAGAATAATGTGATTGAGTTATGATATTTAAAATGTTTTACAAAATTATTTTTATAATCAAAAACGTCACAGTTTTTTGTAAAATGTACCCGGGAGCTCCCCGACAAACACGTCTTATTTGGCTGCTTTCTTATAATTGAGTTGTAGACAAACTGTAAATAAGAAAGCATGTATGTAAGACATATTAAAAATGTAGTAGTCCATTATATGGATCAAATCGAGATGTTACCTTACCATATATCAAACTTTTTAGTCAAAAGTGAATTTTATAGGTCAATACTCTGATCAAAATGCTAACAATTCAAAAGTTTCAACGTCCATGAATAGAATACTAAACTACATAAATAACATGAAAAACTTCGGGTGAAAAATCGTGTTGCATAGTGTCAGTAATAAACAAATTTTATCTAGTCATTATCAAATGCAATAGATGGTCTCAGTTTCTGTTAAAATCTATTGTTTTTGTTATTCCGGCTTTCCACAAAATATTCAATATTTTCACTGCATGCAATTTTTTTGCTATTAACTATCTGGTTATTTTCCCACATGTCTTCACTTCATTTACCATTTACCTATAACGTTAAATTGGAGTCCGAGATATCGCACCTCCGATAATTTAGATTCTTTGCTTTAATTAATTCTTTGAATGAAATTATTTTAAGTACGATTGCAAATGTTATGAAATTGCATAACAGTGCGGAGGGAGGGATGCAGATAGATAAATTTCCACCTCCGTCTGTTAATAAAGCAACGCGGACAAACATGTATGCAACGTTGCAACGTTTCTTTTTGTGTTTTGTACACACAGATCTCCATCTTTTTGCAGAAACGTTGCAACGTCGCTTTTTGTGTTGTATACACACACATCTGCATCTTTTGAGGTCTGTACACATACATCTGCACATATTATTCCGTCAAATAGATAATAAAAAAGCACTCTCACAAAATTGAAACAAGTTTAGCTCGTTGTTCTCTCAACACTCTTTAATATATTCAATCATGTTTAAATACAATATGGTTCCGTAAACGTTTTTCGTTTACCATAAAAGTAAATTACGAAAATTTTGAAATAAAAGAATGTTCGTTTACAGCAAGAGACACTACGTTTACGATAAACTTTTGCATTCACCGCAAATATTTCAACCGTTTGCGATAAAGCCTCACGTATTCTATCTTTGAGATCTTGAATCGACGCTGGGCTGTTGGCGTATACTTAAGCTTTCACGAGGCCCCAAAGAAAGAAGTCGCAAGGTGTTAAATCACAAGATCTCAATGGCCAATTGTGATCACCTCTTCGAGAGATAACACGTTCCGGAAACTTTTCCCGTAACAGAGCAATGGTTTCGTTGCTTGTGTGGCACGTAGCGCCGTCTTGTTAAAAGTAAACGTTGTCCAGATCAATACCATTCAACTTCGACCATAAAAAAAGTCATTAATCGTCCCTCGATAGCATTCACCGTAACTGTTGATCCTATCTCATTTGCGAAAAAGTAAGGTCCAATGACCCCGCCGGACCATTAACCGCACCAAACAGTCACACGTTGAGGATGCAGAGGCTTCTCAACAATAACTCTTGGGTTTTCCGAGCCCCAGATGCAACAATTTTGCTTGTTGACGTAGCCACCGAGGTGGAAATGGGCCTCATCAGTCAAGATGATTTTTCCATGGAATTCCGAATCATTTACATGCATTTCAAGGACCCAATCAGCAAAGACACGACGTCGTTGATGATCGGCCGGCTTGAGTTCTTGTGTTAACTGAACTTCATAAGCCTTAAGGCCCAAGTCTTTATGCAAGATACGGTGTTACGACGTTTGTGGAATGCCCAATTCCAAAGAACGACGAGGAATGGACAAACTTGGGTTTTCTTCAACACTTTGGGCTACAGCAGCAATATGCTCAGTTGTTCTTGAGCGACGTGCACGGGTTTTATTCTTCACATCACATCACTTGTCCTAACAGCTCGAATTTTTCCACCAATTTCTGTATTGCGGTCCGACAAGGTGCTTCACGACGACCCAAAAATGCTTTAGTTTTGCGAACTGTGACTGCAAGATTTTCACCATTTTTGTAGTGAATTTTAATAATTTCAATGCGTTGTTGAATCCTGTATCGTTCCATTTTTAGTAATGGCGTAGTTTCTACTTGTCAAATGTGAAAGAATAAAAACTTCAAAAGTGACAGCTACCAAAATTACCGGGTGATTCAAAATAACACCTCTTGTTGGAAAACAATGTATTATAAATCGTCGTAAAATTCTAAGACGATTTAACCAATGGCGTAGTTTCTACATGTCAAATGTCAAAGAATAAAAGCTTCAAAAGTGACAGCTACCGAAATACCGGGTGATTCAAAATTACACCTCTTGTTGGAAAACCCTGTATTATAAATCGTCGTAAAATTCTAAGACTATTTAACCATGTCCGTCTGTCCGTCCGTCCGTCTGTTGTAATCACGCTACAATCTATAATACTTCAGCTAGGTGGCTGAATTTGGTACATATGTTGGGATTGCAAATGGACAATATCGGTCCAATTTTGGATATAGCCCCCATATATGGCATCTCCCCGATTTGACTTCTTAACGTCATAAAGACCACAAATGTCAACTGGTCGGGCTGAAAGTTGGTAACTGGGGTTTATTTATACCCAGTATCCTTCACACGAGCATCGGTTGTTTTGATATAGCCCCCATACAAAGGTCTCTCTAGATTTGACTTCTTAACCTCAACCGTAATCATTCGCGTGCGATACATGGTGGAGGGTATATAAGATTCGGCATGGCCGAACTTAACGCTTTAACTTGTTTTTTTTTTTTAAATTTCCGCCACCACGTGGAAAGACATGTACAAAAAATTTCAAACTTTACAATAACAAATTCAAAACTAAGGAACCATAAATTCAGTTTTAAACAATTACACATTTACCCAATTATACCCTTCGATAGAACATCGTAAGGACAAAATTCGCCGTAGGTCAAACATGGCCACAATGATTTTTCTCCGAATTTTTCTAGAAATGCCAAAAACACAACATCAGTGTTCATCTGAGAAAAAATCAGTTTCGTTTCTTAGAACAATACGATCCCTGTATTTCGCATTCTTAGGAGTAATTTTCGTAATTTTTTAAGAAACAGTAAAAACTTAAAGGAATCCTGCCACTCCGATCTTGCAAATATTCTACAAAGATTTCCCCCAGTTCCTTTCCCAAGGGACAGTCAAAGACGTTGTATGAAAAAACACGTTTCAGAGACCAATGTTATGAAGCTTTTGAAGAATTTCAACAAACCAACGCCCACCCTGATAGAGTAGCCAATATCTAGAATCAAAGTTCTAATGTGATGGACATTAAGTCTCATGCTTCATTCGATCATATCTGCATTCCCCAGATAATAAATTTAATATCTAGTTACAGTTTTTCACATTTTTGATTTATAAATAGTTTTGATAAAATGCGTTTTGCATTTGGTTTTGACCGGAGGTTTTGTAATCCCTTCTGAATATTTGAAAATAATTACAGATGTCCTCAATGTGTAAGAAAAATGTGTAATGTGTCCTGACCAGCACCTCATTTGTTGAAATGTATATTTTCTTCTCATAACATACCTTATGGGCCCCAAACGGCTCCGACAATAGGTCAAATTCCGCGAACCTGAGTAGCTAGCCACGCTTTTTGCAATATGTGACTCACTTTCTACTTAATAACTCCCAAAGGGGTCTCACTGGTCAAGATGTATATGATCTATGTTCCAAGTTTCGATGCATTCACCTTAGCCGTTTAGCAGTAATAGTAGGAAGCATACTACGCAATTGACGACAATCTTAAATTATATTCATTGTTGTTAGATACTCTAATTGGTAACAGGTTTATTTCGATTACACTTACGCGGGTTTGTGTCCGCTCTGATCTTTTTCTGGACATTAAATAGTTGCTTTTGCATCTACTCGGGGATCAGATAGACTCGCATACATATAGCGTGATCTATTTCGAGGTTCCCTACTTTTTTAAAGAAAAAAACACAGAAAATTCAAATTGAATGGGGAATGTTTATTATCATTTGAAAGAACATTCTTTGGCATTTATTTTTTGAAGATTATGTCTATCAAATGTTGGCCGCGGCTACGTCTCAGATGGTCCATTCGTTGAGTCCAATTTTCGAAGACTCGTTCGAGCGTTTCGACTAGTAACTGGCGAATGGCACGAGTGATGTTTTGCTCCAAGGCCTGAATCGAAGCGGGGTTGTCCGCATAAACTTTAGACTTAACATATCCCCACTGAAAAAAGTCTAACGGTGTGATTTCACACGATCTTGGTGGCCAATCGACCGGCCCAAAACGAGAAGTTATCCGCTCACCGAAGTGTTCTCTCAATAAATCCATTGATTGATGCGATGTGTGGGAAGTGACGCCGTTTTGTTGCAAATGTCGCCGAGTTCACGAGCTTCAATTTCAGGCATCAAATCATGGCACGATAACGGCATCATTTTTGAAGAAATATGGACCGATGATTCCACCGGCCCACCAAACCGTTGTTTTTTCTGGATGAAGTGGCAGCTCTTCAATCTCTTCAGGTTGCTCTTCGTCCCAAATGCGGCAATTTTGCTTGTTTACATACCCATTGAGCCAGAAATGGGCCTCATCGTTGAACAAAATTTGGCTCGAAAACGTCGAATCTTCTTGGTACTTTTCAAGAGCCCATAGAGCGAAGCGATGTCGCTTGGGAAGGTCGGGCGGCTTCAGTTCTTGCACAAGCTGTATCTTGTATGTTTTCAATTTAAGATCTCGACGTAAAATGGGCCAAGTCGTTCCGTACGTCAGTCCGAGTTGCTGCGAACGGCGCCGAATCGACTCTCCACGGTCTTCGTGTACACTCTCAGCTACGGCCGCTACATTTTCTTTACTGCGCTCTGAAAGCGGTCTTTTCGGTCGAAATAAAATAAAAATTTTGGGACACATCATTATCGTTATAAAAACAACTTTGATAAAACTTTACAATATTTCTTCCTATTCTATTAACATAAGATGGTGTAGAGTATCATACAGGCTCCACGAGACTTTAGTCCTTTCTTACTGGTTTAATATTTGTTTTTTTCTTTAAATTACAAAAATTAATCATGAATTTTATATTAATTATAGAATAGTGTAATCATCAGAGTCTCTATAAACATACTTGTCATTATTGCCGCATTCTCTAAGGCTTATCTGTCTTCATGTGATTACTCAGATCTGGCAATCTTCCAAGTTTTTTGTATTTTTTTTTTTTTTCAGATAACTACGTACATAGATTTTACATAAATAAAGCAAACAAAAATTTTCAATAAGTATTTACGAAGACACACTTTGTCATAAATAATCATTCTAAATGATGAAGCCAAATACTAAGAAATGTATAAGGGTGGGTCTTTGAATAGAAAGAGAAATTGATTTTAACTAAACAATTCCTAAAAGTAGGCAATGATATTAGCTAAAATATAGGCCTCAGATTGAGGTTTGAATGTTTGTAGACAAATTTAAAAAGTAGACAATATTTAATTAACTTCTACAAAATACTTCATTTATTTCGATAACTCCATTCCAAAAGATGCTAAGTCGAAGCAGGTAGTTTTTCAGGACAGACGATCAATGTTTTGTACAATTTTTAAATTTTTGTGAAATTCCTCTATTCTTTTCTTCATAACTTTTGATTGGGTTGACGGGTACACGACAAATTTTGACTGCATATAATTAGGAATATTTAGAATTTGAAATATCAATTTCCCTGAAAACATGCTAAGACGACTTAGCATACTTTGAAATGCAGGTATCATCTATGTATATTATAAATTACGATCAATGAAATAAGGAGATTTTTATACCCTACACCACACTGTGGTACAGGTTATTATATGTTTGTTTCACGGCAGATGTTTGTAACACCTGAAAATAACACAGCTAGACCCACCTTAAAGTATACCGATCGACTCAGAATCACAAGCTGAGTCGATTTAAGCATGTCTGTCCGTCCGTCCGTCTGTCCATGTAAAGTTGTTCGTCGACTACAGGTCGCAATTTCACTCCGATCGTTCTGAAATTTTGCAGTTTAGAGTATTTCGCAGCTGTTAAGATCGCTATTGAATTTGGTTGAAATCGGTTCAGATTTAGATATAGCTCCCATATATATATTTCGTCCGATTTGGCCCTTTAGTCCTATAGAAGCTGTATTTTACACCCAATCCTTTTGAAATTTAGAATGGTAGAGTTTTTTGATCCATGAACCAACATTGCCGAATTTGAAGAAAATCGGTTAAGATTTAGCTATAGCTCCCATATATATGTTTCGTCCGATTTTGCTCTTTAGTCCTGAAGAAGCTGTATTTTACATCCAATCGCTTTGAAATTTAGAATGGTAGAGTTTCTTGATCCATAAACCAACATTGCCGAATTTGAAGAACATCGGTTAAGATTTAGCTATAGCTCCCATATATATGTTTCATCCGATTTGGCCCTTTAGTCCTATAGAAGCTGTATTTTACACCCAATCCTTTTGAAATTTAGAACGGTAGAGTTTCTTGATCCATGAACCAACACTACCGAATTTGAAGAAAATCGGTTAAGATTTAGCTATAGCTCCCATATATATGTTTCGTCCGATTTTGCTCTTTAGTCCTGAAGAAGCTGTATTTTACATCCAATCATTTTGAAATTTAGAATGGTAGAGTTTCTTGATCCATGAACCAACATTGCCGAATTTGAAGAAAATCGGTTAAGATTTAGCTATAGCTCCCATATATATGTTTCGTCCGATTTGGCTCTTTAGATCCAATCGTTTTTTATACCCTACCCCACACTGTGGTACAGGGTATTATTTAAGTATAAAATGTCCCAAAAGTAAATTTATGTAAACAATTTAAACATGAATTACAAAATTTATATATCAGAGTTATTCAATATTACGAGAGTGGTGTAGGGTATTATATAGTCGGCACCGCCCGACTTTAGCCTTTCCTTACTGGTTTTTTACTAACAATATTGTAGGCAAGGCATATCTAAACAAGTTTTGTGGACATATCAATACAATCTGAACGTGTCTAGGCACTCTAAATAGCTCAAAATTCCACATTGTACCACAAAAATGTTAGTTTTTCACTATTATATAGCGTTACCCATTTCGAGGTTCCCTACTTTTTTAAAGAAAAACCAGTAAGGAAAGGCAGAAAGTCGGGCGGGGCCGACTATATAATACCCTACACCTCCCTAATAATGCGATAAGGGTGATTGCGATAATAATTTGGAATAATTGGTAAATGGGTAAGAACATATATATGTGTTAGTAATGGGTAAGAACATATACCTAATTCTGAACCGATTATCGCTAAATTAATCAATATTCGTTCCTAAATTGAGAAACATCTTTCTGGAGACTTTTGTAATGATCGGAAGTAAAGTATAACTTCTATAGCGCTTTGTAACCAAATCAAGAGGAACATATATATGGAGGTTATATATAAATCTGAATCGATTTTCCCTGAATACTCATTCATGTAAAATAGAAACCTCTTTCTGTCGAATTTCGTACTGATCGGATATAAAATACAGTCTCTACACCGCTTAGATGTCAAGTCGGGTGTAACATATATATGGGGCTATATCAAAATCAGAACCGATTTTCTCCAAATTTGGCAGTATTCCTTCGAGTAATAAGAAACCTCTTTCTGTCGAATTTTGCACTGATCGGATATAAAATACAGTTTCTACAGCGCTTGAAATTCAAATCGGGGGTAACATATATATGGGAGTTATATCTGAACCGATTTTCAAATTTGGTAGTATTCCTTCGAGTAATAAGAAACCTCTTTCTGCCGAATTTTGCACTGATCGGATATAAAATACAATTTCTACAGCGCTTACATTTCAAATCGGGGGTAACATATATATGAGGGCTATATCTAAATCTGAACCGATTTCTTCCAAATTTAACAGTGTTCATTCATATAATAACAAACCTCTTTCTGCCGAATTTCGCACTGATCGGATATAAAATACAGTTTTTACAGCGCTTACATGTCAAATCGGGGCTAACATATATATGGGGGCTATATCTAAATCTGAACCGATTTTAACCAAATTCAATAGGGATCGTCCTTGGGCCAAAAAAAAAGATATGTGTAAAGTTTCGTCGAGATCGGACCATAATTGCTACCTGTACCTTGATTACAAGAATACATGCACAGACAGACGGACAGACAGACAGACGGACATAGCTAAATCAACTCAGAATGTGATTCTAAGTCAATCGGTATAATAAACGATGGGTCTATTTCTTCTCCTTTTGGGCGTTACAAACAAATGCACAAAGTTATAATACCCTGTACCACAGTGTGGTGTAGGATATAAAAATGGAACGATACACGATCATCGAACGATACAAAACGATACAAACGATACAAAATCATCTTGACAGATGAGGCCCATTTCCACCTCGGTGGCTACGTCAACAAGCAAAATTGTCGCATCTGGGGCTCGGAAAATCCAAGAGTTATTGTTGAGAAGCCTCTCCATCCTCAACGTGTGACTGTTTGGTGCGGTTTACTTTTCCTTACCTTACTTTTTCGAAAATGAGGTAGCATCAACAGTTACGGTGAATGCTATCGAGGGATGATTAATGATTTTTTTATGGTCGAAGTTGGATGGTATTGATCTGGACAACGTTTACTTTCAACAAGACGGCGCTACGTGCCACACAAGCAACGAAACCATTGCTCTGTTACGGGAAAAGTTTCCGGACCGTGTTTATCTCGAAGAGGTGATCACAATTGTCCACCGAGATCATGTGATTTAACACCTTGCGACCTCTTCCTTTGGGGCCAAGTGAAAGATAAGGTCTACGCCAACAGCCCAGCGTCCATTTAAGACCTCAAAGATAGAATTCGTGAGGCTATCGAGGACATAGGGCAGCCACTTTGCGATTTGGTTATGGAAAATTTCATGAAAAGGATATGGTCCTGTAAGCGTGGTCGTGGTGGCCATTTGGCTGATGTTGTTTTTCATTATTAACGGCATACCTTCATCTTTATTATGAAATAAACATCCGATCATTTATCTCAAAAAATGGTATTTTTCTTTGAATACCAAAATAACACCTCTTGCTGGAAAACCCTTTAGAATTTCGTATTCATCACAGAGTGTCTACGAATATAATTCTCATTATTACCACAGCATATAATGTTAAATAAATTTGTAATATTTTTATTTTTGGTTGTAATAATGATAATAAATTTGCTAAAAAAGAAAACATAAGATATCAACTTTTTGGAATAAAGCCTATTTTGTTTTTTCTACAAAAAAAAAAACAAAAACAACTTTACTTTACGAATTTAATACATCAGAAAGTTTTAAAAACCATTATATTTCAATTAAGGTCTAGGTACTTCTTTTTTCAATCACAGTAATCTCTAACGCAACTTTCGAAATATTTTCTAAATTTATGTTTTCTAAAAAATCGAAATCTACAAAAAAGAAATCTATGTCGGCATTTAACTGACAATAATTGCAAAAAAAAAATTGTCATCATAATTTAACCCACAAATAGAAATACATATTGTTATTAATAGCTGCAGATAATGAATGACCAATGAAAGTGGCTACTAATAACTCAATTTGTTGTATTTTTGCCTAATTGTTGTTTATCTTTGTTTTCGATTTTTTTTTAAGTTTCGACGTTTAATTTTTGTCTATCATCATAAAAGTAAATTAACCTTTTAACCTGTTTTCGCTGTTCATTTTGTTCACATTTTAAGTTTACGCAAATCAGATAGCAGTGAGAGAAGGCAATTGTGGACGTTGATGAAAACCAGTTTCAGTAGCAGATAAGAAATTTGAAATAAAATATTAGTGTATTAAATATGTACTAAAAGGGTGTGCTAAGAGTCGGTGAAATGGAAAGATGGGGATTGGAAATAAGCAGTTAGAAGCATATGCATTTGTTTCAAATTTAAAAAAAATTATTGAACTATTATAACTAAACAATTCCTAAAAGTAGGCAATGATATTTGGTAAATTCTATGCCTTGTATTGTGCTTGGAATGCAATAAGATGGATGCCTTAAAGTAGGCTACATTTGTATCCAATGCAGTCGTTGCTGATCAGTCGTAGTGAACGGACGTGTTAAATCTGTATAAAGTCTGGAAGGCCTACATCGTAGTACCTATTACGGGCTAATACAGACAAAAAAATTAATAAATTCGCTGACGGGGATGCACTTAGTATAGTTTAGAATGGAGTTATGGAGCATAACTCTGATATATACATTTTGTAATTCATGTATAAATTGTTTACATGAATTTACTTTTGGGACATTTTATACTTAAATATTACCCTGTACCACAGTGTGGTGTAGGGTATAAAAACGATTGGATCTAATGAGCCAAATCGGATGAAACATATATATGGGAGCTATAGCTTAATCTTTACCGATTTTCTTCAAATTCGGCAATGTTGGTTCAAGACTCAAGAAACTCTACCATTCTAAATTTCAAAAGGATTGGATGTAAAATACAGCTTTTATAGGACTAAAGGGCCAAATCGGACGAAACATATATATGGGAGCTATAGCTAAATCTTAACCGATTTTCTTCAAATTCGGTAGTGTTGGTACATGGAACAAGAAACTCTACCATTCTAAATTTCAAACGGATTGGATGTAAAATACAGCTTTTATAGGACTAAAGGGCCAAATCGGACGAAACATATATATGGGAGCTATAGCTAAATCTTAACCGATTTTCTTCAAATTCGGCTGTGTTGGTTCATGGATCAAGAAATTCTACCATTCTAAATTTCAAAATGATTGGATGTAAAATACAGCTTCTACAGGACTAAAGGGCCAAATCGGACGAAACATGTATATGGGAGCTATAGCTAAATCTTAACCGATTTTCTTCAAATTCGGTAGTGTCGGTTCGTGGATCAATAAACTCTACCATTCTAAATTTCACAACGATTGGATGTAAAATATAGCTTCTATAGAACTAAAGGGCCAAATCGGACGAAAGATATATATGGGAGCTATAGCTAAATCTTAACCGATTTTCTTCAAATTCGGCAATGTTGGTTCATGGATCAAGAAACTCTAGCATCCTAAATTTCAAAACGATTGGATGTAAAATACAGCTTCTATAGGACTAAAGGGCCAAATCGGACGAAAGATATATATGGGAGCTATATCTAAATCTGAACCGATTTCAACCAAATTCAATAGCGATCTTAACAGCCGCGAAATACTCTAAACTGCAAAATTTCAGAACGATCGGAGTGAAATTGCGACCTGTAGTCGACGAACAACTTTACATGGACAGACGGACGGACGGACGGACATCGTTAAATCGACTCAGCTAGTGATTCTGAGTCGATCGGTATACTTTAAGGTGGGTCTAGCTGTGTTATTTTCAGGTGTTACAAACATCTGCCGTGAAACAAACTTATAATACCCTGTACCACAGTGTGGTGTAGGGTATAAAAACGGTACAATTTCTGCAAATAGTGATCTGAAGGAAAAATAATGCCATAAAATTTAAAATTGTAAATAAACAATTCCGAAATGTAGGCAATGATATGTTGTACAGGGTTTTCCAATAAAAGTGATATGATTTCTTTGAAAAAAAACCACACTTATTGTTAAGAAAATTCTAAAGTTTTTTATTTAATGTGAACTACAACCGATACAATTAAGTCCTAAATAAAACGTCATTCATCATCATTCCTCCACGACTTCTTCTGCAGGAACAAATTCGAGGAACCCAATTTTCGAGCACTATTTCCACTAAATCAAGTCGTATGTCATGAATGGCTTGTATTGACTTGTAAAGCTTGAAAAGAGTCTGGTTTATTTCGAAAGACCAATGACTTCAAATAACCCCACAAGAAATAGTCTAATGGTGTTAAATCACAACTTTTTGCATGCCATTCCATATCACAATTTCTTGAAATAATCGAATCTCCAAACTTTTCTCGCAACAATTAAATTATTTCATTTGCTGTGTGACATGTAGCCACAATCGGTCAATGGCAAAAAGATAGCTCTTAACGAGAGCTAAAATATTGATCATGGGTGTCAAGGTCGTAGGTCGACCGGAAAGTGTTTTTTTTGGATTTAAAAAAAAAATGAACTTAGCATCATTTTCAAATGTGAACGGAAGGTTTATTTTTGATCTAGCTGTGTGACACATAGCCACAATCGGTCAATGGCAAAAAGATAGCTCTTAACGATAGCGAAAATATTGCTCATGGGTGTCAAGGTCATAGGTCGACCGGAAAGTGTTTTTTTTGGATTTAAAAGAAAATGAACAGCATCATTTTCAAATGTGAACGGAAAGTTTATTTTTGCTCTAGCTCTTTAACGGTGCGTCGTATCGGGAATCGGTCAATGGCAACAAGATAGCTCTTAATGAGAGCAAAAATATTGCTCTCAGATGTCAAAGTCGTAGGTCGCCTGGAAAGAGTTTTTTTTTTGGATTTTAAAAAATGGACTTAGCGCACGAAAATTTGCAATTGGAGAACGATTATTTTGATAATAAAACTGAATAATTTGTAAACGTTGTTCTTGCGTATATCTCTCCATGATGAAATGAAAAACAAACGACAGATCATGAGATATTACAAATTGCCGAAACGTCACTTCAAAATCATATCATCCCTATTGGAAAATCCGTTATAATCTGTGCCGTATATTGTACTCTTAATGAAATAAGATGGATGTCTGAATGTAGACAAAAAAATCATATCATCCCTATTGGAAACCCCGTTATAATCTGTGCCGTATGTTGTACTCTTAATGAAATAAGATGGATGCCTGAATGTAGACAAATATATCATCTTTCTCTGAGGCACCTGCTTCAGTACTAGACAAAAATATATCAATGTTAAAAGGTTTTGATAAGAGTCGATAAAATGGATCAATAGAAATTCGAAGAATATGAATTTCTTTCAATTTCCAAAAAAAAAATGTATTCGGTGTGATTTTAACTAAGCAACTCCTAAAAGTAGGATATGGTATGTGGTCAAATGTATGCCTTATATTGTGCTTTCGATGCCTAAAAGTAGGCTACATTTTTACGTTCTCTCTTTCAATAGCAGATAAGAAATTAGAGACAAAACATTTATTAGGCCAGTGAAATGGAGTGATGGGAATCTGAAATAGGCAACTAGAATTTTTCAAGTAAAAAAAATATTCGCACAGATTTTTACTAAATAATACCTAAAACTAGGCAATGTTGTATTCTGATTGAAATAAGAACAATGCCTTAAAGTAGGTAACATTTTCACACGAATATACATAGTAGCTTTCTCTGAGGCGCCTCTTTCAGTAGCAGATAAGAAATTCGATACAATTCTAAATTATGCTAACTGCAAAAGGTAAATTTTCAGGCGAGCTGATCAACGTTTGATGAATTTTTTTTCGGTTGTGTGGAATTTCCTTATACATAATGCAAATCGAATGACCTGTAATGTTTTCTGCATATCTTTTGATTGGGTTGACGGATAAACACCAAATTTTGACTGAATATAATATTGGAATATTTAGAAATTAAAAATGTAATCTCCCTAAAAACGTGCTAAGTCGATATGTTAGAATTATGTGATACATGTCAGTTAAATTGAATGATAGGAATTTGAATACTAATTTGTTTTAATTTCAAAAATAGTTTAATCAGACTTTTAACTAAATAATACCTAAAAGTAGGCAATTATATTTGGTAAAATCTATGCCTTATATTGTACTCTGAATGTAATAGGATCGGTGCCTGAAAGTAGGCAACCTTTGCACACTAGTAAAGTAGCTTTCTCTCGGGCGTCTTTTTCAGTAGCAGATTAAACCAGTAAGGAAAGGCTAAAGTCGGGCGGGGCCGACTATATAATACCCTACACCACTCACGTAATATTGAATAACTCTGAAATATAAATATTGTAATTCATGTATAAATTGTTTACATAAATTTACTTTTGGCACATTTTATACTTAAATAATACCCTGTACCACAGTGTGGTGGATCTAAAGAGCCAAATCGGATGAAACATATGTATATATGGGAGCTATAGCTAAATCTTAACCGATTTTCTTCAAATTCGTTAGTGTGGGTTCATGTATCAAGAAACTCTACCATTCTAAATTTCAAAATGATTGGATGTAAAATAAAGCTTCTACAGGACTAAAGAGCAAAATCGGACGAAACATATATATGGGAGCTATAGCTAAATCTTAACCGATTTTCTTCAAATTCGGTAGTGTTGGTTCATGGATCAAGAAACTCTACCATTCTAAATTTCAAAACGATTGGATGTAAAATACAGCTTCTATAGGCCTAAAGGGCCAAATCAGACGAAAGATATATATGGGAGCTATATCTAAATCTGATTCAATAAGGATCTTTACAGCTGCGAAATACTCTAAAGTGCAAAATTTCAGAACGATCGGAGTGAAATTGGGACCTGTAGTCGACGAACAACTTTACATGGACAGACGGACGGACGGACAGACATGGTTAAATCGACTCAGCTAGTGATTCTGAGTCGATCGGTATACATTAAGGTGGGTCTAGCTGTGTTATTTTCAGGTGTTACATACATCTGCCGCGAAACAATCTTATAATACCCTGTACCACAGTGTGGTGTAGGGTATAAAAAACCAATAATTGTTAAATTCTTTCAGCGCGTATGAGTAATTATTAAACGTGAGGGTGAATTAGTAGCAATCATACGTCACACTGGACTCGCTACGAAATAAATTAATTATTATAAACCATACGTCACACTGGACGTCCTACAAACTAATAATATCCTACAATCATAATTCATTTATGTGAATTGTTATCAATCATTCGTCACGCAAAATTTCAGGGAAATATTTTCGTCAAGATTAAGTGACTTATTAAAATACAAATTATTATGAGCGTTTCATTCACAAAAATGTTCAGAATCCCCACTTTTTTATCCCAAAAATTAAATATGTCATAGGACAAAAACAAAATCGTAATTTTTCTTTTGCTTTAATAATGTTTTGGAGGCAGAAAACGTCGAAAATGACTCTTTCATCCGAGAATAAAGTAAAGAGGACCCATAAACACATATTCTTCTCCGAGTACTCGACCCGACAAATCATTATCCCTGAAAAATAACAATTAAATGTGTCATAAGTCAATCTTCAAACATATTTATTTTTCTATAGTAATGAATTTGAGGGGCAAAAAGTCAAAATGGGACTTTCATGTCAGAGAACAATATAAGGAGAACGCTTTAACACAAATTCTTCCCTGAGTATTCGACCCGCCAAATCTCCTCTTTTTCGCTGAAAAGTAACCATCAAATGTGTCATAAGACAAAAGTAAAAATTTTTATTCTTCTATCGCCACAGTGCTAATTTAGAGCCAGAAGATGCCGAAATATGACTATCATGTCTGAAAACGATATAAGGTCGAGCTTTCAACACATGTTATTCTCTGAATACTCAATCCACCAAATCGCATCGTTACCCCTGAAAAGTAACCATCAAAAATGCAATAGGACAAAAATCAAATTTTTTTTATTCAGTCTTCTATTTATACAGTGCTAATGTAAAGCCAGAAGATCGCGAAACAGAACACTAATGTCGGAGAACAAAATAAAGAGGGCCCTTGAATACGTATTCTTCCCTGAGAACTCGACCCTCCAAATGTCCTCCTTATCGCTGAAAAGCGACCGTTAAATTTGTCATAAGACAAAAGTAAAACCAGTTTTTTATTCATAGTGACGAATTTGAGGTACAAGAAGTCAAAATACGACTCTTCCGTCCGGGTACAAAATAAAGAGGACACTTGAATACACATTCTTCCCAGAATACTCGATCCGCCAATCCGTCCCCTTACCGCTGAATAGTAACCATCAAATGTGTCATAAGACAAAAGTCGAAAATTTTTATTCTTCTTGTGTTGAATTTGAGGGATAAGAAGTCAAAATACGACTCTCATGCCCGAGTTCAAAATAAAGAGAACCTATGAACACATATTCTTTCATAAATACTCGACCCGCTAAATCTTTTCCTTAGCGCTGAATAGTAACCATCAAATGTTTCATAGGACCAAAATAACAATGTCTATTCTCCTATTGCTGCAGAGCAGATTTAGAGGCAGAAGATTCCGAACTAGGTCTCTTATGTCCGAGAACGAAAAAAAGAGGACCCTTGAACACATATTCTTTCCTTAATACTCAATGTGTCAATTCGCCTCTTTACCGCTGAAAAATCACCATCAAATAAGTCATAGGACAAAAATCTTATTTTTTTTCTTCTATTGCTACGGTGATGAATTTGAGGGGCAAAAAGTCAAAATCCGACATCCATGTCCGAGAACAAGATAAAGAGGACCATGGAACACATATAATTCCCTGAGTATTCGAACCGTCAAATCTCCTCTTTTTCGCTGAAAAGTAACCATCAAATGTGTCATAAGACAAAAGTCAAAATTTTTATTCTTCTATCGATACAGTGCTAATTTAGAGCCAGAAGATGCCGAATGTCAGAGAACAATATAAGGAGGAACCTTTAACACACTTTCTTCCCTGAATACACAACCCGCCAAGTCGCCTCCTTACCGCTGAAAAGTCAGCATCAAATGTATCATAGGACAAAAATCAAAATTTTTATTCTTCTATTGCTACAGAAGATGGCGAAATTGCCATCTCATGTTCGAGAACCAAATAAAGAGGATCCCTGAAAACATAATCTTCCCTGGATTCTCGACCTGCTAAATTCCCTCCTTACCGCTGAAAAATAACCTTCAAAGTATCATAGGTCAAAAAATCATAATTTTATTCTTCTATTGCTACAGTGATTATTTTGAGGCAGAACACCTCGGAAATTGGCTCTTACATTAGAGAAAATAGTAAAGAGGACCCTTGAACCAATATTCTTCCCTAAGTACTCGACCCGTCAAATCTGCTCCTTATCGCTGTAAGTAAACATCAAATGTGTCATAGGACAAATGTAAAAATGTTTATTCATCTATTGATGCAGTGCTAATTTAGAGCCAGAAGATGCTGAAAAATAACTCTAATGTCCGAGAAGAAATTAAAGAGGACCGTTGAATACATATTCATCCCTCAGTGCTCGATCCGGCAAATCTCCTCCTTACTACTGAAAATAACCATAAAATATGTCACAGGACAAACATTATTTTTTTACGTCGAAAAAACTCGTACATCCGAGGAAAAAGTAAAGAGGATCGTTAAGCACATATTCATCCCCGAGTACTCGATCCGCCAAATCTCCTATTTTGAACTCTCCATTCAACTTTTTTGAAAAATCAACAAATTCAAAGGACCAATTTACTCGTATGAGGAATTTTTTAGGACAAAATTCCCATTTTCTTCTTTCTTTTTCATTTTATATCTCAACATTATAATTCAACCAAAATTATCATACGGCCGGTTTTAAAATTTGCACATGCAAATGAATACCATTTCTTTTTTGCTTTATTTTGTATTATTTATTAAAAACCGTTGGAATAAAATAACTTTTTGTTTTGGTTTAACTGCTTTTGGTGGGGGATTTCTGTTATTAAATGTACGAGTATATATCTCCCAGATTGTTTTTTTTTTTGCAGAAAATTCTTTTGTATCGATTTCAGTGGATGATAGTGACGATGTCAGTGTGAGGCTTGTTCCATTTTGGGTAAAGCGAATGAGTAGTGAATGATTCACAACTAACCAAAAAGCCAAAAAGCGAACAACCATTCAACCCACTAACCAACCAGCCAACCTACCATCCAACCATCCAACCAACCGATCAACCCGAGTAAAAGCCACAAAATACACAAACGAAGTTGTCAAAAGAGCAATCAATATTTATTTATGAACCATTCATCCAGGCCGAACCAAAAAAAAACCGACATCTCCACTAACGTGTCATTGGCCTTAAACAAATGAATTTTTCCATAATAAAAATCTGTTTACAATTTTTGCGGATAACACCTTGTTTTATTAGTCGTTTTATTTTTGTGTTATTTTTTTGTGGCCCACTGTTATCCGGATTGTGGTGTTGGTGGGGAGGACAAAATGGGTTAAAAAGTGGGTCATCTTTGGAGCACTGATGTTGAAGTTGAAGAAGATTGTGGTGATGCATTCACCGTCCATTAGGGATAAGAATAACAGTTATTGGTTTTTTTATAGTGAATTTAATGACAGATTTCTCTTGAAAATTAATTTGAATTTTAATGTTGTTTTTGTTTTTGTTACAGATTCTTAGTGCCTTAAAAAAGAGAAATTTTGTTATGCATTTTAAGGCAAAAGATTGGGCATTATTTATTTAATGGTTTATTTTGTCAGTTTCAACAATCGTAAGATTCTTAACTCAAAATACTTAATTTTAAAAATCAGTACAATTACACTGTGCCACATAATTTTTCACCCCGAATTGATAATTATTTTGTTGCATGTTCAAACCTTTTTATATTTAGGTATTTTTGTCTTTTTGGATTTTGTATTTTTGAATTTTTGTATTTTTGTATTTTTGTATTTTTGTATTTTTGTATTTTTGTATTTTTGTATTTTTGTATTTTTGTATTTTTGTATTTTTGTATTTTTGTATTTTTGTATTTTTGTATTTTTGTATTTTTGTATTTTTGTATTTTTGTATTTTTGTATTTTTGTATTTTTGTATTTTTGTATTTTTGTATTTTTGTATTTTTGTATTTTTGTATTTTTGTATTTGTGTATTTTTGTATTTTTGTATTTTTGTATTTTTGTATTTTTGTATTTTTGTATTTTTGTATTTTTGTATTTTTGTATTTTTGTATTTTTGTATTTTTGTATTTTTGTATTTTTGTATTTTTGTATTTTTGTATTTTTGTATTTTTGTATTTTTGTATTTTTGTATTTTTGTATTTTTGTATTTTTGTATTTTTGTATTTTTGTATTTTTGTATTTTTGTATTTTTGTATTTTTGTATTTTTGTATTTTTGTATTTTTGTATTTTTGTATTTTGGTATTTTTGTATTTTTGTATTTTTGTATTTTTGTATTTTTGTATTTTTGTATTTTTGTATTTTTGTATTTTTGTATTTTTGTATTTTTATATTTTTATATTTTTATATTTTTTTATTGTTATATTTTTGTATTTTTATATTTTTATATTTTTATATATTTATATTTTTATTTTTATATATTTATATTTTTATATTTTAATACTTTTACTTTATATTTTTATAATTTTATATTTTTATATTTTTATATTTTTATATTTTTATATTTTTATATTTTTATATTTTTATATTTTTATATTTTTATATTTTTATATTTTTATATTTTTATATTTTTATATTTTTTTATTTTTTTATTTTTATATTTTTATATTTTTATATTTTTATATTTTTATATTTTTATATTTTTATATTTATATATTTTTATATTTTTATATTTTTATATTTTTATATTTTTATAATTTTATATTCTTATATTTTTATATTTTTATATTTTTATATTTTTATATTTTTTTATATATTTATAGATTTTTATGTATTTTAATTTTTATATTTTTAATTTGTATGTTTTTATATTTCTAGAGCACCCCAGTAGGCGAGTTGGTAGCGTTCTCGCCTGTGAGTTTGGGGGTCGTGGGTTCGATTCCCACCAGAGGCTCTGGTCTGTCGCTGCAAACATTTAGCCATATGGTCTTTGTAACCCGGCCTTTCCCTGGACCTTAAAATTAGAATATAAATTTACTTTGTATTGTAATTCATATAAATAAATAAATAACTAAATAATATATTTCTATATTTATATATTAGTACATTTCTATACTTTTACATTTTTTAATTTTTATATTATTATAATATTATCTTTATATTTCTCTATTTTTATATTTCTAAATTTTTTTATTTTTGACTTTTTATATGTTTACATATTTATATTTTCATATTTTTAATATTTATATTTTGATATTCTTATGCTTTTATATTTCTGTACTTATTCATTTTTATAATTTTATATTTTTTTGTTTTTATGCCTCCACATTTTTATTTTTTTTCTATTTTTATACTTTTAATGTTTTTATATTTTTTTATTGTTATATTTTTATATTTTAGTATTTTTATATTGTAATATTTTTATATTTTTTATTTTAATATTTTTATATTTTAATATATTTATATTTTTGTATATTTTTATATTTTTTTTATATTTTTGTGTTTCTATATTTTTATATTTTTATATTTTTATATTTTTATATTTTTATATTTTTATATTTTTATATTTTTATATTTTTATATTTTTATATTTTTATATTTTTATATTTTTATATTTTTATATTTTTATATTTTTATATTTTTATATTTTTATATTTTTATATTTTTATATTTTTATATTTTTATATTTTTATATTTTTATATTTTTATATTTTTATATTTTTATATTTTTGTATTTTTATATTTTTATATTTTTATATTTTTATATTTTTATATTTTTATATTTTTATATTTTTATATTTTTATATTTTTATATTTTTATATTTTTATATTTTTATATTTTTATATTTTTATATTTTTATATTTTTTATTTTTTATTTTTATATTTTTATATTTTTATATTTTTATATTTTTATATTTTTATATTTTTATATTTTTATATTTTTCTATTTTTCTATTTTTATATTTTTATATTTTCATATTTTTATATTTGTATATTTTTATATTTTTATAGTTTAATACTTTTATATTTTTATATGGTTATAATTTTATATTTTTATAATTTATATTTTTATATTTTTATATTTTTATATTTTTATATTTTTATATTTTTATATTTTTATATTTTTATATTTTTATATTTTTATATTTTTATATTTTTATATTTTTATATTTTTATATCTTTATATTTTTATATTTTTATATTTTTTATTTTTATATTTTTATATTTTTATATTTTTATATTTTTATATTTTTATATTTTTATATTTTTATATTTTTATATTTTTATATTTTTATATTTTTATATTTTTATATTTTTATATTTTTTATTTTTATATTTTTATATTTTTATATTTTTATATTTTTATATTTTTATATTTTTATATTTTTATATTTTTATATTTTTATATTTTCATATTTGTATATTTTTATATTTTTATATTTTTATATTTTTATATTTTTATATTTTTATAATTTACATTTTTATATTTTTATATTTTTATATTTTTATATTTTTATATTTTTATATTTTTATATTTTTATATTTTTATATTTTTATATTTTTATATTTTTATATTTTTATATTTTTATATTTTTATATTTTTATATTTTTTAATTTTTATATTTTTATATTTTTATATTTTTATATTTTTATATTTTTATATTTTTATATTTTTATATTTTTATATTTTTATATTTTTTTTATATATTTACAAATTTTTATGTATTTTAATTTTTATACTTTTAATATGTATGTTTATACCCTCACTTTAGTGTGACGAGGGTATATATCATTTGCTACGAAAAAAAGTGTAAGACATCGAAGGAGTGATCTAAGACCCTAAGTATGTTCGGCGGATATTCGTTTTGGGTCATTTTAAGTCGAATGAGCAATGTCCGTCCGTCTGTCTGTCTGTCTGTCTATCTGTCTGTCTGTCTGTCTGTGTGTCTGCTGGCTGGTGCGCACGATTACTCTCGAAAGGAGTAACCGATTGACTTCAAATTTGGTACGTGGTAATATTTTTTTCTATCTCCGGCTAAGTTCGAAGATGGGCCATATTGGTCCACTCCTTCCAGTACCTCCCCCACAAAGTGTTAAAATGTTGTGAAATATTGAATCTTTAATAACTGCTATGCTACTTATTCGAATCTTCTGAAATTCCACACATAGCATTAGTTTATTAGTCGCTATCAACTCGAGAAAAATGGGAAATGTTGCTACGCCCCTTTTGGTACCTCCCACACAAATGCACCATTTTGCACCAAAAGTTAACAGCTAATAACATTAATACCAGTGCATAAATATACTTGCAATTTTGTACAGTGTAATGCTTTCATAGTGCCTACAGTCCAGTGAAAAATGGGTGTCATATTCACGCCCCTTTTGGTACCTCTTACACAAAGGTACCATTTTGCACCAAAAGATAACAGCTTATAACATTAATACCAGTGTATACAAGCACTTGAAATTTTGTACAGTGTAATGCTTTTATAGTGTCTTTTGCACTGTGAAAAATGGGCGCTATTGCCAATCCCCTTTTTGTACCTCCCACACAAAGGTACCATTTTGCACAAAAAGTTAAGAGCTCACAGCATGAGTACCAATGCACGAAAATGCAACAACATTTTGCACAGTGTAACGCTTTTGAAGTCCCTATAGCCCTGTAAAAAATGGCCGTTATCACCACGCCCCTTTTTGTACCTCCCATACAAAATGGCCAAATCATACCAAATTTAATATCTCATAACGTTAGTATACCAGTGCAAAAAACGCTTATAATTCGGCGCAGTGCAATGTATTTAAAGAATCTACTATTCAGAGAAAAATAGGTGTATTTGTTAAAAACATTCTGGTACCTCCCATACAAATTGACAGAATAATTCGTTTAATATTCCATATTACATTACTCACAAAGTGAGGGTATACCTTAGTCGGTTTACCCGACTGAAACTTTCTTACTTGTTTTATATTTCTATATTTATATATTAGTACATTTCTATACTTTTACATTTTTATATTTGTATGCTTTTATACTTTTATATTTTTTAATTTTTATATTATTATAATATTATCTTTATATTTCTCTATTTCTCTACTTTTATATTTCTAAATTTTTATATTTTTGACTTTTTATATGTTTACATATTTATATTTTCATATTTATATTTTGATATTCTTGTTTTTATATTTCTGTATTTCCACATTTTTATTTTTTTTTATATTTTTATACTTTTAATGTTTTTATATTTTTATATTGTTATATTTTAATATTTTTGTATTTTTATATTATTATATTTTTTATTTTAATATTTTTATATTTTAAAATATTTATATTTTTATTTTTGTATATTTATACTTGTATATTTATATATATTAGTGTGGCGAGGGTATATATCATTTGCTACGGACATAAAGTGTAACATATCCAAGGTGTGACCTAAGAATCCAACTATGTTTTGCGGAAATCCGTTTTGAGCCATTTTAAGTCATTTGAGTAATGTCCCTCCATTTGTCTGTCTGTCTGTCTGACTGGAGCGTACGATAACTCTCGAAAGGAGTAACGGATTGATATCAAATTTGGTTCAGGATAATATTTTTTTTCTATCTCAGGCTAAATTCGAAGATGGACCATATCGGTCCACTCCTTTTAGTACCTCCCTCACAAAGATTAAAATTTAGTGAAATATTGATTCTCTAATAACTTCTATACTACTTAGCCAAATCCTCTGCAATTCCACACGTGTTAATAGTTTATCTGTCGCTATCAACTTGAGAAAAATGGGTGAAGTAGCCCCGCCGCTTTTGGTACATCCCACACAAAGGGATCATTTTGTACAAAAACTTAACAGCTTATATCATTAATACCAGTGCACAAAAATACTTGAAAATTAAAAGCTTATAGCGTGAGTACCAATGCACGAAAATACTGCAAACGCTCCTTTTTGTACCTCCCACACAAAATGATCAAATTATACCAAAATTGAATAGCTCAGAACGTAAAGTATCTACTGTTCAGCGAAAAATAAGTGTATTTGATAACCCCTTCTGGCACCTTCCACATAAATTGACACATCAATTCGTGTAATATTCCATATTACATTACTCACAAAGTGAGGGTATACCTTAGTCGGTTTACCCGACTGAAACTTTCTTGCTTGTTTATATTTATGTATTGTAATATTGTTTATTTTTATATTTTTATCTTTCCAAAATCTAGGATCTTTATTGTTTTGAGAAATTGCCGCTAACAAAGGTTTGCATTCAATTTCATTCAGAACCGTTCATACGAGTAACGACGAACTTCATTGACCCACATTTGTATATAGCCCTCCATGAAAAGCACTCAGCCGATTTAACTCCTGGACCCCTCAACTAGTCCACATTTTTATAAAGCCCGCGTCTGATTTGACTTCTAGTTTATGCCTCTTCAGATGAATTGCCTTCCACAATTTCACCAGATGGATCTGTTTTAGCATCCATAGAGAAGCCAGTTGACACAGCTTTATCTAATGCATTTCTTTTTGACTTCCATTGGGAAGCAACAACTTGCTACCATTAAGAACTTATTCCCAAACTTCGAACATATTCTAATCGATTGTACAATAGACTTTATAGATCCACATTTAAATGTAGCCCCATTCTAGTGTGGACTAATGTAGAATTATACTTATACTTTTTTTTTGCAGATTCGAGTGTGAGATTGTTATAAAAAATATTTGTTAAAATAATACGTGGTTCACTTTTAGGATTTTTATTGTCATCAAATTGTATTAAGGTGTACATGAGTGGAAGCATTATTTTCGAAACAAGTGCAGAATAATATTTCGTTCTATTTTTTTCCAATATAAATACCTCAAATTGCAAATTCTTAAAGGCCTACTTTGCACTGTCATAATCCTTATATAACCCATATCGTTTCCTCTTTCCCTAGTCGTTCCCGTTCTTTATCCCAGTGCTCCTCCTTGGGTTAGCTAAAAGCTATTCCTTAGATCTTCTGGCTGAGCTCGTCGAAGTCAGCTTAGAAAATCTCCGTTATTATTTCACAGATTAGAATCATTTGAACAATTTCCATCAACATTAAATTACTTGCCGCCATTTGCTTCAAAGTTGTGTGTAGATTCCTCCAATCAATTGCTGTGCTGGCAGCAATCATGACAAGGCATAATGCCGCGCCGAAAAAAAAACTAAAGAAAATTATGCAGCATTAATAGGTGCTGGCATTCGCATAATTGTGGGGATGCCACAATTTCTCTGAGTTGCCTGAAAAAAAAACACCTTGACTGAGAGGAAACCGGGTCTTAAATAGAATTCCATATACAAAAACAAAACAAAACAAAAAATGCAGAACAGAACACCAGAATATGTTGCGTAAGTTAAGTTCGTGTATGGCTTTGAATGGGGGTCCATGAATGGAAATGGGGTTGCAGAAGAGCAGAGTTTGCAGCCACTACTGCTGCTGCTGCAACATAGTTGTCCATTGGTATTTTACATTGCTGCGTGCAGTGAGGAGGATGTTGTTGCAGGTTTTTGCTGCCGCTGCCGGCGCTGGCTCGATGTTGTCGCTATGCCTTGTGTAACTTTCAATAGATGCTTTTGTAGACAGTTATGTTGTCTATTTATGTAATCATGCCAAGAATCACGCAACCTCCAACAGCCACAAACTGGATCATAAACATGTCGGGAAAATAAAAATAAAATACCTCCTGGTCGGAGGAAAAGCATATACGAGAGGTGGTAGAAAATTGGCTCCGAAATCCATCTATCCTTGCGGATAGACTTAGGTCTGCTCTAAGCTGCTACTTCAACGGGAGAGTATATAGGTTCTACACCTCGAGAACCTGTAACGTAATAGCTAATTTAGCAGTCTAAGTGCATCCGAGTACAGTGCAATATATTTAAATGTGGGTGTCTGGCTACAGGGAACTGTAGAGCAGGAAGGCTCGCTCGACTAGGGATAGCCTTAGACATTCTAGGGCTCAGGAATTACCTGCATTACAAACAGCTATGGCTGCACCTAACTAGGAAATGTCCCACGCTCTGCCATCTCCGGACTCTGCAACATCACAATGAACTCTGCAGTCTAAGTGAGTCTGAATATTTAGTTTTTCTACTTAATCTAAAATGGATGCCGGGCCTCACAAAGTCCTAAACACAAAACGTTACAACGTTCTGATATCGTTCCCAAGACACATTACACTCTCTAAATGGAAGGCTCGCAGTGAACAGACTGAAAGTCCTTCAAACGATTTATTCGGATGCTGTGGAGATGAGGAGGTGGAATATTTTTAAGAAACCTTATATCTCTCTTATCTGCATGCAGTTCTACCCAACCTAATATGAGTGCCAAGACAAAGAGAAATTCCTAGAAGTTTAGCACAGATAAGCCAGCCGAACTAGTTTCACAGTACTACACAGACTTACCTAACCTAATGTGGGTAGCTGGTCGTGAAAACATTCCAATTATATTGAATTCTTCAGGAAGAATCTGATGAGGTAAGTAATATTTGGAGATCCTCAGTCAGAGATTGTCTACATTCCAGATAGCTGTGGCCCTGTCTATGCAGAAATAGGTCCTACGCTCTGCTATATTCTGCCATGAGGTGATGTGGAATACAGATATATTCGATGTTCTTACGAATAGAAGTAGGACTACTAATCAGTACTAACTAACCTAATATGTATGCCCGGCCACAGATACATTCCAGAGAACTGTAGAGTAGATGAGCTCGCTAGACTGGGGACAGCCTTGGACATTACAGACCTCCTTCAATCTCTGGGAAGGACCCCCAGATGAACTAATCTTAGGGGATCGTAGTCGAGATTACAAAACTTTCCAGATGGTTGTATCTATGCTTAAATAGGAAACGGATCCATGCTCTGCTATCGTTTTCCATACCGAATGGCTCGCTAATGTGTCCGTCATAATGGGAATATCTCTGATAGTAAGACACTCAGTGAGACAGAAAATCAACTCAAAGGTTCGTTGCAGAAGTTGTGGTGACGAATAAGAGCCTGAATCCACAAAACACACATGTATTAGGTATGTGCCTTGCACTTTTGAATATAAGAGGAACTACTCAGGGCTTCTACTTCTTTAGGGAGAATAGAATAGAAGGAGAACTACTAACCAGTTCTAACTAACCTAAGGTGGATGCCCGCCCACAGAGACATTCCAGGAAGCAGCTGATCTCGATATAATAGGGACAGCCTTGGACCTTACAGACCTCTTTCGATCGGTGACAATGCCCACAGCGACCTGCAAACTCATACTGCTTGAATTAAGCAAATTATCTAAGGTGGCCGTAGACAGGGATTACCTACATTGCAGATAGTCGCATCTATGCTTAAATGGGAAACGGATCCACGCTCTGCTATCGTTATCTGGATGATTCGGTAGTGTGTCAGTTAGACTGCAAATCAACTCAAACGGTGTTTGCAGATGTTGGAGGAATCTACAAAAAACATATTTTATATGTGCCTTGCCTTTTCGAATATAAGTAGAACTACTCAGGGTTCCTACTTCTTCAGTGAGGACAACTTAAGAGCTTTTTAAGACAATCACAGTGACTTAACTCGAAAGTCTATATGTTCTACATCTCAAGACTCTATGACATTACAATGAACTTTTCTGGTCTCAGCGTCTCTGAATTCAATCATATATAATCTTAGGTGCATGCCGACGCAAAGATACAGTCCTGGAACTGTTGAACAAATGAGATAGACGGATTAGGTAAAAAGTCCTCGACAGTATTACCTAACCTAAAAGCCTTAGACAGTATTCCATAACTTAAATCACAATGGCTTAATTCGAGAGTCTATATGTTATACATCTCCGGACCCTATCACATCACAATGAATTTTGCGGTCTCAGCAAACTCTGAACTCAATCTTATCTAATATTATGTGGGTGCCAAGCCAAAGAGACAGTTCTGGAACTGTAAAGGAAATGAGCTCGCCAGATTAGGTAAAAGCTCTAGACAGTATTGCCTAACATTAAATAGTTTACGGGACCTATTGACCTCTAGCAACAGATAGAGATATTCCAGTGGCCTTGTGAATGACCTGTAAGGCAAACAATGATAGGTTGACCTCAGACAGGGATTACCTGCATTCTAGATATCTCTGGCACTGCCTTATTACTAGTACGAAGTGACCCTACGCTCCGCTATCTTTATTAATATAGGAGACGAAGAAGAGTTAGAATCAAAAACCTATGTTTGTGCCCTGCCTTTTCGAATCAAAGGAGGACTACTCTGGGTTCCTACTTCTTTAGGGAGTTCATTTTAAAGGGTTTTTAAGACATTTCCCAACCCTATGACATCACATTGAACTTTTGCGGTCTCAGCGATTCTGAATTCAATCTCTAATCTAATCTAATCTTCTGTATGTGTTGAGCCAAAGATACAGTTCTGGAACTGTTGAACAAATGAGCTTGCCGGATTCGGTAAAAAGCCCTAGACAGTATTACCTAACCTAAAATGGTGTCCGAGTGACATAGATATTGCAGGTACCTATGGCAATGCCTCTAGCAACAAACTCATACTGTGGGAAAAATCCTATAAGGCAACCTACATTCCTGCTATATGTAATCCTGTCGAAGCGACTCTACGCCCTGTTATCTTCAGTTCATACAGTTCTGGAACTGTTGAACAAATGAGCTTGCCGGATTCGGTAAAAAGCCCTAGACAGTATTACCTAAACTAAAATGGTTTCCGAGTGACATAGATATTGCAGGTACCTATGGGAATGCCTCTAGCAACAAACTCATTGCCTTATAGGGAAAATCCTATAAGGCAACCTACATTCCTGATATACATATGTAATCCTGTCGAAGCGACTCTACGCCCTGTTATCTTCATTAATAGCGGAGACGAAGGAAAGTGAGAATCTAAAAACACTTCCTATGTCCGTGTCCTGCCCTTTAGAATCGAAGAGGGCTAATCTAGGCTACTAATTTTTAAGTGGATCGTAGTCATGGACTACCTACATTTCAAATAGCTGCCCCATGCTCTGTTATCGCTGTCCAGACCGAATGCCCGTCATGACAATTGCTCTCTAATAGGAAGACATGCAGTGAGACTGAAGGTTGTGCCAAACAATGTCTTCAGAAGCTATGCAGATGAAGAGGAGGAATTCATAAAATATGTACCTTATATTTGGGTCCTGCCCTTTCGAATATTCGAAGGAATGCTTCTCTGGATTCATAATTTTCTAGGCAAGCTGGTGTAAGGGCTTTATAGGCCAATCACAATGGTTCAACGGGAGGGTCCGTAGCTTAAACATCCCTATACATAGCCTTATACGGGTGCCGAGGCAAGGAGATATTCTTGGGGCTCTACAAAGTCTTACCTAACCTTATATGGGTCCCTGGTCACAGAATCATAAAGGGGACTTTGAATTCTGCAGGAAGTTAACTATGAGGCAAAAAATAATAGGTTAACCTCAGTCAGGGATTGCCTACATTCCAAATAGCTGCAGCCCCGCCTATGTAGAAATGGGTACTACACTCTGCTAGGCCAATCACAATGGTTCAACGGGAGGATCTGTAGCTTAAACATCTCTATACCTAGCCTTATACGGGTGCCGAGGCAAGGAGATATTCTTGGGGCTCTACAAAGTCTTACCTAACCTTATATGGGTGCCTGGTCACAGAAACATAAAGGGGACCTTGAATTCTGCAACAAATAATAGGTTAACCTCAGTCAGGGATTGCCTACATTCCAAATAGCTGCAGCCCCGCCTATGTAGAAATGGGTACTACGCTCTGCTATGGCCAAAATAAAATCCGTCAAGAGGTGAAGTGTATTGTATTGTATTTGTGGGTAAGTCTCGGGGGAACTGTCCAAATAGGTTTGGCTTCGTTATCCAAACCGACTGTACCGCTAATCGTGTCCGTCATGCTTAGACACTTTCTAATACAGTGTCTGAATGTGGGACTGAAAGTAGGATTAAATGATTTTTGCAGCTGCTATGCAAAGAGGAAGGAGGTGGATTCTAAAAATCTCCTATTAACATCTACATAGGTCAACTTGTGGGCTTTTTATGGAATCCCTATGGTTTAACGGGAGTATCTGCAGGTTCTTCATCTCCAGACCCTGTGTCATCACATTTGACTTTGTAGTCTTGATGGTGTTTTTGAGTATGGACTCCCAGATTTAATTTGAAATCCTAACACTTTTCTTCCCATCCCTCGTACCCTTATTCACATACGCACATCTGAACATTTATGACCTGTTTATCCGCCAAAAGATGACACGATCCAACAGGAAAAGAGATATGTATGTACAGGCATCAGAATTGAATCACGTCAAAGATGAACAAGTCGAGAAAAATAAAAATGCCCAGAAGATGCCACAGAACATGTTTCCTTAGTGCAAAAAGAAAACACTGGGAGACAAAACTTGCCAGGATTGGGAAGAAGCGAAAAAACCTGAAATGAAAACGGTTGTTTTTATACCCTACACCACACTGTGGTACAGGGTATTATAAGTTTGTTTCACGGCAGATGTTTGTAACACCTGAAAATAACACAGCTAGACCCACCTTAAAGTATACCGATCGACTCAGAATCACTAGCTGAGTCGATTTAACGATGTCCGTCCGTCCGTCCGTCTGTCCATGTAAAGTTGTTCGTCGACTACAGGTCGCAATTTCACTCCGATCGTTCTGAAATTTTGCAGTTTAGAGTATTTCGCGGCTGTTAAGATCGCTATTGAATTTGGTTGAAATCGGTTCAGATTTAGGTATAGCTCCCATATATATCGTTCGTCCGATTTGGCCCTTTAGTCCTATAGAAGCTGTATTTTACATCCAATCGTTTTGAAAATGAGAATGGTAGAGTTTCTTGATCCATGAACCAACATTGCCGAATTTGAAGAAAATCGGTTAAGATTTAGCTATAGCTCCCATATATATGTTTTTTCCGATTTGGCCCTTTAGTCCTATAGAAGCTGTATTTTACATCCAATCGTTTTGAAATTGAGAATGGTAGAGTTTCTTGATCCATGAACCAACATTGCCGAATTTGAAGAAAATCGGTTAAGATTTAGCTATAGCTCCCATATATATGTTTCGTCCGATTTGGCCCTTTAGTCCTATAGAAGCTGTATTTTACATCCAATCATTTTGAAATATAGAATGGTAGAGTTTCTTGATCCATGAACCAACACTACCGAATTTGAAGAAAATCGGTTAAGATTTAGCTATAGCTCCCATATATATGTTTCGCCCGATTTTGCTCGTTAGTCCTGAAGAAGCTGTATTTTACATCCAATCATTTTGAAATTTAGAATGGTAGAGTTTCTTGATACATGAACCAACACTACCGAATTTGAAGACAATCGGTTAAGATTTAGCTATAGCTCCCATATATATGTTTCCACCGATTTGGCCCTTTAGTTCTATAGAAGCTGTATTTAACATCCAATCGTTTTGAAATTTAGAATAAACAATTTATACATGAACTACAAAATTTATATTTCAGAGTTATTCAATATTACGAGAGTGGTGTAGGGTATTGTATAGTCGGCCCCGCTCGATTTTAGCCTTTCCTTACTGGTTTTTATTCTTCCTTTGCATTTGTGGTCTTCCCCTCCCGACACGAGTATACTCGTGCAGCGGTGAAATGATTTTAAGGTCAATGGTGAACACGCCAACCACCTATATAACAGCAATAACGACTTCGCCACAACTCGGGTTTTGTATGGAATGTGCGAAATCGTTCACGTAAATGTTACAATTTTCGTTTTTGGGCCGCGTCGCTGCCATAAAATTTGTGGAATCCATCGATTGATTGATACCTTCGCACTGTCACTCGATTTTGTTGGTATTCCTTTGAAATTGAATTTTTTCCAAACCAAGTCTGATTGTGGTTTGGGGGTGGAGGAACCACCTCCACTGTCACCACCTCTTACTATTACCACTTGCCATTTTATTGGTAATGGTAACAATCTATACAATTTTAATATGCATCGCACACAAAATGGGTAAAAGGCATTTATGGGTATGTCATTTATGTCGCATAAATTAATTTTCGAACTGTAAAAACACAACTAAATAATTGCCATTTAATTTTTGGGGGGATTAACACTGAAAAGAAATTATGTGAAATATGTTTGGCAAAGTTTTTGTACTCGTACGATAAGGAAGCGATTGAAGATCTGGAGTGACAAATTACTAATGTTCAAGACATTTTGGTCCTATTCTATGTCAACAGGATTAGGATATGCATTTTTAATAAAATATAAACATGTTATAATATTATTAATACTTGTTATTTAATAATAATAATTTCTTAAAATTTTCTCTTCAATTTTGAAATAATTATTTTACCACTTTTATTTTGTAATACCATTCTATTTAGCGGGTTTATGTGGTATTTATCACCCTATTATAAATCTTGTAAAATGAAACACGCCTATTAAGATATTTTGCAATGTTTTGTAGCAATTAACACATTTTTCTTAGTTATAGCGAAAGCCAAAGCCACGTGTGTTTTATTTTAGGAATGTTTTCAGATTTTTTTAATTTCGTCTGGTTGTTACACTTAAAGAAATAATATCTTATAACGGAAATAAACCCAATGAATTTGAAATTTGTAGACATTAACGAATTTTTTATTTTTGCATAGTTTGCTGAGCTCTGTATATAGTATGTAGATGACTGACTTGGCTCTTTACTATAGAGTTGATGACCCAATTAGTCGTGGATGATCAAATTGGCCCAAGTGGTCCTAGCATATGGTAGATAACTCTACTGATAGTGTTCATTAGTAAGGGTCGGTCCCCATACAAAAAAAAATTGTTGCGCCAGTCACCCCCTAGTTTTGAAGATTATCTAGAGACAATTCCGGGGAAACAAAAAAAAATTTTTTCTGTGCACCCTACATGACGCCCTTTTAGTTTTATTATGCTGCGTTGTCATTTGATGTCCGATCGTAACGGGATGCATATTGTTGTTCGAGTTTTGGCAAGGGCTATATTTCGTCCATATGTCACTTTTGACTCCGAAGTCAAATTCGATAAGTGACCTCTGTCATCTCGTTTTCTACCCCCCTAAGTGGGCAATATTTTGAAACGCTAATAAAGGTCTTTAAAAATAATGAAACTTTTGCTTTTGAAGTACCCACTATTACTCATAAACAAAAAAGTTATAATAGTTTTAAAATTACATAATATATGCAGATATCAGATTACACTATCTACTTTTGACGTCGTTTTCTGTCTCTCTCTCACACACACATACACACAAGTAAACCCCGTACCCAAAAAAGCACATCCACTATGAGTTCGGTTTAGTACGAACGAACTAAATTTGCGAGACTCCACTTAAACAAATGCAGTTACTTCAGTTATCCGATTTTCTGCCCATGTAAATGGTATTTATTTTGCAACAAGTAACGTCATTTGAAAATAAATAATTTCCCTTTCACGATTTATATTTGCATTCATAATATTTTTATTATTATTAATGGTATGTATGGCATTGAAGATAATACTGACGTAAATCCAGTTTACTATAACGCTCCCGCCTTCTTATTTTGGAAAATATATACCCAATCCGCTTTTCACATATCCTTACTGCTGATTTATTAACAATCAGCACAAAAAATTCTTGTTTTGAGAATGGCACGTAAAATTAAATTAAAATTAATTAATATAGTGTTAAAGCTAACATAAGCTTCTAAAATTCAATTACAGAAAGTGCAACTTTAGGATAAGTCTGAGAATCTAATACAATGATAGAAAGAGATGCAAAACAGCATTACAACTGTATTACCTTGATTGTTGTTTCTTGTCCATTAACTTCGATCTTCCGAAATTACCAGCAACGAAAATAGTTGTGCTCTTAATTTTGGACATACGTTTCAAGTTTTTTCTTGGACTGTAAATTTAATATACGAGTATATATTTATGAACAAAAATAAAAATCGTAAAAGAAAAAATATTTATTTCAAAGTTCTTTATTTTACAGAGGTAGAAAATCGGATAAGTCACTAGTAAAAATTGGACTCGGATTACTGACTGACATAGGGAAGAAGTGTAGCCATTGTGATGATATCATCAACGACGTATCATACGTTAAGATCATACGTTAAATAAGCACACAATGACAAAATTACTACTATTTTGGTGTCGTGTAGGGTGCATGGGAAACAGTGATTTTATTCTGATTTCGTTCCTTAAAACGCTTTAACATTTGGTGACGAAGCTCTCAAATTTAATTCGTTCGTATTGAACCGAACCGTCATAGGGGATGTGAATGGGGTATATCTGTGTGTATGTGTGTGAGAGAGGCAGAAATCGACGTCAAAAGTAGATTGTGTAATTTGATCTCTGCATGTATTTTGTAATTTCAAAACTAGTATAACTTTTTTGTTTATGAATAATAGTGGGTACTTTAAAAGTAAAAGTTCCATTATTTATGAAGACCTTTATTGGCGTTTCAAAATATTCCCGATATAGGGGGGTAGAAAACGAGATGACAGAGGTCACTTATCGAATTTGACTTCGGAGTCAAAAGTGACATATGGACGAAATGTAGCCCTTGCTAAAACTCAAACAATGATATGCATCCCGTTACGATCGGACATCAAATGGCAACGCAGGATAATAAAATTAAAAGGGCGTCATGTAGGGTGCACAGAAAAAAAATTTTTTTGTTTCCCCGGAATTGTCTCTAGATAATCTTCAAATGTAGGGGGTGACCGGTGCAACTTTTTTTTGCGACCCACTCTAGTGTTCATTATTAAGTAGATGGCCCAATTGGGCGTCTACTGTAGAGTACATGACTCTACTAGACGACTACAGGAGAGCAGATGGCCCTAGTGGTCGTCTACTATAATGTGGATGACCCTAGAAGTCGTCTACTATAGAGTAGACGGCCCAAATGAGCATCTATTATAGAGTAGATAACCCAACTGTTCATCTACTGCAGAGTAGATGGCCCAAATGGTCATCTACTATAGAGCAGATGGCCCAACTGGTTATCTATAATAGTGTAGGTGGCCCAACTGATCACATAATATAGAGTAGATGACCCAACTTATCATATAATATAGAGTAGTAGTGGATCCAACTGATCATATACTATAGAGTAGATGGATCTAGTGATCATCTCCTATTGAGTAGATGGCCCAACGTGTCATCTACAATAGAGTAGAGTCATCAACTATAGAGTAGATGACCCATCTTGTTATCTACTTTAAAGTTTATGACCCAACTGGTCGTCTACAATAGAGTAGATGACCCAACTTGTCATCAAGTATTGAGTAGGTGACCCAACTTGTTATCTACTCCAAAGTTTATAACCCAACTGATCATCTACTATAGAGTGGGTGACGCTACTGCTCGTCTTCTAAGTAGTAGATGACCCTACTGGTCATCTGTTATACAGTAGATGGTCCTACTGGTCGTTCTACTATACAGTAGATGACCTTACTGATCGTCTATTATACAGTAGATGACCCTACTGGTCGTATGCTATAGAGTAGATGACCCTACTTGTCGTCTATTACAATGTAGATGACCCTACTTGTCGTATATTACAATGTAGATGACCCTACTTGTCGTCTATTACAATGTAGATGACCCTACTGGTCGTCTACTATACAGAAAAAGGCCCTACTGGTCGTCTCCTATACAGTAGACGGCTCTACTGGTCGTCTACTATACTGTAGATGACCCTGTCGTCTACTATAGAGCATATAGTCCTACTGGTCGTCTACTATAGAGTATATATTCCTACTGGTCGTCTATTATAGAGTAGATGGGCCAACTAGTCATCTACTGTATAGTAGGTAATCCTACTGGTAGTCTGCTATAGAGTAGATGACCCTACTTTTCTATTACAATGTAGATGACTCTACTGGTCGTCTATTATAGAACAAATGGGCCTAATAGTCATCTAATGTATAATAGGTAATCCTACTGGTCATCTATAGAGTAGATGACCCTACATGTCCTCTATAACAATGTAGATGACCCTACTGGTCGTCTACTATACAGTATATCGCCCTACTGGTCGTCTGGTATAGAGTAGATGGTGCTATTAGTAATCTACTGTATAGTAGATTAACTTACTGGTCGTCTATCATAGAGTAGACACCACCTGCACGACCTACTGGTCAGGTACTACTGGTCGACCTACTGCAGGTTTAAATGGTCCTACTGGTCATCTACTGTAGAGTGGATAGCCCTACTGGTCGTCTGCTATAGAGTCGATGAACCTACTTGTTGCCTATTACAATGTAGATGACCCCAGTGGTCGTCTACTTTACAGTAGAAGGGCGTACTAGTCATCTACTGTATAATAGGTAATCCTACTGGTCGTCTGCTATAGAGTAGATGACTCTACTTGTCGTCTATTACAATGTAGATGACCCTATTGGTCGTCTACTATATAGTATATCGCCCTACTGGGCCTACTAGTCATCTACTGTATAGTAGGTAATCCTACTGGTCGTCTGCTAGAGAGTAGATGACCCTAAGTGTCATATATTGCAATGTAAATGACCTTACTGGGCGTCTACTATATAAATAGTATATCGCCCCACTGGTCGTCTGCTATAGAGTAGATGGTGCTATTAGTCATCTTCTGTATAGTAGATTAACCTACTGGTCGTCTATCATAGAGTAGATGACCCTACTTGTGGTGCAGGTGGTGACAAAACTGGTAGTATACTATAGTCAAGATGGCTCTAATGGTCGTATAATATAGTGTATATGACCCTACTGCTTGTCTACTATAGAATAGATTGCCCTACTGGTAGCATACTATAGAGTAGACGGCCCTACTGGTCGTCTACTACAGAGCAACCCAACTGTACTACTACTGGTCGTCATGGTCATCTGATATAGAGTAGATGACCTTACTTGTCGTCTACTACAGAGCAACCCAACTGTACTACTACTGGTCGTCATGGTCATCTGATATAGAGTAGATGACCTTACTTGTCGTCTACTACAGAGTAGATAATCATATTGGTCGTCTACTCCAGATAAGATGTCCCTACTGGTCGTCTCCTCCAGAGTAGATGACCCTACTGGTCGTCTACTCCAGAGAAGATGTCCCTACTTATCGTCTACTGCAGAGTAGATGACCTTACTGGTTGTCTGCTAAAAATTAAATGGTCCTACTGGTGATCTACTGTAGATTAGATAGCCCTACTGGTCGTCTACTGTAGAGTGGTCTACTATAGGGTAGATGTTCCAACTGCACATCTACTGTATAGTAGATGACCCTACAAGACGTCTGTCATACAACAGAAAACCCTACTAGTCGTCCAGCTGGTGGCAAAACTGGTCGTCTAATATGTGAAGATGGCCCTACTGGTCGTCTACTACAGAGCTGATGACCTCCTTATGGGAAGATGTCGTCTACTAAAAATTCGGTGACCTAACTCTTGGTGTACTATAAATTAGATGACCCTACTGGTCATTATGATCATCTAATATAGAGTAGATAACCCTACAGGTCGTCTACTATAATTTAAAAGGTTCTATTGGTGATCTACTATAGAGTAGGTGGTCAAAATGGTCATCTACTGTATATGTATGATCCTATTTGTCGTCTGTCAAAGATAGTAGATGAAGCTACTAGTCGTCCACTATAGCGTAGATAGCCCCTACTGGTCGTCTTCTATAGAGTATATGACCTACTACTGGTCGTCTGCTACAGAGCTGGTGAATTTATTGGTTGTCTGCTTTAATGGGGATAACCCTACTGGTCGTCTGCTGTGGAGTAGATAACCCGACTGGTCGTCTGCTGTGGAGCCGATAACCCGACTGGTCGTCTGCTGTGGAGCAGATAACCCTATTGGTCGTCTGTCAAAGATAAGATGACCCTAGTCGTCATCTATCATAGAGTAGATGAAGCTACTAGTCGTCCACTATAGCGTAGATAGCTAATGTAGAGTAGATGCCCCTACTGGTCGTCTTTTATAGAGTATATGACCTACTGGTCGTCTGCTACAGAGCTGGTGACCTTATTGGTTGTCTGCTTTAATGTGGGTAACCCTACTGGTCGTCTGCTGTGGAGTAGATAACCCTACTGGTCGTCTGCTGTGGAGTAGATAACCCTACTGGTCGTCTGCTGTGGAGTAGATAACCCTACTGGCCGTCTGCTGTAGAGTAGATAACCCTACTGGTCGTCTTATATAGAGTAGATAACCCTACTGGTCGTCTGCTGTAGAGTAGATAACCCTACTGGTCGTCTTACATAGAGTAGATAACCCTATTGGTCGTCTTATATAGAATAGATAACCCTACTGGTCGCCTAATATAGAGTCGAAGACCCTACTGGTCGTCTACTATGAAGTAGATGACCCTACTGATTGTCTACTATAAAGTAGATGACCCTACTGATTGTCTACTATAAAGTAGATGACCCTACTGATTGTCTACTATAAACTAGATAACAGTTATTGTCCTCTGGTTATCTTCGGCCTTCGAAAGTATTAGTTGTATGTATTACAAATGTGCAATATTTGTTCTTTAAAAAATAATCTTAAATTTAAATATTTACCTGCATGAACACGTTTGTGGTACTGCTTCCTGTGCTACATTCGCGGCTCCATTACCCAGACCTCCAGGTGGCAGTGGAGGTCCTGAGTGATTGCGATTAAAGGCACCCAGCCAATTTTTAATAGGATTCTGACGTGTCGATATAACAGCCATCATATTGAGGCCTTTGGGAGAGACAGGTTTCTTTTGAGATTTCTGAAAAGCAGCATGATGATATTTTCCCGGAGTGGCCAGACTACTGTGTGGCTGCGACGACGATGGGGAGGAGGACGAGGATGAAGAGTCTAACGCTGAAGACTGCACGATTGTGATGGCTATGCAGGAAACTATTAAAATTTGCACAATTTCTGTAAACTGGGCCATTTTGTGGTGTTGCATGTAATGGTTAAAGCGGTAACTGCAAATTTATTTGCTTTAAAAGAAAATTAAATGTTGTGGCAAGCAACATGTGCTGCCACTTCACAGGGGTGGTCTGTCGGATGGTCGTTCGGTTTTTCTCTTTGTTTCTTGGCGCTTTAATCTATGGCTAATGGCTCCCAAAGAAGCGGCTCACTTTCAAGATGTCACGTTCGGTTGGCAAATGTTTTTTGGCTTCGGCGTAACAGTATTGTTTAAGTAAATCACAGTTAATTATTTACGGACATGTGCGGTACCGTTAAATTGTAGTTAAATGTTTTTATTTTCCTTTTTTTACAAAATGAATATTGTTGTTGATGAAAACACGCGAGGTGATGGATTTTTGATGGGATTTAATTTGGGTATTTTTGGGATATTTTGTTTGATTATGGGAGTTTTTGTTGTTGCACAGGTTGTGCGATTTTTTTTAATTTGTTTTTATAGTATGTAAAGTTTGTTTTATCTCAATTTTTTACGATTTTGGCTGGACAAATTTTCAGGATTTTCTTTAATATTTTAAATAATTTGTGTATACGTTATATAATTCTGTTTTTATGTATACCCTCAACCTATGCTTTTCTACATATAAACCCCAGCGAAGCAGTGATTCTTAAACCATTTCTATATTTAGCAAAAATCCATTTTCGATGATCCTAAGTCTAAGTCAAAAAATTTACTGAACATTTATGATAATTTTGGAAATAAAAAAAAAATAAAAAAAAAATGTTAAACAAAAATTTTTCTCGTTATTATTAGATGGTACTTTATTTGCCTTCATTCCAAGTTTCCAATCCAATCCAAGCATTTTTGTGGATTTTACAGCATTTTGGCCACAATTTCCCATTTCCGTCCATAGTACCTTGAAAACTTTCGAAAATAGTGATCGAAAAACTTAAAATTTCCTACGTAATAAATAGTATTTTCTGCAAGTTATTTCAAGTTAGAAAAATGCACCTTTTTGTTTTATGACTTTTCGTACCTCCCGCAAAAATAGTTACATATTTACAAGATATAAAAGTCGGGTCTGTATATAAATCAGAACCTATTTTTTCAAAATTCGGCAGTATGCAATCTTAGGTTGAAGAAACTCTGCAAAAACCTGCCAAATTTTGAAAGAGTCCGTGTTGTCAAATCTCAGCAAGATCGGAGTGAAATTGTCGAGTCGATCGGTATATTTTAAGGTGGATCTAGTTGTGGTATTTCTAGGTGCTGCAAACATCTGCCACAAAACAAACTTATAATACCCTGTTCCACAGTGTGGTACATAAGAAAAATCATAATTTTGGGAATTACAGTTCTCTTTTGATAACACAGTGCGACAAATGATACGGGTCAAAAGTTATATCGGTCAAAAAAGGTATATGTGGACTATATTGTATATGTGGACTGGATTGTATAAAAAAAAATTTTTGTTGAAATTCTTTTATTTCTACCAAAAGTGCTATAAGTTCTTCAAATAGGCGTTGTTTTCTTCGTTAGGAAGCTAGCATTCAAAATATGGAACGCGGCGGAATTTTTATACCCTACACCACACTGTGGTACAGGGTATTATAAGTTTGTTTCACGGCAGATGTTTGTAACACCTGAAAATAACACAGCTAGACCCACCTTAAAGTATACCGATCGACTCAGAATCACTAGCTGAGTCGATTTAAGCATGTCTGTCCGTCCGTCCGTTCGTCCGTCTGTCCATGTAAAGTTGTTCGTCGACTACAGGTCGCAATTTCGTTCCGATCGTTCTGAAATTTTGCAGTTTAGAGTATTTCGCAGCTGTTAAGATCGCTATTGAATTTGGTTGAAATCGGTTCAGATTTAGATATAGCTCTCATATATATCTTTCGTCCGATTTGGCCCTTTAGTCCAATAGAAGCTGTATTTTACATCCAATCGTTTTGAAATTTAGAATGGTAGAGTTTCTTGATCCATGAACCAACATTGCCGAATTTGAAGAAAATCGGTTAAGATTTAGCTATAGCTCCCATATATATGTTTCGTCCGATTTGGCCCTTTAGTCCTATAAAAGCTGTATTTTACATCCAATCGTTTTGAAATTTAGAATGGTAGAGTCTCTTGATCCATGAACCAACATTGCCGAATTTGAAGAAAATCGGTTAAGATTTAGCTATAGTTCCCATATATATGTTTCGTCCGATTTTGCTTTTTCGTCCTGAAGAAGCTGTATTTTACATCCAATCATTTTGAAATTTAGAATAAACAATTTACACATGAACTACAAAATTTATATTTCAGAGTTATTCAATATTACGAGAGTGGTGTAGGCCCCGCCCGACTTTAGCCTTTCCTTACTGGTTTCTATTTATTATGTTTTTTTTGCGTGCCAGCAAAAAACGATTTATTTGCAAAAATCAAATTTTTTTAACGACAGTCACTAAACTTATGCTTTCACATGACTAGACTTCGGATTATATGCAATTGCATATTTGTATACCCTACACCACACTGTGGTACAGGGTATTATGACTTTGTGCATTTGTTTGTAACACCCAAAAGGAGAAGAGATAGGTCCATTGTTTATTATACCGATCGACTTGTAATCACTTTCTGAGTCGATTTAGCTATGTCCGTCTGTCTGTCTGTAGATGTATTGTTGTAATCAAAGTACAGGTCGCAATTATGGTCCGATCTCAAAGAAACTTGGCACATATCTTTCTTTAGGCCCAAGGACTATAGCCCTATTGAATTTGGTTAAAATCGGTTCAGATTTACATATAGCTCCCATATATATGTACCTCCGATTTGGCATATATGCACTGTATTAGCAACATTTTTGAACCGATTTGTACACAAATTGACAGAGAGTAGTCTCGTGATACACTTAGAGACAATACAAAATTCGGAGAAAATCGGTTCAGATTTAGATGTAGCCCCCATATATATGTTAACCCCGATTCGAAATTCAAGCGCTGTAGAAACTGTGTTTCGTATCCGATCACAGCGAAATTCGGCAGAAAGAGGTTTCTTATTACATGAAGGAATACTGCTAAATTCGGAGAAAATCTGTTCAGATTTAGATATAGCCCCCATATATATGTTAACCCCGATTTGAAATTCAAGCGCTGTAGAAACTGTATGTTATATCCGATCACAGCGAAATTCGGTGGAAAGAGATTTCTTATTACATGAAGGAATATTGCCAAATTCGGAGAAAATCGGTTCAGATTTAGATATAGCCCCCATATATATGTTAACCCCGATTTGAAATTCAAGCGCTGTAGAAACTGTATTTTATATCCGATCACAGCGAAATTCGGCAGTAAGAGATTTCCTTATTACATGAAGGAATATTGCCAAATTCGGAGAAAATTGGTTCAGATTTAGATATAGCCCCATGTACAGGGTCTCCCATATTCGACGGACCCATCTGGCAACGCCATAACTTTTGACAGAGATGTCAGATCGCTTAATGACATACCGCGTTTGAAGCGTCAGTCCAAGCAGATTTTTACCATGTAACAATACACGCCACGCGAAATAGTTGAAATTTACATTCAACAGAAGAAGTCAATTGTGAAAACTCAACGTGCTTTTAAAATATTAAAAAATGTGAGAAGTGCGCCTTCTAAGAACACCATTAAGCGTTTATACGAAAAATTTTCGACTGGTGAGGCTCTTTCTAATCCGAAGAGGCCAAATAAAAGTCGACCAAGGCGATCGGCCGAGAATATCGCTGCCGTACGAGCCAGTGTTGAGAGGTCCCCAAGAACATCCCAAAAACGCCGTTCTCAGCAGTTGGGCATGGATCGGTCCACTTTACAACGGATTATTCGCGTTGATTTGCATTTGTTCCCGTACAAAATTCAATTGACGCAAAGACTGTTGCCTGCGGACAAGCCTCGTCGATTGGAATGGGCCCAAAAAAAACATGGGTCCGTCGAATATGGGCAACCCTGTATATGTTAGCCCCGATTTGACATCTAAGCGCTGTAGAGACTGTATTTTATATCCGATCAGTACGAAATTTGACAGAAAGTGGTTTCTATTTTACATGAATGAGTATTCAGGGAAAATCGATTCAGATTTATATATAACCTCTATATATATGTTCCTCGTGATTTGGTTACAAAGCGCTATAGAATTTGTACTTTACTTCCCATCATTACAAATTTCTCCAAAGATGTTTCTTACTTTAGGAACGAATATTGCTTAATTTAGCGATTATCGGTTCAGAATTAGATATATCCACATATAGATGTTCTTACCCATTTACCAATTATTCCAAATTATTATCGCAATGACCCTTATCGCATTGTTAGGGAGGTGTAGGGTATTATATAGTCGGCCCCGCCCGACTTTCAGCCTTTCCTTACTGGTTTTTTTTGCAGATTGATAGAAAAATTCTGATTGGACCAAAATTAGTTTCAAAGAAAATTGATTTTTTTGCATATATGTGATATGCAAAATATATGCAAAATATGCAAAACTATGCAAAAAATATGCAAAAATATACAAAACTATGCAAAAAATATGCAAAAATATACAAAACTATGCAAAAAATATGCAAAAATATGCAAAACTCTGCAAAAAATATGCAAAATATGCAAAAATACGTCATTCAAATGGCCTCCACGACTTATTATGCCGGAACAAATTCGATGAACCCAATTTTCCCACTAAATCCAGTTGTATGTCATGAATGGCACGTTCAATATTTACTCGTAAAGCTTGAAGAGAGTCTGGTTTATTTCGAAAGACCAATGACTTCAAATAACCCCACAAGAAATAGCACCCAGGAAAATAATTGGTTGGAATTCGATTGTAACAATAAAAAAATGGTACTAGCAACAAAAAGTATATTGCCTACACCGTCTGTCGGTTGTATTATAACATGGATACGATCAAATGAAAATGCTTGCAAATAAATCGATGGTTGTATCAATCGAATTAAGATTGTTCTTTTCATTGACACTCGGTTAGTTGTGGTAACCAATTTTTAATTTTCATTATAGTTGTGACAACCAATGTTTTATTCTTGACAACAGAAATTGTATCAATTGACCAAAGATTATTATTGCAACGAATAATTGGTTACTACAACAGAGAAAATATTAATAAATAATCGTTTATTGGTTATCCCAGTCATTTCCCAAATTTAGAATAATTAAATGTATTTTGGGAAATGCAACCGAAAGATTGGTTGCTGTTCGTTTGCTGATACATGACAAACAAAAAATAAAATTACTCGATATAAAAAAATCTTGAACATTTTGTTCAAGAACGGTATAGGTAATAAAAAATAATCTCGTGTGAATAATAAAGTGTGGAATGCAGAATATGTTGTGCAAAATGTTTTACATAAATAAACAAGTAAAAGCGTTAAGTTCGGCCATGCCGAATCTTATATACCCTTCACTATGGATAGCATGTGACCTCACAAAACAAATCAAACCTAAAGAAAATAACACCGAAAAACACAAAAAAAAATATGAGAACAGTAGGAATCACAACAAGTTAGATGCTATATATGGGAGCTATATCTAAATATGGACCGATATCGCCCATTTGCAAACCCAAATAACCTGCAACTGCAAGAAATATTTATACCAAATTTTATCAACATAGCTCTATTATTACGGACTGTAGCGTGATTACAACAGACGGGCGGACAGACGGACATGGCTAAATCGTCTTAGAATTTTACGACGTTTAAGAATATATATACTTTATGGGGTCTCAGATCACTATTTAGAGGTGTTACAAACGAAGTGACAAAATGAATATACCCCCCATCCTATGCTGAAGGGTATAAAAATAAAAGCAACAACCATGAAATTGAAAGCACAGGATTAAGCGATATTTGCATACAAGTTTTCGGTTTATTTTTCGTGTACTAAAATGTGTGTCAAATAGTTCCACATCTGAAAATAGTGATGTATTTGTAATATGGGATTTTTAATTTTGTTATGAAATGTTTTGTTTTTTGTTCAATAAATAAAATAAAAAGTAATGAAAACTGTTTTTAATTAATTGTCTGTAGTATATAAACTGACAAATTGTCAGAACTACCAATTTTTTTTTAAAACAGTTGGTTGTGGCAACTACAGCAGATAATGTAAGCCACCATTTTCGTAGTTGGCGCAACCAAATATGATTGTTGTCAACATGGAAGCAGAAGTATACCACAACCAAAATATTGGTTGTCCTGATGGAATCGCATACCAAAATTCGGTTGGCAAATAATTCGGTTGAGGCAACCAAACTGTATTCAGTGTGAGTCTAATGGTGTTAAATCACAACTTCTTGGAGGCCATTCAATATCACAATTTCTTAAAATAAGCGAATCTCCAAACTTTTCTCGCAAAAATTCAATTGTTTCATTCGCTGCGTGGCACGTAGCCACAACCGGTCAATGGCAGAAAGATAGCTCCTCACGAGAGCTAAAATATTGCTCATGGGTGTCAAGGTTGTAGGTCGACTGGAAAGTGTTTTTTTGGATTTAGCATCATTTTCAAATGTGAACGGATAGTTTATTTTTGCTCTAGCTCCTTAACGCTACGTCGGATCGCGAATCGGTCAATGGCAAAAAAATAGCTCTTAACGGGAGCTAAAATATTGCTCATGGCTGTGAAGGTCGTAGGTCGACTGGAAAGTATTTTTTTGGATTTAAAAAAAATGGTCTTAGCGCACGAAAAGTTGCAATTGGAGAACGATTACTTTGATAATAAAACTGAATAATATGTAAACGTTGTTCTTGCGTATATCTCTTCATGATGAAATTGTAAACACTACTGAATACAATGAAAAACAAATGACAGATCATGACATATTACAAATGGCCGAAAAGTTACTTCAAAGTCATATCACCCCTATTGGAAAATCCGTTATAACCCTATACTCGGTTAGGCGAAATTGGTGACCAATTCTTTTTTATGGGCCTCCAAAGTTTCTGAAAATCAGTGGGCCCCTCGAAAAAGGTGTCATCAGGTTTTGTCCAACAACTAATTAATTTTGTGTTAAGTTTTGGGCTTTGCTGTGTTCTGACACATATAGTAAAATTTTATGGCCATCATTTTTGTAGAACATTTCATCCCCGCCCACCTCATTTTAAAGGGTGTGTTTTACGATTTGTTAAAATAGGGCCAAAAATTACACTACTAATGTGGGGAGCTAGAGGGTTAATATGTTCCACAAAAATATTGGCTTTAATATTTTCTATAAAGTTGCTGAACATACCCTACAACAAATAAATATTTTTGTTACATAATAGCGAAATACTAAGATTTCTGAGGTACAATGTGGTTTTTCGAGCTATTTAGGGTGCCCAGACACGTTCAGATTGTATTAAAATGGGCTACAATTTTTCCCAAACATTGTTAGGGAAAAATTACGAGTCCCTGAAAGTTATGCTTACAAAATATTTTTTTCCTTCACATTTTCAAAAAAAAAAAACTAGTAAGGAAAGGCTAAAGTCGGGCGGTGCCGACTATATAATACCCTACACCACTCTCGTAATATTGAATAACTCTGATATATAAATTTTGTAATTCATGTATAAATTGTTTACATAAATTTACTTTTGGGACATTTTATACTTAAATAATACCCTGTACCAAAGTGTGGTGTAGGGTATAAAAACGATTGGATCTTAAGAGCCAAATCGGATAAAACATATATATGGGAGCTTTAGCTAAATCTTAACCGATTTTCTTCAAATTCGGTAGTGTTGGTTCATGGATCAAGAAACTCTACCATTCTAAATTTCAAAATGATTGGATGTAGAATACAGCTTTTATAGGACTAAAGGGCCAAATCGGACGAAACATATATATGGGAGCTATAGCTAAATCTTAACCGATTTTCTTCGAATTCGGTAGTGTTGGTTCATGGATCAAGAAACTCTACCATTCTAAATTTCAAAATGATTGGATGTAAAATACAGCTTCTTCAGGACTAAAGAGCAAAATCGGACGAAACATATATATGGGAGCTATAGCTAAATCTTAACCGATTTTCTTTAAATTCGGCAATGTTGGTTCATGGATCAAGAAACTCTACCATTCTAAATTTCAAAATGATTGGATGTAAAATACAGCTTCTTCAGGACTAAAGAGCAAAATCGGACGAAACATATATATGGGAGCTATAGGTAAATCTTAACCGATTTTCTTCAAATTCGGCAATGTTGGTTCATGGATCAAGAAATTCTACCATTCTAAATTTCAAAACGATTGGATGTAAAATACAGCTTTTATAGGACTAAAGGGCCAAATCGGACGAAACATATATATGGGAGCTATAGCTAAATCCGAACCGATTTTCTTCAAATTCGGCAGAGTTGGTTCATGGATCAAGAAACTCTACCATTCTAAATTTCAAAATGATTGGATGTAGAATACAGCTTTTATAGGACTAAAGGGCCAAATCGGACGAAACATATATATGGGAGCTATAGCTAAATCTTAACCGATTTTCTTCAAATTCGGCAGTGTTGGTTCATGGATCAAGAAACTCTACCATACTAAATTTCAAAATGATTGGATGTAAAATACAGCTTCTACAGGACTAAAGAGCAAAATCGGACGAAACATATATATGTACACGGTAGTGTTGGTTCATGGATCAAGAAACTCTACCATTCTAAATTTCAAAATGATTGGATGTAAAATACAGCTTCTATAGGACTAAAGGGCCAAATCGGACGAAAGATATATATGGGAGCTATATCTAAATCTGAACCGACATCGTTAAATCGATTCAGCTAGTGATTCTGAGTCGATCGGTATACTTTAAGGTGGGTCTAGCTGTGTTATTTTCAGGTGTTACAAACATCTGCCGTGAAACAAACTTATAATACCCTGTACCACAGTGTGGTGTAGGGTATAAATACGGAAACAATTTTTTGTTCGCATAAAATGTTTAGCAACTTTGTTCAGCATATTCTTAGCTACATAATTGCAAAATATAGTTAAGCGATATCACCAAGTCTGAATTAGTTCTTGGACAAAAGCTGATGACACCTTTTTCGACGGGGCCACTGATTTTCAGAATCTTTGGAGGCCCATTAAACAAAATTGGTCACCAATTTCGCCAAACCGAGTACAGGGTTATACAACCCTTTGGTAGTAGAGTCGAACCTATACCTATACAAGTCCGTGTAGTTTCTCCACTGTTGCACAGTGTTCTGATTAGAGATGTGCCGAAGAAACGTATTCACTAATGTGCCCTTAATGTTGGTACCTTGTGGTAGGATTTGCATAAAAAATGTCTTATTTTCATGGCCAAAGTGTGCCATATAAACCAACATTTTTTTAAATTGTCAACACCATCCCGTTATTACCAAAAATAAATTGAAAATTCCCAACATTGGGATTGGCAATTGGAATTGTCTGAGAAAGAATGAACTAAAATGTACCCTTCCTTCTGGCATCACACACACACAAAATAATTCCAAAATATTATTTCTCTGAAAGTGAGGGAGGGTATACTTATATGTATATGTTTTTTTTTTTTACTTTTCAAATATATTTTTCATTCTAACTTGTTCAAATGCAAATATTTTTCATATTCTTAGTTATTTATTTTTTTAATATTCTGTTTATTTTGCTTTATTTTGGGTCTTTAATTTTTTTTGCATGTGTAAAATTCTATTTAAATACGTTTTCTTTGAAATTTTCTTTTACAATTTTTTTTATTAGTTTTTGAACTTCATTCCAGTTTTAAGTATTAAGTTTTCTAGCCTTTCTGCTCCATTTAAATATCGGTTAATTTGTATTCTTATTGGGCCTAATTTATGCCCTTAGCATAAATTAACAATTTCACGCTCGCCACTTGATTTTTTCTAAACGTACATATTGTTTTGTTGTATTTTTTATTGATTATTGTTTGTGTTAATTTAGATAAGCCAAGAAAAAAGAAATCTTTTCTTTAGAACTTTTTTTCACAATCGTTTTGTTAATGGCCACCAAATTGAACCGTTTAAGTTGGGGGGAATTATCTACCGTTCACGCGAAAGTCTCGTTTATAACTAAACGTTAAATGGTTTTTTGGTTAAAACAACATTGTCTTACACTGTCGACTTGGCTGTGGCTGTGTTGTGACTGAAGACGACGGCGTCGTTGTCGTAACGTCACTGCTTAAGATCATCATGATTTCCATGTTGATCCATGAAGCAGCTTTAACTTGCGACGACAACGTGACGGCGACGACAATATGCTAAACATTGACTTGGACGTCTTTCCTGGAGCTTTACGCACGTCCCAGTAATTGATCTTGCTCATTCAACTGAAGCGATTGCGCGCATGCGCAACATGCCAGACCCCTCGGTGACCAGATAACTTGACTTTTATAAACACATAACACGCACTCATACTCGCACAAGTGTTTATTTTTCCCGTTGGACTCCCATGGCGGGACATCGTACTCGCACATGATTCACCTTATTCCAAGGAGCCCAAGCCTTTTACCTTGCCCCTCTCTAACCCCCCTTCAACAACCAGATTTCGGAAGAAAGTTACTTGGCTTTTGTTGTTCTTTCATTCTTATTTGTTATTCTCTTCAGTGTGTCTTGGAGTTTTGTTTGAGTTTCTTCGGAAAATAAATATTCGTTCTGTATTGAATGCTTTGGTGTATTTATTAAGTCTTGGCATGCCGCATGCGTCTCCTCTGGTCATCGGCAAACAGGTGTGTGTTTGCTTGTGTGCGGGATTTCGACTGCGCTGTAATGCTCTGCTATGTTGTGCGTTTGCGCATGCGCGACTTCGCTTTGCTGTTGGTTGTCGCTGAAATGCTAATAAGTTGCGCTGCTGTTATTGGTAGCACAATGTTGTTGGCTCGCGGGTATTGTTTGCTGGTGTTCTTGTCGGTGCCGTTCTGTTCTTTATTTTTTTTCTTTAATTTATTGTTGTTGTCATTTAATAAACACCATCATAACTTGTTAGTTAGTTGGAGTATGCACTGAGAGAAAATTTTGCAAGATAATCTGTAAATGATCAATGACATCCAGCTATTATTGAATTCCAGCCAATCAGTATTGAATAGCCATTGACTATTCAATTCCGATTGAATAGTCAATAACCCTCAGACAAAGACAAAGACTGATAGTAAAAGTCAATAAATATTGACTGGCAGTCAAAAAATATTCACTTATAGTCACTAAACGTTGACCTCAAGTCCAAAGAGATACACTACCACTAAAGATATATTTATTCCACTCAATAGATATTGACATCCAGTCAATAAACATTGACTTCAGGCAAAGAAACATTGACTTCCCGTCAATAGACATTGACAGGAAGACAATGTTGATTGACATTGACAGCCACTCAATAGACATTGACTTTCAGTCAGTAGACATTGACTTCCAGGCAGCCAATCGCCAATGGCTTCTAAAAAATAGACTATTAACCTCCAGTGAACAAATATTGACCTCCACTCAGCAAATATTGACTTCCTGTCAACAAAATTGACGTTTCGTCAACAAATCGTGACTTTAAGTCAACATGTACATTGACTTCCTATCAGTAGACATTGACTTCCAGTCAGCAGACATTGACTTCCAGTCACCAGAAATTGACTTCCAGTCAATAGACATTGACTCACAGTCAGCTAATCGGCATTTAATACGCATTAACTTCTAGTGAATAGAACTATTGACTTCCTACTATGGATTTACAGTCAGTGACTAATGATATGGAGTCAATGACTAATGACTTGCAGTCAATGACTATTGTCTTGCAGTAAATGATTATTGACTTACAATCAATGACTATTGACTTACAGTCAATTACTATTGACTTACAGTAAATAATTATTGAATTACAGTCTATGGCTATTGACTTACAGTTAATAACTATTGACTTACAGTCAATTACTATGGACTTACAGTCAATGACCTATGACTTGCAGTCAATGACTAATGACTTGCAGTCAATGACTAATGACTTGCATTCAATGACTTTTGTCTTGCAGTAACTGACTATTGACTTACAATCAATGACTTACAGTAAATAATTATTGAATTACAGCCAATGGCTATTGACTTACAGTCAATGACTATTGAGTTACAGTCAATGAATATTGACTTACAGTCAATGAATATTGACTTACAGTCAATGGCTATTGACTTACAGCCAATGACTATTGACTTACGTCAATGACTATTGACTGACAGTCAATGACTATTGACTGACAGTCAATGACTATTGACATACAGCCAATGACTATTGACTTACAGCCAATGACTATTGACTTACAGTCAATGACTATTGACTTACAGCCAATTGCTATTGTCTTACGTCAATGACTATTGACTTACAGTCAATGACTATTGACTAACAGTCAATAACTATTGACTAACAGTCAATTACTATTGACTTACAGCCAATGACTATTGACTTACAGTCAATGACTATTGACTTACAGTCAATGACTATTGACATACAGTCAATGACTATTGACTTACAGGCAATGCCTATTGACTTACAGTAAATGACTTTTGACTTAGAGTCCATTACCATGGACTTACAGTCAATTACTATGGACTTACAGTCAATGACTAATGACTTACAATCAATGACTAATGACTTGCAGTCAATGACTATTGCCTTGCAGTAAATGACTATTGACTTACAATCAATGACTATTAACTTACAGTCAATGACTGTTGACTTACAGTAAATAATTATTGAATTACAGTCAATGGGTTTTGACTGACAGTTAATAACTATTGACATACAGTCAATGACTATTGACTTACAATCAATGACTATTAACTTACAGTCAATGACTGTTGACTTACAGTAAATAATTATTGAATTACAGTCAATGACTATTGACTTACTGTCAATGACTATTGACTTACAGTTAATGACTATTGAATTACAGTCAATGACTATTGACTTACAGTCAATGACTATTGACTTACAGTCAATGACTATTGACTTACAGTCAATGACTATTGACTTACTGTCAATGACGATTGACTTATAGTCAACGACTATTGGCTTGCAATCAATAGCAATAGTCATTGTCTGTAAATCAATAGTCATTGACTGCAGACAATAGCCTTTCACTGTAAGTTAATAGTCATTGACTGTAGGTCAATAGTCATTGACTGTAAGTCAATAGTCATTGACTGTATGTCAATAGTCATTTACTGTAAGTCAATATTTATTGCCTGTAAGGCAATAGTCATTGACTGTTAGTCAATAGTCATTGACAGTTAGTCAATAGTCATTGACTGTTAGTCAATAGTCATTGACTGTAGGTCAGTAGTCATTGATTGTAAGTCAATAACCATTGACTGTAAGTCAATAGTCATTGACGGTAAGACATTAGTCACTGACTGTAAGACAATACACCTACATTTAATGATCCCCAGCCAATTATTGTTGACCTTCACTCAATGTTTATTGACGCCCACTCAATGATTATTAATGGTAATTGTCCAACAGTTAATGGTAATTTGCGTCCTTTTAATGATTATTGACCCCTGTCAATGATTACTTACCTAATTTCAATGAATATTGACTTCCTGTCAATGATTATTACTTTCCATTGGCCCTTATTAATGGGAATTGCCAAGCGGTCAAAGGTAATTGTCAAGCAGTCATTGACTATTGACATACTGTCAATGGTTATTGGCCTCTTGTCAAGGATATTTGTCCATCAGCCAATGATTATTGTAAATAACTATTGACCATCAGTCAAGAATTCAAAAATTTTCCAGACAGTGACGCGTGACTGCGAGTCCATGTCTACCGATATTCAACCAATGATTATTGACCTCTTATAAATGTTCACTCATCCACAGCCCATGGGTTTTGAACTCCAGTCAACGGCTACCAATTATCGGTCACTTTACACCTGTCATGTGTAACAGACCCCAGTCAGTTGTAACTATAAATTTTCCTATCAATTGCGTTTGATCTTCTACCAATAGTCATTGTCCTGCGGCCAATGATAGCTGACTGCCTGTCAATTGTTATCGATCTCTTGTGATTGTCCTATTTTCAAGCTTATTGTCCACCAGTTATTAGTCCTTAGTGGCTATCAATTTCAATAGGCACTAATAAATGATCCGTGTCGCCTGCTGTCATTGATACCAGCCAATGGTCATTGATACCAGCCAGTTGGTCTTGACACCATCCACATGATATTGATCACTGCAATACAGTTAAATGTTTTTGACCTCCTGAAAATCTTATTGACTTCCTTATTAAAGAAAATATTGCCTAGCTATCAATGGTAATTATTGTTTTTCACAAGTCAAGGAATTTATTAGGACCCCATGGTCATAGAGCTCAAATAAATGGTCGCTGACCTCCGGAAAATGGGTATTGATCTCCAGCAAATCAGTCCGTGTCATTGGTTACTGATCCCCAGTCAATGGTTACTGACCCCCAGTTGACCTCCAGTAAATGGATATTGACCCAGCAAATCAGTCCGTGTCATTGGTTACTGATCCCCAGTCAATGGTTACTGACCCCCAGTTGACCTCCAGTAAATGGATATTGACCCCTTGTTGATGTATATTGATCACCTATCTGTTGTAATTTCCTCCGGTGAATGACCATCAGGCAAATGATTGGAGGAAATGAGCCCTAGTCAAGCGTAATTAATTGGCAATATTTTCTTTAATTAGGCGTCATTGGTCCTTAGTCAATAGATATTGGCCTCCTGTGAATTCTCATTGTTTTATTGCCATCAGTTAAAAGTAGATTTTTTTTATTAAAACTTTTTCCACTCCCCTCGCTGCATGTATGTTCCAGAACATTGCTCTTTAGTGAAAAGCTTAATTTGCTCACAAAAACAAACACTCCGATTTGTCCCACAAATAAGTGTTACAATGATTTTTCAATTTTTCATAAAGAATTTGACAAATCATTAAAACATTCTCAAACATGACATACGATTTTGCTCATGTTGCAAAGTGAACAATGCAATTACTTTCAAAAAATCTGTTCACACCTCCAAAACCAAAGGCAACAACAACCGTCGTAACTTTCAACTACGACAAACCTGCAACAATTTTTCCAAGTGACATAGAAAAGAAAACAGACTGACTGACAGACGGATGGACGGCCAGGCGGACAAGGGGCGAGGGACTTTACCACAAAAACCTATGGCAAAAACTGAGTTTTGCACAATTTTTCCAAGTCATTTCAATATTCTTCTTTTGAGTTCGAAAGCAAACAAATGTTGCAGTAAAAAAGGGAAGGAGAGCAACAACCAACATTGCAGTTCTGCATAGGAAATTGCAGTGGCAATTTTGGACAATTTCTGCCGATTGTGGTAGTGCATGTTTTTGGGGTACTTGACATTTTTTTGAGATTTTATTTAACAGGAATTCGCTTGTGGTTTATAGCGATCAAAATAGTATTTGGAGGCTGAATTCAGGTAAGAGCTGACTTCAGTACTTTCAGTTTTATCCTCAGGCTTCCGTTGAAAGGGGTTCAATGACAATTGGGAGAAGTTCAAAGCGCATTGCATGTCGTTGAATGATTATTTATAGATGTCAAAGGCCACTGAATAATTATAGGCTGTCAATGCTTTTGATAAGGACAGGAGATCGATGAACATTGATAGGTGATTCATGACCTTTGAGAAAGGTCAATGACTACTAAAAAGGGATCAGTGACCATTTAAAAGGTGTCAGTGATTATCGACAAAATATAGATGGTCATTAACAAAGGGTTAACAATCATTTGCAGGAGTCAATGACCACTGATATATTGCCAGTGACTATTTACCGGGTCAGTTAACTTAAGCAGGGGTTATATTCCATAATTATTTACCGGTTCACCAACCATTGACCGGAGTTTTATGACAATATACATGTAGTCAATGACTTTTGACAAGGTAAATTACCATTAACAAATGGTCAATGATGACTATTACTATTTAAAGATGGTCATTGACAATTGACTAATTGCAATGACCATAGACAGAGTTCGGTCAATGTACTTTTGTAGCGGGTTCATAACCATTGAGAGCTCAAAGACCATTGACAGACAATAAGTGACCTGAGGGTCAGTAACCATTGACAGAGATTCATTAACAGTCACAGAGGGTCAATTACCATTGACAGAGTTTCAATTACCAATGGATCAATGACCATTGACAGCAAGTAAATAAATCGTCATTGACTATTGACAGAAGGTCATTGATCATTGACAGAGACCACTGCCCTTATATAGAGATTAATGACCAGTGGGAGAAGTCAATGATCATTAAAAGAAGGTCATTGAATGACCATTGTCTGATGTTAATGGCCATTAAAAGGCATCAATGATCATTAACATTTAGTCTTTGATCTTGCTAGAGAGTCAATGGCCTCTGATAGAGGTGATTATAATTGTCAGAAGGTCGATGTCCATTGACAAACCATTGTCTGACGATCAATCACCATTGACAGAGCTTAAATATTCATATACTATTAACAGTGATTCATAAATGTTGACAAAGGATCAATGATCGCTGACAGCAGTTCAGTGGCATTGATTGAGGGTCAATTTACATTGCCAGATGATCAATAACCGTCGGTGGAGGTTCACTTGAAGATCTGTGACCATTGGGAGAGAACAAATTAGAACTAGCAGAGCCATTGATCTCTCTCAATGGCAATTGACAGTGAATATTGAAAACAGCCAATGATCCTGCTAGAGGGTTAATGACCTTTGATGGAGGTTCAATTACAAGTGCTAAACGGTCAATGACCATTGGAAAAGATCAGATACTATTGTCAAAAGGTCAATAACTGGTCAACGACCATTGACAGAGTATCAATGACCACCGACAGCGAGTCAATGACCACGGAAATAAGGCCAATGACCACCGACAGCGAGTCAATGACCATTGAGATAAGGCTAATGACCATTGACAGAGGGTCAATTACCAATGACATAGGGTCAATGATGATTGAAAGAAGGTCAATGACCATTGACAGGGGGTCAGTATACATTGACAGAGATTCAATGGCCTTTCACAGAGAGTCGATGACCATTGACAGAGCGTCAATGACCATTGACAGAGCGTCAATGACCATTGACAGAGAGTCAATGACCATTGACAGAGAGTCAATGACCATTGACAGAGAGTCAATGACCATTGACAGAGAGTCAATGACCATTGACAGAGAGTCAATGACCATTATTGACAGAGAGTCAATGACCATTGGCAGAGAGTCAATGACCATTGACAGAGAGTCAATGACCATTGACAGAGAGTCAATGACCATTGACAGAGAGTCAATGACCATTGACAGAGAGTCAATGACCATTGACAGAGAGTCAATAACCATTGACAGAGAGTCAATGACCATTGACAGAGAGTCAGTGACCATTGACAGAGAGTCAATGACCATTGACAGAGAGTCAATGACCATTGACAGAGAGTCAATGACCATTGACAGAGAGTCAATGACCATTGACAGAGAGTCAATGACCATTGACAGAGAGTCAATGACCATTGACAGAGAGTCAATGACCATTGACAGAGAGTCAATGACCATTGACAGAGAGTCAATGACCATTGACAGAGAGTCAATGACCATTGACAGAGGGTCAATGACCATTGACAGAGAGTCAATGACCATTAACAGAGAGTTATGACCAGTGACAGAGATTCAATATCTATTGACAGAGAGTCAATGACCATTGACAGAGAGTCAATGACCATTGACAGAGAGTCAATGACCATTGACAGAGAGTCAATGACCATTGACAGAGAGTCAATGACCATTGACAGAGAGTTAATGACCATTGACAGAGAGTCAGTGACCATTAACAGAGATTCAATGACCATTGACAGAGAGTCAATGACCAGTGACAGAGAGTCAGTGACCATTGACAGAGAGTCAATGACCATTGACAGAGAGTCAATATCAATTGACAGAGAGTCAATATCTATTGACAGAGAGTAAATGACCATTGACAGAGAGTCAATGACCATTAACAGAGAGTCAGTGACCATTGACAGAGAGTCAATGACCACTGACAGAGAGTCAATAACCATTGACACAGAGTCAATGACCATTGACAGAGCGTCAGTGACCATTAACAGAGATTCAATGACCATTGACAGAGAGTCAATGACCAGTGACAGAGAGTCATTGACCATTGACAGAGAGTCAATGACCATTGACAGAGAGTCAATGACCATTGACAGAGAGTCAATGACCATTGACAGAGAGTCAATGACCATTGACAGAGAGTCAATGACCATTGACAGAGAGTCAATGACCATTGACAGAGAGTCAATGACCATTGACAGAGAGTCAATGACCATTGACAGAGAGTCAATGACCATTGATAGAGAGTCAATGACCATTGACAGAGAGTCAATGACCATTGACAGAGAGTCAATGACCATTGACAGAGAGTCAATGACCATTGACAGAGAGTCAATGACCATTGACAATTACCATTGACAGAGAGTCAATATCTTTTGACAGAGAGTCAATGACCATTGACAGAGAGTCAATGGTCATTGACAGAGACTCAATGACCATTGACAGAGACTCAATGACCATTATCATTGACAAAGAGTCAATGACCATTTACAGAGAGTCGTGACCAGTGACAGAGAGTCAATATCTATTGACAGAGAGTCAATGACCATTGACAGAGAGTCAATAACCATTGACAGAGAGTCAATGACCATTGACAGAGAGTCGATGACCATTGACAGAGAGTCAATATCTATTGACAGAGAGTCAATATCTATTGACAGAGAGTCAATATTTATTGACAGAGGCAATGACCAGTGACAGAGTCAATGACCATTGACAGAGAGTCAATGACCATTGACAGAGAGTCAATAACCATTGACAGAGAGTTAATGCCCATTGACAGAGAGTCAATGACCACTGACAGAGAGTCAATGAGCATTGACAGAGAGTCAATGAGCATTGACATAGAGTCAATGAGCATTAACAGAGAGTCAATGAGCATTGACAGAGAGTTAATGACCGTAGAAGGGTCAGTGACGATTTAAAGAGTGCCAATGACCATTGACAGAGGATCAATTACTGTTGAAATAGGGTCAGTGACCGTTGAAAGACGGTAAATGACAAAGAGTGAATAACCAGTGACAGAGTGTCAATGACCATTGACAGTGGGACAAATCCCATTGACAGAGAATCAATCACTACTGACAGTCGATGTCGATGCCAGTGACTATGACAGAGGGACATTGATCTTTGACAGATGCGAATGGACTCATACGGAGACCATTGGGAGAGGTTAATGAACATTAATAGAGGGTCATTTATTATTGATAGAAGGTTAATTATAATTTGCGGTTGACAAACAGTCAATGATCTAGCTAGAGAGTCAATAACAATTGACAAAGGACAAACGAGAATCAAGGATCATTTAAAATGGTTTTGTGAAAATTGGCAGAGGGTCAACCACCTTGACAGTGTTCTGTGACAATTGTCAATAAATATTTTTTATAAATGATTGTTGCAAATGATTGTAATATAATTATTAGGATTTATTTGGTCTTACAAGAAATCTTATCTTGTCTGAAATAAGTAATTTTTTCATTATCCCTAAAAATAATCTTTCATCTTGTTTTAAACTCGCATTTATCCTTGTTATCTTTTCTCAGCACCTCAACTTCATTGTTTCTTTTTTTCCAGAACAATTGGTGATATGCAAAACCACAACATATAATGATACACAAAACCTCACGTTCAAAAGTCACGTTCACAAAACCAATAAGTAAAGTTTTTCACAGTTCCTGAAAATCGACTAGAACCGGAAACAAACAGAAGATACATTTCCTTCTCATATACATAGAATCAAAATATAGCAGATCTGCATAATAAAACAACTTATCCTGCAAAAAGACATCACCCCACCCCACCCACTCCTTGTCCACTTTATATTGTATTGTTTATATACTATGAGTACCACTTGGATGGAAGCATTGCATGCGAAAAATACAGAATCTTTAAATTCGCAAAATACGCGTGATTCCAGCAAATCCAATCGGAGTGGTGCTAACAGACGTCCAAGACGCCTTCGTACCCCAAACAGTGCACAAAGACCGTTGTCCTTAACTGGTACTCAGGCAGCAGTACCGATAGTCAGTGCTGCCGCAGCCTCTTCACCGGCGGGGTTTCTGCAGTCTTTATTTGATACCCAGAAACCCATACGTTACGTGGCTTTGAATCAAACTGATATTGAAAAGGCTGAACATATTCAGGGGACAGAAGATAGTGTTCAAGCTAATTGGGAATCGGGAAGTGAAGCTTCAAATTCGGATTTGGGAAATAGTGCCGGCAGCGGCAGCAGTAGCAGCGTAGAGGATTTATTTGTGAGTCGACCTAAGAGGAAACCACGGAGGAAAATGAGGCGTAATGGATCATATTCGATGCGGGAGACATTCGACAGTAGTAGACAGGTAAGTCGGTAATAATCCATCTCATATCAAGATATTTATGAGTTGGGAGAAGGTTTCAAGTTATGACCTGTTATGTAAAAGTATTTTTAGTTCTTAAAACATAAACGAATAACCGGAAAATGTTTGTGGAACATAAGGACTTTTAAATTTCCAGACGATAAACAATTTGATGGGATCTTGAAATAGCAAAACGACCCTCTTAAAGTTACCGATCTGAAATGTTCAATTGTCAGATATCTTGCAGGACGTTGGTATACTCTTTTGATCCCCTTTGGCATTACCAAGGAATTCTTTTTTGATTGTATCACAAGATTAATCGCATATTGGACTCTTCGGTCCACAAACAATTTGCTGGACTTTGGATTACACTTCTGAGCCCTTTTAGTATTGCCAAGCTAACATTTCTTAAATTTTCACCCTGCAGACATTTTGTAAAATGTTTTGTATAATGTTTGAATACTCTTTTGTCCCATCTTGGCATTACCAAGAAACCATTTTTTAAACTTCTCTCAAGCTTGATAGCATAGTAAACTATTTGGAATGCCAATAAAAAATATAGGAATTTGGAAATACTCTGTTAATCCCTTTTTGCATTACCTACCATTTTTTGACAGTTCCACAAGGTTAAAGGTAAAATGAAGGCTTCGCTCGGCAACAACAAATTGTAATATTGAAATACTACTTTTTTGAACCCTTTTTGCATTACTTAGTAAACATTTTTTAAATTACCTTAAGATAGATATTTTGTAAAAATTGTAATATTGAAATACTACTTTTTTGAACCCTTTTTGCATTACTTAGTAGACATTTTTTAAATTACCTTAAGATAGATATTTTGCAGAATTTTGGCATTGTCTTTTGATCAAATTTTTCATCATGATCGAAAACTAGAATCTACACATGGTTATTTTTAAATTCTAGGAGAGGAGGACAGGGTCAATGGCCATTGACAGAGAATCAATGACCATTGACAGAAGGTCAATGAGCATTGATAGAGGGTCAATAACCATTGATAGACGGTCAATGACCATTGACAGAGGGTAAATAAATTGACAGAGGTTCAATAACCATTGACAGGGGTTTAATGACCATTACCAGAAAGTCAGTGATCATTGACAGAGAGTCACTGAACATTGAGTTAATGACCATTCACAGAAAGTCACTGAACATTGGGTTAATGACCATTCACAGATAGCCACTGTTAATGACAGAGAGTCAATGACCATTGACACAGAGTCACTGACCATTGACAGAGAGTCAATGTCCATTGACGCGGAGGAAATGCCCATTGACGGGGAGGCAATGACCATGGACAGAGAGTCAATGACCATTGACAGAGAGTCACTGACCATTGACAGAGAGTCACTGAACATTGACAGAGAGTTAAGGACCATTCACAGAGAGTCAATGACGATTGACAGAGAGTCAGTGACCATTAACAGAGAGTCAATGACCATGGACAGAGAGTCAATGACCATTGACAGAGAGTCACTGACCATTGACAGAGAGTCACTGAACATTGACAGAGAGTTAAGGACCATTCACAGAGAGTCAATGACGATTGACAGAGAGTCAATGACCATTGACAGAGAGTCAATGACCATTGACAGACAGTCAATGACCATTGACAGATAGTCAATGACCATTGACAGAGAGCCAATGACCATTGACAGAGAGTCAATGACAATGGACAGAGAGTCAATGACCATGGACATAGAGTCAATGACCGTTGACAGAGAGTCAATGACCTTTGACAGAGAGTCAATGACCATTGACAGAGAGTCAATGACCTTTGATAGAGAGTCAATGACCATAGACAGAGAGTCAATGACCATTGACAGAGAGCCAATGACCATTAACAGAGAGCCAATGACCATTGACAGAGAGTCAATAACCGTCGACAGAGAGTCAATGACCTTTGATAGAGAGTCAATGACAATAGACAGAGAGTCAATGACAATAGACAGAGAGTCAATGACCATAGAAAGAGAGTCAATGACCATTGACAGAGAGTCAATGACCATTGACAGAGAGTCAATGACCATTGACAGAGAGTCAATGACCATTGACAGAGAGTCAATGACCATTGACAGAGAGTCACTGACCATTGACAGAGAGTCACTGAACATTGACAGAGAGTTAATGACCATTGACAGAGAGTCAATAACCATTGACAGAGAGTCAATGACCATTGACAGAGAGTCAATGACCATTGACAAAGAGTCTATGACCATTGACAGATAGTCAATGAGAGAGAGCCAATGACCATTGACAGAGGTTAATGAACATTGATAAAGAATCAATGACCAGTGACAGAGGGTCAACGACGAATGACCACAAGGGGTTAACATTTAGTGAAAAATCAATTCTTGAATATCTTCTATGCTACTTATTCCAATCTTCTAAAATTCCACACATAGTATTCGTTATTAGCAGCTATCACCTCGAGAAAAGTGGGTAAGGTTGTCAAGCTCCTTTTGGTACATCCCACACAAATGGACCATTTTGCACCAAAATTTAACGGCCAACTAAATGTTCTTAGAAAATATGCATAAAGATTATAATTTTTAAAATTTCTACACTCAGTAATTCTTGGTTAAATATTATATAAATTTTGGCAGAATGGGAATTCATTGTTGCCATTGCCAGAGGGGCAATGACTATTTACGGAAGGTCAATGGCTATTGACAGGAGGTCAATGGCTATTGACAGTAGGTCAATGGCTATTGACAGTAGGTCAATGGCTATTGACAGTAGGTCAATGACTATTGACAGTAGGTCAATGGCTATTGACAGTAGGTCAATGGCTATTGACAGTAGGTCAATGGCTATTGTCAGTAGGTCTATTACAATCGAAAGAGGTTCAATGACCGTTGACAGGGGGTAAATGACCATGGATTCTAAAATAGCTTTTGTAAATACATTTTTATATATAGCCGAAAACAGAATTCGTTCAAGCACCTATTGGTACCTCCCACAAAGATGGACCATTTTTCATCAAAACTTAACGGGTTATAACATTAATAATAGTGCATACAAATACTTGAAATGTTGTACAGTGTAATGCTTTAATAGCACGTAGATTCCAGTGAAAAATGGGCATCATTTACATGCCCCTTCTGGTACCTCCCACACAAATGGACTATTTTGCACCAAAAGCTTTTAAATTTAATACCAGTACATACTTTAAATTTGTTAAATTCAAATTAAATAGATAATTCTTGTTAATTAAAACCAAATACTAAACTGACCGACTGAACTTTCCTACTTGTTGGATTATAATTATCAATTGACTGTATATTCCACAGCATTGAAATAGCAATGTATGTGTCCAATACTCGTACTCATTTCTAATTCTGTTCGCCAAAATTGGTATTTTATCCCCTTTTGCCTTACCAAGTAAGCATTTATTATATAGTCAAATACACTTGACAGAAAGAAGTATTGAATATACAACAAGCATTATTTTTCTTTTGAAAAATTTAAGTAAAGTTAATAGCTATAACGCATATACTTTTTCCTGGGAATTGCTATTACAGAAAAACATCTACTGAATTCATATTATACTACTTTTCAAATTATCTTGGAGACAATTAAGAAATAAGTTAAGAGAAAATATAATAAATAATCAATAAATTTAAGATTTCTTTTGGCATAATTTAAAAATTGTAATTAAGTTGTTTGTGGAATTGTAGAAAAATATGAACCGCTTCTATTTAACACTACCAAGAGTTAATTGTCACCTTTTGGCATATCTCGAAGTCAGTGAAGTAATCGATAGAGGAGAATAGTGTGGAGATTAGTACATGATTTTGAATTCTTCAAATAATTTAATTTCGATTCTTAAAATATATTTTTTTTATTGTTAATGAAACTTTAAGTCTGAAGTCTGATACTAGTTTTTATTAGTTTATTTTCTAAAATCTTCACTCATTTTCAAGTTTATTTAATTTTGTTAAGCAAAAATTATATAATTTTTGAATTCTATTTAACGCCTTGAAATGGTTTAATATTTCCCTCCTTCCTAACTTCATGACTTCCTAACATTGTTCATGTATTCCAAATAAACTTTTCTTTGGAGTTGCGTTTCCATATCTTTTCTTTTGCGAACTCGTGCTAAACTATTAAATAATATTCAAGAGATTTGTTTTTCTTTCTTACTTGCGGAGTTGCTGTTAACTCAGCTTACTCTCGACAAATGCAAATAAGTCGCCGTAAATCCATTGTTTCTTATACGCTACGTTTAAGATTGAGAATATGGTTGAGTTCAGGATGTCATGAACAAAATTTGCAATAACTAATTACAATATGAATTTTCATAACTCAATATTTTCATTGTGACTTTCCTTGTATATTGAAATACACATTCAGCTGAATTTATAATAAGACAATTTTTTTTAAAACAAAAATCAATTAAATTAATGCTGAATATTGGACAGGAACATAATTCAGCTAGCTGAATTAATAACAATTATGCAGAAATCAGAGAAGAAGTATTCATTATTATAAAAACATTTTGTATACATTTACGAAAATGAGGCTTGCTGAATACACTTAAAAATATATCATTTCCCTGAAAAATAAAGAACAGCTAAGTTTATAATTACGTGATATAATTCAGCTAGCTCAATGCCTCAAAAACGTATTTATATATATTTCTTTTTAAGATTTCCACACAGAAGATTTTAATACAATTCAGCTAAGGATATATTGTTAGGAAAATTCATTAAGATTGATATTGGATTTTTCATAACAGGCTTGGAGTTCATTCTTGAGTGAAAATAAATGTCGGGATATTTTATAACAAATTCAGCTAGTCTAATCGCAATAATATAGCAGAAATGTAAATTATACAAGCTGGATTTATTGTAGAGCTAATTCTTCACACTTTTAAATTATTTAGCATCTTTAACACTAATTTTTTTATAATTCAGCTAGGTGAATTGACTTGAAGAACCCGGTTATACCGTTAATAAATAAATTACGATACATTAGAAATATAATTTTCACTATTCAGCTAGCTGAATTAGAACATAAGCTAGAAAAATATTTCTAGAAACTATTCATAAAGGTTGATATTGGTAAGACGTAGATTAAATTTATTATAAATTTAGCTGAATTGACTTGATAATCATTTTTTACGGTAAAATAAGTAAAGAAATGTCTTATTACACATTCAACTGGTTCTTAACGCAGATCTAATTCTGAAATTATTTAGAAGCTGCATCATATATTTAGAAGATACATAAATTATGATAAAAATATCACAATTCAGCTAGCTGAATAGACTTCAAAATGTGCGTATACCGCTAAAAACTATATTGCAATACATTATAAGCATAATGGGTACTATTCAGCTAGCTGAATATCTTCAAAGTGTCTATAGATATAACTCAGCCAACTAAATGTTGTTAGAAAATATTCATGTGGGTATTGAATTTTTACAATATCAAAATTCAAGAATTCTTGGACTTCAAAATGTGCGTATACCGCTAATAAATATATTGAAATACATTATAAGCATAGTGGGTACTATTCAGCTAGCTGAATATCTTCAATAAGTCTATAGATATAACTCAGCCAACTAAATGTTGTTCGAAAATATTCATGAGGAATTTTTACAACTTCAAAATTCAAAAAGTTCTTGGTTAAATATTATGTAAATTTGACGGAATGGGAGTTCATTATTGCGGGAAAATAGATTATAAGAAATTGTATCACAAATTCAGCTAGCATAATCTCAGTAATATTCTAATACAGCTGATGTAATGGCAGCTTTATATATAAACCTAATTCGTTTTATTCAGCTAGCTGAATATATTCAAACTGACTATAAACACAATTCAGCTGAGGAAATATTGTAAAATATACTCATTAGATATATTTATGAAAATATTCATACAGAGCGTATTTTTAAAATTCCAGTATTCAATAATTCATGGCTGAATTAATTATAAGTTTAGCTGAATGCATTTAGGAGTTCATTATTTTGGTGAAATATGTTATGAGAATTTTTCCCCAAATACATCCTGCCAAATTTCAATATCTTTATAAATGCAGTGACCTGAACTTTTTATAACTTTAGCCCTTTTTAAACAATATTTTCAATATAAATTGCTGGCTTTATTATGGTGGATTTTGTAGTTTATTATTGTGTAGAATAAGTTATGACAAATGTTTTCATAAATTCAGCTAGCCTAATTTCAATAAATTATATAAATTTAAAAGTATTTTTTTTTGTAAAGCCACTTTTAAACACCATTTTGAATATAAATTGCAGATTTTATCATAATGTAGCTAGCTGAATTATGATTTGGAGTATAAATTGCTGATTTTTTCATAATTCAGCTAGCTGAATTGATTAGGAAACGGACTTACATCGTTCACAAATTAATTACAATATGTTATAAACAAAATCGATACTATTCAGCTAGCTGAATATGTTTAAAGTAAAGATAAATACAATTCAGATAAGGTCATATTGTTACAAATAGTCATCGAAGTCGATAATTAGTAATTTATAGTATAACGTATTCTACAACCAGCTGACTGGACTTTGGAATTCATTATTGTGGGAAAATAATATGCAAAATAATAATTTTGCGTCTAATTTGATGATTTTTATGGTAATTATATAGCTGAATTGACTGAAAGCCTATTTATGTCGTTAATAAATAAATTACAATTCATTATGAATATAATTCAGCCAACTGAATGTCCTCAAAGTGAGTATAAATACAATTCTGCCAAAGATTACATTGCTGGAATGCATTCTTGGAGGCAATTTTAAAATTAAATAATTCATTGCCGAATTAAATTGATAAATTCAGCTAGCTGAATTGACTTGACTCGGGGACTATATTGTTGAAAAATGAATTAAATATATTATGAATATAATTACCAATATTCAGCTGAATTTCCTCAAAATAATTATTAACACAGTCAGCTAAGGAAATATTGTTAGAAAATATTTTGTATAGTCAATGTTGAATTTTTATAAATCGTATACTCAAAGCTGAATAAAATTGCACAAGATATAAATGAAACAAACTGTATTTATTCTAAAGCTAATTTTTAACTGTATTAAATTATTTTGAATTTTAATCAATGATTTTATCATAATTCAGCTAGCTGAATTGACATGATAACGTACCTATATCGCTAATAAATACATTAAGGTCATAATTCGTACTATTCAGCTAGCTGAATGTCTTCTTAGTCATTATTAGCACAATTTTTTGTAAAAACTCGATGTGAATTTCAAAATTCAGTTAATCAAAGCTAAATTTATTCTAAATTCGTTCGATTCGTTGTATTTGTGAGATCACTGTTGCGGAAAAATAAGAAGTGAAAAGTTTTCTCACAAATTAAAATCAATCATAATTATATTGCCAAACAACTTAGATTAAGCACGTATTAAATCTTATTTTAACATGGTAATGCTAACTTTAACGCTTTTAAATTACACTGACTATTTTTTTATAATTCAGCAGCTGGCAGAATTTGCTTTAAAGATAAATTTTAGGACTATTGAACTATTTTGAATCTAAATCGTTGATATTATCATAATTCAGCTAGCTGAATTTGGTGTAAATCTAATATTTTATACTATTATATTATTTCGGCTCTAAATCGATGATTTTAACCTAATTCAGCTAGCTGAATTTCTTGTGAAGTCAACACATAACACTATTCAATTATTTCCCTTCTAAGTTGAAGATTTTTATCAAAATTCAGCTAGCTGAATTGACTTCAAATCGTACATACTTCAAATCGTACTTGGTGTAAATCTAATATTTTATACTATTATATTATTTCGGCTCTAAATCGATGATTTTAACCTAATTCAGCTAGCTGAATTTCTTGTGAAGTCAACACATAACACTATTCAATTATTTCCCTTCTAGGTTGAAGATTTTTATCAAAATTCAGCTAGCTGAATTGACTTCAAATCGTACATATGCCACTTATTAATGAATTGCTCTGTATTACAAACATAATTCGTAATATCCGGCTAGTTTCTTATCTTCAAAGTGACTATAACCACAGCTAAAGAAATATAGTTAGGAAATATTCATTTATATCTATATTGAATTTTCACAATTCTAAAATTCAGTTATTCATAGCTGAATTTATTCTAAATTAGTCAGAATGTGTTTGGAAGATCACTCTTGTGGAAAAAGAATTAATGAGAACTTTTATAACAAATCAAGACCAATCATAATAACATTGCCAAAATTAAATGAACTGAAAATAAATTGACGATTTGATCATAATTCAGCTGGCAGAATTAGCATTTTGTATCTACATATATCGACGAAATTATCATAATTCTGAATTTGGTGTAAATGCAATATATTAATTACATTATTCAAATATTTTCACTTTAAACAGATGATTTCATAATAATTCAGCTAGCTGTATTTGTTGTAAATCCATTTTCGTACACTATCTTATGTCAATTTAAATATAAATTGATGGTTTTAACTTAATTCAGCTAGCTGAATTTCTTGTGTAATCATTATTTAACACTATAAAAGTATTCTGAATATAATTCGACAATATAATTATAATTAAGCTAGCTGAATTTGGTCTATTAAGTCATTTTGAATCTATACCGATGACTAAAATATAATTCGTCTAGCTAAATTTCTTGTGAAATAAATTTTTACCACTGTAAAATTATTCTGAATAAAAGTTGATGATATTATCATAATTCAGCTAGCTGAATTTGGTCTGAATGGATGATTTTAAATTAATTTAGCTAGCTGAATTTCCGGTAAAAGTAATTTTTAACTCTATAAAACTACTCTGAATATCAATCGACGATATCAACATAATTCAGCCAGCTGAATTTGTTCTAAATCAAATATTTTACACTATTAAATAATTTTGAATCTAAATCGATGATTTTAATATAATTCAGCTTGTTGAATTTCCGTGAAATTCATTTTTAACACTATTATACTATTTTGAATTTAAACTGATGATTTTAATATAATTCAGCTAGCTGAATTGACAAAATCTATTCAATGTTATGGTGGGAGGCTTTTAAAATTCGACCCAGCCTAACTGAAATCAAATTGTACTTGTTATGTGTTGGTTTCGTATTGTGATATTATTACTTGATACACATTTCATACTTGCCTTCTTATGTCAAACACTCTTTGGTTGGCCGCCAAGTTCATTCAAAGATAGCATTGTTTTGCGATGCGCTTGGTGGGAGTGTGGGACGTTTTGGTGTTATGTATTTTCCACAGACAATGTATAGCTTTGAACTCATTAAATCACTTTTTATTTTGAGTTTATTTTTGTGAACTGAGAGTAAAACTTCTCTGGATGGAACGTGACCTAAAGTTAACAATGAATTGTCGAATGGGGCAGAGAATTGAGGGAAGGAAAAGACAAATTTCCAATTATTTTAAGAATCATACAATTCATTCAATTCATTCAATTCATTCAATTCATTCAATTCATTCAATTCATTCAATTCATTCAATTCATTCAATTCATTCAATTCATTCAATTCATTCAATTCATTCAATTCATTCAATTCATTCAATTCATTCAATTCATTCAATTCATTCAATTCATTCAATTCATTCAATTCATTCAATTCATTCAATTCATTCAATTCATTCAATTCATTCAATTCATTCAATTCATTCAATTCATTCAATTCATTCAATTCATTCAATTCATTCAATTCATTCAATTCATTCAATTCATTCAATTCATTCAATTCATTCAATTCATTCAATTCATTCAATTCATTCAATTCATTCAATTCATTCAATTCATTCAATTCATTCAATTCATTCAATTCATTCAATTCATTCAATTCATTCAATTCATTCAATTCATTCAATTCATTCAATTCATTCAATTCATTCAATTCATTCAATTCATTCAATTCATTCAATTCATTCAATTCATTCAATTCATTCAATTCATTCAATTCATTCAATTCATTCAATTCATTCAATTCATTCAATTCATTCAATTCATTCAATTCATTCAATTCATTCAATTCATTCAATTCATTCAATTCATTCAATTCATTCAATTCATTCAATTCATTCAATTCATTCAATTCATTCAATTCATTCAATTCATTCAATTCATTCAATTCATTCAATTCATTCAATTCATTCAATTCATTCAATTCATTCAATTCATTCAATTCATTCAATTCATTCAATTCATTCAATTCATTCATTTCATTCAGTTTCCTCCCCTTTGCAACCCTCTCCCATTTGCTCAATTTTCGCACTTGACTGTGTGCTCTTTTTCACTCCCTTTTTAAATCATAAATAGCAACGTGCGTGCCCGGGATTGTGTTGCGTTCGTGACTGTCGCTCTAATTTAGTGCGTAAATTATGCCAATGTAATTCCCATTTAATGGTCTGACTTTGTGGCAGTTGACCGTGTGTGGGTCACAAATTTAATGGTTGTCAAATGAAATGATTTTGTATTGTAATTTTATAATTTCACACAAAATTTCATGATGATTTAGCAAATTACTTTGTTTCATTTAACATGCATGGAGTAAGTGTGGACTTTTTTTTTGGGGAGGAGACAATTAATTTCTTGCTAACACAAATTCAGTCAAATTATTTGAATGAATTCAGTTGTCGTTAGGGAGCTTAGGGCATTGAAAATGTGAGATAAATACGTATAGATAATTGGGATATTTTAGACACCACACTGGGAACTGTGAACAATTAGCACTGGCGACATTATCGTGCCAAAAAAAAAATTAAAAATATAATTCAATGCTTAGCCGCAGGCAAGACTTTAAATATTTATAAAAGAACAAATCGAAAATTGTAACCACCTATATCGGATTCGTTTGTCCAAATGTCATTTGCCCATATCTCCTTTATTACGCCCTCACTTTAATGCAGGGGAAGGTTTATATAATTTGCTATGGTTTGCAAAACTGTAACACATAGAAGGAGTGGTCTAAGACTCTAAACATATTAGGCGGAAATCTATTTTAGTTTATTTTAAGTAACGACTCTCGAAAGGAAGATAACCCAAACAGCAAATGAACCAAGTGGTCGTTTACTAAGGAATAGACCGTTCTTCTACTAAGGAGTGGATAAGCCAACTGGTCGGCTACTAAGGAATAGATAACCAAACTGGTCGTCTACTAAGTAATAGATAACCCAACTGTTCGTCTAGTAAGAAATATATAACCCAACTAGTCGACTACAAAGGTGTAGATAACCCAACTAGTTATCAACTAAAAGTATATAACACAAGTGGTCGACTACAAAGTGTGGATAATCCAACTGGTCGACTGCAAAGGTGTAGATTACCCAACTGGTCGACTGCACAGGAGTAGATAACCCAACTGGTTGCCTACTTAAGAGTAGATGCCCCAACTGGTCATCAACTAAGGAATAGATAAACCTACTGGCCGTCAAATAAGGAGTAGATAAACCTACTGGTCATCAAGTAAGGAGAATACATTCCTACTGGACACTTACTAAGGAATAGATAACACTATCGGTCATCAACTAAGGAGTCGATAACTCAACTTGTCCTCTACTATGGAGTAGATAATCCACCTAGTCATCTGCTAAATAATAGATAACCCAACTGATTGTCTACTAAGGAGTAGATAACCCTACTGGTCATCAGCTAAGGAGTAGATAACCCAACTGGTCTACTATGAAGGTGTAGACAACCCAACTGGTTTACTACAAATGAGTAAATAATCCAACTGGTTATCATCTATGGAGTGGAGATGGTCGACTGCAAGGGTGCAGATAACCCAAGTGGTCGCCTACTCAGGAGTAGATACCCCAACTGGTCATCAATTTTCAATTCTTACTCTAAGGAGTAGAGTAAGAATGCAATCAAACTGGACACTTACTAAGGCAACTAAACAACACAACTAAAGATTGATAACTTAATTGTCCTCTACCAAGGACTATATAACCCAACTGATCGTCTACAAAGGAGTAGATAACCCATCTGGTCATCGACTAAGTATTAGATAACCGAACTGATTTTCTACTAAAGAGTAGATAACCCAACTGGCCATCGACTAAGGAGTAGATAACGCAATTGGTCTACTACAAAGGCGTACATTACCAAATGGTCTACTACAAAGGAGTAAATAACACAGCTGGTCATACAGTAAGGAGTAGATAAAAAACCGGGCAAATTACAAAGAAGTAGTTAACCAACTGGTCATCAGATAACCCAACTGGTCATCAGAAAACCTAACAGGTCATCAGATAACCCATCTGGTCATCAGATAATCCAACTGGTCATCATCTAATGAATACATAGATAACCCCAACATAAATAACAACTGGTCATCAGATAACCCATCTGGTCATTAGATAACCCAACTGCTCATCACTTAAGGAATACCTAGATAACCCAACTGGTCGCCTACTAAGGAGTAGATAAACCTAATGGTCACCTCCTAATGAGAATACAATCCAAGACGACCCTTACTAAGAAGTAATTAAACCAACTGGTCATCAATTAAATAATTGATAACTCAGCTTGTACTCTACTAAGGAGTAGATAATCCAACTGATCGTCTACAAAGAAGTAGATAGCCCAACTGGACGTTTACCAAGGAGCATATAATCCAATGGTTTTTCTACTAAGGAGTAGATTATCCAACGCGTCATCAACTAAGGGATAGATAACCCAACCGGCCGTATGTTAAGGAGTAGATAACCAAACTGGCCGCCAACTAAATAGGTAGATAACCCTACTGAAAGTCTACCAAAGAGTAGACTTTCTCATCCCAACTGGAAGTCTACAAGGCAGTTGCAGATTGGTGCTTTTAGTCCTAATTAATTGATACAAATCAATCCCTATCCAGTCAGTGTCAGGTCCGCATTTATGTAGTACCGGGGTAATATACTCATGTGTCATTTAATTTCTCGTAGGTAAGTTTTTTATTTCGTTCGCTACATCTTGAGACGATATAGACATGTCCGCCTCTTGAGCAGAAACATTTTTTATAGAAGTGCGTTGCTTGGGACTGAAAATTGGCCATGTCGGTCCATGTTTGAAAGTACTCTTAGTCTTTATGGACGTCCCTACCTATGGTAGTTATTTTTTAACGCCGTAGAAGCCTCTAGCTTTAAGCGATTGGGATAAAATTTGACAAAGAGGGATCACTACAGGTGCACTATTTAATATAGCCCTCACTCGATTTGATTTCTTGGCGCTCTAGAAACCAGAAATTTACATTTCCTAAACATTCTCGTAGGTAATGGACCTAAATGTAACAAATTTTGGATGTGAATTGACCTCTTGTCGTCATAGATAAATAACTAAGGATATGGATTCAATGTCATAGTTTGCCATTAATTAGCCCGAAGAAATGGCAGTAATAGATTTTCATAATGAATACAACTCAATGGTCGACAACTCCCGGTCGACTTGACTTCTCGAACAAATTATACCCTGAAAATTTTGATGTAAAAAGTATGACTGGGTAAGTCGTTGTTATTTCTGAAATGTTAAAGAATTCTTGGGCACAATCTGCAGGTTATAAAATATTGAACCTGTTCATTCGGAGTCTATTTTACAATGGGTAATAACTTACAAGGGCTCTATCCATTGCAAGTTCCAACTATTGCTCCTGGTTCCAGCCCTGTTCATTGGTCTGTGCAGCGATCAATCAATAATTGTGCAGAACTCAAGATTATTTTGTTTAAAAGTAATATACAATTTTTTATACAGATTTGAGAGAAAATTCTGGCAATGTAAAACATTTTCACCCATTCCTTTCTCTCAGTGTACTCAGTAATATCTAGCTGCTGCCCTTACTTAATATATTTCTAACAATGACTTGTTCAAGCTGATTAAATATATCCCATTTTTTTCTCAGTGTACACTGGGTAATATCTAACTGCTGTGCTCTTAGTTAATGTATATTTAATTTATATATTTTTCACCACAAGTACCGCCGCATAATACTCTGTACCCGAGAAGTGAAAGTGAAAATTGTAATAAATTATTGGCTTCCAAAACTTTGAACATCCGGAGTCCGAGTGCTGGTATATGTAAAGAGAAGGAGAGGACACGGAGTAGTCGTAACAAAAGAAAAAGATGTTAAATTCCGTTTAAAATGCGAACGATTTTTTCCGTTTTTTCCTATAGAAACTTATGAAAAATATTATGAATGTTAAATGGTCGATGTTAAATGTTTTGAAAAGGTACTCCAGCAACGACAATTTAGGCCTTGAACCACTTTTTTGTGGAGAAGCACAAGGATGACGAAGTGCAAAATTCAATGTTTTCAAAATGCATTAACCGTTGGTAAGAGTAGAACCAGCTCAGCCGCTATTTAAAGAATAAACTCAAGTGGGAATTAAAGCAAATCATTGAGTAGAAGAAAAAACAACAAAACTACGAAGGATGTTATGCCTTGGGATGTAGGCTAATGTCAGAAACAGATTAAAACACACAAATTTTAGTTTTATTTAGCTAAAAAAAACTAAAACTCAAAGTTGTGCTTGTTTCAACTTTGACCTTTCGTAGTTGAATTTACCTGATTTGGTTGGTGGGATGGCAAAGGAAAAAAATGTCTAATCATATGTCTCTCTAAATAGTAATTAAAAACTTAATGTAAAGTAAACGAAGTCATTTAAAGTTCATTTTGGTATTTGCTTAAATTAGATTCAGTCTATTAAACTTGTTGGGAATAATTAAGTTGGATGTTTTTTGTTAGAATATATCGATTGATTTAGAACAACTAAAGGAAGATAACTAAATTGCTATTATCGTTAGAAGAATACATTTAGTAGATGAAATCACTTGTGAAGTCATCTAATCTAGAGTAGATGACTTGTGGAGTCATCTAATATATTTTAGATGACTTGTGGAGTCATCTAATATATAGTAGATGACTTGTAGAGTCATCTAATCTGTTGTAGATGACTTGTGGAGTCATCTACTCTATAGTTGATGACTTGTGGAGTCGTCTACTCTATAGTAGATGACTTGTGGAGTAATCTACTTTATAGTATAATACATTTGGAGTCATCTACTCTATAGTATATGCCTTGTGGAGTCTTCTAATTTATAGTAGAAGACTTTTGGAGTCATCTACTCTATATTAGATGCCTTGTGGAGTCATGTACTCTATAGTAGATGCCTTGTGTAGTCATCTACGCAATAGTAGATGACATGTGGAGTCATCTAGTATAGAGTGGATGACTTGTGGAGTCGTCTACTATATGGTAGATGACATCTAATCTATAGTAGATGACTTGTGGAGTCATCTACTCTGTAGTATATGACTTGTGGAGTCATCTACTCTGTATTAGATGACTTGTGGAGTCATCTACTCTATAGTAGATGATTGTGGAGTCATCTACTCTGTAGCAGAGTCATCTACTCTATACTGGATGACTGCTGCTCTATACTAGATGATTTGTGGAGTCGTCTACTCTATAGTAGATGACTTGTGGAGTCATCTACTCGGTAGTATATGACTTGTGGAGTCATCTACTCTGTAGTATATGACGTGTGGAGTCATCTACTCTATAGTAGATGACTTGTGGAGTCATATACTCTGTAGTAAATGACTTGTGGAGTCATCTACTCTATAGTAGATGCCTTGTGGAGTCATACACTCTGTAGTAGATGACCTGTGGAGTCATCTACTCTATAGTAGATGACTTGTGGAGTCATACACTATATAGTAGATGACTTGTGGGGCCATCTAATATATAGTAGATGACTTGTGGGGTCATCTACTCTATAGTAGATGACTTGTGGAGTCATATACTATATATTAGATGACCCCACAAGTCATCTACTATGACTCCAGAAGTCATCTACTATAGAGTAGATGACTCCACAAGTCATCTACTGCAGAGTAGATGACTCCACAAGTCATCTACAATAGAGTAGATGACTCCACAAGTCACCTACTACAGAGTATATGACTCCACAAGTCATCTATTATAGTAGATCTAATATATAGTAGATGACTTGTGGGGTCATCTACTCTATAGTAGATGACTTGTGGAGTCATATACTCTATAGTAGATGACTTGTGGAGTCATATACTATATATTAGATGACTTGTGGAGTCATATACTATATAGTAGATGACTTATGGGGTCATCTAAAATATAGTAGATGACTTGTGGAGTCATCTAGTCTGTAGTAGATGACCTGTGGAGTCATCTACTCTGTAGTAGATGATTTGTGGAGTCATCTACTCTGTAGTAGATGGCTTGTGGAGTCGTCTACTCTGTAGTAGATGACTTCTGGAGTCATATACTCTGTAGTAGGTGACTTGTGGAGTCATCTACTCTGCAGTAGATGACTTGTGGAGTCATCTACTCTATAGTAGATGACTTGTGGGGTCATCTAATATATAGTAGATGACTTGTGGGGTCATCTACTCTATAGATATCGTTGCTGATCATTCGCAGTGAACGGACGTGTTTATCACATAGCGGATAGTTACCAGTACCTATTACGCAATAGCAAAAATCTGTACAAAGTCTGTAAGGCCTACATCGTAGTACCTATTACGGTCTAATACAGACAAAATTAAAATAAATTCTCTTGACGGGGATGCCTTCGTGTTCCGATGGAGCGCGGTTCCCCAATCGTCCGACTGTCCGTCCGTTGGTCTTGGCCAAAGCCGACCACACCAAAAATGGTGAAAATCTCCCCCAAGTACTCACAACAGGTGGTGCGGTGAGGGGAAAACGTCATGTCCGACCGTCAAAACGGAAGCACAATGAGCATCGTGTAGCGCTCAGAGTTTTGACGAAGTTGGAGGCTGTTGAGGTTTCGGCTCTTACCGAAAAACAAAAAGAGTCACTTACCTGGGCTAAAGGCGTCATAGATGCTTCTAAGGCCAATGAGTCGGCTGAAAGAGCCACAAATTCAGCTGTGTTAACGGCTAATAAAGTAAAACGAATCAGATCACCTGATGAACCCCTGCCTTAGAAAAAGCAATGAAGTGGCGAAGGAGAGTCTAGTGATGGCTGTTATAGACAGAAGTAGTGAGGATGGATCCATCCTCAAGGACAAATGGAGTCATGTACAATCAGCCATTATGGCTCATTACCTCGATGTCCGTAGAGAAATGCCGGGCAAACCACCAATCTGCAACGATGCAGGATGGCATCAGGGGAGAGTAAAGCTCTTATATTTCGGTGATGCCAGATCAGTAGACCTTTATAAGGCTGCTCTGAGTCGAGCGGGTGAGGTGTGGCCGGGTGCCCAGTTGGATGTTGTCGAAAAAAACAACATTCCTAGTCACCCTAGAGCCATCACCTGGGTTACAGAAGAGCCCTCCAACCCGGCTGACATCTTAGAAATAATAAAAGATTCCAATCCTGGTCTGCCGGCCCATAATTGGAGAATCAGCAAGGTGGGTGAGGCGGATGGTAAAAAGCGGCAGGTCAATCTTATCCTAAACGCTGAATCCACCTCCCATATACAAAGTGCGAGTGCAACCCTACAATATGGCTTCGAGACTATAGTCTTGAAGATATACAAGCAGGATATAGCTCCCACTGCAGAAGGTGAGTCGTCCACCGTGGCACTTTCTGTAAGTGCGGAGGTAGCCACGCCTATTATTTCTGGTGACTCCAACTCCAACAGAAGATCTGTAACGTCCTACTCTGAGGACGAAAGCTCTACTTCTGACACAGAGGGGCTGAGGGGAGTCTCCGGACTCTTTGACGCATCTGGCGGGGACATGCTTCTCGACGATACGGACGAAGAGTTCGATAACACCCTTGTCGGGGTGGATGTTAATCTGTCAATTACCAATGATGGTAAGAATTCTACAGATTAACCTCCATCACGCTAAAGCAGCCTCAGCGGCTCTATTGCTGCGCCTGTCCACTGGCGCAGTAGACATCGTCCTGATACAGGAGCCCTACGTAGTGGGAGGAAGGGTGTGCGGTATTAGGACACCCAACTTTAAACTGCTTGTGGCCAACTGTGAAGGCACTCCAAGAACCTGCATTTTGGCCAGGAAAGATCTAAGTATCTTTCTCCTGACTAATTTAAGTGGTAAAGACCAAACAGCTGCTAGCCTGGAGATCGGTAATCGCATATATTGGGTGGTCTCCAGCTACTTGCCTTATGAATCTGTAGTACCGACTGCTCTATTCAGGGAAGTAGTAGAAGAAGCAACGTCTGACGAGCTCGAGCTGATTATTAGCGCAGACACGAACGCTCATCATACTATCTGGGGTAGTACGGATATAAACAATAGGGGTGATTCGCTTCTTGACTTTATTCTAACTACCAATCTTAGTATTTGTAACATAGGTAATAAACCGACCTTCACAATTAAAGACAGACAAGAAGTACTCGACGTAACGTTTGCTACTGACCGGCTGTCAGACAAAATTATTGGGTGGAATGTACTGGACGACCACTCATTCTCAGATCACCATTATATTGAGTTCAAACTCGCGGAAAAAGCGCCTAAACCCGCCGTCCACAGAAATGTAAGGAAGACAAAGTGGCATCTGTATGAGAAGAATTTCAAGAAAGTCCTCAACTCTAAACTTCCGTACGAACCGAATGACAAAGCCGGTCTGGATAAGCTGGTCGATCATATAACCATATCATTCAATAGATCCCTTGAATAAGCCTGTCCAAAAACAAGGTACAAGGGTAAAACTAAACCCCAATGGTGGACTTCTGAGCTAACGGCTATGAAAAAGACCTGCAACAAGCTATTCAATAAGGCTAAATCTACTGGGGTCGCTAATGATTGGGATGCCTATAAAGAGCAACTCAAGATCTATAAGAAGGAGCTTAGAAAGGCGCAAAGGCGCTCTTGGTATACCTTCTGTGGTGAAGTGGAAAAGGTCTCCGACGCCGCTAGGCTGAGGAAGATATTATCTGCTTCACCCTGTACAGTGGGATATTTACAGGATGAGGCAAATAACTGGGCCAAAAACAGCGAGCAGTCGCTCAATGTACTGCTAGACACACATTTCCCGGGGAACACTGTAACAGAACCCGAGGATCAGCAGGACCAACAAGAGTGCGAGTGGACTGCGAGCGTCGCTAGCTTCTTGACTGAGAGATCCAGAATAAGCTGGGCTATTAACAGCTTTGATAATGGATGATGGGATAATGTACTTTAACATCAGATATACTGATGTTAAAGTACATTATCCCCTGGCTGGAGAAAATTTATGTAGGCTGTATCAGGCTTTCATACGTCCCGAATCGATGGAGGGATACCAAAGTGGTATTCATACCTAAAGCGGGAAAGATATCACACACTAGGCCAAAAGACTTCAGACCAATTAGCCTATCCTCGTTCCTATTGAAAGGTCTGGAAAGACTTTTAGATAATTTCATTAGGGAAAACCTGGATACAAAACTCCTGTCGGGGAACCAACATGCTTACAACAAGGGCAAGTCTACTGAATCAGCCCTGCACGAACTTGTGAGCACTATCGAATCGTCCCTGCATTTCAAGGAATTCACCATGGTGGCATTTCTTGACATAGAAGGGGCTTTTAACAACATTCACTCCGATGCGGTAATTGCGGCACTCTCACATCTAAAAGTTAACACTAGTTTGATTAGACTAATTCAAAGTCTGCTCACCAGAAGACGCATAACAGCATGTCTAGGGTCCACAACTCTAACAAGGTATGTAAACAGAGGGACCCCGCAAGGAGGAGTACTGTCTCCACTAATTTGGAACCTAGCGGTGAATGAAATCCTGCTAGATCTAGAACGTTGTGGCTGCAAGGTCGTGGCATATGCGGACGACGTGGCAATCGCAGTGAGAGGCAAATTCGTAAACGTCCTCAGAGACATCCTACAGGTGGCTCTGAACAAGTTGGCTAGATGGGCCAGAAGCAGCGGTTTGGGCGTTAACCCCAACAAGACAGAATTGGTTCTCTTTACTAGGATGAATAATGTCCCACATGTGGACCCTCCACCTCGGATAAATGGAACAGATCTAGTCTTTTCTGAAAGTGCAAAATTTTTAGGAATAATTCTAGATAGGAAAATGTTATTTAGACTTAACGTATTGGAACGTGTAAGGAAGGCCAACGTCGCCTTATATTCCTGCAAAAAGGCTGTAGGGTCGCGGTGGGGACTCTCTCCTAAAATCGTCCACTGGATATATATAGCAGTAGTTCGTCCAATACTGTTATACGGTATTGTGGTATGGTGGACGGCAACTGACAAACTAACCATTACCAACCTACTAACAAAGGTTCAGAGAACTGCCTGCCTGAGCATAAGCGGAGCCTTAAGGACTACAGCGACCGAGTCTCTACAAGCCCTACTCCATATACTGCCGATTAATATTGTGGCGAGAGAAGTTGCAACCAAAGCGGCAATAAGATTAAACTGCCTATCAATGTGGAGGTACAAGAACTATGGTCACATGAGGATATCAAAGTGTAGTGCTATGGTAACCGACCGAGTGGACTATATACCAACAGTGTACACCTTCGAGAGAAATTACATCACTATGATTCCCGCCAGAGATGAATGGGTCGGCAGAATACCAGGTAATATAAACCATCTCTACTTTTACACGGATGGTTCGAAGCTTGATGAAAAGGTTGGCTTCGGAGTACACTGTGAAGAACTTAGTCTGGATATAGCTCACAGACTACCAGATACCTGCAGTGTCTATCAAGCCGAAATAATGGCAATATGGGAAGTCGCCAAGTGGCTGAGTCGCAACATAGTAACCTACAATGGCGTTGTCATTTACTCGGACAGCCAGGCTGCCATCAATTCTCTGGAGGCAACATCCCTAAATTCACAAACAGCCCTCGACTGCCGCAGATCTCTTAACGAGATGGCTGAGCAGTTTAATATACACCTCATATGGGTGCCTGGGCATAGGGATATCCCGGGGAACTGCAAAGCCGATGAACTTGCTAGGAAAGGGACGACATTACAAATTCTCGAAGAATTTGCATATATTGGTGCGCCACTATCCACGTGCAAGCTTTGGCTTAGGCAAGAGGCAATCAGGCAGTCCAACGATAGATGGACAGAAATCGGCACCTGCAGGGTAGCTAGACAAATCTGGCCAAGGTATGACCTGAGAAGGTCAAAATATCTCCTCGCACTAGAGAGGAAACGATTGTCTACGTTAGTACAGGTTCTGACGGGACACTGCTTGATCGGCGAACACGCCAAAAGATTGGGTATTGAGTCCAATGACTTCTGCCGAAGCTGTGGAGATGAGGAAGAAGTGGAGAGCATTGAGCACTTGCTTTGCGACTGTCCCGCTTTGAGTAAACGACGACTGGATATACTGGGGTCGGCCTTTTTAGGCAGCCTAACAGATCTTTCCAGTACTGATATTCGTACTATCGATAAATTTATATATCAAACAGGTTGGTTTCGATGAGGGGCATTTCAGCCCGTGGTAACACTAGGGACCTAAACTGGTCTATGTGAGCTTGTAAAAAAAAAATACGGCTGCCACCCTAACCTAAACCTAAACCTAAACCTACTCTATAGTAGATGACCTGTGGAGTCATATACTATATAGTAGATGACTTATGGGGTCATCTAAAACATAGTAGATGACTTGTGGAGTCATATAATCTATAGTAGATGGCTTGTGGAGTCATCTACTGTTTAGTAGATGACTTGTGCAGTCATCAACATTATGGTAGAAGACTTTTGGAGTCATCTACTGTATACTAGATCACTTGTGGAGTCATCTACTCTACAGTAGATGACTTGTGGAGTCTTCTTCTCTATAATATATGTCTTGTGGAGTTATCTAACATAGAGTAGATGACTTGTGGAGTCATCTACTATATAGTAGGTGACTCGTGTAGTTATCCACTCTATAGTAGATGACTTGTGGAGTCATCTATATATAGTACATGGCTTGTGTTGTCATCTACTCTATAGTAGATGACTTTTGAAGTCATCTGCTCTCTAGTACATGACTTGTAGAGTCATAAACTCTATAACAGAGCTCAAAATATCTTTACATGTTTCATATTTTTAAAGTGTATTTCACTATTAGTTTTCGCCTTAAGACCCGATGTCTCAGTCCTTTCAATATTGTGTTGAATATTTCAAGAATTTCCTTTTTTCTTCAACGTAAACGGAAATAAATATATCGCTCACTCACTTCAGGAGTGACATAACTCAAAATTGAAAATTGCCGAGATGTGCAACTTTAAGTCCGTATAAAAAGATAAGTAACATGAAATAAGATGTTTAAATACGCTTGAATAATGCGAAATATGGTTGTTTATTTATAGACCGAATTTCGCTGAAATTAATATATGAACATTTACAAAATTCGCAATTTTGTAAGGCAACCTCAAAAATTTTAAACTTTGAGTTATGTCACTCTTGAAGTGAGTGAGCGATATGTATCCTATTTCCTGTAATGATACCACTGACACTCGACCTTCTTGTGACTTTCTTGTTACCGCAGCATATTATAAAGTTTCCGCTTTCGTCAAACCGAAAATTTAGCTATGCAGTCCCATCATTTATTAAAGAACGAGTCTAAGTCTGTAAAGGCATCATCACAATGTAATCCTAAGGGATAGTGGCCATGTTTCATGGGTTGTCATATAACGTAATCGCAACAAATGACAGAGTCTTAATGGCATTGAAAGAGGGAATGTAATTAATTTGATTTAATATAGTGACACAACTCGACAGACAGACAGAATGTAAGGATCGACAAAATGTTGGATAGACAGACAAACTGAGGGACATAATGATTATAAATGTGTGGATGGAAGTCTAGTAGAGGCTATTAGAAAAATTCAAATTGATGTGGGAGTAATAGTAAAAGTGATACTTCATATGGAGAATATAGTCATTAAGTTAAAACCACACTGCGAGAAGATAAATTAGTTAATTGAACATGACACTATCCATAAACGTATTCATGGCAAATTATATCCAATTTGAGCTTTTAAAAAGTTTTTTTGTGACATTTTAACTTAATTTCTTTCACATTTAAAGCAAACTTTCTTCTCTGAAAATTTTTCCTCTGAAGAAACTTCTTTTATGTCATATTTGCTTAAGGATTGCAAGCCATTGTACACAAAGTACTCTATCTCATTCATTATAGGACTCATTCAGTTTTTACACAAGTTTCGCAAAAGCGCGAAAAGTGTTAATTGCTTACATAAATTATCAGCAAATTTGCACTTTACAGTTTTTAGTGCTGTTGTTACTGCCTTTGCAGTTGTTGTATTTAATGTTAAAAAACATTTTGAGTTTGAGTCAAACTTTATGGGTAGTAATTAGCCAATGTGTGGATGTGATGACAAAAGGACATACGACAAGGAAGTTCAGTAAACTGGAACTCTTGTCTAGGAAGTGCAAAATTTATGGGAGAACAATTTGAAGAATTAAGTACATCCTCAAACATTGAAGAATAAGGAAAAGTATTTTAAGAGTTTTGTCATAAAAATAAAAGAAACAAAATATGGGAAGGATACTATTAAAATATTATTAAAATATATAGTCTGTATTTACGAGTATATATATAAATCAGAAATTTTATAAATGTGAATTTTCCATATAATATGACTTTTCCGCTTTTTTGGCTTTGCGGTTTGTCTGTCGCCCTACGGATGTTAGCATTTCAGAATTTTCAACGATTCGTGGATTCACCTAGTCGATAGCACAAGACTCGCGGAGGCATCTAATCTATAGTAGACGATCCGTGCAGTCCATAGTAGACGACTCGTGGAGTCATCTACTCTATTGTAAACGACTCGTTGAGTCATCTTTTCTATAGTCGACAACTTGGGGAGTTATCTTCTCTTTAGAAGACGATTCGTCAAGTCATCTACTCTATAATAGAGGACTCGTGGATTAATTTACTCCATATTAGACGACTCTTGGCTTCATCTACTCTATTGTAGACAACTCCTGTGATGTAATCTTCTCTATTGCAGACAACTCGTGCAGTCATCTACTCTATAGTAGACGGCTCGAGGTGCCATCCACTCTATAGTAGACGACTCGAGGAGTCATCTACTCTATAGTAGACGACTCGAGGTGTCATCCACTCTATAGTAGACGACTCGAGGTGTCATCCACTCTATAGTAGACGACTCGAGGAGTCATCTACTCTATAGTAGATGACTCGAGGAGTCATATGCTCTATAGTAGATGACACGAGGAGTCATATGCTCTATAGTAGATGACACGAGGAGTCATCTACTCTATAGTAGATAACACGAGGAGTCGTCTATTCTATTTTATATGACTTGTGGAGTAGCTGACTTATAGAGTCTTGTAAAGCTATTTACTATATAGTAGATGACCTGCGGAGCCATGATGATTTGTGAAGTCATCTAATCTTTAGTAGATGACTTGTGGATTCATATACTCTATAGTAGATGATTTGTGGAGTCATCTATCTACAGTAGACGACTTGTGGAGTCGTCTACTTTATATTAGATGACTTGAAGAGTCATACTCTATAGTAGGCGACTCGTGGAGTAATTTACTCTATATTTGACGACTTGAAGAGTCACACTCTATAGCAGACGACTCGTGGAGTCATTTACTCTACATTAGGCTACTCATAGAGACATCTACTCTCGTGGAGTCATCTTGTGGAGTCACCTACTGTACAGTAGACGATTCGTGAAGTTAAATACTCTATAGTAGACGACTCGTGAAGTCATCTACTCTATAGTAGATGACTCGTGAAGACATCTATTGTATAGTAGACGACTCGAGGAGTCATCGACTCCAATATAAACGACCCGTTGTGTCATCTAGTATATAGTAGACGACCCGTGGAGTCATCTATATACTATTCATCACAGACGAATCGTGAAGGCATCTACATAGTACACGACTCGAGGAGTCATCTACTCTAAGAAGATGACTCGAGAAGTCACCTATTCTATAGTAGATGACACGAGGAGTTATCTACTCTATAGTAGATGACACGAGGAGTCATCAACTCTATAGTAGAGGACTTGTGGAGTCATATAGTCTATAGTAGCATTTATAGTCGTGTCAAGTCATCTACTCTATAGTAGATGATCCGTGGAGTCATCTACTCTAGTGTAGATTATCTGTGGAGCCATCAAATCTTTAGTAGATGTGAATTCATCTACTCTATAGTAGATGACTTGTGGAGTCATCTACTCTATAGTAGACGAGTTGTGGAGTCATCTACTCTATAGTAGATGACTTGTGGAGTCATCTACTCTATAGTAGATGAGTTGTGGAGTCATCTACTCTATAGTAGATGAGTTGTGGAGGCATCTACTCTACGGTAGATGACTTGTGGAATCATCTACTCCACAGTATATGACTTTTGGAGTCATCTACTCTATGGTAGATGACTTCTGGGGTCGTCCACTCTATTCTAGATGACTTGAAGAGTCATCTACTCTATAGAAGATGACTTGTGGGGTCATCTATACTATAGTCGATGACTAGTGGGGTCATATACACTATAGTAGATAACTAGTACAGTCATCTACTCTATAGTAGATGACTTGTGGGGTCATCTACTCTAAAGTAGATAACTTGTGGTGTCATCTAGTCTATAGTAGATGGCCTGTGGGGTCATTTACTCTATTGTGGATGACTTGTGGAGTCATTTACTCTATAGAAGCTGACTTGTGGAGTCTTCTATTCTATAGTAGAGGACTCGTGGGGTCATATCCTCTACTGCAGATGACTTGTTGGTTTATCTACTCTATAGCAGATGACTTGTGAAGTTATCTACTCTATAGTAGCTTGTGGGATCGTCTACTCTATAGTAGCTGACTTGTGGGGTCATCTACTCTATAGTAGATGAGTTGTGGAGTCATCTACTCTTCAGTAGATGAGTTGTGGAGTCATCTACTCCACAGTAGATGATTTGTTGAGTCATCTACTCTATTGTAGATGATTTGGTGAGTCATTTACTCTATATTCGACGATTTGTGGAGTCATCTAATCTATGGTCGACGACTTGTGAGTCATATACTTTATTTTAGACGACTTGTTTTTTAATTTTCTTTATAGTAGACGATTCGCGAAGTCATCTACTCTATAGCAGATGACATGTGGAGTCATCTACTCTATAGTAGACGACTCGTGGAGACACCTACTCTATAGAAGATGACTCCGTGAGTCTTCTGCTCTATAGTAGACGACTGTGGAGTCATAATTAATTGACACAATTATAATATTGATTGAAACAATTTACCTTTTTAATTGAGGGTACTTATAATTCCAATCACTCTCAATTTCTTTTTGTGAACTTGCCAATTGAAACATATTCCACTTCAAATTGCGTTTAATGTCTGAGATTGAAATTATTTTTGAAATTCCTACAAAAAAAAAACTCATAAAATTTCTTTTTGGTAAATACATGCAACTCTGGCATACTTTGGTCGATGACAACAATCTTCAACATTTGAAATAGCCAAACATTTGTGATTAACACTTGAACCGAAAATTAACTCTTTTTCGTACGAAGTTTCATACGAATTGCTGAAGTCGAAGTTAATTAAAACTGTACCTTCAACTCGTACAACCTGACAACTACTACATACGCAATACCTTTACTAGTTGCTGAATAATTTTGCATTTATTACTTTTTGCTGGCCAACCATCCATCATCATCCAGTAAACCGGCAAACATCAAAAATGCCAATTGAAACTTTCATCAAGCACCAGACAAGAGAAAATTTGGTCTGTTAATCATTTGCTTCATGCTAGCCTCCCTTCTCGACCTGTCGGCCCTTTCGATTTTGGGAAAGGTGATGGTAGATAGTTTGGTTATCTGCTAGAGTTTTGATGAACCTGCGGAAGTTTTTCCATTTGCATGTTTTTTTTTTTTTTTTGTTTCTGGAGCACTTAAAATGAAACTATGTCGGGGTAAGGCTGTAAAATTGGGAAGCTGCTGAATTGAGCGAAAAGAATCCACTTTCATTCGCTGAAATAACCGAACTTTGTATTCGAAGGATATGGCATTTACAGTTCAAGGACATACATATTCAAAGTGATGAATTTAAGCGTGGCTATCAAAAGTTAATTTGAAATTGATTTTTTGGCGAATTGTATCAACCCATCGCGTATCTTAAATATTTACACACTTTTTAAATATCTAGCCATTATTGTTATTTATTCTCAAATATAAAAAAAATCTACAAAACAACAGAAAATTGTTTTTTTTTTCAAAAGTTCACAAAATCCAATTCACGTTGCAAACGCAAGATCAGAGTTAACTTTTCCAATTCCTTGTCATATTTGGCCCGGCAGCGATCTACATTTACCTGCTGGCTCAAAGGCAGCTTGAGGCGATACATAGGAGTGGCCAAATCCACTTCACTGCACGTTATAGATAAATTCATTTTGTCAACGGGGGTTGAATCACCGGGCAGAAATATTTCCACTACCAAATCCTCACAACTCGCGGAGGCATTAGATCGATTGCCCATTTGTAGGTAAATATCTTCAGTGCCCACCGCCTGGCGATATGTCATGGTATATTCAGGACATTTGCGGGATTCCAAAATATCCGCGTCCTCTATTTCCTGCTGCTGTTGCCATTCATCAATGTTTGAAGGCAGTTTCTTGGAATGCTGGACCTTATCAACAAGGGGAGCATATGGAGAGTCAAATGATTTCTGGGATTTCTGCAAATCCCTGCTATGTGGTTTGGGTCCCAAGGATCCCGGATCTAAAATCAATAACAATATTAAATATTTCGAACCCTATTCAACATAATTTATTAAAGGTTTTAGAAACGTTTTGACCTCGAAAATCAGTCAATCAATCAATAATTTCAGGACATTTTTCCATGCGAAAGCTCATGGCATTTTATACAGGAAAATCAGCAACGCAAAGCTTTTTCTATAAAATAAGGTCCTTCATTTATTTCAAATTTCGCTTTACTCACTTAATTTCTCCTTAACCAAAGGCTCTCCTTCTTCCTCCAAATCGGAAGCACCGTCATCTCTAGCGTCTTCAGGATTTAACAAATTTCGCAGCAGTTTTAAATTTTCTATATTTTCAAACAAGGACATGTTCGGCAATTTGTTTTTAATTTGCTTCTTTTAATACCAAAAGGTTTAGATTTCTGTCAATCAATTGAAAGTTTAGATTTCTTGTCATTCAATAATCAATGAATGAATGTTATTTCTTGGGTTGTTTCTATTTATTTGATTAGAGAATATTTTTGCAATTTCCTTTGAACATTGTGATGAAGGGAAATTGTTGTTTATCAGTTGCCTGGGCAACTGGAATGTTTTCGAGCCATCATTTCCATGGCAAATATTTTATGCGCAAACAACAACAACCTAATAGTTATTCAAAAGAAATATGGAAAAATTAAAAGAAATATATATCATAGAATATATAGAGTAGGACACTGTTGTATATAGAAAAGACATCAGCGGTGAAATTTTCCTATAGAAAAGTCATCAACGATGAAATTTACCGTTATAAATGATGAATATTTCCTATAGGAAAGTCATAAATGATGAACTTCTCCTATAGAAAAGTCATCAAGGATGAAATTTTCCTATAGAAAAGTCGTCAAGGATGAACATTTCCTGTAGAAAAGTCGCCAAGGATGAACGTTTCCTATAGAAAAGTCATCAAGGATGAGTTTCCCTATGAAAAATCATCAAGCATAAACTTTTCCTATAGAAAAGTCATCAATGATGAACTTTTCCTGTAGAAAAGTCATCAATGATGAACTTTTCCTGCAGAAAAGTCATCAATGATGAACTTTTCCTATGGAGTAGTCATCAATTATGAGCCTTTCCTATAGAAAAGTCGTTAATGATGAACTTTTCCTATAGAATAGTCATCACTGATGAACTTTTCCTATAGAATAGTCATCAATGATGAACTTTTACTATAGAAAAGTCATCAATGATGAATTTTTTCTGTAGAAATTCATCAATGATGAACTTTTCCTATCGAAAGTCATCAGTGATGAAAGTTTCCTATCGAAAGTCATCAGTGATGAAAGTTTCCTATAGAAAAGTCACCAATGATGAACTTTTCCTATAGAAAAGTCATCAATGGTGAACTTTTCCTATAGAAAAGACATCAATGGTGAACTTTTCCTATAGAAAAGTCATCAATGGTGAACTTTTCCTATAGAAAAGTCATTAATGGTGAACTATTCCTATAGAAGAGTCGTCAATGATGAACTTTTCCTATAGAAGAGTCTTCAATGATGAACTTTTCCTATAGAAGAGTCTTCAATGATTAAATTTTCCACTAGAAAAGTCATCAATGATAAAATTTTCCTATAGAAAAGTCAACAATGATGAACTTTTCTTCCAGATAAGTCATCAATGATGAAGGTTTCCTATAGAAAAGTCACCAATGATGAACTTTTTATATAAAAAAGTCACCAATGATGAAGTTTTCCTATAGAGAAGTCATCAATGGTGAACTTTTCCTATAGAAAAGGCATCAATGGTGAACTTTTCCTATAGAAGAGTCTTCAATGATGAACTTTTCCTACAAAATTGTCATCAATGATAAACTATTCCTATAGAAAAGTCATCAATGAGGAAGTTTTCCTATAGAAAAGTCATCAATGATCATCTTTTACTATATAAAAGTCATAAATGAAGAACATATGCTATAGAAAAGTCATCGTTGATAATCTTTTTGTATAAAAAAGTCATCGTTGCATCATACTACATAAAAAGAAATGTCGAAAAATTGAAAGAAATATATATGTATCATAGAATATATAGAGTAGGGCACTGCTGTATATAGAAAAGACATCAGCGGTGAAATTTTCCTATAGAAAAGTCATCAACGATGAAATTTACCGTTATAAATGATGAATATTTCCTATAGGAAAGTCATAAATGATGAACTTCTCCTACAGAAAAGTCTCAAGGATGAACTTTTCCTGTAGAAAAGTCATCAATGATGAACTTTTCCATAGAATAGTCATCAATGATGAACTTTTCCTATAGAAAAGTCATCAATGATGAACTTTTCCTATCGAAAGTCATCAGTGATGAAAGTTTCCTATAGAAAAGTCACCAGTGATGATCTTTTCCTATAGAAAAGTTATCAATTGTAAACTTTTCCTACAGAAAAGTCATCAATGGTGAACTTTTCCTACAGAAAAGTCATCAATGATGAACTTTTCCTATAGAAAAGTCATCAATGTTGAACTTTTCCTATAGAAAAGTCACCAATGATGAACTTTTCTTCCAGATAAGTCATCAATGGTGAACTATTCCTATAGAAGAGTCGTCAATGATGAACTTTTCCTATAGAAGAGTCTTCAATGATGAACTTTTCCTATAGAAGAGTCTTCAATGATGAAATTTTCCACTAGAAAAGTCATCAATGATGAAATTTTCCTATAGAAAAGTCACCAATGATGAACTTTTCTTCAGATAAGTCATCAATGATGAAGGTTTCCTATAGAAAAGTCACCAATGATGAACTTTTTCTATCAAAATTTCACCAATGATGAAGTTTTCCTATAGAGAAGTCATCAATGGCGAACTTTTCCTATAGAAAAGTCATCAATGATAAACTTTTCCTATAGAAAAGGCATCAATGGTGAACTTTTCCTATAGAAGAGTCTTCAATGATGAACTTTTCCTACAGAATAGTCATCAATGATGAACTTTTCCTATAGAAAAGTCATCAATGATGAACTTTTCCTGTAGAAATTCATCAATGATGAACTTTTCCTATTGAAAGTCATCAGTGATGAAAGTTTCCTATAGAAAAGTCACCAATGATGATTTTTCCTGTAGAAAAGTCATCAATGGTGAAATTTTCCTATAGAAAAGTCATCAATGAGGAACTTTTCCTATAGAAAAGTCATCAATGATGAACTTTTAATATAGAATAGTCATCAATGATGAACTTTTCCTATAGAATAGTCATCAATTAGGAACTTTTCCTATCGAAAATTCATCAATGATGAACTTTTCCTATAGAAATTTATCAATGATGAACTTTTCCTATCGAAAGTCATCAGTGATGAAAGTTTCCTATAGAAAAGTCACCAATGATGATCTTTTCCTATAGAAAAGTCATCAATGGTGAACTTTTCCTATAGAAAAGTCATCAATAATGAACTTTTCCTGTAGAAAAGTCATCAATGATGAACTTTTCTTATAGAATAGTCATCAATGATGAACTTTTCTTATAGAATAGTCATCAATGATGAACTTTTCCTATAGAAAAGTCATCAATGATGAACTTTTCCTATAGAAATTTATCATTGATTTCCTATGGAAAAGTCATCAATCATGAACTTTTCCTATGGAACAGTCATCAATGATGAACTTTTCCTATAGAAAAGTCATCAATGATGAACTTTTCCTATAGAAAAGTCATCAATGATGAACTTTTCCTATAGAAAAGTCATCAATGATGAACTTTTCCTATAGAAAAGTCATCAATGATGACCTTTTCCTATAGAAAAGTCATCAATGATGAACTTTTCCTATAGAAAAGTCACCAATGATGATCTTTTCCTATAGAAAAGTCATCAATAGTGAACTTTTCCTATAGAAAAGTCATCAATGATGAACTTTTCCTGTAGAAAAGTCATCAATGATGAACTTTTCCTGTAGAAAAGTCATCAATGATGAACTTTTCCTATAGAATAGTCATCAATGATGAACTTTTCCTATAGAAAAGTCATCAATGATGAACTTTTCCTATAGAAATTCATCATTGATTTCCTATGGAAAAGTCATCAATCATGAACTTTTCCTATGGAACAGTCATCAATGATGAACTTTTCCTATAGAAAAGTCATCAATGATGAACTTTTCCTATAGAAAAGTCATCAATCATGAACTTTTCCTATGGAACAGTCATCAATGATGAACTTTTCCTATAGAAAAGTCATCAATGATGAACTTTTCCTATAGAAAAGTCATCAATGATGAACTTTTCCTATGGAAATGTCATCAATGATGAACTTTTCCTATAGAAAAGTCATCAATGATGAATTTTTCCTATAGAATATTCATCAATGATGAACTTTTCCTATAGAATAGTCATCAATGATGAACTTTTCCTATAGAAAAGTCATCAATGATGAACTTTTCCTGTAGAAATTCATCAATGATGAACTTTTCCTATCGAAAGTCATCAATGATAAACTATTCCTATAGAAAAGTCATCAATGATGAACTTTTCCTCCAGAAAAGTCATCAATGATAAACTTTCCTATAGAAAAGTCATCAATGATGAACTTTTCCTATAGAAAAGTCATCAATGATGAACTCTTCCTATAGAAAAGTCATCAATGATAAACCTGTCCATAGGAAAAGTTCATCAATGATGAACTTTTCCTGTAGGAAAGTCATCAATGATAAACTTTTCTTTCCTATAGAAAAGTCATCAATGATGAACTTTTCCTATAGAAAAGTCACCAATGATGAACTTTTCCTATGGAAAAGTCTTCAGTGATGAACTTTTCCTATAGAAAATTTTCCTATAGAAAAGTCATCAATGATGAACATTTCCTATAGAACAGTCATCAATGATAAACTTATCCTATAGAAAAGTCATCAATGATGAACTTTTCCTATAGAAAAGTCATCAATGATGAACTTTTCCTATAGAAAAGTCATCAATGATGAACTTTTCTATAGAAAAGTCATCAATGATGAACTTTTCTATAGAAAAGTCATCAATGGTGAACTTTTCCTTTATAGAAAAGTCATCAATGATCATGTTTTCCTATAGAAAAGTCATAAATGATGAACATTTGGTATAGAAAAGTCATAGCAGATGATCTTTTCGTATAGAAAAGTCATCGTTGATGATCTTTTCGTCTAGAAATGTCATCGTTGACGATCTTTTCGTATAGAAAATCATCGTTGATGACCTTTTCGTATAGAAAAGTCATCGTTGATGATCTTTTCGTATAGAAAAGTCATCGTTGATAATCTTTTCGCATAGAAAAGCCATCGTTGATGACCTTTTCGCACAGAAAATTCATCGTTGATGACCTTTTCGCATAGAAAAGTCATCGTTGATGACCTTTTCGCATAGATGACCTTTTCGCATAGAAAAGTCATCGTTGATGACCTTTTCGCATAGAAAAGTCATCGTTGATGACCTTTTCGCATAGAAAAGTCATCGTTGAATATATTAGCGTAAAGAAAAGTCTTCGCTGATGACCTTTTCGTATAGAAAAGTCATCGGTGATGTTCTTTTCGTATAGAAAAGTCATCGTTGATAATCTTTTCGCATAGAAAAGTCATCGTTGATGATCTTTTCGTATAGAAAAGTCATCGTTGATGATCTTTTCGTATTGAAAAGTCATCGTTGATCATCTTTTCGTATTGAAAAGTCATCGTTGATCATCTTTTCGTATAGAAAAGTCATCGTTGATCATCTTTCGTATAGAAAAGTCATCGTTGATGATCTTTTCGTATAGAAAAATCATCGTTAGCGATCTTTTCGTATAGAAAAGTCGTCGTTAATGATCTTTTCGTATAGAAAAGTCATCGTTGATGATCTTTTCGTATAGAAAAGTCATCGTTGATGATCTTTTCGTATAGAAAAGTCATCGTTGATGATCTTTTCGTATAGAAAAGTCATCGTTGATGATCTTTTCGTATAGAAAAGTCATCGTTGATGATCTTTTCGTAAAGAAAAGTCATCGCTGATGACCTTTTCGTAAAGAAAAGTCATCGCTGATGAACTTTTCGTATAGAAAAGTCATCGTTGATGATCTTTCCGTATAGAAAAGTCAACGTTGGTGATCTTTTCGTATAGAAAAGTCGTCGTTGATGATCTCTTCGTATTGAAAAGTCATCGTTGATAATCTTTTCGTATAAAAAAAGTTTTCGTTGATGATCTTTCCGTATAGAAAAGTCATCGTTGATGATCTTTGCGTATAGCAAAGTCATCTTTGATCATCTTTTCGTATAGCAAAGTCATCGTTCATGATCTTTTCGTATAGAAAAGCCATCAAATTACATTACAAATGTTCCGTTAATATAGACATGCAACCAACAACAATATTTGTGTATATTAGAATTGTCAATGCTGGTGCCATACCCAAAAAAGTAACACACATTTTTAAAGTTTCAAAAATATTTGTTTATCAAACATTCTTGGTAAAGCAATCCCCACAGAGTTTATTGACCTTGGTCAACATGCAATCCCATATTACTTACACTCCCAGGCAGTAATATGATTGTTATCCTTCCAAACATTTTATCTCTCTGTGTGTGTGTTTCTTTATGTATTGCACCAATTATTCCTGTCCACTTTTGGACATTCATACTTTAAACCTATTTTCGGCTTTACACTTAACACTGATTGTATTTCATATCATTTTGTTTTTTCCGTATTCAGACACAAAGTGTTGTGAAATAAAACGTGTCTGGCATAACACAACAATTTCGGTTACATGCGGTTTCTCGAGGAAACCATCTTCTATTACGAGACAAACAAGAACAAAAAAAAAAGATAAAACCGACAATTTCCAACATCTCAGTACAAATTTCGACAAATTCGTGCAAACATTCACATGGTGATGGTGGTCACTTTGAGGAAGGAGAGGTTTCGGTTTCTCTGGCTGTTTGTTTTGTTGGTTTAGGTTTATGCCCGAAAAAAAACACACACATACACAATCGTAAAGTATGAACAAATATTACAGAAATAGCATAAAATGTTGTTGTCTTTGCTGATGTGAATATAAGGGTCGAGTGGCCAACACAAATTGGGGTAATATGTAGAATATGGTAAATGAAAATGATATATTCGAAATGTTGAAAATAAATGAAATAATAACGAGATAGTGGGAGATTTTGGCGCCGAAAGTACTTGAGATCAATCAAAAATTATTTAAAAATTAAATGATTAAAAATGTTTTCCTATTTATATTTTTGTGGTACTTGTGTGTACCACATGGAATTTCTTTCTTCAGAGCACCGCAGCATTGAATATGTGTCGCATTATACTAAATTATACTAAAATATAGTTTAATGTAAAGCAATCTTAATAATTCTTCAGCCAAAAAGCCCTGCATATTTTGTGGTACACTTTTAGGGTCTTCAGTGCCCTGAACTTAAAATAAAGCTTCTATTTCAAAAGAGCTCTTTCCTCAAAGAATTGCGGAATTATACGAGTATAGTTAATATGCAGTAATAAAATGTTCATTATTGGAATGCTATTTCTACGGAATCTTATCACCCAGGGCCCTGCTCATATTTTTGTGGTACACTCTCAGGATCTTTAGTGACCTCCACTTGTAATTAATCTGGTATTGCAAGAAAACGACTATGCCCAAGGATGTGCAGAATAATATTTTGGTTGCATTAAAGTGTTTTATATAGTACTGGAGAGCTGTTTGTATAGAATGCTATACACAAAGCCATGCATATTTTTGTGGTACTGTTTTAGGACTCTCCATGCGTTCAACCTTAATATAGTATACTTCACAAGAAATATATATTCCCAACAAAGTGCAGAATTAAGTCGTTGTAGTCAAAAATACACAACTGAAATATTTAGAATCATATTTGTGCTATACCCAAGGCCCTGCAGATTTTTGTGGTACACTTATAGGATTGTTAAAGGTCTCAACTTAAAATAAATTATCTATAACAAGAAAGCCCTCTCCCCAAGTAAGTGCAGAAATATAAATATAGCATGCAGTAATAAAATATAAATCAGTGTAAAGCTATCACTGTTATAATCAAACCCCTACAGATTTTTCTGGTACACTTTTGGGTGCTTTAGTGACATCAAATTGTGATAAATTATATATCGCAGCATAAATCTGTCCCCAATGAAGTGCAGAACATTATATGTATTACATTGTAGAAAAAAAAGGCATAACTGCAGAGCTTTTTGTAGTGAATCATATCACGGCTATAATCAAAGCCCTGTAGATATTTGTGGTACACTTTTGGGATCTTTTTTTATCTCTACTTAAAATAAATTATATATCACATGAAACCTCTACCAGCAAGGAAATGCAGAATTATTTAGGTATCAGGATATAGCCAACTATACATTAGTGTAAAGCTGATATCATAAAACTAATATGAACAAAGCTCTGCAGATATGTTTTTGATACACTTTGGGGTCTTTAGTGATACCAAATTGTGATAAATTATATATCGCAGCATAAATCTGTCCCCAATGAAGTGATGAACATTACATTGTAGAAAAATTAAGTAACAGGAGAGCTATATTTAGTGAATCAAATCACTGCTATAATCAATGTCCTGCCTGATTTTTGTGGTACACTTTTGGCATCTTTTTTGATCTCAACATAAAATAAATTATGTATCACATGAAACCTCTACCAGCAAGGAAATGCAGAATTATTTAGGTATCAGGATATAGCCAGCTATACATTAGTGGAGAGCTCATTGTTCAGAAACATATCACTGCTATAATCAAAGCCCTGCAGATTTTTGTGGTACACTTCTAAAAGACTTAATGTTCTCAAATTGAAATAAATGTGATATTACAAGAAAATACTAATGTTGTTAAATTGAAATCAGTTGTATATTAGAAGAATTATTTTTCCCCAAATAATTGCAGAAATATATAATTATTGTGCCGTAATAAAATACATAAAGCAAAAGAAAGCAATTTTGTGGTACACTTTCAGTGCCTTCAGTGCTTCCAACTTGAATTAAATTTTGTACCGCAAGAAAACTCTTTCCCCAAGGTAGTGCAGAACTATAGCTCTATCACTGTCGTAGTCAAATATGATTGTTCATTTGCGGAGATTGCTTTGTAGAAAATTACATTACAGCTATACGCAAAGCCCTGTCGGGTTTGTGGTACACGTTTTTGGTTTTTCGCTAATTACAACTGAAATCAAATTTATATCAGTCCAAATATCTCCGACTGAAGATGTGCAGAAATATAACACTAGCACATTATAGTCAAATATGCTCGCACATTGGCGGACATTTCATTGTTTATAATTAGAACACAGCTTTTGTCAAGTGACAAAAGCACCATAAGCACTCTTTTAGGACCTTTATTGTATTTATTTGAAATGTGTTGAAATTTATGTCAGACAAAAGCTTTTCCTCCAAGGACATGCAGAATAATATTTTTAATGTATTTTCCTTTAGTTCCTGAGACCAAAAATAATATTTACATTTCACACAAAAAAAAATATATATAAAATTTCAATTAGGACAACAAATTGCATAGGAAATAAAAATAAATCTAAGTACAAATCTTTATGTAAAATGGGTTATTGGGATTTTTATGATACACTGTTAGGGTATTTTCCTAAAGAAATGCAGAATTATCTTATTATAAAATCATAAAATACGTGCAGGGCCATATCACTGCTATAAATAAGCAAAAGCCCTGCACAATTTTTGTGGTACACCTTTTGGACCTTTATGTAATTCGAAATGTGTTAAAATTTCTTTCAGACATAAGCCCTGTTTCCAAGAATGTGCAGAATAATATTTTAATGTATTTTCCTCAAATTCTTGTGAAAAAATATTTATTTACATTTCACAGAAAAAAAAAATTTATATAATTTCAATTAGGCCGCAAAATTATATAGGAAATGAAAATAAATCTAAGTACAAATCTGTATAAAAAAATGCGCTACTGGGATTTTTATGATACACTATTAGGGTAATTTTTTAAAGAAATGCTGAATTATATCATTACAGATTTATTTTAGAGGCCCTACTTATTTTTTTGTGTTCCACATTTAATATTTTTATAAAGAAATTGTTTATAAATTAAATTGTTAAGGATGTACAGGGCCATATCACTAGTACAGAAAAATCTCCGCACAATTTTCGTGGTACACTTTGTGGATCTTTAGGATATTCGTAATGTGTTCAAATGTATACCAAATAAATTCTTTATCACCAAGGAGGTGCAGAAAAACATTTCGTGTGCAGTTTCCTTGAATTCTTGTGAAAACAAATATTTTTTATCATTTCACAGAAAAAATATTATTATTGTTGTAAAAAATCTATTAGACCGCAAAATTGTCAAGGAAATACAAATAAATCTAAATACAAATCTGTATAGAAAATGCTCTACTGGGGTTTTTATGCAGCAGTATTAGGGTATTTTCCTAAAGAAGTGCAAAATTGTATCAATATGGAATTGTTAAAAATGTGCAGGTCCCCATCACTGCTGTAGAAAAAGTCCGGCACAATTTTTGTGGTACACTTGGTGGACTTTTAGTATATTGGAAATGTGCTCAAATGTATATCAAACAAATGCTCTGTTCCCAAGGATGTGCAGGAAAATATATTTCATGTATTTGCCATAAATTCTTGTGACAAAAAATAGTTATTTACATTTTACAGAAAAAAAAAATTAAATTGTATACGAAATAAAAATAAATCTAAGTACAAATCTGTATACAAAATGAGCTGCTGGGATTTAAATGATAAACTATTAGGGTATTTTTCTAAAGAAATGCAAAATTGTATCAATATGGAACTGTTAAAGATGTGCAGGCCCATATCACTGTTGTAGCAAAAGCCCTACACAATTTTTGTGGTACACTTTGTGGACCTTTAGTGTATTCGAAATGTGTTAAAATGTATATCAAACAAATGCTATGTTTCCGAGGGTTTGCAGAAAAATATCTTTAATATAGTTTCCTGAAATTCTTGTGAAAAACTCCTTATTTACATCTCAGCAAAAAAACTTAGATAATATTTCAATGAGTGCAAAAACAGGTTTTAGGGAATAAAAATAAATCTAGGCTCAAATATTTATCTTAGAAGCCCTACTTATTTTGTTGTGGTCCACATTTAATCATTTTTTAAAAAAATGCAGAATTGTATCATTATGAAATTGCTAAAGATGTACAGGGCCGTATGACTGCTATAGAAAAAGCCCTGCACAATTTTGTGGTACACTTTTTGGATCTTTAGTGTATTTAAAATATCTTAAGGCGTATAGCATACAACAGCTCCGTCTCCAAGGATGTGCAGCATAGGACTTTTTTTAATCTTTAATGAATTCTTGTGATCAAATGAGCCATATGACTGCTATAGCAAAAGCTCTGCACTATTTTTGTGGTACACTTTGTTGGTCTTTTCGGTATCAAAAAGTGAATGATATTATATGAAACAAAAATTGCGCCTCCGAAGATGTGCAGAAGAATATAGTTATTAATTTGTATATAATTTGTTGATAAAAATGTTTACTTACATTTCACAGAAGAAAAATTATATATAGAATTTCCTTTAGGGCAAACATTTTTATTTGCAATAAAAGTACGAGTAAAAAGGAAGGTACACGAAATTTTTTTAAACTTATACCTTACTCTACAAATTTCATTAATACGCATCGTACATCGATTTGCGATCCACCCTAATGAAGATCCTATCATGAATGTGCAATGTTACCAATTGCTTTGCCCCAGAAAAATGACATGTCCTGCTGTGGTCTGCGTGTCTCTCAGAGTGTGTATGATAGAGTGAATGTTACTAAGCTATATTTTACAATACACGAATGGTCAATAAAATCCACAATAAAATTGTCTAACTGAAATAACATAACAATTCCAAGTGAACACCAAAAAAATACGAAGAAATGGACACCAGGACCGCACACACACACACACACAAATAATCGAGGAGCCTAACAAACGACATGATAAACCAAATAAAGTAGAAACAGGATATGGATATAGATACCCCACAACAAAAGAAAAAGAAACCAATACAAAGCTTTGTCTATACGTCAAGTAAAGCTGCAATTGAAAAACGAATCTTGAAGAGATATCCTTCCAATATTGTTAAAAAAGATCTGTTACTCACAAAGCTATTACTAACAATAGGAATTTCCAGTTATTTGTACTTAACCCCTTAACGTTCAATCAAATAGAACTTTATTTGGTTCAAAGGTCAATAGATTTTAAGTATTAACTTCAATTGGTAGACAAGACGAAAAGACGACAAAGAAGAAGCAGAGATAATCTTACCAAATAAGAAATTCAACAATTTGTTTGTCTTGTTGCTTTCTTATTTGGCTTCTTGTCTGAGCAAAAAAAAAAATAAAAGATTAACTGAAGAATAATGACCGGATATAAATAAACCGTTTCGTTTATTTGCAGAATTTCGTAAAGGCTACAGAGTCCAAATACTCTTCCCTTTCAAAAACCCACCCCCACCTCCCTCTTTTCGGAAAATTCTGCTACACATTTTAAATTGCTGTTCTTGAGTTCTCCAATGCCATAAGGAAAGCCATGAGAAAATATGAAAAAATAGTATATCTGTGCGTTTGCATTTAATCTTTGTTGCATGTACTTGACAAAAATATTACAACATTAAACTCTCCTCAGAATGCGAACAAACAACAACGGCTTTTGTTGACTGGGCCAAAACGAAAACGGAAAATAAGTATGCACTACATATTTCAAATTTACCAGAAAAATGGCTTAAAGGCAAAGTGCAGAAGTAAAGAGCTTACAGACGAATGCGTTTTCAGCTACAAGTTTGTAAACATTTAAGAATAAATATGGTAATAATGAAAAAAGTTGGAAAGAAATTGACAAAACCAACAATAATGGAGGTAAAGACAAAGGTCAAATGTATCGAACGTCGTTGACCTCTTAAAGGGCAATATTAAATTCATTGCCACCATGTCAAAAGTAGTTGACCTTCTGCCAGAGACGCTGACCCCTTACCAGAGTCACTAATCTCATTAATTATGGTAGACCTCTTACAAAAGTCATTGGCCTACTGCCAAAGGTCATCAATTGGTCTGATATCATTGACCTCCTGCTAGAAGTCATAAACCTTCCGATAATGCGCCTTGGACTATTATCAAATTTAATGGGCTCTAATCAATTTCACTGACTTCTTATCAAAGTTTTGGACCTCCTTTCTATGGTCCTATTTTAGATTGTCATTCACGTATTGTCAACGCTTCTTGATGAATTGTCAAAAAACATTTATGTAGTGTCAACTGGCATGGAACGTTTTGTCAGTTGTCATTGACGTTTTGTCTGTTGTCGTTAACACATTAACATCGCCTTGGTAATGGTCACTCGTCCCTTGTTAATGGTCACTGATTTCCCATCAATGAACATTATTCTCTAGTCAATAGTAATTGACGTCCTGCCCTTTTAATGGTAATTGAAGACCAGTCAATGGTCGTAGAAATGTTATGGAATACATGATTTTCTATAGAATCAATGATCGGTGACCTCCTGTCCATGGTCAATGACCCCCTGTCAATGCTCATTGATTGTGGCAGTGACCTCTTGTAGGACAAGATTAAATTAATTGCCAACATGTCAAAAGTAGTTGACCTTCTACCACAGACCATTGACTTTCTGTCAATGGTCACTGATCTTCTGTCAATGATTTTCTATAGAATATTTCCATATAAAATTTTGTGGAACACATGATTTTTTCTATAGAAAATCATGTTTTCCACAAAATGTTCTATAGAAAATCATGTGTTCCACAAAATTGTCTATAAACCAGTAAGGAAAGGAAGAAAGTCGGGCGGGGCCGACTATATAATACCCTACACCTCCCTAATAATGCGATAAGGGTCATTGCGATAATAATTTGGAATAATTGGTAAATGGGTAGGAACATATTATCTACTTCTGAACCGATAATCGCTAAATTAAGCAATATTCGTTCCTAAATTGAGAAACATATTTCTGGAAAATTTTAATGATCGGAAGTAAAGTACAACTTCTATAGCGCTTTGATACCAAATCAGGAGGAACATATATACGGATGTTATATATAAATATGAACCGATTTTCCCTGAATACTCATTTATGTAAAAAGACATCTTTCTGTCGAATTTCGTACTGATCGTATATAAAATACAATCTCTAAAGCGCTTACATGTGGAACCGGGGTAACATATATATTGGGCTATATCTAAATTTGAACCGATTTTCTCCGAATTTGGCAGTATTTCTTCATGTAGAAGGGAACCTCTTTTTGCCGAAGTTCGCACTGATCGGATATAAAATAACATTTTTACAGCCCTTACATGTGAAATCGGGGGTAACGTTTATATGGGGGCTATATCTAAATCTAAACCGATTTCTTCCAAATTTAACAGTGTTCATTCAAATAATAGGAAACCTCTTTGTGCCGAATTTCATACTGATCGGATATAAAATAAAATTTTTACAGCGCTTACACTTCAAATCGGGGGTAACGTATATATTGGGGCTATATCTAAATCTGAACCGATTTATTCCAAATTTAACAGTGTTCATTCATAGGATAAGAAACCTCTTTCTGCCGAATTTCAGACTGATCGGATATAAAATAAAGTTTTTACAGCGCTTATATGTCAAATCTGGGGTAACATATATATGGGGGCTATATCTAAATCTGAACCGATTTTAACCAAAGTCAATAGGGATCGTCCTTGGGCCAAATAAAACATATGTGTAAAGTTTCGTCGAGATCGGACCATAATTGCGACCTGTACTTTGATTACAAGAATACATGCACAGACAGACGGACAGACAGACAGACGGACATAGCTAAATCAACTCAGAAAGTAATTCTAAGTCGATCGGTATAAAAAACGATGGGTCTATTTCTTCTCCTTTTGGGTGTTACAAACAAATGCACAAAGTTATAATACCCTGTACCACAGTGTGGTGTAGGGTATAAAAATCATGTGTTCCACAAAACTTTTTTATATAAAAAATCAGGTGTTGCACAATATTTTCTATGGAAAATCATGTGTTCCACAAAATTTTGTCAATGGATCATTGACCTTCTGTCAATGGTCATTGACCTTCTGTCAATGGTCATTGACCTTCTGTCAATGGTCATTGACCTTCTGTCAATGGTCATTGACCTTCTGTCAATGGTCATTGACCTTCTGTCAATGGTCATTGACCTTCTGTCAATGGTCATTGACCTTCTGTCAATGGTCATTGACCTTCTGACAATGGTCATTGACATTCTGACAATGGTCATTGACCTCCTGAAAATCATGTGTTCCACAAAATTTTGTCAATGGTCATTGACTTTTTGTCAATGGATCATTGACCTTCTGTCCATGGTCACTGACCTTCTGTCAATGGTCATTGACCTTCTGTCAATGGTCATTGACCTTCTGTCAATGGTCATTGACCTTCTGTCAATGGTCATTGACCTTCTGTCAATGGTCATTGACCTTCTGTCAATGGTCATTGACCTTCTGTCAATGGTCATTGACCTTCTGTCAATGGTCATTGACCTTCTGTCAATGGTCATTAACCTTCTGTCAATGGTCATTGACCTTCTGTCAATGGTCTTTGACCTTCTGTCAATGGTCATTGACCTTCTGTCAATGGTCATTGACCTTCTGACAATGGTCATTGACCTTCTGACAATGGTCATTGACCTTCTGATAATGGTCATTGACCTTCTGTCAATGGTCATTGACCTCCTGAAAATCATGTGTTCCACAAAATTTTGTCAATGGTCATTGACTTTTTGTCAATGGATCATTGACCTTCTGTCCATGGTCACTGACCTTCTGTCAATGGTCATTGACCTTCTGTCAATGGTCATTGACCTCCTGTCAATGGTCATTGACCTCCTGTCAATGGTCATTGACCTCCTGTCAATGGTCATTGACCTCCTGTCAATGGTCATTGACCTCCTGTCAATGGTCATTGACCTCCTGTCGATGGTCATTGACATCCTGTCGATGCTCATTGACCTCCTGTCGATGGTCGTTGACCTCCAGTCGATGGTCATTGACATCCTGTCGATGCTCATTGACCTCCTGTCGATGGTCGTTGACCTCCTGTCGATGGCCACTGACTTCCTGTCGATGGTCATTGACATCCTGTCGATGCTCATTGACCTCCTGTCGATGGTCGTTGACCTCCTGTCAATGGTCATTGACCTTCTGACAATGGTCATTGACCTTCTGACAATGCTCATTGACCTTCTGTCAATGGTTATAGACATTCTGTCAATGGCCATTGACCTCTCGTCATTGACAGAAGGTGAAACTCATGATTTTCTATAGAAAATTTTTTTTTGTGGAACACATGATTTTCTATAGCAAATGTCGTGGAACACATGATTTTCTATAGAAAATGTCGTGGAACACATGATTTGCTATAGAAAATTTTGTGAAACACATGATTTGCTATAGAAAATTTTGTGAAACACATGATTTGCTATAGAAAATTTTGTGGAACACATGATGTTCTATAGAAAATTTTGTGGAACACTTGATGATTTTCTATAGAACATTTTGTGGAACACATGATGATTTTCTATAGAAAATTTGGTGGAACTCATGATGATTTTCTATAGAAAATTTTTTTTATATATAAAAGTTTTGTGGAACACCTGATTTTCTATAGAAAATGTCGTGGAACACATGATTTTCTATAGAAAATTTTGTGGAACACATGATTTGCTATAGAAAATTTTGTGAAACACATGATTTTCTATAGAAAATATTGTGCTACACATGATTTTTTATATAAAAAAGTTTTGTGGAACACATGATTTTCTATAGAAAATTTTGTGGAACACATGATTTTCTATAAAAAATTTTGTGGAACACATGATTTTCTGTAGACAATTTTGGGGAACACATGATTTTCTATAGAAAATTTTGTGGAACACGTGATTTTCTATAGAATATTTTATGTAACACATGATTTTCTATAGACAATTTTGTGGAACACATGATTTTCTATAGGCAATTTGGTGGATTACATGATTTTCTATATAAAGTTTTGTGGAACACATGATTTTCTATAGAAAATTTTGTGGAACACATGATTTTCTATAGAAAATTTTGTGGAACACATGATTTTCTATAGAAAATTTTGTGGAACACATGATTTTCTATAGAAAATTTTGTGGAACACTTTTCACATGATTTTTTATATTAAAAAAGTTTTGTGGAACACATGATTTTCTATAGAAAATTTTGTGGAACACATGATTTTCTGTAGACAATTTTGGGGAACACATGATTTTCTATAGAAAATTTTGTGGAACACGTGATTTTCTATAGAATATTTTATGTAACACATGATTTTCTATAGACAATTTTGTGGAACACATGATTTTCTATAGGCAATTTTGTGGATTACATGATTTTCTATATAAAGTTTTGTGGAACACATGATTTTCTATAGAAAATGTTGTGGAACACATGATTTTCTATAGAAAAATTTGCGGAGCACATGATGTTCTATAAAAAATTTTGTGGAACACATGATTTTCTATAGAAAATCATGTGTTCCACTTTTCACATGATTTTTTATATTAAAAAAGTTTTGTGGAACACATGATTTTCTATAGAAAATTTTGTGGAACACATGATTTTCTGTAGACAATTTTGGGGAACACATGATTTTCTATAGAAAATTTTGTGGAACACGTGATTTTCTATAGAATATTTTATGTAACACATGATTTTCTATAGACAATTTTGTGGAACACATGATTTTCTATAGGCAATTTTATGGATTACATGATTTTCTATATAAAGTTTTTGGGACACATGATTTTCTATAGAAAATTTTGTGGAACACATGATTTTCTATAGAAAATTTTGTGGAACACATGATTTTCTATAGAAAATTTTGTGGAACACATGATTTTCTATAGAAAATTTTGTGGAACACATGATTTTCTATCGAAAATTTTGTGGAACACATGATTTTCTATAGAAAATTTTGTGGAACACATGATTTTCTATAGAAAATTTTGTGGAACACATGATTTTCTATAGAAAATTTTGTGGATCACATGATTTTCTATAGAAAATTTTGTGGATCACATGATTTTCTATATAAAGTTTTGTGGAACACATGTTTTTCTCTAGAAAGTTTGATTTTCTATAGAAAATTTTGTGGAACACATGATTTTCTATAGAAAATATTGTGGAAAACAGATTTCTATAGAAAATTTCGTGGAACACATGATTTTCTATAGACAATTTTGGGGAACACATGATTTTCTATAGAAAATTTTGTGGAAAACATGATTTTCTATAGAAAATTTTGTGGAACACATGTGGAAAATTTTGTGGAAAACATGATTTTCTATAGAAAATTTTGTGGAACACATGATTTTCTATAGACAATTTTGGAGAACACATGATTTTCTATGGACAATTTTGGGGAACACATTATTTTCTATAGAAAATTTTGTGGAACACATGATTTTTCTATAGAAAATTTTGTGGATCACATGATTTTCTATATAAAGTTCTGTGGAACACACGATTTTCTATAGAAAGTTTTGTGGAACACATGATTTTCTAGAGATAGTTTGATTTTCTGTAGAAAATGTCGTGGAACAAATGATTTTCTATAGAACATTTTGTGGAACACAGGATTTTCTATAGAAAATGTTGTTTACACACATGATTTTGATTTTCTATAGAAAATTTGTGGAAATTATGCTTTACCTTTGACATTTTGGTGAAATTCTTGCTTTTGTACAGAAGTGTTTGTGGAACTTATAATTATCTCCCGAAAATTTTGTGAAACTCTTAATTTTCTAATGAAATTATAATGGAACTGATAATTTTTAACAGAGTGTGTTGTGTAAGTCATGAGTTTTCTAGAACACATGATTATCTATAGAAAATTTTGTGCAGCTTTTTAAATTTAAACAAGCGTTTGTTTTTATTCTCCGCACTATTATCTAATTTGTGTCTATCATTTTCGTAAATGCCCACTATAGAGCGCAACTCTTAAGAGACTAATTTGCAATGTTAAGTATCTGTTTAAATGTCTTCTATTAAAATAATCGCCTGGCGTGAAGAAAGAACCCACAATGGCGTACACACACTTAAGCCTGAGTCGAGAGAGCTCAACAACTTAACCCTGACCTTTTCGAGAGACAAAAACTGCAACAAAAGGTAGTCGGCATTCTGTCGCCTAGATACAAGTCAGAACATACATATACATATGTGAATGTACGAGTGTGCGGTTCTCCATTGTACCGAAGAGGGGTCTACAAAAAAAATAATTACAATTACATTCGCAATGCTCTCGTCGAGAGAATGACAACAAATCCTTCTTAAAGATGATAATTAAACACAAACAAATTACTAAAGATTTGCAAAATCATGAAAATGGCTACTTAAGCATGTAACTGGTGTTTGCACAAGTTGGCTTTTTGCACCACTACCTCTACCAGAAGCAGACACGTGTACACACCTCCTACGCCCGCGCTCCTCCCCCCCTAGGAAAAATTGTGAGCCTTATGAGTCACGACAGTACATAAATCTTGGCAAGAATCATACTTAAAATGTTTTGCCTAAAAGGATGTTGCGGTGGATGTTATATGTCGCACGCAATAGATTTTTTCACACACGAGTACATACTAGATTCACAATTCCCACGAGGGTCTTTAGGATTTTCAAATTACATACATCTAGTGTAATGAATATTTAGCTTTTGTCTCGTTTAAAGCTTCTTCAATTTTTCATTGAGGACCTGCTTTAGCAAGAGACCAAAAAATCTCGTCTTCAATGATGTTCGGTGTAATCGCATTTAAAGACTTAACAATAGAGGTTTCCCTTAGATTTCCTAAACATCAAAAGCATTCGTCCAAATGTTAGGGCAGCGATGGACAGACAGTTATGATGTTTGAAAATGCGAGGGGTGTGGGAAAGTTTTGAAAATGACAAATCAATTACATCAAGTGATAATTTGAATAATAAAAAATTCATCATGTGCCCCCAAACATTTTCTATAGAAAATCATGTGTTTCACAACATATTCTATAGAAAATCAGGTGTTCCACAACAATCATGTGTTCCACATCATTTTCAATAGAAAATCACGTATAGAAAATCATGCGTTCCACAACATTTTCTATAGAAAATCATGTGTTTCACAACATTTTCTATAGGATATCATGTGTTTCACCACATTTTCTATAGAAAATCATTTGTTCCACAACAATTATGTGTTCCATATAATTTTCAATAGAAAATCACAACATTTTCTATAGAAAATCATGTGTTCCACAACGTTTTCTATAGAAAATCTTGAGTTCCACATTACTTTCTATAGAAAATCATGTGTTCCACAATATTTTCTTTAGAAAATCATGAGCTCCACAACATTTTCTTTAGAAAATCATGAGCTCCACAACATTTTCTATAGAAAATCATGTGCTCCACAACATTTTCTATAGAAAATCATGAGTCCCACAAAATGTTTTATAAAAAATCATGTGTTCCACAAAATTTTCTATAAAAAATCATGTGTTTCACAACATTTTCTATAGAAAATCATGCGCTCAACAACATTTTCTATTGAAAATCATGTGTTCCACAACATTTTCTATAGAAAATCATATGTTCCACAAAATTTTCTATAGAAAATCATGTGTTCCGCAACATTTTCTATAGAAAATCATGTGTTCCACAACATTTACTATAGAAAATCATGTGTTCCACAACATTTTATATAGGAAATCATGTGTTCCACAACATTTTCTATAGAAAATCTTTTGTTCCACAACATTGTCTATAGAAAATCATGTGTTCCAAGATATTTTCTATAGAAAATCATGTATTCCACAACATTTTCTATAGAATATCATGAGCTCCACAACTTTTCTATAGAAAATCATGTGTTCCACAATATTTTCTTTAGAAAATCATGAGCTCCACAATATTTTCTTATAAAAATTATGTGTTCCACAACATTTTCTTTAGAAAATCATGTGTCCCACAACATTTTCTACAGAAAATCATGCGTTCAACAAATTTTCTATAGAAAATCGTGTGTTCCACAACATTTTCTATAGAAAATCATGTGTTCCACAACATTTTCTATAGAAAATCATGTGTTCCACAACATTTTCTATAGAAAATCATGTGTTCCACAACATTTTCTATAGAAAATCATGTGTTCCACAACATTTTCTATAGAAAATCATGTGTTCCACAACATTTTCTATAGAAAATCATGTGTTCCACAACATTTTCTATAGAAAATCATGTGTTCCACAACATTTTCTATAGAAAATAATGTGTTCCACAACATTTTCTATAGAAAATAATGTGTTCCACAACATTTTCTATAGAAAATAATGTGTTCCACAACATGTTCTATAGAAAATCATGTGTTCCACAAAATGTTCTATAGAAAATCATGTGTTCCACCAAATTTTCTATAGAAAATCATGTGTTCCACAAAATTTTCTATAGAAAATCATGTGTTCCACAACATTTTCTATAGAAAATCATGTGTTCCTTATCGTTTTCTATAAAAAATCATGACTTCCACGAAATGTCCAATAGAAAATCATGTGTTCCTTATCATTTTCTACAGAAAATCATGTGTTTCACAACATTTTCTTGAGAAATTTACGTGTTTCCCAACATTTTCTCTAAAAGATCAGTTGTTCTACAAAATGTTCTGTAAATATTAATATGTATATTCCACAATATTTTCTGTAGAACATATAGTTATATATATTTTCTATGGAAACTTATATTTTTGTTTACAAACAAGTAAGAAAGTTTCAGTCGGGTAAACCGACTAAGGTATACCCTCACTTTGTGAGTAATGTAATATTGAATATTACTCGAATTATTCTGTCAATTTGTGTGGGAGGTACCAGAAGGGGTTTATCAAATACACCTTTTTTTCGCTGAACATTAGATACTTTAAATTCATTGCATTGTGCCGACTTATAAGCATTTATGTGCACTGGTATAAACGTTATGAGACATTTTGTGTGGGAGGTACAAAAAGAGGCGTGACAATAACGCCCATTTTACACAGGGCTAAAGACACTATATAAACATTACACTGTACAAAATTTCAAGTATTTTTATACACTGGTTTTAATGTTATAAGCTGTTAACTTTTGGTGCAAAAAGGTACCTTTGTGTGGGAGGTACCAAAAGGGGCGTGGCAACAACACCCATTTTTCCCTGGACTGTAGCCAATAGAAAAGCATAATACTGTACAAAATTTCAAGTATTTTTATACACTGTTATTAATGTTATAAGCTGTTAACTTTTAGTGCAAAATGGTGCATTTGTGTGGGAGGTACCAAAAGGGACGTGGCGACTTCACCCATTTTTCTCGAGTTGATAGCGACTAATAAGCTAATGCTATGTGTGGAATTTCAAAAGATTCGAATAAGTAGTATAGCAGTTATTAAAGAATCAATATTTCACAACATTTTAACCCTTTGTGGGGTACCTCCCCCAGAAGGAGTGGACCAATATGGCCCATCTTCGAACTTAGCCGGAGATAGAAAAAAATATTACCACATACCAAATTTGAGGTCAATCGGTTACTCCTTTCGAGAGTTATCGTGCGCACCAGCCAGCTGACACACAGACAGACAGACAGACGGACGGACATTGCTCATTCGACTTAAAATGACCCAAAACGGATTTCCTCCGAACATACTTGGGGTCTTAGGTCACTCCTTCCACGTGTTACACTTTTTTCCGTAGCAAATGATATATACCCTCGTCATACTAAAGTGAGGGTATAAAAATGCGTTTCACCAAAAGATCTACAACCTAAAAAACAATCTTTAGAGATTTGTATAAGTTTTTCGTCACTGACTTTCGTTTGATCCCTTCGTTTCTGAGGTTGATGTTCCTCCTACTGTACTTGTGCTTGTTTGCGCAATGCCTATATTTGAGAGTCTAGAAATCAGTGTAGTCCGCATGTATTGTTTAATTTTACATTTCTTGTTATGACCAAGTATGAATGTCCTCTTTATATCCTTTCCTCTGCTATGGAGCAAGGGTCCTTTCTGTTGTGAGCGTAGGTTTGTGTTTCTACCATTTGTCCCTTCTGCATGTGTATTAACACAATTTTTTTGTTCAGCTTTAGCTTTATGACAGACACTGCTCAACAACTCTATTTGTTGGGTTTCGTTTGTAGGTCCTTTAGTTAGTTGGAGTTTTAGTATTTTCAATGGGAATGCTCGGGCTTTGGAATGAGTGGGAAAAACAGATTAGAGTGTACTTTACATAAAATTCAATTATGGTCGTCACTAGAGCTTTGTTCGGGATTCTGTCTTTGTCGGTCCGTCCTGCCGTGGTAACTTGCAAAAGGATTAATATTTGTGTTGGCTAGGACGATAGATGGCGGGGGGAGGGGGGTGTGTGGGTTAAAAAGCTCAGAAAGTAGCACTTCTCTTTGCTGTGTGGAAGAGTTTGATATTGTGAAGCAACTGTGCTATCGGCATCAACATCAAAGCCGTTGATGGATATTTCAAACTCGTGTTTTAAATTTAAATCATGCTAAATTGAAAGCTATTGAAAATTTCAAGCCAAGTTGGCTGTAAGGTAATGCTAGAGGATAAGTTTTAAGGAATTGGAACAATGGGAACGATTTGTGCAGCAAAGAAGTTTTATTGGATATAGTGAAATAAGAAAGGGACAATTTAATTTGTTTAAACACGTTTTTATTTTCTAAGAAGAGCAACATCATATTGCCAAATTTTTTAGTTAGTCAAACTCCAAAAAATCCTTAAAGTTTTCCTACAACTTTCTTATTTCTTATTTCACGACATCCAATAAAACTTCTTTGCTTCACAAATCGTTCCCATTTTTCCAATTCCTTAAAGCTTATCCTCTAACATTTTCTGATAAAACAATCTAGGAAAATATAGTTTTCGGCTCATCTACTCTGCTGTATATACATATGTGTGGCGTATGATTAATATCAATCAATTCAAAGAAATAAATATAAAAATACAAATGCTATTGAAGAAGCAAACTGTTGTGGTTCATACGTGGCATACATATGTATATGTAATTAATATTAATTGCTGTGCAGCTTAAGTCGAAATTCAAATAACTCTTAGTATTTTACTGCATGAACAAATAGATGGTAAAAGTATATGTATTTTCAGAATTCTATTTCATTACTTAAAACCATAAATTGTTACTAGTATTGGAATTTTATGCTTTATTTAAAAAAAAAAACTTGACAACTCTCATACGCACTATGGTCACACAATATAAAATTATATAAATCATACGCTCCCTAGGCAAATTTGTAAGAGCACTACTTAAAAAGATAAATCATACGGTATACGAATTTTACTTTTATGGAAATTAATGAAACCTCTGAGAGAATGTTCACAAAATTTAAAGAATGTCCACAAAAATATTTCTTCTAATAAAAAATTCCTTTACGAGTAAATAAAGAATGTTTTTGTATTAAATACGAAAATATTTAGAGAATTCTCCGATTATAATTAATATTAATTCAGCATACAACTTAGTTTCAACATTTATAGAAATTATTCGGTACCTGGTAAATTGCCCATCTTCGCGTGACATGCGTGCATTGGTCAAACCGATCTAAAAAAATTTGACTGTGAGGAATTCTGGTCTAAATAAGATACAAACTGCAAAGATTTAATTAAATTACTTAGCAAATCTGGTGCTTATAGCTTAAATAAGCGTATTTTGGAGCGACCTCTATAGGGGACTATAACAAAATATGAACCGATTTAAAAAAAATTGAATGTGTTGAATTCTGGTCTAAATAGAATACAAACTGTATTGTTTAAGCTACAGTGCTTTAAAAATGTGATATATATGGCTCAAAAGCCGTATTAGAGAGCGACCTCTATAGGAGAGCTATATCAAAACATTGACCGATATATCCCATTTGGAAACGCACAAAATTACCTGAAACTATAAAAAATATTTCCGGCAAATTTCTTTAACCTAGCTAACTCTGCTATTACAGACTATAGTGTGATTTCAACAGACAGACGGACATGGCTAAATTGTCTTAGATTCTATTTTATGTAGATCTAGAATATAAATACTTTATTGGGTCTTAAATCAATATTTTAAGGTGCTGCTAACGGAATGGCAACGTAAGTATACCCCCTTTCTATGGTGGAGGGTATAAAGAGCTACATCAAATCATACGCTCCATTGGTCTGACATCGTGCATAATTAAAATGAGTTATACGCTCCCCCTCCATATTTTAACATTTCCTTTATTCGGGTAATACCTTGACAATGTTCCTACCTTTAGGAAATATTTAACCCTGGCCGAAGGCTACGTAATGAAACTTTGGTCCACGTAGCCGTCTTTATACACACCCCGGGGAAAAAACTTTAATACAGGACAAATGTCGACCACGCTAGGAAAGTTTGTTGGTCTGCGTATGTCCGTTAAGGACATCTAAAGGCATTTGAGCAAAGGCAAAGCAGACGGACGGTCTGTTACGCACGATAACTCTCGAATGTCGTCTATAGAAGATTCCTTTAAAATTCGTCTATAAAATACTCCTTTAAAATTCGAATATAAAAGACTCCTTTAAAAGTCGTCGTCTATAAAATAGTCCTTCAAAAGTCGTCGTCTATACAAGACACCTTTAAATGTCGTCGTCTATAAAAGACTCCTTTTAAAGTCGTCGTTTATAAAAGACTCCTTTTAAAGTCGTCGTTTATGAAATACTCCTTCAAAAGTCGCCATCTATAGAATGCTCCTTTAAAAGTAGTCGTCTTTAAAAGGCTCCTTTAAAAGTAGTCGTCTTTAAAGGACTACTTTAACAGTCGTCGTCTATAAAAGACTACTTTAAAAGTCGTCGTCTTTAAAGGACTACTTTAAAAGTCGTCGTCTTTAAAAGACTTCTTAAAAATTAGTCTATAAAAGACTCCTTTAAAAGTAGTCGTCTATAAAAGACTACTTTAAAAGTCTTCGTCTTTAAAATTAGTATATAAAAGGCTCCTTTAAAAGTCGTCTATAAAAGACTCCTTAAAAGTCGTCGTCTATAAAATACCTCTTAAAAGTCGTCGCCTATAAATGACTTATTTAAAATTAGTCTATAAAAGGCTCCTTTAAAACTAATCGTCTATAAAAGACTCCTTTAAATGTCGTATATAAAAGACTCCTTTAAAGTCGTTATTAGAGACTCCTTCACAGCCGTCTATAGAGACTCCTTCACAGTCGTCTATAGAGACTCTAAGCAATATTGAATTAAAATGTATCATCCGCACCCATTGTCTACATTAAAATGCAGTAATCATACGCATTGTAGTCCGTAAATTTTAATAAATCATACGCCCTCTAGTTTAACCTGAAGAATTAGCTCTACTAAAGGGATACATTTATGTTGTTGAGTCAAACTCAAATAAAGGGCTGCCTTCCGGTCAATATGTTAACTTTAACTCCTTAATAGTCGTCAAGAGAAACTTCTTCACAGTCGTCTAGAGAGACTCCTTCACAGTAGTCTATAGAGACTCCTTCACAGTAGTCTATAGAGACTCATTCACAGTCGTCTATAGAGACTCCTTCACAGTCGTCTATAGAGACTCCTTCACAGTCGTCTATAGAGACTCCTTCACAGTCGTCTATAGAGACTCCTTCACAGGCGTCTATAGACACTCCTTCACAGTCGTCTATAGACACTCCTTCACAGTCGTCTATAGACACGTCTTCACAGTCGTCTATAGAGACTCCTTCACCATCGTCTATAGACTCCTTCACCATCGTCTATAGAGACTTCTTCACTGTCTTCCAGTGAGAATCCATTACAGTCATCTGGAGAGTCTCCTCCACAGTCGTCTAGAGATTCTCCTTCACAGTCCTTTAGAGAGTCTCATTCACAGTCGTCTAGAGAGTCTCCTTCGCAGTCGTCTATAGCGACTGCTTCACAGCCGTCTATAGAGACTCCTTCACCATCGTCTATAGAGACTCCTTTACTGTCTTTCCAGTGAGAATCCATTACAGTCGTCTAGAGAGTCTCCTTCGCAGTCGTCTAGAGATTCTCCTTCACAGTCGTCTAGCGAGACTCCTTCACAGTCGTCTAGCGAGACTCCTTCACAGTCGTCTAGCGAGACTCCTTCACAGTCGTCTAGCGAGACTCCTTCACAGTCGTCTATAGAGACTCCTTCACAGCCGTCTATAGACTCCTTCACATGCATCTATAGACACTCCTGCACAGTCATCTATAGAGACTCCTTCACAGTCGTCTATAGACACGTCTTCACAGTCGTCTTTAGAGGCTCCTTCACAGTCGTCTATAGAGACTCCTTCACAGTCGTCTATACATAGACACGTCTTCACAGTCGCCTTTAGAGGCTCATTCACAGTCTTCTATATACTCCTGCACAGTCGTCTATAGAGACTCCTTCACAATCGTCTATAGACACGTCTTCAGAGTCGTCTTTAGAGTCTTCTTCACAGTCATCTAGAGATTTTCCTTGACATTCGTCTAGAGAGTCCCATTCGTCAATATAGAAACTCCTTTAGAGTGTCCTATAAAGACTCCTTCACAGTCGTCTACAGAGACTATTTCACAGTCGTCCATAGAGTCTCTAAGCAATATTCAATTAAAAATTATCATCCGCACCCATTGTCTACATTAAATTGCAATAATCATACGCATTGTAGTCCGTAATTGAAATAAATTATACGCCCTCTGGTGAAACCTGAAAAATGACCTCTTCTAAAAGGGATACAATTTTGAGTTATGTCACTCTTGAAGTGAGTGAGCGGTATGTTGTTGAGTCAAACTCAAATAAAGTGATGCCTTCCGGTCAATATGTTAACATTGTTTAAGTTTTCTTAATACATACGCCACGCCATGCCCTCGCCTTAAAGACGACTCTCATACGCATTGTGGTATGTACAAAATTTAAATAAATCATACGACCTCTGGTCTAACCTAATGGAACGACCTCCATTAGAATGGATACATTTATGTCATAGTGTCAAATCGAAATAAAAGGATGTCTTCATGTCAATGTGTCGTCTTTGTTTCAAACTTAATTTCTTCTTTGGCATAAATACATTGCTCCGGAATAGCCGATCGAAACAGAGTCTCAACAACATACATAAGTTCATAAAAGTCTTTATAAATATATTTTGCAAATATTTGAAATGTAAAAAAAAACTTTTTCTTGTTTGGATTTATTGTTGTTGACGATATGCATGTTCTGGCTGACGCTTTTTTGGCCCTTGTTGTTTTTGTTTTTTGGTTTCAGTCTTTGTTATTTCCATCATAAAATGTCCAAAGTTTAACTCAGTGTAAAAAATCAACTTCGTATGTCGCATATTTGACACATGACACATGTAACACATTTTCATGTAGTCTTCTGTTCTGTTCTTTTTTGGGGATATTTTCTTTGCCATTTTCCATCGTCCTGTTGGCTTTTTATGTACAGCTCCTCCTCTTTTTGGTTTTATGTAAATACAATTGTGTGAAAGTTTTGTTTTATATATATTTTTTTGTTGTTGCTCGTTGTTCAGTCATACACATCCATGAACTCTGTTTCATCACATCTCATCATGTCTGTGCATGTGTGGCGACTGAATATTCGTTTTGGTTTTTTATTTTGCATGAAAGCAATTGTTTTAAAAAAATTAAAATCTTTCATTATGTCATTCATTTACCCAGAGTCACCAGTATCAACATCATGGACATGGCTGCACATACAAACATCCGAGTCAGAATCATCATAATTGTCATCGCCATTGCCAGCGTCATCGTTGTTATTATTGTTATTGTCACTGTTGTCCTCGTCATCGTCCTTATTGTTTTATGGTTTGAGGTCCTCGCTTGTCGTCTGTTACTTAATAGCCTGCATCCTTTTCGCTTTTTATTTGCCGTTTTTTATTCTGTTAACAATTTCTTTTTGATGATTTGATGATGTTGATGACAAGCTGCGAAAATATAAAATAACGATTACAAGATGTTGGAGGAAAAATATGCAAACATTTTTTCCATGCCAGCGGAAGTAATTGAGACAAACAAAAAAAAGCAGAAGAAAAAGTTCAAATGGCGAGAAAATTATGCATACAAAAATTTTGTACAAATTTCATAACATAGAGACATACAAATTCTTTTGAAAAAATCAGACAATTTAAACAAGGATTCTTTTAAATGACAATTTAAATAGCAGGTCAAATCATGCGTATGATTAACTTCATTTAAAAAGAAAACACAATAAGAACACAAAGAAGCTTTCTAAAAAACATTAAATTATATTAAATGTCAAATGATATAGAAAGGATTTAATTTAATATTAAAAACATAACACTCATACGCAATTACGAAGAGGTCATACGTGGTACGAAGAGGTACTATACAATTTAAATAAATCATACGCTACCTGATTCAGAGCAATCAAATGGTATTAAAATATATCATACGTCACCTAATCTCCATAGACTACTTTAAATGAGGGTATATATACGTCTATAGAGACTCCTTTAAAGTCGTCTATAGAGACTCCTTTAAAGTCGTCTATAGAGACTCCTTTAAAGTCGTCTATAGAGACTCCTTTAAAGTCGTCTATAGAGACTCCTTTAAAGTCGTCTATAGAGACTCCTTTAAAGTCGTCTATAGAGACTCCTTTAAAGTCGTCTATAGAGACTCCTTTAAAGTCGTCAATAGAGACTTAAAGACGAATATTTTTAAAGGAGTCTTTTATAAACGACAACTTTAAAATGAGTCTTTTATAGACGACGTCTTTTAAAGGAGTCTTTTATATTCGACGACTGTTAAATGAGTCTTTTATATACGACATTCACAGGAGTCCTTTATAGCCTTCAAAGGAATCTCTATAGATGACTTTAAAAGGGCCTCTATACACGACATTAAAGGAGTCTCTGTAGACGACTTTAAAGGAGTCTCTATACACGACATTAAAGGAGTCTCTGTAGACGACTTTAAAGGAGTCTCTATAGACGACTTTAAATGAGTCTCTGTAAACGACTTTAAAGGAGACTGTGTAGACGACTTTAAAGGAGTCTCTATATACGACTTTAAAGGAGTCTCTATAGACGACTTTAAAGGAGTCTCTATAGACGACTTTAAAGGAGTCTCTATAGATGACTTTAAAGGAGTCTCTATAGACGACTTTAAAGGAGTCTCTATAGACGACTTTAAAGGAGTCTCTATAGACGACTTTAAAGGAGTCTCTATAGACGACTTTAAAGGAGTCTCTATAGACGACTTTAAAGGAGTCTCTATAGACGACTTTAAAGGAGTCTCTATAGACGACTTTAAAGGATTCTCTATAGACGACTTTAAAGGAGTCTCTATAGACGACTTTAAAGGAGTCTCTATAGACGACTTTAAAGGAGTCTCTATAGACGACTTTAAAGGAGTCTCTATAGACGACTTTAAAGGAGTCTCTTTAGACGACTTTAAAGGAGACTCTATAGACGACTTTAAAGGAGACTCGATAGACGACTTTAAAGGAGACTCGATAGACGACTTTAAAGGAGTCTCTATAGACGACTTTAAAGGAGTCTCTATAGACGACTTTAAAGGAGTCTCTATAGACTGCTTTAAAGGAGTCCTTTATAGACGACTACTTTAAAGGAGTCTTTTATAGACGACTGTTTTAAAGGAGATTTTTATAGACGACTGTTTTAAAGGAGTCTTTTATAGACGACTGTTTTAAAGGGGTCTTTTATAGATGACTGCTTCAACGGAGTCTTTTATAGATGACTGCTTTAAAGGAGTCTTTTATAG